>JALPQD010000487.1:748076-1348076 GCA_023101885.1 Typhlomys cinereus
ACTTGAAATTGCTGAAATGTTTTTTATCTTACTATGTCTTGTATTTAAAATTAATAAATAATTGTGCTTGGAACTTGTGGTTCAGCAGTTTTGACAGCTAAACTTTTCTTGTTCCCCAAAGATCAGAGGATGTGTGTAGTGGATAGTCTCTTGTCTCGTCACACATTTTTTCCAGGGTCTTTGGCTTCCGCAGTCTGGGAAGATGTTGAAGTGATCCTTGTTTAAACTGTCATTCACACTGCTATCTGTAGCTAAGACACAACCTTCATATACTGTGGATCTTTAACAGGCAGCAGACAAGGTTCTCCCCTGTATATGAGTTCCTGTGAACCCTGACTAACAGCCTTCTGCTCACAGGCCCTGTATTTCAATAAGTAGGTGCAGTCACACACAAATAAAAAGCCACTGCCTGCATCTTCCTAAGCTTTGATTGCACTGAAAAAGAGAAAGAGTGATCAAAATTCACATGAATATATAAACGATATAATTATGACAAGTACTTTCTGGAGAAACCCATGGTAGGAAGCAAGCCCTAATCCTGGGACCTCTGAGAGGTCAGAGAGTCCTTCTTGGGGCAATACTGATTGAGTGATCTAAGGCACAAGAAACAAGTGAGGGAAAGAGTATGCTTTAGGAAGACAGAATATGCACTGTAGTGAGGAAAAGCAACATGCTGTTTATAGTGAGACGTCTCATGACAAAGAGCTGAGTGGAACATTACTTTGGCAATTGTGGAGGGAAATCACACTGGTATGCTTTAGCAATTCACACAGTAGGGCAGCACACAGGACTGATGCTAGATACATAGAGGCAACAGATGTAGGTCGCGAAATGTAAATCAGCAGTCAAAATATCTGATGGATAGTGAACATTTTATTTTACAGCCTTTCTGTCATTCTTACTAAAAAAAAAAAAAAAAAGAGAAAGATTTTAAACCTACATCCTACATGCTTCAAATCTTCATTAATTTAATTCAAATCTCCAAATCTAGACTTCCAAATATTGTACAAGGTGACTCCTACACATACTATACTCAAGAGCCACAGATTATAGAAGCATTACTCCCATTACTCCATGAAGCATATTATCCTATTTTCCCATGGAAAAGATTTCAAATAATTCAATCTATATTAAAATGAAAGATAATATCCAATGAACCATTTAAATGGTACAAATAAATTAAACACTTAAGTCATCTTAAACAAACATGTAACTTTTCAAAAAACCATTTCAAAACTAAAGTCAAGTACCTAAAGAAAGATCATAAATCCAACTCTGGTAAGATAGTTCATAGTACAAATTAAATAGGCTATTATCTCTAGAATAGATGTGCCTTTTAGAAAATAAAATGCTGAAAAAACAGAGTACCTTCCTTGTTTTCCCCAATCTGCAATTGTACCTGGAGGAACCTAACTATGGGATATGATAACAAGAGATCACGAGAATGGGATTTTTCCCTGAGAACTCCTTATATAGACTTTAAAAAAATAAAAAAAAAAACAGGCATCGCTTTGGATCAGATATCCATTATCAATTTGGACAGAGAGTGCCTGAACCACTATTATCTGCAAATGATTCATGAGTGCAGGTATTTCACTACCTGAGGATTTTAGAGAAACCATAAATATAAGAAAAGGCAGAAGCTAGAATTCATAAAGGGCCTTGAGAAATATCTGGTATAGGAAATTATGTCCATTCTATAGAAAAAGGTAATTTTGTAAATCTAACTCACCTAGTTTTATTACCAGAGGGTCTCTTTCTAATTCCCTAGCTATTTTGCATGTTTGCTTCTCCATACCACAAATGGAAACACAAAATCTCACTAGCTGGTTGATACTCACTGTGAATGTCATTTTAAAATAGATATGAATCCTTTGTCATCTGAAAGCTTAGCAACGAAAACAAAATGGGACAATAGCAGCCTTGCAGAAATTTATAAATTCAATAGTGGGAAGCTGATGTTATTTCTATATTTAAATAGTAAAAAAGCAGAAAAAAGTTTCTGATACACATACACAAAATATGTATTTATGGCATATGATATATGCTAATATAAAAATTTTCATGTATACACTTTTACATTGGAAATTCTTATAAGAAGAGTAATCTGTTGTCATTTCAGAATAAACATTTTTCTTATTTTGATTTTACTGGCTTTCATTAAATATGGCTATTTGACTGATTAAGTCACAGAAAAATAAACAATATACTCTTCTGACATTTATAAAGTTAATTGTGCATATTAAATTACTGAAAATTATAAGGACTTATTTTTCTTTGAAATACTTTTAGGATTATATTTACCTTTCCACAGAAATAAAACCTCTGTGAACCTAGAATTAATCAAAGACTGCTAAAAACTCACATATATAAGAAAATAGTACAGAATTTAATTTCAGTAAGTCTCTGTGGAAAAGCCTTTATTATTTCTGCCTTGAGAAAGATGAAATCGAGACCCAAAGTCAACTAGTTTACCTGGGTCAAAACCTGAGAATTGAACCTATGACCATTTGATTTGATATCCATATACCTCACATACATAAATGACGGTTTTCAAAATCACTCAATAGTTTAGCATACTATAGGACTTGCCATATCTTATCATTTCATTGACATGTATTTGTGCACAAATTTTATTTGTATTTTACAAATTTTGATTGTCAGTGTAGTTTTCATTTACAAAGTGGTTGTTGTGCTCAAGGATAAGAAGCAGCAGTAGCTACATTTGTGACTTTATAAAATGAAATGTAGTATGGTATAGGACTATATAGTAGTTCCTCCAGAGGCTGGAGAGGAAGATACTAAGTTCAAGGCTTGTTGTCCAACAAATGTGTTCAAGTCCAGCCTGGGCAATTCAATGAGATCTTGTCTTAAAATGAAAAAATGTAAATAAGGGCTAAGGATGTAGCTGAATGGTAAATCATTTGTAGTATACGTAAAAAGCTATGGATTTAATTTCCATAACTGTGAGAAGCAAAGAAAAACAACAGATATTTCCCCCAAAGAAACTACTCACTTGTATTATTGGATTATTTAGCTTTTTGGTACTAATGTCTTGCACACTAAAGTAATTTACTCAGTACAACTCAAAACAAACATGATCAACTATCCCAGTAAAGACATCAGAAAGTATCTACATTTGATATCTCTATAACTTAACATCAGCTTCAGGAGTCAAAAATGAAGCAATGAAGGCAGTCATTATTATAATTTGATGAGTTCTATCCATAAGCCCCTGTCCAGAAAGAAAACTGATACATAGGCACTTCGCCTATATAAGAGGAATTTTTTAATCTTTATGTTCTAATACCTCTTTTTAATGTATGGTTCCAAAAGAAAGAACTTAGAACCCATTATTTCCTTACCTCTCAGTGTGGACAACTGGTCAAAATTTCCCTGGGAGAAGAATTTGTCCATGAAAGAGAAGTGAAGAAAGGTGAGTTAGAATGTACAGAGAGGAACTAGGCAAAGCAGAGCTGGTGAGGATGAAGATGGTCTCTACAGGTAAAGAGCATGCATAAGGGTGTCTCCCTACATGCCAGTCAGACAAAGACCAGCCAGTTTGAGAGAAACTTCTTGATCCACAGGAAGGTTTGGTGGTCGACCTAAGGGCAGAGCATTCTGAGATGCTCCCAGCTGCCCTGAATCTAGGTTCTGCAATGCCTGCAAGCCTATTGCCTTAAACGGGACACAATTTTCCACACTAGAAATTTTTATGGGAAACTCGCTGAAGCCTGGATAACAATCACTGAGAAAAGTACACAGTTTCTAAAGCAGTGGACAGATTATACCACATTCTCCTCCTTCTCTTCTTCCTTTTCCTCCTCCTCCTCCCCCTCGTTTTCCTCCTTTTCCTACTCCTTCTCCTCTTCCATCCTTGGAGACACTACTGGTGCATCAAGAGAACATGAGCATTCCAAGCTGCCTGAAGACCCTGGTATCAATAGTGCTTTAAGTGTAACATTTTTCATTATCGGATTAAAAAAAAACTCGACAAACTATTTTAAATCTCCATTTTATACAAAGGAATAAGGAGATTCAACTGTTTAATGTTCTCCAGGACCACCTATTCAAACTGAGAAGGCTGCAGTCAAAACTTTTGTTGTGGCTTGGAACAGAGGGGTAGGGATAAAATTACATGAAGAGTAAGATCAGCTCAATAGAAATGATGGGAAATGTAACAGGAGTTGAACTAAAATAGGTCAATCTCAGTGATTACTTTGGAACTAGGTGGAGATATTTGGTGTGTGTGTGGTGTGTGTGTGTGTGTGTGTGTGTGTGTGTGTTGTCCAGATGACTATACAAGACTGTAGAATAGTGAAGGAACGCTTTCTTAATGACATTAGTGCATTACAGATTAAGCTTTCCCCTTCATTTAAATATGCCCTATATGAAACATAAATTTTTGTGTTTTAGCTTCTCCATAAGAATGTGCTAAAATTTTGCCATTAACTTTATTTTAGCTTTGGCAATCATATTAATATGAAGAAAATCCATAAGGCAGTTTAAATCTAATGTTTCTCTTCCTTAAATGACTCTTTGCTTAAAAAAAATTAAAAAGTGAGAAGAGAAAAGGGAAAAAAGGGATAATGTGAAGTTCAGCCATCAAAAATGGCTTCATTAAGAGCCTTAATGAAGCACACGGGAGCCATTTATTGACTCCTCAACTATTAAGATGGAACATTATTACTGCTTTAATAGTATTTCCATTTTCATTTAGGAAATAACTAATCAAAAGATCAATGTACCAAGGACTTTATTTTCCTCCCTTGGGTCACCACAAGTACATATTTTAGAATGCACAGCTATTCCCCTGACTCCATATCACATGAACAATTTAAAGAAATTACAAGAAGGGTGAGAGGTCAACAGCTGCTGATCTGAGGATCTGAGGGCAGTCAGCGAACAAACGAAACCTGGAGAGTGGGAAGGTTACCTTTCCCAGAGGGGGCTGGAATCGCTTCCAGGGCAGGAAGCTTCTGCTCCAAGGTACCAGAGGGCCTCCACCCTGACCTGCTGTCAACTCCTGAAACATTTCTATTTCTCAGACTCACTTAGAATGCAAACTACTGTTTTCCTGGTCGTTCTCCCAGCTCTGCTTCCTTTGAGGTACAGATGTGCAGCCACGAAACCCAATCAGATAACGTGTATTTACATATTTATAAATCCTCCTGTAAAATCTCCTATCAATTGTGGCTATATATAGGCCTTTCAAAGGATCTTGTGGGCCTGGCGCTCTACTGCACTGCTCTCTTCAGGAATCCTGATATATCTCATAATATGATTTCAATGTAAATGGGGCCCATCGCACAATCACACCACTTCACAAACTCTTTTCTGCTGGGGTAGCTTAAATCTGAACACACTCAAGCAGCTTGCTGCACTGGAGCAAGATTTCTTCCACGTTTACAAAATTTTTTTTTCAAAAAAAAAAAAAAATCCCAAACCCTAACACAACAATGCCAGGGGAAAAAAAAATCTGAACGCTTTTCTGCAGAAAGATGGGCCGTCTCCAAATCCTTGTGCCCTATCAGACAAATTAAAGTAAATCAAGCATGAAATGAAGCCGAAGAGCCCCAAGATAAGGCTCCTTTAAGTCGTTTACAGATTAGGACAGAAGAGGCGCATCTGGTCTCTGGCAGTGGAGGAGGCCAGTTTCTGAGCTCACAATAGTGGCCTGTGTATAGGATTACCTTACCTTGTCACTGACAAGGGACAAGGTGCATGCAAGATGTCTCTAACTAGCTTCCTAATAATGTCCCCAGCTAAGAACTATTATTAAAGTATTAATTGTTGCAACGAGAGAAATATATTTTGATAAAACAAAGCAGTCACCTCCCTCCAGCTTAAAAAAAAATCCTACAGACTGATTTATGAACTGGTCGGAAGCAGATAAACGAAGAAGGCTGGGGGCGGGGGGTCTGCTACCAGCAGATGAGCCTCTTCTCTTATCAGGCAGGATTCTGCTGCTAGAGACAGAAGCTGATAAGTTTCCAACAGGAATTAGTGACGGGGCCAGGAAACTGTGTTACTGGTTGCACTGGGGCTCTAGCAGCTGCCAAAAGGACCTCTCTTGTTATCAGATGGGATTTCATTGCTGTGAATGGTGAAGTATTCTCCAGGAGAAACTCGATGCTCTCTCAAAATGCTCTGTGATTCATGATTACAGCCTAGAAGGAGGTGGGTGTAAGATTTTCTTGGAAGCATCTGGAATTCTACAGCATCTCCCTGCAGACCTTGCCGTTCCCTGGCACCCAACAGCAGCCTGGAAACTCCCCTCTCTTTCCTTCCTTGACAAAGAACTTTTTCTTCTCCAGTAAATTTTATGCATACACAGCTTCTATCTAAGGAAATCCTCAATTTTCCACCATCGCCAAGAGACTGTGCTTAGCTGAAGCCATCCATAAGCTTCAGTGACCCTCAAGAAGCCATCTGAGCACTTTTTGATGATGAGTGTGGTGATGGGAAAGGAGACTTACAGTTTCCTCCCCTCAGCCTTGGATCAACTCACTGCTCAGGACATGTGACATCCCTGGGGCTTTGACTTGGGCCATCTTTGTAAACTGCCGTCGAACTTGAAAATAAACTTGAAATTCATCAGAGCACTGGGTATGGTTCTCAGTTGCTGTACATTACTGTGATAAAAGTCACAGGTCTCTGTGCTGCACTTGAACTTAAGATGTGCTGTCACTTAATGCTTGCACGACTGAACTTCATGTGCAGTGCTTAGAGAGAGGCACAATCTAATGTCAAATACAGTGAGGTTCAACTGGATTAAATGACTGTAGACTTATCACTTGCTTCCCATTCTTTCCCAGTGTCTGAGGTTGCCTCACTAATTTCCTAGTCTTTGCCTAAAAGAACTCATGAGATGATTTTTTAAATTGTTGGGAGGCTGAACAGGCATTTACCCCAACCTGAGATCATTCTTTGGCTATAATTTGTGTGAACATGAAGAGATGTTAGACCATAAGCACTAATACTGAAAGACATGTTTTCATTACAGACAACTCTGTTCAAAATCTTTAAGAAGTAAAATCATGCAATATTTGCTGGAATGCACTTTGAACTTGACATTAGTCTGACACTCATGGATCCTTTGACTCACTCGTTCTCCTTTTCTGAATGTAGCTATCATGCTACTTTAAGAGAGCTAATTCAACCTGGCTAATTTGTATGTTCCATTGTGTTTAATTTTTATACTTGAATATTTACATAAAAATTGGTGAGGTGAAACTTTACAAATATAAGAAAGTTAATTTAATGTCTTTCAGTGATATTTTCAGTCAGGCATCCGTTCTAACACCATAGCAGGATAATCAGATGGGGATAAAGTAAAGTTTAAAGTATAAAATAATTTTTAAAAGGGGGCTAGAGAGGTGGCTCAGGGGTTAAGCCTTTGCCTGCAGGCAGAAGGTCCTGAGTTCCGATCCTAGATCCCACGTATAGACGCCGGGCGGATGTGGGGGGCCGCCTGCGTTTCTGGTTCCTGATAGGGCGGAGCCTGTGAATCCCCGGCAGAGTAAACAAGGAGGTGGAGGTATCCATGGTGGTTCCCGAATTCGCCCGTGGTTCTACACACACATACATACACACACGCGCGCATACACACACGCATACACACAACTGAATAAATAAATAATTTTTAAAGTTATTGGTTTTCTTCAAAAGAGTTGAATTTGAAAATTCTACCTTCTATCAGAAATAATTTATAGTCAAAAGTATAAAACATTGGGAAAATAACTGCCACTGGTGAACTTTTACAAGTATAAATATAAACAAAATTCTGGTGAAAATTCAAATGTCTGAACACTTATGGAAATGTCCGTGATTGTTTTCAGAAGAGTAGGTAGAAGATAAACCTTCTCTCAACACGGAACTGATATATTTACAAATCTGTGAGCAAACGATGATATCTAACAAGTGCTCACTGCTTGCTGCTCCAAAATAATAAATTATCTTAAATTATGCCAAAAAAGAATTAAGACATGCTTTATTTCTCCATTTATTATGCTGTGAGGAGGTGACATTTATTCATGATATTTACAGTGCCTCTTTATGCCTGACTTGGAAAAGGCACTGTTTTTGGCCTCTTCATTGTGTATGATTTGTAACAGATTTTATTCTTGCTTTAAATATATCATTCGTTAAGTAAAGAATTACAATATATTCTTCTTCCATAAAATAGCTGTCAAACATAAATTGAATATTCTACATGCATTTTATGTCATATGTTACCACTGTTAGAATTTGAAATTCTAAAATTTCTTTATAGGTATAAAATGATTAATGGCATGTGTGACATTTTATTGTCTTCAGTGGATGACAATTGTTATCCATTGATATCCATACTCTATATACATCCAATTATTTGTTAATTAGTAATATCAATTTGCTAAAGTATAATAATAACTTTTATATATAGCATATACTTGAATAGAGCTTAAGTGATTTTAATGAGATAATGTAACATTAATAATGTCAGAAACAGTGACAGGTAAATATTACACTTTGATTTTATTGACCTCATTTGAATGCCACCAGAAAACAAAAAGTATATATTAACATGTATCTCCTGGTATAAGAACAATTTTTCTCCATGAGTTAGAGTTCCTCTAAGATAGGCAATATTTGAATTGTCATCAATATGTTGAGCAAGTGGGAAATAAACTCGTATTAAAGCATTTCAGTGTGTCCTAACTATATGCCTATTTCTTTAGACCTAATCCAATCTGAAGAGCCATTACATGTAGAAGTATGGTTAAACCTTCAGAGAGGTTATACTGTGCATGTGTCCTCAACACGAAAGGCCTGTCCCTCCTTGAATATACATAATTTTTTCACTGCAGTTAACCTTGATAAGTAGTTATGATTTCTTGATACTCCATGAATTTACATGATGTCAGCGTACACAGCCAACTCTGAGCTGCTCTCATTCATACCTTTATCTGAGGGTTTTGCTATTTGGGACCTTTCATATACACATAGTAAACTGATATTTTATATATAGTTAAATATATTTGCTTTTGCTAGTAATAATTATTCCCATGAAAACTTTCAGTTTTCATTTTAACTGGAAAGTGTCTAGTTCATCTCTCAAGAATTTACAGGAAATATACTTGGATATCATAAATTTGTTTTAGCTTAATTTTTCTCTTTCCTGGGACTCAAGTAAAGCTAAAAGACTTAACACAGTTGCTAACACAAGAGGTAAAATGATCTATTTCTAACTTGAACTCATAGGATGATATTACAGTAGAATTTCTGTGTACCAGTCCATGTGCTGAACTCACAATGGTGAGTTCACTAACTTCGCATTGTTGCAATGTTTTTTTCTGCATGTTAATTCCATATTTGTTAAACTTACACACTTTGAACTGAAGCCAGGAACTGTTCTCAAAGATCATAACTGAAAGTACCTTGACCCTGCTTTGGTTTATAACATCCAATTTAAGAAGGTTCTTGAAGTTCCAATACCTCATTTCTATGAGTTCTCTTAGAAGAGAGAGTATTTTAACTAAAGGAAGTGTCATTTTTTTCTACACACCACTGGGAAGTTCCAAATTATGCAAGGGAAATGGAGGCAAAGTCTGCAATTCTTGTCAATATTTGATGGCAATATTTGTCTGTCTTCAAAGCTCATCCCTGTCTCCTCTGCTGTTGTGGCTTGCCTATCAATTCTCACTCGACCAAGTTCACTGAGCAATCTTGTGTTCTTCTAGACTAAATGAAGACAAGATGATAATATCCTCTTCTGTCTTCCTGTCTGCAATTAAGAGAACTAAAATAGGCAGTGATTTTGGCAGCCACTGTCAGGGAGTAGTGGAAGAAAAATGTCTAAGAGCCACTCCCTTGGAGTTAATCCTAGGGGAGTTATCTGTAAGAAAGCTTTGCTTGTTACTCCTTGAGAAATCACAGAAGACCAACAGTTTTACAACCAGTGTATCTCCAACCAGTGTTCTGTAATCAACTTTCTGTGAGGGGATCATATTTGTGAAATTAGGGGATATCTATTTGCCACACACAGGATGAATACTCACCAGAAGACTGCAGATTCATAAACCTCAGAGTTTATCTGGTTTAATCCAAAGAACTAAGTTCAACTATCAGTCACTTTATTTTATTTTATTTTTTTAATTTTTATTATTATTATTATTTATTCAACTGTGCGCATGTATTTATTCAACTGTGCGCATGTGCGTGTGTATGTGCGCGCGCGTGTGTGTCTGTGTGTGTGTGTCTGTGTGTGTGTATGTGTAGAACCACGGATGAATTCGCGAACCACCATGGACGCCTCCACCTCCTTCTGCCCCGGGATTCACAGGCTCCGCCCTACCAGGACCAGAAGCGCAGGCCGCCCCCGCTTCCGCCTGGCGTCTATACGTGGGATCTGGGATCCGAACTCAGGACCTTCCGCCTGCAAGGCGGAGGCTTAACCCCTGAGCCACCTCTCCAGCCCTATCAGTCACTTTAAATTGTTGTCTATGCCATACCTAATGCAGATTCCAATGAAAACATTACTTCCTCTCTACTGTATACATTTTCCACTCAAATAAATAGCTTTAAATGAGGCATTACAAAAAGGAATGGGGCCTTTATTAACAGGTATTTGTCATTACTCTACAGAATGGTGTGATAGTGCTACTTTTTATTAGTTTCATTGTATAATATAGCTAAACAAGTTCTCCTGGTAATCCATATCCAAGTATGGCTCAGTGATATCTGGGAGCTTATTTCCAATATGCAGAGAGCCAGACTGGGTTTTTCCCTATCTTTTATCTCCTTTATTCCCATGGTCTTTATCTTATTATTTTTTTCATAGACTATTTTCTGAAAATGTCAAAATTGTTTAGAATTTTTTTTCTTATCTACAAGTTAAGAATTTTATTATTGCACACATCAGATGATCCGTAAACTAAATGTTCTCAAATCTGTGATCTAAATCAGGATAAAGGTGCTGTATTCAGTTATTTGGTTTCATATCAACATTCTTTCTTGCTTAATACTAAAACTCTCTTGTGCCTTCTTATTGCTCCCTTTGAGCAGTTTTTGACAAAGCTAAAGTAGTAATTTAATGGTTTGGAATGGAAGCACAGGGCTTTTATTTAATTCCCTGGGAGGATGAGCAGGAAAGTTATCAGTTCAAGGTCAGCCTGAGAGAGAGAGAGAGAGAGAAAGAGAGAGAGAGAGAGAAACCAATCATCTTTGCTTGACACTACTTAAAACAAAAGCTAAGGTTGAATAATAATAATAAACTGATAACTTCCTTGTCTACTACTCATTCCTCAACTGTCACTTTGGAAATATACCTGTAAGATCCAAAATGCTACTAAATACCTCTCTGAAGTTGGGCTCTCTTTTGATGATAAGAGGAGATTGGATTATCAATGTGCCTTTTTGCCAGTTGAATTCCAGCTCCATCAAAAGAAAACTAGCTCATTGCATGAATGATACCAAGTTGCTCTTCTGTCAATCGATATGGCCCCATCCATGATGACTCATAGCTGATAACCAACTGTGGAGCATGAATCCACAGACAACTGCACACTCACCTAACCAAAGTATGGTCTAGACGGTATCTGCTTGCTTGTTGATGAGAATGTCATGTGGAGAGGACTCAAAAGCGTTACTGAAGTCTGAGTAGATTACATCTATTACTTTGCCCTTATCTACATGGCCTGTCACTCTATCATAGAAGGAAATTAAATTGCCCTGGCACAATTTGCTCTTCACAAAACCATGTTGGTTGCTACCCACTAACTTTTGCTCTTCTAGATGATTGCAAATTGATTGTTTGACGATTTGCTGTAGTATCTAACTTGGTATCAAAGTTAAGCTGACTGGTCTATAATTACCGAAATCAGCTTTTCTTCCTCTTCTTTCTTTTTTTTTAGGGGTAGTCACTACTTTTCTTATAAATGTCGGCTTTTATTCCTCATTTTTATCGCATACTAATTAGCAACTTTTCAATTTCAATCCTTAATACACTGAGTATGATTGTCCTTCATTTCTACATTTTCATTGCAGTTTCCTTTCAAAAATCCGTATTTTCAACACCAGTCTCATTTTTCATGTTTTTCAAATGGAAACAAATAATTTCACTAATTAAAGTACTAAAATATCTTCTTTTCAAAATGATTTTCTGAATCAATACATCATTCTTCTTTAATAAGTCTCTTATTCTACTGTAGGAAACCATTTTAATATAAAGTGGAAGAATATATTTCTGTGCCTTTTAATGTCAACATCTTCTTTAAGCAAATATTTATTGCATGCTGTGTGGTTCTCAAATATTCTTGATGCAAGCAAGATGCAAGCAAGTTGTTTAATATTGGACAAATTTTAATGTATAAATAAATAGTTAATGCTTAATTAGAAAGAAGTATTACACTGAATTAAAACAATATATTCTTAATTTTGCCAGTTTAAGGTCTATTTGAAATTCCAAAGGTATGAAAGAAGATCCATTTACAATGAAGTTTATTTTCATAAAATAAAAAGCAAATGTAATCTAACTGAACATGCAGTTAATAAAATTAAGAAAGAAAATTGTAGATGGAATCAAAATTATAAACTGTAGGCATAAGTTTAAAAAGGCCCACGCTGGAAGTCAGCAATCCTGTAACTGCTAACTCTACTTTTCTCATCTCTCCTACTAAAATTCCTCCCACCTCCACCTTTCTGCTTCTTGTAACGTTCTCATATTGCTGTTGCAACTACCTTTCCAAAAGTCTTTGGTCCTTTCTCAACTAATTAGGTTGGGCTGAAAATAGGGTGGTCGATACAAAGGGGGAATTGTGAGGGAAAATTTTTCTATTTGAAATTACAGACAGATATACTTTGTTTGCTCTCAGTAATAAGTTAAACAATAGTTCGTACCCTGTAAAAATTAGAGAGAAAGAGAGAGAGAGAGAGCAAATTGTAGGAAGCATCAAATTTCAAACAAAAACACTTGAAAGATCTAAAGCAGTAAATAACCACACAGTTAAAAAAACTTGTGAAGCTTGAATTCTCACATTTAAAAGCTCCAGGGAGGAAAACATGAGTGAGTACATGCTCACATACTTCAGGGTCTAGGAAATAAGATACAAATATTATGGTTGATTGAAAGAAAGACATTTTAGTACAACATACAGCTGTGTGAGTCAATTTTTAGACTATGTCATAATTTTTCTGTTTTAAAACTCAAGATATATACATACTACTTCACTTATATCAACAAAAGATGTTATATTACATATCATATCATTGAGATTATGTTTGAATTTTTACAGTCCTAAATTAAAAACAGAGAAAAATGAATTCATATTATTTGAGCTTCATAGCTGTAACTTTTCTCTTATGAACACCTTTTGAAGGAAGTAAGGAAAACTAAAATTTGGGCACTATTCAAACTGTTACAGTGACAGTAAATGCAAAATTGTCCTATAATCAAGACAAAATCATCTGTTGGATTACTTTCTCTTCAATTTCATGTTTTTGAAACACTGCAGGAGTAAATGGATGTTTAACTAATATTGATTACATTTTCAATCTTTACTTTCTTTTCAATTTAATCACCTTTATAATTGTTTGAAAGTACTAGAATATTACCTATGCATATATGTAACACAGTTTTTGGTGATTATCAAAATTTCTCCATTTTATCATTTCAATGAACATTTGAACTGAAGCATACATAACATTCTTATCAATGCAAACACACCTGTAAGGTTTTCTAAAAAAGAAATAATTTCTAAAAGAAAACAAGTTATTTGCATACGGAATGGTGTGGAATTATAATATCCTGTTTAACACTATAAAAGTCAGTAAGTACATACACATGTGATCATATATATGTTTATATATATGCAAGAGTCAATGAATTATCACTGCTTGTACCCTAAAGTTCCATCTCATGCTTTGTGTTAAATTCAGGGAAAAAAATATCAGTTTAGTTGTTTACTTTCCATAGTGGTCAAATTTTTTACAAGTGAGAAATGTCATGATTCTTGGAATAATTATGTACTATACAATGAAGCCAGAAGCCAGAAATGATATCTCATTTGGTTGTAAATACAAGAATAACATGCACTGAAATTATTTGTAATAATTTCCAAAGAGTTTAGTTTAAATGACATTCAACCAATGCATTGCTTTTGGATTTGAGCAGGATACTTTCTTATCTTATATTTAATAAAAATACTCTCAATAATTTCTAGGTCCACATGTTTCTCAAGCTAATAACAACCATACCCTGTAGCAAGCTAAATAATAGACTGTTTTATGAGGTTCAGAAATAATAATATGAGATAAATCACTAAATTATCATAATTATAGGCACATAATGTAACACATGATTGAATATGTAGACAATGTATGGAAAACAATTTATGAAAAATTGGAATGTAAAGGTCATGAGCCAATCATTACATATGTCCTTTCCTGCAATAATGGAAACAAAAGTATTTCATCAAGATGCATAACAAACGTATCCAAAACTATTTAGTGCTTTAGAATAGCAAATGATTATATTTCCCACCCAATTTGCAAAGTTTCCAAGTAAGAACTGTTTTCTGATCACTCTGAAAACTTGACTCCAATCTTGTAACTGCTAACTCTACTTTTCTCATCTCTCCTACTCAAATTCCTCCCACCTTCACCTTTCTACTTCTTGTAGCTCTCTCATATTGCTGTTGCAACTACCTTTCCAAAAGTCTTTGGTCCTTTCTCAACTAATTAGGTTGAGCTGAAAATAGGGTGGTCAATACAAAGGGGGAATTGCGAGGGAAAAAAATGACTATTTCAGAATATATTTTGAGTTTTTTGAGTGTCTATGGAGTACAAAAAGAAGAGAAAGAAACATGTGAAAAGTGGGGACAAGTGGGAACTGCTACCCTTCCATGAAATCATCAAGGTCCGGGGCTGGAGAGGTGGCTCAGAGGTTAAGCCTCTGCCTTGCAGGCAGAAGGTCCTAAGTTCAGATCCTGGACCCCATGTATAAATGCCAAATCAGGGTGGCCTGCATTTATGGTCCTGGTAGGGCAGAGCCTGTGAATCCCAAGGCAAAGTAAACAAGGAGGAGGTGGAGGCTGTCCATGGTGGTTCCAGAATTCGCCCATGGTTGTACACACACACACACACACACACATACACACACACACACACACACATGCACATGCACAATTGAATAAATAAATAAATAAAATAAATCATCAAGATCCATGAAATATGCTAACACTCTAATCTATTATGCATCTGACAATCATGAATTCAATTTACAATCATAGTCTTTCAAAGTTAAGTACTTTTGGAATATGTTGATCTTTTCACCTGTTTTTTCCTCCCCTGAGTCTAGCAGAGATCCAAATTCTGAAGTTATCATGTCTGAGTCATGTCAGAAAAGAGAGTATGTAACATCATGAAACAAATGATCCTGGGAGCAAGAATATCAACAGAGAGAAGAGAGAGAGAAACAAAGAAAAAGAAGGAGGGGAGATAGGAGAAGGGAGGAGCAGAGAAAGACATAAAAGACGAAGGTAAAGAGAGAAACAAAGAGATCGAGAGAAGGATGGATAAGGAAGGGATGAAGGGATGGAGGGAAAGAGAGACAGAGAGGGTAACAAGAAGGGAGGGAGAAAGACAGAGACAGAGAAAAGAAAGAGAGACAGCAAGAAGGAAGGAGAAAGTAGGGATGGAAGAATGGAGGGAGAGACAGGACAACAGGGAGGGAGGGAGAAAGAGATAGAGAAAGAGAGACAAAGAAGGAGGGAGGAAGAGAAAGAGAGACAGGGAAGCAGGGAGGAAGGAAAGAAAGAGAGACACAGAAGGAGGAAGGAGAGAGGGATAATGGGAGGGAGGAAAAGAGAGGGTGGAGAGAGAGAGAAGCAAAGAAGGCATGAGTGTCCATACACATTTGGCCAATTTGAATTATCTCCTGGAGTTAGCTACACAATCAAAAAATGGGAAAGTGTGTCAGGATCTTTTCTCCATTTTCTCTTCCACACTTCCA
The DNA here is from genome assembly GCA_023101885.1 of Typhlomys cinereus. Classification (NCBI taxonomy): domain Eukaryota; kingdom Metazoa; phylum Chordata; class Mammalia; order Rodentia; family Platacanthomyidae; genus Typhlomys; species Typhlomys cinereus. The sequence goes on from JALPQD010000487.1 coordinate 764,068, forward strand.
TTCTCACACACTGGCTCAGCACCTGTAAAAAATCTGAAGAGACTGCATTTATATTTCATAATTCAGTCAGCCTTTCTGAACTCCTAAGTTCACTGTCCCTTGTAGACATGCAAGTTCTTTCCATAGCCTGTAGCACACTTAGCCATTCTCCTGTCCATTCTTCTACCTGCTCCACCAGGATTGGCTGTGTCCAGGCATGAAACATGCTGTACTCTCTCTTTCTCTCTCAATATTCTCAAAGCTTTCATAATTATTAAAGCTGAATTGGTATATCTTAGTTATGATGTTTGCCTGCACACAGTTTCTTAAACAAGAGATTGAGTTCAAGACTACAAGCCATAAGAGGTATGACTTGTTTGCTACATGACATAATGCACTGAGAACAACATGGCATTATTTCCAAACACATAACTAATTACATAGCATGGAAACACATCACGGAACCTGAATTTGAAGACATTCTACGGGTTAGTTAGAACTTTTCTCCAAATGTAGGTTCATGCAGGAAAAAGAAGGCTCAGAAGACACCAATGAACAACTCAGGTTCTTCCTCAAACATGATGCACCATTGTGGAGATCTTAAAATAGAGAAAGGACCTTTCTGAGCAAAACTTGGAAGAGCTGAACAACAGGATTGTTTGGATATGTTTTATTTTTGACAATCTTAGTACAGTTGTGTAAGATGCTAAGAGTGGAAAAAGCTGAGGCAAGTCGCATGGACTCTCTACACCATGTTTGTAGCTCTTTGTAACTTAAATTAATTTTAAAATAGAATGTTAAGCAGAAATCAGTGGTGTGATAAGAACAGTGGGACCGTGATAAGAAGCCCAGCATCAGAAGTTTCTTGAAGGTAAGAACAATTTCAAGATGAACCTCCTTTTGTGGCACAGAGGGATTATCTCTCTTCCCTTCTTCCTCGGCAATTAAACGCCTCTCATAATATAAATCAATCACCTACTGTGTTCTCAATGTGGGTGCACTGTAGCATGCGGCCCAATCTGAACCAGTGGCTGAGAGAGAGGGAGAGAAAGAAAGAGAGAGAGAGGCAGAGAGAGAGAGAGAGCTGAAATTTGGCAAACTGGCAAGCTAGAAGATATATCAGCTCTCAATTCCTCCTGTGAATAAGGTGTGGTCAATTCTCTTGAACCCTGTTAGTACTTCTCCTAAACAGGATGGACCATAGTTTGAAACCATGAACATGAATAAAATCCTTTTGTTGCCCTAAATTGCTTGAATCATGTTTTTATATCAGCAACACAATGTCAGACTATTCAAGTTTACATCTTTGTGTCCATAATTAAACTTGTGAATTTCTTCAATAAAAACTTATCTTTCTCCCATGCTAAATACATAGAGCATCATTTCTCTGCTGCTTGACCCATGAAATTGAAAACATTTAGTATATGGCCTGAATGGAAAGATGTTTGCAGACCTTTGGCCCAAGCCAGTGATTCTCAAAGTTCTGTGTGCATCAGAATCCCTTAGGGAGCTTGTTAAAACACAGATTGCTCCATCGTGCCCCTGGGCAATTTGATTCAGTAGTTGGGAGACGGTGCCAGAGAATTTTCTAACAAGTTCCCATCTGCTACTGCTGCTGGTCCAGAAACCAAATTTTGAGAACCATTTTCTTAGGTATCTTTTTCAAGGGATAATCAAATGGCTGAAGCAGAGAAGTACTGGGAGACAGGACACAAAGTTTAGAGGACATATGGAAATTCTACAGTAAGATACATAACTTAGTCCTGAATAGTAAATTCAAAGGAAGAAATTAAAATGGCCCCAGTGAAGGCAAAGTGACTTGGGCAGAGACAGATTCAGCAGAAGACTGCAACCTCTGCCGATAGGATGCGGAAGGTGCGGGGAAGTGGGTATCACAAGGCAAGGCTGACATAAGCTTCAGCTTGACGAATGGACAGGTGATGAAGGCTTTCACTGAAGGTCTAAGAGGAGCTGCTAACTTGGAAGGAAGTTCAAAATTCAGGTTAAGGCGTGTTGAGTTTAACATGATTAGAGTTTGCCTTCCCCCACAGCTTGTAAGAAGGGACTGAGCCAAAGCTTGGTACGTTGCCACTCTGTATGTGGATAAGATGACCACAAAGTATGGGCAGTCTGAACAGAGGCCAAGGCTAAGGGGAGAGTCTCAGGACATAGCCATGGAAAGAAAGCGTTGAACAGATGAGACACCAAAGGTCAAGCAGAAAAAGATAAAACAGTATGAGGATTAGGTAAACCAGTGAATGAAAGGGCTCTTGGATTTACAGGCAAGTAATTAAAAAATGAAAGAGTTTCTTACTCTAATATAGGAATACATATGAGAAATGTAGAGAAAAAATAATGATAATACTTGTAAAAGTTCTGGCAAGATGAAAGGAGGGAAGGACTATAATCAGTAGCCACTTTTCCTCAAGGCTTCCTGCTTTTCAGGTCCCACTGTTTTGTTTGCTAGCACTGAGCAGCATCTTCAAGAATCACTTTTCTTTCTGTTCATACAGCAGCTCCTAAATTAAAGTGGCAGATTCCCAGAAACTCATATGAAACTAAATGTGTAGCTAGATACCTCAGGATCAAGCTATTTTCCCGAAAAAAAAAAAAAAAAAAAAACTTTTAATGGAAGACATTAAGGGGAAAGGATTAAATTCTTTGGATTTCCAAAAGTTCTGGTAAATTATAAATGATTTAACTTCTATTTCACTCATACCACACTACCATTTTGTTAATGTTGCTTCCACAGGGGAGAAGTGATGGAAGTCTCATAGCAAAAACAATGAATGACTTCAAGACAGAGAAGTCAGCTAAAAATACATACACAATACCATAAATATTTGGGGAAGCAAAACCACTCAGTATTTCAGCTACAGTAAAAGAAGGGCATAAGTTACTCCACATCTATATACTACATTTTATTTTGCAGTATAAGTAGATTTTTTAATGAAAAGCTAGAAAAATTCTCTTTTGTATTTGGAGCTCTATTCACAATAGAAAATGGAATCAGCCAACATATCCATCAATAGAGGAATGGGTAATGAAAATGTAGTTCATAGACACAATTGAATATTATTATTCATCCATGAGGAAAGATGAGATTATGAAATTTGCTAGTAAATGGATGGAATTGTAATATATAATATTGGGTGAGGTAGCTCAGAAGCAGAAAGACAGATTTATTTATAAATCATGTAATATTGGAAAGGTCCAATGAGTGGGAGGGTGGGAAAGGAAAGTAGGGGTTAAATCTTTGGAGGGGGAGAAAAAAGTATTTAGGGGGGAATGAGGGGATGGGATGTAAGAGGGGTTACTGGACTGAAACAAAAGCTCTATGACTGTGGGATGCAACCAGATAGCAGCCTCCTATGTTATTAACATGTCAAAAAACATTTCTTTTAAAAAGGATTAAGAATGGGCAGGTGCTATGCAGAGAAGCACAGAGAGAGGAAAACAAGAAAAACAAAATGTTTACTGGGATGGTCCACCTAGAACCAAGTGAATTAAAACTATGCTATAAGGTAGTATGTATGTGATCCTTCCTGATAAGCTGTTTGGTCAGAGATGTCTCCAGAATCCTCAAACAGTATATGCTTTTGTCATTACTCTTGGTTGCCCACCAAAATCTGAAAGTAGATCCTATTACTGAAAATGCAAGAAACATGGATCAAGGACATGGATAACAAACACCAGTTGAAACTGAGTTAAAAGCTTCCTCTTCTCTGAACAGTCTACACAGTACCATAGAGTACTGTGGAAGCTACTGAGGGGAAAAAGCAATTAAAGATCTCATTAACTTGTGAGATCTACAAGTGACAATAAAAATCACCATGACAACAGGTGATCATCAGTGTAATAACACCATGAATATCAAGAAGACATCCAACATCTTTCTGATTGGAGTTAAGACCTGCTTGTCAGAGTGTAACATTCCTGTTACCGTAAAGTAGAAAGAGAACCTATAAAAGGGAAGGAAGTAGTAGAAGGAAGTAGGAGAAAAGCAGGAGAAAAGTAGTTAGGAAGAAAGTTCATTAAACTGCTTTATAAACACACTATTACACCCATAGCTTGGAAGAGCACTCAACACTCAACTGCAATAGAAGGTGCATATTACTGAAAAGCACAACTTGCCAAAATGGAGAAAGTAAGTGACTGTGGACTGCTTGTGCCTGAACAGGACATACATGCCTCACCTGCCCCATCCCAAGTCTCAGGGAAAATTGAAGAAGGGGGGGAAGGAGTGACGAGATTATAAGAACCTGAAGTGGAACAGTGGTGGGCCAGACATTATCTCCTGGATATGACATGGTTGTGATAAGCAACATGTAATGACAGATATGTATGCTTATATAAAAATTGCCCAGGAATGATCTTATCAACATCTCAACATGAAATCAGAAATATCTCAAGAAGCTCCATGCCTCTCTGTGAAACTGATGAGGACTAATGGTGATAGAGAAGAAAAGAGATGTTTTGGTCAAAGATGCTTACTGGAGAATGTCAGGTATAAGTCACCAAAGGCAGACTAAATGACACACAGAGGGCCACACAAATGAAAAGATTTTGTATATAGGACGAAATCTGACAGACAAGATGAAGGGCTGTAAGGGTTAAAGGAGGGTGGATGGGACTTGGGACTAAGGGATGAAAATAATATAAATTTACTATCTTCATAAATGCAATATTAAAAATGTAAAAAAAGAATTTAAAAATTCATTACAGGTATTATCCAATCATAATATCTGCTAATTATCTAATTATGATCACTGCTAATCCAAATCATTTAATGAAGGTTTATGTTCAAGAAATATTATGTGTACTATAATATTTATTATTTCCACAATGCTATTAAATAACTACTGTTACTGCTTGGGGCTGAACAAAGATGTAAGCAAATAATAAAATATCACAATATTTCTTTACTCTGATGGTACTGAAGTAGTCCATATCTTTGTGGTTTGTGACTATTTATTGGCCTTATATGTAGGGAATATTTTTCTATGTTATTTTTTCTAAAAGAAATGTGTGTGTGTGTCTGTGTGTATGTGTGTAGTATTTCCTAATGAAGTGAAGTAAATAAATAATAATCTGCAGAATTTTTCTTAAATTCAGATATTTTAGAAAGTATAATACTATATTTCTTCATATCAAAGACATTTTAAGATTATACCCACATTTACCTGAAATTGAGTTATCAGTACAATGCAAAAATGGTCAATATGGGGAAATATACATATAATCAACATGAAAATAATTTTCACATGGGAATACTATATTTTTAAAAGTCTAACAAACAATTCCTTTGTGGAAACTAGTGTTTTAAGATTAATTATCATTACTGTCTAATGTGGAGCTTACAGGGATACAGTAAAACAGCAAACATTTGGTTTTCTTTGTTTCAACAGTGTTTGTTCATTTGATTTATACCTTCCATAATGACTATTGTTAGTGTTTGTGTGCTCTGAAAGAGTAGAGCTAACATCATAATTATTTATAACAGAGAATTATGAATGAGCTGAGTAAGAGTTGAAGGACATTTGCAGTTCATACAGAAAGTGGGGAGGCTTAGGCTGTGATTCCAACAAATATTTTGTTTTAATTAAAAGTCTAGGATTTACATTCCATGTGGCTAAATAATAGGCATGCATACCTTTTCTTTTAAAATCCATGGATTTTTGGATGTAAGCTACAACCATGGACTCATACCTTATTAAAGAGCAAATTTTGCAAGGTACATAGAAGGAAACACATTTACTATTTAATCCTGTTTTTCTGGCGCCAAGAATTAGAAAATGAAAAACTTCAAAAATTTTTTGGTTGCAAATTATCCAATTCCATAGTTGAAGCATATTTTTACATATTTTACAACTCTTCATCATTGATTACAAACAACTTCATTTTTCTCTTGTAAAATCGAAGTTTGTTGTTATTATTGTGAGATGAGTTGTATTCAAACTCCAACAACAACAACAAAAAGAGGAAGCCAACATTGAAATTCATCTCACAGTCTGGAATTTACTTAACGGCCAGCCTGTGCACTGTGATAAACGGAGTGATGATCCGGCAACATGTCTTTATCCATGGTTTGCTTTAATTAACGCTGGCTTGTTTGTTGAAAAGATGATTAATATGCCAATGAAAATTGCATAATTGAATACCACAACACTGGCACAATCAGAAAGACACATGCAGTTTTTTTGATTAACATTTATTATTATTATTATTATTGAGCTTTTTAATGTACTCTTCTCTCTATGAAATGATGCAGTCCTTTGACCAAGAGGGGGAAGGAAACAGGGTTTGGAGCAAAGGCGTCAATAAACAAGAGTGAGACTTGGTGTGTTTGAATCAGCATGAAACAGTCTGTGCAAACCGTCTTCAAAATTTCGAAATGCAAGCAACCTTCACAAAAAGGCACATACCAGACATGCAGAGAAAGATGATTCTGGTGGTGGCAGTGAAACGAAAAAACAAGCCCTTCTATGGTTACGAAAATTTTTGTTTCAGGAGATCAGGGCTATCAGGTTTATAGACCACTGAACTAAAAATGACATTTTAAAAATTATTGCTTTATTTTAAATTGAAATTTTGGATATAAATGTTTTCGTGTGTGTGTGTGTGTGTGTGTGTGTGTGTGTGTGTGTGTGTGTGTGTATGCATGAAGTAAAAAAGGGCACTTGAGTGTGTGTGCCTCTGGAGGACCAAGGATGATATCCTTGATTACTCTACCTTCTTATTGCTTTGTTCTGGAGTTTCCAAGGATCTGTCTTCCAGAGCCAGAGCCACCAAAGCTCCCTTACTTCTTTTACATACTCAGGTTCTTTTGCTTGTGGGTCAAAAGGTTTTAACCCCTGAGCCATCTCTTCAGCCCTGTTTAGATATCTTGAAATATCTTTAAAATGATATTTTTGAATTACTTATATATCAGAAAGTGCCCTCAACAAGTAATCTGAAGAAATATAAGTATTCGTACTCATCATTTTATGCAAAATTTTCATTTTACTTATGTTTCATTCATTTAAGAAGCATCACTTTTTTTTCTCAGCAAAGCATGCAAACCTGCCTTGATGAGTAGACTTTACTTAGGATTAAAATAGGAGAAAGCACCGTTGCCTTCAAACTGCTCACATTATTCATGTACTTGTAAAAAGCTACAACCAAGACAGGCTTCTCTTTTCAGAATTAACTCAGTATCATTTGTTTGAAAATTGATGAAACAGCCCATACCGGTGCAAATTGTGTATGACCAGTTACACGTATACTTTTGGTATAGTTACTTTCTACTTTTGCTCTAACACAATATACTCTTGCAAAACTTAATACAGGAAGGAGGGTTTATTTGGCATATGGTTCCAGGAATTATAGTTTTATAATGGTGGAAATCACATAGCAGAAAACATGACTGAAACAAAAAGGCGATTCAGATCACTACACTAAAAATGGAAATAGAGAGAGCAAGAACAAACAAGAAGTAGGACCAAGCTGACAAACCTCAAAGTTCTCTCCCTGTGATGTACCTTTATGTAACAAGATTCTAACTCCCGAAAGGTGGCAAAAACTTCCCAAACAGTAACACTGCAAAGGATGTAAATAAATGAGCCTGTGATGAACAGCTCATATTCAAAACATGACATTTTGTCCTTTGTAACTCATAGGCTCATGTCTGCCTCATAATACAAACTACCTTTAGTCCAACTTAAGTCCGCATAGACTATAGGGCTTCCATCACAGTCTAAAAGTCCCAAAATCCAAAGCTTTCTATGAAACCTAAAACAAGGACAGGTAAGATAGCTCAGCTCACAAACCTAGGGAACTGAGTTCAATCCCTGGGAGCCTATTATGGTGGGGAGAGAACTGGCTTCTGAAAGTTAGTCCTCCACTCATATGCCTTCACATGAAGACATGAATTCTTTCTCTCTCTTGCTCACTCTCTCTCTCATAATTAAATGAAAATTAACAAAAAAGAAGTTATACATTTCTAACGTACAATGGCACAGACTAAACATCACCATTCCAAAAGGGAGAAATGGAGAGAAACTATCCAGGAAAGACTGGAAGATAACAAGACTTAAAAGAAGCAGAGGGAACTCTGAATCCTGCATTTTAAGTCTGGCTTATGAGCCTCCTGTTGAAGTTTACAGGGTTTAAAAGGATATACACTTGCACACCTGTAGGTTGAAATAAAAGTTTTTGGTCTCAGTACTAGTTCCAGTTACCAAGAAAAAAACATATTACTCTCTAGATTGCAGGGTTTTTGTTTTGCTTTGTTTTGTTTTTGTTTTTTGATTTGTTTTGTTTGGTTTTTAGTGACTGTTTACTGCTGTTTACATAGAAATTGTTCCATGTAGTATTTTTCTATTAGTAGAATGGTAACCCTTTGTTAAAAGTCAGTACGGACATGATAATACCATGACATCACTTTAGCTAAAGTAAAAATGAATTCAGACTGATAACAAAGAGACATTTCATAAAATTCTGAACTTACTGGGAGGTCATTTCCTTTACCATACTACTTGTAAGGGCTACATGAAAGTCAGATTAGATAATTAGGTACTACTTTGCAAAAATCTCTACACGCTTGTCTCATACTGAAAACATTCTAGTAAAAATGTGACAGAGAGGTCTGGGGAGGGGTAAATTGATTGCTGCAAAAACAAGAGGAACAGAGATCAGATCCCCTAGATCCCATGGAAACAGCAGGCAAGTACTAGTAATCCCTGGCTTCCTTTAGGAAATGGGAGCTAGAGACCTGAAAATTTCCTTGATGTTTTCAGACTGGCCAGCCTGGCTTGCTCAGCAGTAAGACTAGTCTCACACCAGGAAGAAATACAAGGAACAACACCCGATATTTGCTCTCTACCTACACATACATCATAGAACATATGTGCTCACAATGACACATTCATGTACTCATCTCTCTCTCTCTCTCTCTCTCTCTCTCTCTCTCTCTCTCTCACACACACACACACACACACACACACACACACACATATTGATAGAAAGAATGTGACAGAGGAATCTGATTTGATATCTTTCAGTGAGACACCAACTCTTAAAATAACTCAATATGTTTGTAACAGTAGGAAAAAATAAAATGGGTCAAAAAAGCAATATTTAAGCACATTATAGTAAATGCATACAGAATTTGTGTAAATGAAATATTTAAGCAGGTTATGGCAAATATATGTGAGGAAACAATGGAAAAACCTTAAATTTAAGTGAAATAATAATTATATTAATCAAAAGACAATTGGTAATTTGAAAAAAATATAATAACTTGGTACTGTAGAGATGATTTAGGGGTAAAACTCTACCTTGCAAGCACATAGTCCTGAGTTTGGATCACCAGATCACTTGTAAAAATGTCAGGGGTGGGAGGCGTAGGAATCATGGCAGTTGCCTATAATTCTGGCTCTGAAAAGGGAAGTCTGGGAAACCCCAGAGCAAAACAATTAAGGACACAGATCAGTCTAGGATAATTCCCTGATATCATCCTTGGACCTTACCAGCACACACACTCAAGTGCCTTCTTGTATACGCTCATACACATGTGTGTGTAAGTGTGTATGTATATATAAAAAAGTACAAATTTTATTTTTCATAAATAATAGTAAGGTAGATTATCTTACCCTATTATTTAGTGAGTTTCTTCAACACAGAGAATAGCCATACCTGAATTTATGTCTAGTTCTTTTATTGCACATGTTGTGGTGGTTGGAGCTTTGTCCCCAGAGCAACTCATTCAAGCTCTGGGCTCTCCCAGACTGTGTTGTCTTCACTCTAGCCTCATTTTTCAGTACCCTTTAGCAATGTACCACGTTGTATGATAACTTGGTGGGTAAATAACTTTGCAATCACATACTGCCATCCAGATAACTTACCCATACTGTTGACTTTTCTAAAATGAGGTTCCCAATGGAGAATGAAGTCTAAGACAACAATCCTCTGTGGACTAGAGAAGGGCAAGTCTTCCTTAAGAAGTAGAAGGTCATCTAACCCAGGCCAGTCCTTACAAGTCTGCAAGGCCCAACCTGCTCACGCAGTCTCTGCTCCTGCCATTCTGTAATGAGGTTGGGTCTTTTAACTTTTGCAGCCTATGTTTCCTTCTCTGAAACTGGTAATTCTAAAGTTCAAAACGTGATGGAAACTGTTAACTCTGAGTCATTGTTTATATATACCTTTCTTAAAGCTTAATTCCTGACTTTCAATAAAATCTGAAATAATGCACATTTTCTAGACTCTGGATAGGTATGGTCATGTAAAGTAAGTCCTGGAAAATTACAAATGGAAGAAAAGAAATTTGTTATGTTACATTCTCTATAAAAGGAGGGAAAACAAGGTTTTAATCCTTCCTTCTTTCTGCTGTCTAGAATCAGTGACAATGATTTGAATATAAGCAGCTATTTGGGATGGTGGCACATCGTTGAAGATGGTGCAGAAACAAAACAAAATGTACCTGGATTCATGAAAGCCATAGATTGTTCACCCAAAGCTCTATATGCACCCCAAAAGATAAACTTCTTTCTTATAGAAGCCATTGCTATTCAGGGATTTTATTCTCTTGCAACCAAAAGGAATAGCAATAGCTTATTGATAGGACTAATGTAAAAAGTAAATAAACTCCAAAATAGAATGCATTAATATTAGTGACTTAATGGAAATATCTATTTATGTACAATATAATATATATTAAAAGAATAGATTTCATAGACTTTAATAATAAATTATGTGATTGATCACTTGACATAGTGCCATGTTCCTATGGAAAACATAGTGGAGATAATATACTGTATTAACTTCATTTATTTCACAGTGGTTTTCTTTAACTCCTGCTATATCTCAGTCATCCTGATTAGGTTAGGATTGCATTCTTTCATGAATTTTACTGAAATACAATAATTCATTATCCTGAAACTATTACCATTTTGTACAATGATGGGGTTTCTACTTCCCATTAGCCCTTTGTAGAAAAAAATTTAGTATTTCCTGTTCTAGAAAACCATGAAATTTATATTGTAAAATGGGGAAGCATATAATGATTAAATGATCCCTTAATTGTATAATCTTATGGACTGTAATTTTAAAAAACCCATTTAGGTAAGTTAATCAGTTGTGTAAACAAAAAAGGACAAGATAACAGATTAACCATCATAAGTCCTTCATCAGACCTGCAGGTATATCCTAATTATGGAAACAGAAGACTCTCAAAACTTATGCAATTAAATATTAGTATAGTGTAATTAGACCCTTAATTTTTAATAAAACTTTTAAGAATGCTGCAAGTCATTTAATTTCCCATATAATTTACTTACAATGGAAAAAATTAAATATAACAGAGAAATTAGTACATGAATCAATAATCAACCTAACAAACATATTACCTATCTCAAATAAATAAACTGACATCATGTTATACACTCAGTCTCTTGTGGGTTATGTCATATGGGTCTGTACTGAAGTATGTAGCTTCTCCATGTGGTCATGAGCCTGTTCAGTTCAAGTAAAAATATCTCAATGTTACATAAACATTAATGATGCATATATCAGTTTTGTGTTTTCTGTATTATCTGATACTGATTGCTAAAGGGTACTGAAAAATGAGTCTAGAGTGAAGACAACACAGTCTGGGAGAGCCCAGAGCTTGAATGAGTTTTAATATTTTTTATTGTTTATTCAATTGTGTGTGTGTGCACGTGTGTGTGTGTGTGTGTGTGTGTGTGTGTGTGTGTGTGTGTGTGTGTGTTTGTGTGTGTGTGTATAGAACCACAGGCGAATTTGGTGAACCACCATGGACCACCTCCACCGCCTCCTTGTTTACTCTGTCTAGGATTCACAGTCTCTTCCCTACCAGGACCAGAAACGCAGGCCAACCTTGTTTCCGCCCAGTGTCTATACGTGGGGGTCTAGGATTAGAAGTCAGGACCTTCTGCCTCCAAGGCAGAGGCTTAACCCCTGAGCCACCTCTCCAGCCCCTCTTTCTTTATTTTATAAGGAGTGGCACCATGCCTGGAAGAACAGTAATCAAGAACAATTGTCAATATCATTTTTTCACAAGTAAAATCATTTCAATTCTCTAAAGTTCTAATAGGAGAAGTCCAGATATTTTCCTTAAATCACAGAGATAGAGAGAGAAAGAGAGAGAGAGAAGTCTTTTGAGGAGATTTTAGAAATCAAGTTCAAAGATCAGTTATTTGTAATACATGTATGCAGAAATGTGTTTTATGCCCCAAGTGGCACTAAAATATTAGGACAAGAAATGCAAGTTAGAAACAGTTCAAGTGACTTTTCAGGAGACTATTAACTCTCAGTTTGAAGATTATAAGTCAGAAGGAAGGAAAATTGACAACCAGAGAGATCTATTTCTGAAAAGAAAAGTTCATTCACAGATGCCTATTTGCTCATCTCTGGACCATCTCATGCAGCACTTCAGTGCTGGATTGCTGTGTTACTGACCATTAAAAAGACCAACAAAGGATACCTTTCTTACCTAAATAGATGTTCAGTGTAAGTGATGGTTCTCCAGTAATGTATCAAATCTATAGGAAAACAAGCTTATATCACACTTCTTGTGATGTTCCATGTGCGTCCTGAAAGCTCTAGGCCAGCCTACTTAGTGAGGTCTTCTCACCCTGACCCTCCCTAAGTATGAGAATTGTACCAAGTTCTTCTGTCTCCATTGTCCAGATTTTCTTACTTGATCTTCTCTGCCTTTGAAGCCTCTGGCTCAGCCTCCCTCTTCTACATCTCTGCTTCTCCTCTTGTATTTTTGGTCTCTTATTTTGTGTAGTCCAGACTTTGACACTCTTGCAATGATACGTAATGATCTTTGTAAAAAGATGATCCGAATTTTTAGTTCTAATTATAAATGAAAACTAGAAGCAATAATTTGAGGATGGATTCTACCACTGTCTGTCTAATGACTATGGTGCTATGTATTTGGTTACCTAACTGCTTGTGGCTATGCATGATTAACAAATAATGTTCAGACCTAGGGAAAAAAGGGTTAAAATGAGGCAGTTGTATGCTTTCAAAGTCTTTAATGGGCTATCTGTAACAGAATAGGACATCCTCAGAAAAAATATGCTTATCTGAACCCCAAGTTTCAGGTGGTTAAAATATTAACATAGTCTTCCATGATGCTAGTATTGGTCTATAAGGCTTTCTTCATGGGAGCTTCCTGGTAGGATTTGTTACACTCCCTCTGGAAACTACAATCTCTTTCAAAAAGCTGGAACCAAAAATAGCTCAGGCTAATAATATCCCTAGAGCAGATATAGATGCAAGTATGAAAACTGCTCTAGAGAGATGTACTCTCAAGCTGCCCACAATTTCCATAAACGGACACTTTAAGATCCCGCATCAGAAAATGAACAGATAAATAGATTCATTAGACTAATCATGCAACAGGAAAAGGCTCCCGTGACCTTCTGGTAACAGCATGAGATAGTTCTATGTTCCAGAATCTTCTCTAACAGATTTTATAGTCTTATTAAATTCATTAGGCACTCAGCTCCTCAGTGAGTATGTATTGGTCTCTTACAATGGGGAAAAGTTAGACTAGTTGGTTGGATAGATGACAAAATAATATTTAAAATCATAAGTAACCTAAAAGTAGCAAGCACGATTCTCCCCAAGAAAATAAATCACCAAAGACAAAACAAGAACTGAAAAAGAAATAAAGTTCTAAAAACAAATGCATTTAATTGAAAGTCTCAGAGAAAAGTCAATCTACTGATTGGACTGAGGTAAAGTGAATTAATAATATCTTAAAAATAAAACTATTGAGCTATATAAAAGTAGAATGTCTCTAAGATTAATCCCTCAAGAAGAGAGAAGGGAAAGGAAAAAAATAAATATTCTTGGCTTATTTTTTTTTGAAAAATTGTTGGATGAAATGAATTATCATTTCATATCATAAAATGATATTATGCTTGTGTGACAAGCACTTTAAACACAGAGCTATCTCCCCACCAAATCTGCAATTGGAGGGAGGGGGAGGATGGAAGATTTGCCACCATTCTAAGCCTAAAAATCTGATTTTACTAGATTTCTGTATGATTTTTATGATATGATATGATAATTAATTTTATATCATTTTATCATGAGAATTTTAATATACCAGTTTGTTATTTTACAGTAACCACAAAATAAATCAGATTTTAGGCTTAAAATGGTGGCAAATTTTCCATCCACCCCCCCCCCAAATAATTGCAGCTTTGGTAGGGAGATAGCTCTGTGTTTAAAGTGCCTGCCACAGAAGCGTTAAGATAGGGATTCCCAAAACTTAGGTAAATGACAGGTAGACCAGATGACTAAGCTTTGCTAGGTGGACACAGGGATCACAAGAAGAAACTGGCTAATAAAACTAGTTGAATCAGTGACCTTTTTCAATGGAGAGAGTCTACTTTAATGATTAAGGTTGAGATTGACGAAGATTCGTGGCATCAACTTTCAGATTTCTACATGTAGATTTATATATTTGTTCCCATACACATACATGTACCCACATACATAAAAATATACATGTATATGTCATACACACATACTCATGAGAAAAATTATAATTTATTTCAGAAAGAAAAATAAAGTGATTTGCTATAAATATAATACAGATAACAGCATAGAAATATCAGAATGTATTTAAATATGTGTTTCCATATAACACAACAATGGTACATTTCTAAGGGATTAGAAAATAAATATGTAAAGTGTTGGTAGACAAATGTAAAATTTCCACGGCATCTTTGGGATTATCTCATTCTAAAACCTGTGTGTATTTTGGAAGATGACTTGAGATACTGATTAGTGACTATTGCAATAATAACTGACTAAGAATAGTCTTACATGTACACAACAATATAACCTCAAAGTACATAAAGCAAAATGATTAGTGATGATAGAGGTCGGCAAGTTCATGTTCACAATGATTAGTGAATATATGCCTTTCCATAATTTACAATTAAAATAGAGCAAATTAAGTATTTGAGTAGCCAAATTAAAATGCTTGATCCTGTAGAACATGTGCCCAAATGCTAGAGAATACAGATAATTTCAGTAAATATAGACAAGGTCCAAAACAACCTCTCAGACCAAGAGCATTGATTCCCAGATCCCACCTGGGATTTCTTTCCTATTATCTGGGAAATGGAAGTTTCTGTTCATGCTTATATTTTAAGTTTGAATCAGCTTATGTTCTAGGATTGCTTTTCACTAAACTCAAAAGACATTCTAATGGTATCCAATACAGTGACTTTGTGTAATATTTGGGCATCGGTTAAGTGTTTATTTACTTACTTATGGGAACATGTTCTATATTGATACAATTTTCTCAGTAGACACATTTATCAACATATACTGAGTTTTATCTCTCTTAAATTCATACATTCCAATTGCTTTGCATTACAGTGAAGATATTTAGCCATAAGGGTATCTAAGGAAGCAGTTAGGCTGGTTGAGTTCAATGGCTCAGCATAGGGTATTGACCCAACAAGATTAAAGTCCTGCAGAAGATGGAGATTAGAGTCCCCTTCTTTCCATGATCAACACAGTGAGCTAAGACCCATGTGAGAAGCAGGCCATCTGCAACCAGGTTAGGGGCCATTACCTGACTGTACTGGTGCCTGACCTCAGGCTTGTAGTCTCCAGCAGTATGATGAAATAAAGTTCTGCCATTTAAGCCTTTCAGTCTAGAACACTTTATTACAGCAATTCAGGCTAGCTAATGCAATGGAAAACAAATAATGAAGATTAAGGAAATCAATATAATCCAAGATATTAAAAATGCTACTTGAACTTTAGACTATGGTATAAATCACTCTTAATCCAACCTTTGCTGCTACTTATTTCATGAACTAGATTTGTTTGTTTGTTTTGTGTTGTAATCCTCCAGTATCATTATTATTTAAAGACATACATTGCCTGAATTGATTACTTTTGAAAATGTATCTTTTCCTGTGGAGGATTCTATTGAATTTCCATAGAATGTCTTTTTTCTCTTCAATTATATTCTAGTCTAGTATCCTATCCCACTGAGTGAGCTCAGTAAACATTGATTACAAAAAATACCCATCAGGATGGAGTGATGGGCATTGCAAGAGCAGCAAAACTGAAAAAAATAAATCAACAAACCATAATCCAGAACATCAGAAACTCTATATCAACCACCTGGAACTAGGCCAGCCTAATCTCTCCCCATCCTAAAGCTCAGGGAAATTTGCAGAAGAGGGAGCGGTAAGATTGTAAGAGCACAAGGATGGGAGGAGTAACGATATGCAAGAATCTCCACACAAGCTAGGGCCGAAGCAATCATAATTGGACTTTGCATGCCCTGCACAATGTCCAACATACTATTGACCCCACAAAGTCTAGGGTTTGCTAAAGACACTAGGATCCTTGGAGGCAAGGGATTGACAGCCACAGTAGTGACAGCCACATAGGCACCTGGAATGTACATGATACTGCAAATGATACACAAGGTCATTTACATATAGTTAAGTCAGCAAGCACATAGCTGCGGAATATAGTACCCATGAAAGTGGAGGAAACATACATGAATTCAGGAAAAGGGAACTCAAATCATGAGTCAGATTATATGAGTTACTCATTCTGCCCAAGTAAATATTGTTCTTTCTTTTTTAATGCAAGTACTTCAGAATTAGAACACATCCTACACGTTGCTTCCTTGAAGCTCCAAATCAAGAAGCAGATTTTAAGATTCACCTCAACTAATGAAATCAACAGTGGGTGTAATTTCTAGAGGGAAAGTCTCTGACAAGAAAACAATGTAATTTATACCACACAGTCCCGAAAAATAATCACTGGAATAATTGCACTTGCCTATTATATATACTATTTGGTGTTCACCAGGAAGTTTATATGGCTCATCATCATCTCATATGTTTATGCAATGTAATAGAAGCATATTTGAAACAAAATAAACCAAAATAATAGCTAAAACACTGAAAAATGCAATAAATCTTGCATTAAAAAACTGTCAAAGAACTAGCTACCACTCCCAAAATAAAATATATGTGCGTGTGTGTAAATGTATTTGTAAATTTGAAAAGAAGTCCTATTGGAAAATATAAGGCAATATATATATACATGAAAATATATGTATATATGAAACATATACATATATGTGAAATATGTATGCAAATATGAAATATAATGTAAATATGAAGTATATACATATACATGAAATATATATATATGAAATATATGTATATGAAATACATACATATATGAAATATATACACAAAGGAGTGTATATATATGAAATATATATAAATATATGAAATATGAAATGGATATGTAATACTTAGAACACAAGAACACTTGTTAATATTCTCAAGTTATCTAGGTTCTGCCCATTAATCTGAATTTTAAACTTCAATCTGGACACCTCAGAACTGAGTCCAAATAAAATAAAACTGAAACTCAGATGAAGGAGGATTTCACCATTACCAGGTCAGCTAGAAACATGTTACATAATCCAAGATTTTATAATTTCTGGGAGCTTTATTAAACAGGAAAGACTATACTTTATACTTTATGCAAAAATGTTGCTGTATTTTTCCAAACTGCTGGAGTGTAGAGTATGGAAAATTTAAAAGACTTCATGAATTACATGTGACTTCTTAATTCTCATGAAACTCTTTTTAGGCAAAATTAGGTTGTTCTAAGAGTAACTTATCTTGGAGGTTTTTTTTTTTTTGTTTTTGTTTTTTAGAGTAAGAAGGCTTGGTACTACCAGCATTTGAAGAAAGACTAGTACCTCATGGTGAAAGGACTGGCCTTCTCAGTGCCCTGGCTGGTGGATATCAGAATCAGCTGACCAGGGACAAGGTGCTCAGTATCAAAGATCCTTCACTAAAGCTGCAGAGCCAAGACCTTGGAATCTGTAGCTCTCTGAATTTCTCAGTTGCCTACAAGTTTTAAAGTTCTTATGAACTCCAATATTACTAAAGGAAGCATTGTGCCATCATTAAGAAATCTCACACCACGAGGGTCAATGCTAAAGCCTTTCTTTCATTCCATATTGCCATCACGACAGAGGACCATATGCCAGTGTATAATCTTAGCTATCTCTAGATATGTCATGGATCATCTCGCCAGTTCTGGGGAGACTTGGAGAACTCTTTTTTTTCCCAATTCATTTCTATATGGAAACCTAGTTATGTGGAAACATTTTAAAACATCTGAGTAGCATTTATACACTGAAATTTCTATATGGAATTCAAAAGGCATTATCATTCAACCTGCAATTCAATTTAAACTGATATTTGATATTGTAAATGAGGAAACATTACACTGGAGAAGCTAAAGCAATTATCTGAAACCACAGTGACAGAAGGGTCAGAGCTGGGTGTTGACCCTTCAACTCAGGTGTGTGCACTCTGATTTCCTTGTTCAACACAAGGAAAATGAAAGATGTCCAATTAATAAAACACTGAAATATAGAATTATGTGAAATATTCGTGGTCATTCTGCACACATGAATCAAAGTTCCATGCTGTGTTTCTGAAAGAATCCTTGCTTCCTGGAGCCCCAATGAAGCATTCATCACTGTGGCAAATGTGCTGCCTTCTGAGAAAGTGAAGACTTAATCCAGATGCCTAAAAACAGAAAAAGTCACAGTAGAGGAGTAGCAGCAAGAAGACTCGAAATGTAACTTAAAAATTAGTTTCCCACCCTGGGCATCTCATGCTAACTACACATATGGCCTAAGTTTCCTCATTGATTGTATAGAAGATCCACTACCCCTTATAAATGCACAAACCCTTGTGATGTTCTCCTTCCAGAAGAAGAGTCAAACAATCATTAGACGTTAGTCTATAAAAACATTGAAATTCTCCCACTTAACAAAATCCTGCTTCATTAGATGAATCTTATGCAGACAAGTCTTTAATTCCCTATCCATAACTATTATCAGAATAAAGTTAGCTGATGGAAATTGTGGCTCAATATCAAAAGTAAGTTAAACCAATTTCCCACATTTTTGAAAAGTCTACCACATGTACTAAGTTTGAGCTTGGATAGAGACTTACACTTCAAAACTGAGCTTGCTATGAGTATACACCACCCCTACCTAGCCTCATTCCAAGGTCTCTAAATCCTCCTTGCTAGTTCTCCATCTAGTTATTTAGCTGTCTGATCAAGCTAAATTTTTTAAAAAATATTTATTTACTTTATGTGTGTGTGTATGTGTGTATGTGTATGTATGTATCAGAGGGCACTGTATGTCCCTGTGGAGGACCAAGGGTGACTTCAGAAATCATCCTGCATTGCTTCTACTTCCTTGCTTCGCTCTGGGATTTCCCAGGCTCTACTCACCAGGGCTGGAAAGTGCAGGTCACTGCTGTTTCCACCTGGTGATTTTACATGGGATTTGGGATTAGAATTCATGACCTTCTGCTTGGGAGAAAGAGTCTTAACTCCTGAGCTCTGATAAAGCTAATTTTAAGAAAGATTTTTAAATACATGAGTAAAAAAGTTAATTTCAATATTTATTCA
The DNA here is from genome assembly GCA_023101885.1 of Typhlomys cinereus. Taxonomy (NCBI): domain Eukaryota; kingdom Metazoa; phylum Chordata; class Mammalia; order Rodentia; family Platacanthomyidae; genus Typhlomys; species Typhlomys cinereus. The sequence goes on from JALPQD010000487.1 coordinate 783,565, forward strand.
ATAAATGTTATTCTGAGCTTATTCTGAGTCATATACTATACTAATTACTAAGAAACGAACCAAAGATCCCATCCACAATACCTCTAGTTAGACTGGGACAAATTGAAAATTGTCCAATATGATGACATGAATGCTGGGAATGCTGTAAGAGTGAATATCTTCTAAATTAGAGGACTAAAGGTAATGGGGAACTGCTCAGATAACTCAAGGGAGAAACATTTTGAGAATAGTAAAAGTTACATTTGTCATGTAAAATAGTAGTATGGGGCTAATATAAATATTTACAGAAACGTTTTTAATGTGAGTTTGATGCACTCATCAAAATCATTCACAGAGGTCTCAAAACATTTCAGGATCAATATGCTATTCCAAAGTGTTCTAACAATAGATGCAGCTTAATACTCAAAGTTGTACACATATTTATAATGTGTGTCACATTTGGAGCCCCAAGTTCTCATTTTCCTATCTGTGGCACTCTCAATTCAGGGAGGCCCTAGCCGGGCTCCCGAATTCAGGACAATCCTAGATGTACAGACGTCCCAATAGAGGACCATGCAGGCGGAGGAATGAACAACAAATGGGAAGTGGCCACCTAACCTGCACCTGCAATGGACACCTAGTAAACAGTTAAATGACTGATGGCTGCCCCCCCCCCAGGAAGGACGGCAACACCTGATTGGACCCTGACCCTATATAAGCCCAAATGCCCTTAATGACTCTGAATCTGTGGCATCTCGTCCACTGCTGCTTCTCACCTGATTTCCGGGGTCTGGTGGGGACCCCGTGGCCAGCTCCCCTCACCCCCCCCCCCCGCAACACCTATCAAGGCTCATTTTTGAAAGGTTTCAATTTTTTGTGAATATATATGCTTGTTATGTAGGTGGTGTACTTATGTGGTAGCCATGTGCACAAGAGGGTACATCAACGTGTATGCCTGTGAGATACCCATGGGTAACATTCAGGATTGTACTACCTCCTTACTGCTTTGCTTTGGGGATTCCCAGATTCTGCAGCCAGTTCTGCCAGCATCTTTTACATGAGACCTAGGAACCTTTAGTTTAAGAGACAAAGTCTTTAGCCCCTAAGCCATCTCCTGAGTCCCTGTCCATTTTTTTTTAATATTCATGAGAGACAGAGAGAAAGAGAGATGCCAGCATGCATTCTTATGGAGTTCTTTGGGAGTTCATTTTCCCTTTCAACTATGTGGGCTGGTGGAGGTGTAGCTCAAGTCAGTAGATTTATTAGCACGTATTGTATCTTTATGCCCTGAACCACCTCATCATGCCCTAACTTTTTTATTCTAACCAATTCCTAAATCAAGAAGCAAACTGAGTGAGTTAAGAATTTTATTCTCTTCACATACTTGAGAATTCAGACTCTATTGACATACAGACCCAATGTTAAAATGCTTTTTACATTCCCACTGGCTCGTTAACTATCCATACCCAAAGTTATTTTAAATGCAGACCAGTTTGTGCTTTAACTTGCATCTCTGTAGCACTTCCAATTTTCTTTGACTGCGGCATTGTAACTGGACACTCAGTAAATTGAAAGCACTAAAGAACTCTCGAACACTTGATCTCTGCTAACAATCAAAGGATTCTAGTAAACTTTACATGTTCAAACCACTTAGAATTGATGGTATTTATTTATGTGCACAGGGTACCAAGAGGAAGCACCAAAGTGTTTCCTAATTTTTAGGTCAAACATAACTCCAAACTAATCATTGGCTGAGGGTCGTAACAAAGACAGCAGAGAGGTATTTTACAAGAGGTTAGGGATTTTCCCTGGAAAGGTTGTCTCCTGGTTATAAAATTACAGAGTGGGGAGAATTAAAATGATTACACTCTAAAAATGACTTAGTAGAAGTGACAGGGTTGTTTTTAACCTAAATATTTTTTAAGTACCAAATTTGTCACTCTTCTAAGTTATATGTTACTAACTGTAAAATCTCTTTATTGCAGCCATAAAAGAAATGAAGTACTTTTAGTCAATGTTTTTCCATAAATCAGGAACTTTGTATTAAATTCACATTTTATTTGCTTATATGGACATTCTTTATTTTGAATGAATCGGTGTAGATTGCCCAATCCCAGAGGAGGTGCTTTTGAGAAGTCCCACAGCTTTAGGAGGGGATAGCTGTAGACCAGAGATGATGTAGGAATGAAAGAAAAGACAGGAAGCAATAGTGAAAGCTGTTATTATGCTCGATTTGAGAGAAGTGGCATTCAACCAGGATGGATGTTTTTAAAGCCACATAGTCTCTCTTGTTATTATACCCACCATCATTAGATGGTTTTAATTGCCATAATTTTAAATATTCACCTATTAGGTTTGCAAATTATTATGCAATTACATATTAGCTAAAGGATGATAGTTAATGATCAGTTACAAAATTAGATTATAGAAGATAAATGATGTACATTTTCCATAGATTTCTCATTAATTTTTTTCTATAAGTATGAGGGTTACACTTTTTTTTAGAAAAAGTTGCCTCTTGATTTTTTTAACTATAGATGATCTTATGAAAAATAGGAAAGGGAGCTGAAAAGAGAAAGGAAGGAAAAAATCACAAATAGTTTCTAATTTTGTTTCTCATTAGCATCTCAGTTAAAATGTTAATTACTCTTTGAAACATTGAGGCTTAGTTCTTTTATTCATAGGGAATGTCCACTCTTGTCAAAATGCAGCCTAGAGACAGTTAACATTTTTAACACTTTTTGTCAAATGGCAAACAAGTGACTAAGTGAATGCATGCCTATTGTGACACTGTCTTTCCACACAAAACTTCTAGACAGAAAAGTACAAAGAAGTGCAGCTAAAAGACTGTATGAGTGGAAATTAAAAAAAAAAAAAAACACTGAAACCAAATGCTAAAATCGAGTCTTTGGATTCTGCACAGGAGCACGTGCAGCAGTCAAGAAGGTGGCTTAGTCACTTTGTTAATGGACTATCAAGTGTAACATCATAATCTAATAAAAATTAATTACAACCAAACCGCTGTAGTAGTAAAACTGCCATATGGCAGGGTAGCCTGTTTAAGAAAACAGAATCCTGTTTAAGCGCTTTGGAACTTTTCCAATCCAAGCCGCAAAACTAAACTAGAAAAGTGATTATATTCCCTCTCTATCATCCAAAATGTATGTTTGCACATACGAGTATGTGTTCTCTATTATTTTCATATCTATACATATTTAAATATTCAATAGCATATATACATAGATAAGCTAGTTGACACAGAGAACTTTTTCAGAGTGCTGTGTTTCTGAAGGCTATGGAATTTGGTAGGGGTGGACAATCCCTAAATTCTATTACTCTACGCACTAGATTTAAATGGACATCAAATCACCGAGTATTTACTAAGTACTGCATTTGAAGTACTATGATGGGCACTTTTGAGGAAATATAGAAATAGGCAGCTAGTTAAGAAGATAAGACAGAACTGTTTTAAAACAAATAAGATTGTAAGCATCAACTTACAACAATGAGAGATAAACTATCATGATGACATTTCATTAATTGCTAAATAAATCGTAAGCACTATTGCTGTCACCAGGGAACTCTAGGAGAGAGGTGATTACAGAAAACCCTGCGTTGAGTCTTGAAAGGCAAAGCAGTTGAGCTGAAAGGGAAAAGGCAAGTCCTGGGTGAATGAAATTCAGAGGTTAATAAATCCAAAATTCAGGGAGTATCTAGAAGGCAGAGACCAATGATTCTTCAAATTTCAGTGGTTCCTAGTTGTAGAGATTAAGTGGAACAAATTCAAGTGCTAATTATTTGATGGCATGCACTCTGAGATACTGGCTGGAAAGAAAATATTTTCTAAGGAAATAGCCAATGATTGGCTGTAACAAAGTGGCAGCCTGGCAACTCAGCTATTTTCAATTCAAATGAGAATCCTTCATTTCACATATGTATTTTGGTCATACAAGTCAAATGATAAGACAGGATAGTCTCTGCTTCTGTGTAAAGCTCTACCATTGTCATGGTTTGAAATGTGTCCACCACAATCTCCTGTGTTTGGGAAGGTCATGGCATCTTTGAGAGGTGGAGCTTTGCTGGAGGAAGGTAGTCACAAGGGGTGGGCCTTGAAGTGAATTAGTCCAAGAGGAGTCTGCCTTTTGGAGCAGCAGTCTTGCAGCTCTCAAACTCCCAGATGGGTATGACGTAGCCTATTTTTAGCTTCTGCCTGCCAGCCATGCCACCTCCTCCATGGAAGACCGTATCTCCCTTCTGAAACTGTAAACTGAATAAGTCTCCCTTTCTCCCTTAAGTTGATTGACTTTAAATGCTCTCTCACAACAATAGTTAAGAGTAACCATTACAACCATGAATATTATTTGATTCTTTAAAAGCATATTGGTGTGCTGGCTAATATCTATTTTTGTTCTCTTTTTTTTCCCAATATATGTCTAAATCTTAATACAGCTCAGTGACATCCACCCAAAAATGCAGGTGTGCTGCTCCTGCAATGCCGCTCCTGCAATGCCCTTCACTCCATCCTGATGGGTATTGGATATCACCCCCTGGCTGGAGATAAAAACCTGTTAAATTAGAGTCTTGTTATAAGAGTATATTCAAAGGTAGATGTAATAAAAAAATAAATCAACAAACCATAATCCAGAACATCAGAGACTCTATATCAACCACCTGGAACTAGGCAAGCCTAATCTCTCCCCATCCTGAAGCTCAGGGAAATTTGCAGAAGAGAGGGCGGTAAGATTGTAAGAGCACAAGGATGGGAGGATGCAGGATGGGAGGATGCAAGATACTCCACACAAGTTAGGGCCAAAGCAATCAAATTTGGACTTTGAATCCCCTGCGCAATGGCCAACACACTATTGACCCCACAAAGTCTAGCGTTTGCTAAAGGCACTAGGATCCTTGGCAGCAAGGGATTGACAGCCACAGTAGTGTTCCCATGCTTAAAGGAAACACAGAAAACAGTTCTGGGAAATGCCACTGAGTCCTTGCACCTCATCGGAGAGGAGGACCCAGAGGAGAGTTTGGCATGCTCATTAAAGGATGCTCCGTGGATGGGAGGGGGAGGCACTGGGGGATGGGGAGGCAAAGGAGAGGGAAGGGGGGCAAAGGGGGGAGGGGGGTGGAAGGAGGGAAGGGACTGGTGTACCTGTTAATTTTGTGAGTGGAAATAAAAAAAAATGTAGTATTAAGTAAGTTATCACAGACACAGAAAGATAAATACCACATGTTCTCTCCTATATGTGAATTGTAGCATTAAACTCATGGTATTTGGTTTGGAAAAACAATGCAGGTGTGCCTATAAATTTTCAAAAATTCACTGTACAGATAGTTTTCTATATTTTAATATTTGGTGCATCTATCATAGTGTTCAAGTAATCTAGTGGCCATATTTTGTCATATTTGGCATGTCTTTTACATTTGTACTTACACAGTTTCATTTCATTTATAATATAAATATTTAAGTACTTACAGGGTAGTAAATAAAATGCTTGTAATATTGATACTAATCAAAATAATGACATGCCTTGGAGCATTTGCTTTGGAAAAGACACTTTGCTAAAATTTATTGCAATAAGTAATTTAATTCTTTTTACATTTTCATGCATGCATATGTGTGTGTGTGTGCATGCGTGTTCATGTTTGCATGTATGTGGACCTGTGAATGATTCTTGATTGCTCTTCCACTTTACTGTTTTGAGCCTGGGTTTTCATTAAACCCAAAGTGCACTGTAAGCACTAAAGAGCTTTAAACATTAAGCCATCTCTCCAACGTTCAGTTAACTCTTAGGAGAGTGGTGTGTATTCTATGATGCCAATCAAATGAACAGAAACCTGCTCCCCCATAATCAAAGTGTAGTATCAGCACTAACTCTACAGTGTTGTATGAAATTGATTTAATAACCACAAGTTACTTAAAATGTACAAGAATGTAGAAAGTTCACAATAAACTTTAGTTTTTCTCATTTATCACAGACAGTTAAATTGTATTCTTGTCCTACAGATGAAGAAACTCGGGCACATGAAATTAAGGGACTTGCTTATGTCCCTGACCTACATGATGAAACCATAATTTGAAGTCAACTAATTATGCAATACATCCATGAACTCAAGAAATGGGGGAAAATGAGAAGATAAAGAAGATACTCAGTAGAAATTACAGAGAAGTAAAATTCTAACCCTGTCAAACAAAAGAGCAGGACATTGAGACACTGAGAGAAAGGAGAGGGTAAGAGAAGAGTGAAGAGGAAGAGACAAAAGGAAGTTATTACAGGAAACCTTCACATGAGAAGGAGGCCATTTTCTTTTAATCGCAAGCAGCAATTAATGTGAGAATAAGCACTCTGAAATATCAGAGATCATACTGAGAAAATTAAAGCAGCATTCAAGCAGATTCACCTTGAAGTTGGCAAAAACTTATTATGCAAGTGGGCAAAGATAATAGGGAAAAATCCTCATTGCATGGCCCCATGATCAAAGTGGCTGTCACACCTCTAAGCTCCATTATTTCTAGATTTATGTGTTGGGAGACCATCCTTCATGTTCCCACATTACTGTTTTTCACCTACAGCATAAATATGAGTTTCATTTTAGGAATATTTCAAGAAGTGAACTCTTGACAAAGAAATAACTCTGGGTAGTCAGCAGAACTGCTAACAACAGAAAGAAAAAGGAAGGCATGGTGATTCGGGCCAGAGAGAGTATCAGAAGGATTGAGACACTTTACGTTCTGGGTTATTGTGGGCATAGAAACAAACTAATAATAACCCGCCTTGCAAGAATGCCATCCCAAAGAGCTTATAATTTTCTCCCGACTCAGATTGTTGAGAAATTAGCCTGAGATACTTGTCAGGTGTCTGACAAAGGGCCTAATATTGCAATAAATGCTTCCTTTCACAAATTTAATTTTTTTCAGTGATATAGTTACAGGAAAGGAATATGCCATCCTCCATAGCAAAGAGATGATAATAAGCAAAATGCTCAGAGGTCATGGTCACAATAATGTTAAAATGGAAGATTATTTAATTGACTAGCATTGAGCACGAAGCCACGAGCAATAGAGGCTTCTCCGTGAGGTTAACGCAAAATATAGCTTTCCTCAGAGAAAGGGCATCTCTGAGCAACAACATTTCTGAGTACTGAGAAGAATCAAGTGTGGTTCTCTGACCCATGCATAGGAGGATACTAGTTCTGGAGCACAGGTGCTTGTGAGGTGTCCTGGTCCAATAACCATGGGGACAAGGACAGGAAGACATTCTAGAAGAAAAAATGCTGGAGAGGAAATGCAGTTTGTTGAAGCAAGAAGATAAAGAGGGAATTCTGACTGTCAGATAAAAGCAACACACACAAAAAAAAGCAACACAGAGCAATAAGAAAGAGGTTAATACATAGAAGTGATGACTGGAAAATGAGATGTTTTTTCCCTTCAAACTTTTGAAGGAAGTGATAAAGTGAGAAGAGTTTCCAGTTCTAATGTTGAATAAACTATTTTTTCTTTGCCAAATCATGCTTTTTTTTCTCTTCTGTAAAACTCAAATCACGCTTTTATTTTCTTTAAATATTCAGCATGTTACTTTTAGAATCATCACTCTCTCTTTTTTTTGGAAGTTTTGATATGTTTCATAGCGATCTGCTGATATTAAACAACCCATGAGAATGCAGAGCTCACAAGACCAACAACCCCAAGGTTCTAGAGGCAGAATTCATCTAATATACAGAAATTCAAAGAATAATTACTAACTCAGCAGACTGGATGCTTTGGAAAAGTCAGTTACTTCCACTTATCTTTGACTTGGATAACAGCAACAACAATAATGACTAACCAAATGCCTCTATATGCTAAGGAAGATAAAGATTAACAGAAGTCGCCATAAACATGACAGTTGCTATGATGCACATTTTGCTACAGGAATTCCGGGAGCATAGACATGAGGAATTTGGGCCAGAATCCCTGTTGTTTGAGGACTCATTTTTGCTATGCTAGAACATACTTTATCATACTTAAGCATTTACCTATGAAGTATGGGAACCAAAGTCAGAATCCTCCACCTCAATTTTTCCATGATGTGCCTGTAATAGTGAAAAGTGGTGACGATTTTCAAAAGGTCATCCATCGACCTCTACCTGGAGTTTTGCTTGGATACAATATATATTATGCCCTATGTCACCAAATCTAAGTTTCACAGCAGATGTGGGTAGGTTTCATATCAATGAAGAAACTAAACACTAAAGTCATCAGGCAAAATTTCCAATCAGTTTGCAATGGAACATTGAGGTAGGGTTTGAAAGCAGTTTTTTCTGTGTAAGCATATAAGGTTAGTCAACTCAATGATCACTTCAGAATTTTTGTTCCATCTTGAACTCAGCAAAAGCCTTAACTCTCTTGTACTTTTGGAATAGAAAGATTCTTCTTCAATTAAGAATGAGTGCAATTTTGAAAAATCATTTCATATGGCATTAACTCTAAAGTATGCATTTAAAAGTGATGTAGAATTACATTATTTTAAACAAACATATAAAAATTCAAGTTACCATATAAAAATAGCAGCATTTCAACATTGGTAATGTGGAGAGTTAATGATCCCTCTGCTCTTTATAATTTTATGAAAGATTATAAATCTCTGTGGTATGGAGGAACCTATAAAATGACAGCAAGCCAAAGTGTTTTCTGTATACATGTAAATAAAAAGGCCAATGAAAATGAAGGTGAAATACAAAATTTTAAATTGTTAAATATATAAGACTCATTTGGAAATATTATAGATGCCTTAAGCATAAAAGTGTATAGGAAACTATAAAACTAATAATTAGCTTGTAGTTTACAGAAATTGTTTTCTTTTATATTATTTACAGGGCCATTTTAAACTGTTTTGGAAACATTCCACATATGATCATGAACAGTGTAATTTTAGCATGTTTGATCATCTCCAATTCCACATGAATCTGACTTATAATAATGGTTTACAACTGAGAACCATTTCCATAGATGAGAGAGTACATGACAGACAGCACCATCATACTCTTATAAAATAGACATTACTTTAATAAAGGAACTCTAATCACATTACAATATCAAATGTAACACTATAAATTTTTTCCTAAGAAAAAAGCCTTGATGCCAACACCTTCCCAGTCTGTATGGAAGGAAGTGATTTTTTAACAATAGTTATTTCCACAGTAGAAGGAAGCATACAGTTATGGGTCTTCAAGATCACAGTAATCTTATCTGAATAGTTAGTCAATTCATGAAATACAAATTTTTGGTGAACAATTTTAATAGATTTTGTCTACTCAAATTGTCCCTTAAAAACTTATCAACTTCTTGAAAAATTACAAAGTGGCTTTTTAAATCAAATACTCAGATATTTCATCTTACATAGGCTTTTCAGAGTTCAAATGAGGTAGGTGACTAGTCAGGTCCCACACTTAGTAAATCTTAAAATTATCAATGTAGTATCAATATCAACACCATGAACTTCAGTGAAAGATCCTCTCCAAGTAAACTGTCAGCCACAACAAATGACATTAAGAAATAACTGTAAAAAGATGCATACTAAATGCCACAATTCCAGTCCTGTGTCACAATGTGAATGGATAATATAAATAGGAGTATAATTTCTATATATGTAGATTAAAAATGTTAATATGTACTTTGATTGCACTTTTAGAATAATGAAAAGAATTTAAAGTTCATTTTTATACTTAATATAAGATATATCTGCAATGTATGAAAACTATGCAATTTCCTTCATCATAACCAGATAGATAGTAATCAGTATAAATACAGTTATAGTTCTAAATTAAAATTTTCCAAAACACTTGTGATTTGGATTAATTTAAATGACTGTCTCAATTTAGAATTTATTTCAATTGTTTCATAATCCCATATTTTCTTGCATCTGGAAACATAAAATTCAACAAGCCCATAGGCTTAGTTTTATTCTAATCTTGTTTTCTTGATAAGATACATTTGCCCTTTTGTAGATGCATATATCTATTCAGTGAAAGTGAATATTTTTCTGAAGGGCAAGGCAAGCGAATTGACTATAAAATTTTCCATTGCTGTCTGATTTCACTCTCCTCTAAAAGAAAGGATTAATCAATCACTTATTTTCCTAAGTAATTTCATACAAATTACACACAGACTGCTTTCACATGTAGCTCCAGAGGAAGATATTCCCTCCCTGCTCTAGCCTTCCTCCTCCCAATTGGTGTTTCTGATGGAATTGGACAGGGACAGATCACATTGTTTGCCCAGGCTGACCAATCTCTAAAGCAGTTCCCCCTCCTCTTCCAGACACTTCATGTGACCAGCTTGAGGGCCTTCAATCAGCACTCCTTTGATCTCTGCTGGAACTATAATTATTTAACATTGTTACATGGATTTCTCTAATCCACCCCACCATTAAATCCCTTTTACTCCCTCATCTTTGGAGACCTAGTCTGTAGCAGTACATTGAGTTTGTCTTCTCCCTGGTCTCATCTGAAGCCTGCATTCTCTCAGGTCTTGACTGATGGCTTCCCTTTTCTCTTTTCCCTTTAATGAAATCATTTTCTTACAAGTTGAAATCTGAAAAAAAAATTGCTCTACACTTTTGCTGCATTTTTAAGAGTTCACTCCTAGGTTCTTATATTACCCACCCTTCCCTGAAAACTGCCTCACCAATTCTACGATAATTTCTCAGTGAAAGTTTTATTGAAATTATGATAACCATGCACTTGATTTTGTTTCATTAAATATGAACTTCCATGAAAACAATCAAAATAGAAAGTAGAAAATGTGGCTTTACTTAAAACAAAGGAGGATGTTGTTAACATTTTTACACTATTTCATTTCTTTTTAGGAAGTGTATCGCCCAGTTTGAATCAAACTAAAACATATAAAGCCCACTGAGAATTTGGAACTAAAAAACAATTACAGAGAATATCTAAAGATATATGTGGAAAATAAGACCCAAAGTAAAGTAGGGAAAAGAGAAAGAAGGCAGTTGTGAAAATCTGCAAGAGCCTCCTTAAATCAGAAAAAAGCATCCAGAAACAAGGGCTCTGGGGAGAGATCAGAATTTCACACTAATCTTGGCACAGGCAATCAGCACAAAATTTAGACTCTCAGTGGGCTTAAAAATGCCTGACTTGTAGAGCATTGGTGGGTCTAGATTTTTCACCTTTTTAAGTATTGAAACTGAGAAATAAAAGAATTCCATTGAAAAAAGAATGGCAATACAGTATGTAGTCTTTTGCCAAATATTTTTCATTGTAGAAAAATAAAAAGACTATTTTTCAAAGTTCAAGAATTCCCACCAACTGCCCTCATCAAGACACCTATAACCTTCTTATGTTACTGTCCATGTTTTCTTTTATCTAGCTAATGCTTCTTCTCTCATTTATAGATCACATTTTTTATGTCATCCCAAATCCATTGTGTTAGGCTCAGCCTAAATAGCAAATCTAAACTATTTTACTTCCTCAAACTCATCTAAAATACCCAAGTTAATGTCATGTTTTAATCAAGAAAGTTAAGACTCTAATTTTCAGAATAAAACAGACACAAATGAACTCCTCATTTCTCTGGCAGTTGGTATTTAAAGAAATCAAATGGAGAAGAATAAAAAACTTGAAGAAAGATTGTGGACCAAAAAGATTCACAGATAAGAATGCCAGTGGGGGTGCCCTCTTATATTGCTTATAGAATTACTTTGTCAGATACTTCTCTCTTTACTCCTGTTACACAATGCACCTGCACAGAAGATATACAGGTCTCCCATGCTAGAGATGAGAACGCTGGTGGGCAAAATGATTAAGCCATTCAAATTTAATGAGCATTTAGGCATAATTTAAAAACAAAATTCATATCACATTTTGTCCCTCATTTTCTTTTTCCATCCTTGGTTCTGTCTTTCTCCACAGAGTCTCTCACCTCCTCAGAAAAGGGAAGTAGTAATGTCATGCTTGATTCTGTTCCTGCTAGCAGAGACAGAGAGAATCTACTACCTTAATACTGTCAGACCCGGGGCTGGAGATGTGGCTCAGGTGTTAAGCCTCTGCCTTGCAGGCAGAAGGTCCTGAGTTCGGATCCTAGACCCCACGTATAGACGCCAGGAAGAAGCAGGGGTGGCCTGCTTTTCTGGTCCTGGTAGGGCGGAGCCTGTGAATCCTGGGGCAGAGTAAACAAGGAGGAGGTGGAGGCGGTCCATGGTGGTTCCCGAATTCACCTGTGATTCTACACAACACACACACACACACACACACACACACACACACATACACACGCACACATGCACAATTGAGTAAATAATAATAATAATAGTAAAAAAATTAAAATACTGTCAGACCCACATACTTATGCATAAAGGACAACCCACTGTATTATTATAGGAATTAGATGAGATGATCAATGACATCACTTCAGAAATAGAGGAAAAAAAATCCTGAGAAGGGAAGTTGTTGGCATTAAGCATTATTGATTGTTACATCCAGTAAGACTGGCTGAGTCACTTCCTCATACTACTGACTTAAAACCTGAACTTCTCAAGTATGAATTAAAACACATGGATTCAGGTTGTTCGATGAACTCTGACTGTGTATTTTCTAGGAGGGAGACAGATAAATGGTGAATTAAAAACAAAAAATTAAAAATTATGTACTTGAAAGTGAAATTTTAAAGCTTCTTAAATTTTGAGAAATTATTAGCTAAGCTTCATAAACAATTTTAAAGAAATATAAAATTCCTTTTTATATATATCATACTGAATGAAAAAGAACTTGAGTTAGGTAAGAGAATATCAAAGGGCAGTAGCAAGGAGTAGATGTCCCAATCAAGAAGGACTCATTGTGTGGGAAGAGGAAGAAAGCACATGCACACACACACATGCACACACACTTGTACACGCACGTACACACATGCACATACACATGTACATAAGTACACACACTTATGCACAAATATACAAATACATACATGCACACAGTGCTTGCATACATGCATACACATGCACACACATACATGCATGCAGAAATGTTTACACACATGCCCAAACATGTTTACACATGACACACACACACATGCACACATAAACAAACACACAATCTGTATGTGGAAATAGACTCTTCTTATTCTAATCCAGAGCTCTGATACATTAGACTAAATCAAGCTTCCTAATTTTGATGCCACAACAGTAGGCTTTGTGACCTTAGGCAAGTAGGTGTTTCTGGGCCTTAACTTTCTTTCTGCCAAGTATAAAAACAACAGCATTTGAGCTGTTTGGGGAGAAAACACTGAGCATTTGCTTGCTACTGCTTCATTGGTTCCTGTAGCCATGTTTGGCACACAGGTACCACAAACACAGCTGGGAAAGAGAAAGCCAAGAAGTTCTGAGAAGAGAAAGCTCACAGAATCAACATCAATTCTTGATATGGATTTTGATTGACCACTTCAAGACAGTAACACCCTGAAAAATTCTTTAGATTTTCTGAATTACTGTTTTTATCATTTTCAGCCACCTTTCATTTAAATGATTTGGAACTCTACGAGTGACTATCAATGACTCCAATGAGATGACGTTTGGAATTATACAAAATAACCAAAAGGAATTAGAGATGTTATTAATTCCAGGAATCTTTAAACTAGAGTTGAACTACTTAATGTTTTTTTTCATAATAGTTGAAAAGGAAGCCATTTTTATTTTACTGTATTAAAATATCAGAAACCTACTTGTACTGGTCACCTTTATCTTTAATAGTAAAGAATAATCTAAATCTGGTGATGGTTAACTAACTATCTAATTTAAAAAATGTGCTAAATTATTTTTTAGATATTAAGAATTATTGATGTAATGTGTTAACATAAAACTATGAGAGTTCCCAAAACTACATAGCTGCATTTTTCAGAAAGAAAATCTTCTATATAAACTTTTTTTATAACTGTTTATTGTTAAAAACTCATCTTTCATAAAATTGTTATTACCGTTTTACTTGAATGACTAATCCGGGGTATTTAAAAGTATCTGTTCTCTATAATCAATTTATTTTCCCTTTTAATTCACATCATTGTTTCAAAATCTCTCTGATAAAGTGATTGCTTTAATCCCACATTTACTTTTAAATCTTAATTAAGATATAAATGAAATCATTAAATTTAATAACTAAAAAATGTTTAAAATGCATTTTTGACCAAATGAATGAAACTCATTTTCTTTACATCATAAAAGATCAACTGATTGGATACAACCATGAAGAACATTTCTCTGATTTTTTTTCAGAGAAAGAAAAATGACAGCATATTCCTTCTTGAACATATGTAAATATGTTCTCATACCTCCCTTTCCAGAATGCTGAGACCCCCAAGCCTAGTGATAAATGGACTCTCATGCCCAGTGTGTAAGACTCTAGTTCCAGTTTGCTAATTATACAGGCCACTTAAATGACTTCTAGTATAATAAAAATACATTTTTAGAAAGATTTGTTTTTTTAGTTATGGTACTAGAAATGGTGGGCATAATTCTAAAAATATTTATTTTATTTATTATCCTATTAAGCAACTGTAGCTTTAATCACAATATTTTAATTATTGCTAACAACCTGCTATTCCCCTTTTATTCAGTTTACAGAGTACTATAAAATGCTCTAGAGCGGATAATATGATAACATTCCAGAGAAACATCCAATTTAAAGGAAAATCTATATATAGGGAACTGAAAGAGCAAAGACTATAAAGTCAGAAAATGTTTCCCTCTATACTCTTTACTTGCCTTTTCTCTTAATTGCTTTGATAAATCATCATGAAGCTAATCCAAATATTTGCTTATTCAAATGCACAATGAAAATAGGTGCTGTCCATCTCAGAGAATCACTTTTATATAATCTGACTTTGCCTAACTCTGCAAGAAACAAAGTTTCAAGGTTCATGAGAGCACATCTGTGTTCATTCTTTGCTATTTGTATCATGTGTAGTATACAGAACAGGAACAGCCTTGATTGATATGAAAAAGGTAATGAGAAGGAAAATCAAAGAATCGGTTACAATTTCATTCAATCAGGAAGGTCTGAGGCTTTTCACATAGGGCATCAGTTAATATGACTGTCAAGAGAAATCTCCAAAAAAGAAAAAGAAAAGAAAACCCCTTTTTGGCTGTCCATGCATTTAACAAGCACAACTTTCCTTTATGGGCATGATGCTCTTTCCATTGCATGCAACTATTTATCAAATTTAAGTCTACCTAAAATAGAGCCAACTAGAATTTTATCAAGAATGCTGGTGTCTACAAGAAGCTCTGGCTCTCCCCAGTAGCTTTCTGCTTATTTTTCTCAGACTCAGCAAGGGCCTCCAAAATGCAGTCACATTTCCAAATACCATGCATGAGCAGACAAGCACTATTGGCCCATCTTTGTGACTTGATCACCAGGTGATAGCCAAAGTCTCAGGTATCATCATGGTTTTTTTGCTGATTCTTTTTTTTTCCTAATCAAACTCCACTATTGTGTGTGGCTTGCTGCTATCGTTGCTTTCTTTTTTCCTTTGGGGTCTTCTAGTCCCAAGAAAGGCAGTCATCTTTTACCAGGTACTACAGTGACAAGATTTTACTATATAAATGTGCTGGAGATGTCCATACAGGTTAAATGACAGCAAGCTCACTAACACACTGGGGAACAATATTTCACATTTTTTTTTTGTCAAGAACAAATTTAAAGTGGGTCCAGTGACACAATATATCACTGCATTCCAGGTATCATGTCAAGAGGCCATTATCACATATGCAATCTCATCAGCATCCCAACTACAACCAGCATCAGCAGCTCTTTTCCATTCTCCCTCCAGGAAAACTGGCCCACCACATCATCCCCTTCATTTGCATTTCTTTGCAGTAGACTTTTTCTCTTTTTTACCAGGGCACTCCAAACATGCCTCCACAATCCTGTACTCTAATTATCTTATTAGTTATTATCGTATCCTTTGTACTAGAGCTTTATGAATATATGTTTAAATATGCTATCTTTTTTATCTTTGGAGCCTAGCGTATAGTTCTTCTTTAACAAATGGTTGATCTAATTAAATTAATTGATTCAATAATGTGCATCTGCAAAGGTATAAGGAAAAAAGTGAAATTTCTGGCATGCAAATGAGAATTTTATTTGGGAGTGAATGAGCTATGAGTCCAAGTGTCAACCTTAGAAACACTGTATAAGCCTGTTATGAAAAAAAAATGGTATAATAATCCTTGGGGCACAACTGTGCTGCCAGGGTTAAAATGGTAACAGAAATTACAAAAAGCATGTGGGATATTATCTATTTGAATGTTGGAAAAGAAAACATACCATACAATTTCAAGTGTACCATACATTAACAAAATGTATTACCAAATTTAATATATTAATTGAAATGATAAGCTCTGCAAAATCATTCACCAATAACCCAAAATCATTAGTAAATAATAACTGAAATTATCAATGGTAAAAAAAATGAGGGCTAGGGAAATAATTCGCCAGAGAAAGTACCTCACACGCAAACATAAGAACCAAAGTTCATGTCCTAAGGTATCTCATTAAACACCAGATGCTAGAAACATAAACCTTGAGTGGTATCACCAGTACCTGTCAACAATAGGTAGGCTGGAGATATAACCCAGTACTCTCCAGAAGCTAGTGAACTGTCCAGTCTGGTTCATGCAGCAATAATGAAGAGTCCTTGGCTCATACGAAGTGGAAAGGTGAGGAGACATACCTGAAGGTGTCCTTTAGTTAGTACAGGAGTTGTGGTATATACCCCCCTGTACAATATACTTACATATCACACATAAACAAACATAGACATATATACATAAGCACATAAAGGGAAAAAAGAAAGAGGAGGAAAGGAATGAGAGCTGAGAGGAGGAAAGGAAGGGGAGAGGAGAGGGGAAAAATGGGAGAGAAAAATGGCAAGGGAGGGGGAAGGAAGAGAGAAATAAGTGAAAAGCCCAAAGATATCACAAGGACAGGAATAAGAACTCCAAAAATAATTTAGTGAGGGCAACAGATAGTAGATACAAAGTAGTTCCACACAGGAACAATTCCATGTGAGTGGACAGAGGATGGAAAAGTCCTAACCAAGTTATATAAGAACACGTTCAGGATTTTTCTATACATTTTTTAATATATATATATTTATTTATTTATTATTTATTTATTTATTTTGTGTGTGTGTGTGTGTGTGTGTGTCTGTGTGTGTGTGTGTGTGTGTGTATCAGAGGTCACTGTGTGTCCCTGTGGAGATTCAAGGGTGATTTTGGGAGTCATCCTGGATTACTTCTACCTCCTTCTTGCTTTGCTCTGGATTTCCCAGGCTTCGCACACCAGGGCCTGAAGTGTTGGCCACTCTATTTCCACCTAGCATTTTTACATGGGACCTGGGATCCGAACTCAGAGTCTTCTGCTTGTGAGACAGAGTTTAAACCCTGAGCCATCTCTCCAGCCCATTTTGCTACATATTTTAATGATGTTCCTTTATCAGGACTTCAAAAGGTTACAAAATAGTTTTTTTTAAAGACATAACTTTGTTGAAGACTTTGACTTAGACACTATTTAATCAACTAAGATTATAGCAAACTTCACTATGAAAACCATTACTAAAAATACATGAGACTTCCCACATGGCTCCTTTCTATTTGTTTCTTTATTTACTACATATGTATGACAAAGAGAGAAAGAGAAAGAGAGAGAGAGAGAGAAAGAGAATGTGTGTGTGTGTGTGTGTGTGTGTGTGTGTGTGTGTGTGTGTGTGTGTATCAGAAGCACTGAGTGCAGCTATGGAGGCCCAAGGGTGATGCAGGATTCAAACTCAGGTCTTTCTTCTTGCCAGGCAGAGACTTGACCCCTAAGCCCTCTCTCCTGTTTCCCTTTCTAACCCTTTAGCTTTGGTTAAGTTTATTTGGTTAGGGATATCATAGCAAAATAGCCCAAACTGGATGGCATACATAATAAAATGCTTTGCCTAACAGTATAGAACATTAGGCATCCAGGGCCAAGGTATCAGCAAGGCCTGCTCCTGTTGAAGGCTGTGTTCCATTTCTCTCCTTTGGCTTTTGCTGGTGATGATCACTGACACTCTCTATATAGAGAATTATTTCCTATATATAGGAATTCCCTCTATATAAGGAATTATTTCCATCTTTATCTTAATATGGTACTGCACATATTCCTGTCTGTCTACCTGTATGTCTGCTTTGATATGTTCCCGCAATTTTGTTTCTCAAAGGAACACACTCAAATGAGATGTATCCCCTACTACAGAATGACTTCAAATTAACCAGCTACATTTTTAGCAATCCTATTTCCAAGGAGCATCGCAAAATATGACTTACCATATTAATTTGGTGAGACAAATTAACCTTAACACATAAATTTTAGAGACAGAATTAGAATTAAAATTAAGATATCTTTCCTGAAAATAGAAAGATTGGGAAATTAACATCAGGACAAGACTAGATTGCTGAAGAGTTTGGTGTCATATATATTTATACCTATACATAGTATAGTTATAAAATTGAAAACACTTATTTTGCAACATTATGCTTTGAACGTAAGGACCATTGGAAGGACTTGTCCATAGAAAACTAATTTTGAATTCCTCACCTTTAATTTCAAGTTCTTGATTAAAATTGTATAAAGAAATTCATTGTTTGCAAACTCTAAAAATGTTTATCTAAATATTCTTAATTGAGATTTTCATGGCTAAAATGCAAATTAAGATAATAATTAACTGATGTTTTATGCAGTTCTTTATGACTTGAAGAAGTGCCTGCCTCAACCATGATTGAAACTATCTTTTATATATGTTGGTTAAGTTTATGCATGTCCTTCAATCCTGGGATTGAAACTGTAGTAAGAGAAGATTAAGCAAACTTCTTTATTGCATTCATGTGACTTTCTGCTCTACAAGAGTCAGGCTTTTATCCTCGAATCCTGTATCCACTTAACTGCACTACAGAAGATTTATTTTTACCCCCTCTTGTTTCATAAAGGCTCTAATATTTGCAGCATTTTTGACACTTTGTTGTAATGTTTTTCTGACCTCACCATGTGCATGTGCACACGCGCACACACACACACGCACACACACGCATACACATACGCACACGCACACACATGCACACACACACACTCCTTCCTGCCTCATTTTCATATGGACACAAAGCCTTGGGATAAAATGATGGTTCATTATAGTGGTACAGAGCTCTTATCTTCATCCGGCAAGAGTCATTTCCTTCCAAAGATTGAAATGCAAATGTGAAAATTAATGATAACTGCATTATCTGATAGTAGAGATAATACCAATTCACTGTCAGAGTAATACACAGTCATTCTACGATTTCCTCTGCTCCTCACAATATTCTTCTTACTGTCAGACTATATCTATGGTAACTATGTTTCATAGGTGTCTGTTAATTTACTTCAAATGGCATTTCCCAGATCTTATATCTACCACATTTTCCCAATCAAAAAGGAAACGAAATCAGAACTGTAATCTTCAAACCCTTCTTCGGACTAGCATAGATGGGGTAAAAAAACCTGTATCATTAAGTGTGTGCTACTATCTCCCAGTGGTCTTCCAGCTCCCAATCCAGTTTATGCAAAACGTTTCCCATCTTCCCAGGCTCCTTTCAGAAACAAAGCAAGCAGAGTCAAATCAGCTAGATTCTTCCACAATTCTGAACTGCTACTGCAGGAGTTCTGACAGATCCCTGACCATCACTTCATGCATGTGCAACAAGTACACACACTGGATTTGACCTTAGATATGCTTTCTCAAAAATGTATCTACACTAAAAAATCTTTAGCTGAATTACATTTCAAATCAGGTAGGCTAACAACACAGCAAACATAACCTTAAGATGATTTATATAGAGCAAAATCATTTTGCAAAATTAATTCACTCTTCCAATGCTTACTGGGGACTTCTACAGAAACTATTGTAACAGCTACTGAGGCATGATTGCCAAAATGATAATAAGTAATATTAAGAATAATTTGCTGAATATTTCTGAAACTCCAAGAGCCATGTTGTGTATATAAAATCTCATTAATGAGATAGCTATTATTGTTCACATTTTATGAACACTACACCCTTGAAGAAATCATAACTTGCTCTAAGTTACAGACATAATTGCCACAAGTCAACTAAGAAATACAGAGAAAAGGTTTTTGGCCTTTACTACTGATTATATGGCCCCAAAATAATTTACCTGTGATAGATACTGATATTCCATTTATCATTAAGCAGAAAGCTTTGATGTTTTATGATACATAATTTCAAAAGTTATTCACAATTAAATTTCTATTCATTTATCAAACTGTCAATTCAGGACTGAATCTTCTTCATTTTATTGATATGAGCCAATGCTTAGTATCTGAATATCAAAATCTAATTAAATAGAACTCCATGTCAAAGTAAATGCTTCCTCAAAATTCTTGTACATATATATATGGGTGTGTGTGTGAATAAATATATATTAGTTGAGATTACTTTTTCACATATGATGTTAACACCTAGATTCACTCAACATATGAAATAACAAATTATTCACTGTTGGTAAGCATGAAAAGAAGCCATGTTTTCATGATATAGCCCTGAAAGTAGATATCCGAAGAGTCAATGTAAGTACGATGTGAATTTGACAACAGTTTTTATAGTTATGACTAAAATGGCTTTATAAGGATTTATCTAAACTCTGCTACAAAAGTACATGTATCCATGTCAGTATTCCAGATTGACCTTGAAAAGTGTTTCTTAAGAATTTTGCACAAGGGGGCTGGAGAGGTGGCTCAGTGGTTAATCCTGTGCCTCACAGGCAGAAGGTCCTGAGTTCGAATCCTAGACCCCACATATAGACGCCGGGCAGAAGCAGGGGCGGCCTGCATTTCTGGTCCTGGTAGGGCAGAGCCTATGAATTCCAGGGCAAAGTAAACAAGGAGGAGGTGGTGGCAGTTCATGGTGGTTCCAGAATTCGCCTGTGGTTCTACACACACACACATGCATACACACACGCACACACACACACATACACACACGCACACATACTCATACATGCACAATCGAATAAATAAAAAAAGAATTTTGCTAAATACAGTAAAAGACAAAACAATATTTATAAAATAGGAACAATATTGCAAACATTGATTGGCCTGAGTGGACAGCGTGAAAATGGTTTCCCAAGGTTCGGTGCCAGAGTAAAGGAAACTATCATCACTAAACAGGTAGGCTTTAGATACCCTGGGCAGGTTGTCTCTTTCAGAACCTGTCCATTGCAAAGAGGAGGTGGAAAGACCCTGCCTGAGGCTGGCTACTTAATATGCCAAAGGTCCTAAGGCCAAAAATATCAACAATATATATGAACAACTGCTCAAATGTGCTCACATTTTCTCCTGTACAATATGCTATGTTCTGCTTAACTGCTGTATCAGGAACCCAAATACGGAACATGCTCAAGGAAAGGAGAAATGGCATCAAGAAAAGCACAGGTGTTCAGCATCATCCAACATCTTCACATAGGTCCTTGTCACTTTTCACAACTGCATCTGGGTAAATGCTCAATGACATGCATTGAGGATAAAATGTACAGGAATACTGGTAGAATGGAGACCCTATGACTGAAAAAATATGAAACATGAAGCTGATGGAGAAGAGACATTTAATTTGGAAGAGGATAAATGATATAAAAATAGTAACTGGCCGATATAGCTCCAAAAATAGATTTTATCAAAACCAAAGAACAATTAAATTTAAACTAATGTATGTGAAATACCTAAATAATAAAGTCATTACTTTCACATTGCCATTTATTTCAGCCTTACTGACAGTATCTTTATCTTTCCAAAATTCAATGATTCATGCCACTTAAAGAATACCTAAATGAGAGTTGCAAACAATGTGCACTTTAAGAAATTCCACAGAGAAAATGTTTACAAACATAATTTCCTTTGAAATTATGAACTCCCAATCACGGAGTTCACAAGGATCTAATTATGACTTCTGGATATACTTTTCATTGCAAGCACAAATAAGGAAAGCTGCTTTTTACCTGGGAAAATTTATATTTGATAAAAATAGAACATATCAGGCAGGCACTGATTCATTATTGAGCTAAGCCATCAAGGAACATTGTGGAATAGTTTATAATCACACTCTTTAAAAATGAGATAAATCCTGACCCATCTTAGATAACACCAGCACCATGTTTCAAATTCCTTAGATAATTTTTCTCATGCTTGGTTTCTGTTCTATTTTTAGGGTAAATGTCACTGTTAGGATGACTATCAGGACTAAATGGTGGGTATTGAATTTAGGAGACCCTGAAATCATACTTGGTCATAAAGACCCAACAGTTCCAAAGCCATAAAAAGTGATCATTAGCATTTTAAGAGTTTGAGCTGATTTAATTTTGCAAAAGTTGGCAACATTATTTTTTTCTTTTTATAAAACTATGAGCTCTAAGAAATCAAGCAAACTTCCACAGATCTCCAAGCTAATGCTTGACAACCCAGAACCTGAGCCAGAATCGAGATCCTAATTACTAATGTATCTGTCACCGAAAGCTGGGAACTTTTTCTTGCATACAGATGGAAAGTGCCAATGTGTTTTTAAGAATAAGAAAATATCTGAAACCAACACTGAAGCAAGTGTTGTTCATGCAAAAACAAAAAGTGCAGAAATATTTGCAATACTTTCTCAAACTCTCTTGAGTAAATGACAATAATGCACATTCTAGTATAAAAAATAACAAACATTCAAGAGATTTTCTTTGTTATGAACTAACATCATTATTACAAGGGGCTTAAGCATAATAACTCCAACCCAAATAATTGATTTATAATAAATAATGGGAGTTTTTCTTGTAAATATACAAAAGACATGCATTTCCCTTGAAAATTTTGATATAATCACATGGAATTCAGAACAGAGTAATGTTTGTACCAAATCCACCAAGTAAAACACTACATTATATCAAATACAGAAGTTAATTTAGCTGAAAGCCCAGAAATCATACTTAATGACAAACATCATTCTTCACTCAACATTCACAGAGAATTTTGTGTTTGTTAATAATGCAACTGTATTTTTGCAAAAGTTTCCTGAAAAAATTATGTTAAGCGTGCAGCATTAGGTATGTGGCCTACATTTTAACAGCTTACAACCCGCTGAATTTTCTTCTGACTCCCACATGGCTGGCAAAACTGAGACATGAACACAAAGCAGAAAAAAAAACTTACTCTCGTTAATTTGCTCCACCATAAGAACAAGACAGAATGTTCCTTTTGGCAAATAAGATGTACCTATAAGGCTATCTACTTTATTGTAAATCCCTTCTAAATACAGAATGTATTTAATCCCATAAGTAATGAACTACACAAGAAATGATTCATGCAGCCTTTTCAAGTCATATATGACAACTGTAAGTTTTTCTTCCCCAGAATATATTTCCTAAATTTTTAATAAAGGTGATTCTTCCGTATATCTAGAAACCACAAAAATTGTGCAATAAAGTAAGAATTATTCATATCTGTATTTTCTGACGAACTCTTAAAATGTAGCTCTTTAGTATTTAAATATGCAATTGGATCAAGAGTCTTGCACAGCATTATGCTATAGTGTGCAGAATGCAAACATTGGTGTGTACCATGAAAAACATTAGAAATGACATCATAACAATCAGATATACTGTATCTTCATTTTTGTTTGCATTATATTTTCCAGCTGCTGGTTTCAGAAAATTACCACTGGAGTTCCTCCTTTCCTCATGCACAGCAGAGAGCAATTTGCAAAGTCATGCAAGGGTGAAAATGTGATTGAAATATAGGAATCTCTCTTAATGAAAAATGGTACTGCTTTGGAAATTATGGTTGAAACTATTTCAAAACTTGCTTATAGCTGGAAAGCCTATGACATAATGGTCTCCATTTATAAATGTACCATCAATTGTAAATTACATAGCAATAAAATGAAAGGCTATTTCCTACAGAGTTCTTATAAACATTATTTATTTATACAGAATGATACTGGGTTTTGATTGGATTTGGGGGTTTTCCTGAAATGAATAAATTTCATATCCTTCAAGAGCAGATTTAATTTTCTTTACAAAAATAAAAACTTTGTCAGAACCTTGAATCAATAAGAGGATCTATTAATATTGTCAAAATTTTTAAATAAGCATTGAAGTTCCATCTGTAACTTACAACAGCTACACTAAAAAATGACAGTTCTTTGAGGTATTATTGCTGCTGACATATCTGTAAGCTTTCATACTGTGCCTAATTTGAATTTGGCTGTAGTTAAAACATTCTCTGTTGAAAGACTATGAAAGTAGAATTGACTAATTTTATGTAAGTGTGAAAGAAGATAAGAACACAAAGAGTTCACACAAGGATAGCACTTAGTTTTTAAAGTTTATTTGACAAAAAGATAAGAATCTTATTTAAATAAGAATGTTCATTCAGATTCTCATATAGCTAGCACATATAAACACATGAATGCACACACACACGTACACACACACACACACACACACACACGAGTTTCTTTTTTAAAAGTCTGAGTTGAAAGATAAATGTTTATAAGCTATCAAAGGTTTAAAGGGGAAAAAAAGTTCTGATAAAAGCAAAAGTTATTTCAACATCACATTTTTTTGCCCTACCTGGGCCATCCCAGTCTTCTGTCTCAACTCCAGGCTGCCCTGGTTTCTCTGAATGTGTGTCCCCATCTGATTCTGGTGGCTCCTGGATTCCTTCATCATCACCTGAAATACATCAACATGGAGAAATGACCAAAGCCCTCTCACATTCAAATTCTTGAAAGGAAAAGTCCTTAATTATATGCCTTACTGCAGATTTACTACATACAAAGCAATTATAGTGGCAAATTTCCCTTGTGACTTCAAAATAAAGAAAACCATCATTAGTTATCAATATATAAATGAAGCTTTTAAAGTTTATTTGACAAAAAGATAAGAATCTTATTTAAATAAGAATGTTCATTCAAGTAAGTAATGTGACACCTGGTTAAGTTCACAGACGTTTGTTCCTGATCATGTACGACTGAGGGGGTATGATCTCACCAGAAGGGGAGGGCATATAGTCTGGCAGATGAAAGGTGATCATTTTGCATTGGGTGACTGACCCTTCCCTCACCTAGGTTTCCTGCTTTTATTACATCTACCCTTGAATGTGCTATTATAACAAGACTCCAGTTTAACAGTTTTTTGTCTCTGACCAGGGGGTGACATATAGTGCCCATCAGGATGGAGTGAAGGGCATTGCAGGAGCAGCAAAACTGCAAAAGAAAATCAACAAACCACAATCCAGAACTTCAGAGACTCTATATCAACCACCTAGAACTAAGCCAGCCTAATTTCCCCCCATCCTGAAGCTCAGGGACATTTGTGGAAGAGGGGGCGGCAAGATTGTAAGAGCAAAAGGATGGGAGGAGCAATGATTTGAAGATTCTCCACACTAGGTAGGGCTGAAGCAATCATAATAGGACTTTGCATGCCCTGCAATGTCCAACACACTATTGACCTCACAAAGTCTAACATCGGCTAAAGGCACCAAGATCCTTGGAGGCAAGGGATTGACAGCCACAGTAGTGTTCCTATGCTTAAGCGGAACACGAGAAAGGGTTCAGGGAAATGCCACTGGGTCCTTGTATGTCATCGGAGAGGAGGACCCAGAGGAGAGTTAGGCATACACAATAAAGGACTCTCTGGGAATTGGGGGGGAGGCACTGGGAGATGGGGAGGGAGGGAGGGGGAACAGGGGGTTTGGGGGGGGGGAGGGGGGGGGAGGGTACTGGTCTACCTATTAAGTTTGTATGAGCGGAAATAATAATAAAAATGTTAAAAAATTTAAAAAAAGAATGTTCATTCAGATTCCCATATAGCTAGCACATATAAGCACATGAATGCACACACACGAGTTTCTTTTTTAAAAGTTTGGAGTTATTATTGCATATAAGAAGAAAATGGTAATTTGTTATTTTTGAGTATTTTGAACACACAGACACTTAATGAATTTATTTCTAAATTAGAACTCTATATAAGCATGATATAGTGAAATAAATTAAATATCATAGAGTAATATATTTTTTTCTGTTGGGCTTCAATTTACATAATTTGGAATATTTTTCCCCAGTGTCATGCTTTTAAAACTTAGAGGGTTTTTTCCTCTTAGAGAAAAGATCCAAATACTATAATTAACTAACTAGCATGCGATGAGCCAGTGACTCACGACTTCACTGTGTAAACAACTAGAAAGCTGCACATTGCTCAGACAAATGTAGTGGGTTTTCATAGTCCCATACCTTCCATTTCCTATTAAAAGCAAAAACAAGCAGACAAATAAAAAGTATCTTTTGAGTAAGGTTAGAGTACTGTTACATGACAAAGTAACGGATTTCAGTGTGATGCACATATGACATTAACAAAACCATGGCAACTAAAACTTGAACATAATAATGCTAATATTTCAGATGAAATATCTATTTCATCTACTTTACTCTGAAATATTCAGTAGTTATTTTCTACCTAATGCTCAAGTTTCTGATTACATTTGAATCTGTAAATATAAAAGCACATCAATTATGGTAATTCACAAAGTAATATAGAAAATACAAAAAATTTCAGAAAATGTCAACTGTATTTGACATTAATGAAAGTATGTATTTTGAACTTTAAACTTCATATTTTATCTTTATATAATTTGATCTGATGAATTATTTCAAAGATCAAAATAAAGGTAGAGGATGATAAATTCCTGAAGCCCGTTTCTGAAAAGGCACAATGACAACAGTTTCTTTAACAGAGATGCATTAGCTCTTGTGGGTAACAAGAAATAAACATAAAAATATGCCATTGACTCCTATGCCTGGAATTGAAAGCTCACTGAAAATTGAGTACTTTTCAAAATATCTAGAATAAATACAAAATTATGAATCTCTTCCTAGAAAATGCATATTAAACATTATTCATATTTAAGGATCTATGACAGGCACAGTGGGCTAAGCCATATAGAAGGTCAGTCCCTCACTGAAACTCTAGAGATACTTAAAAAGTGAGATACTTAAAAAGTGATTTAGGAAATGTGCAAAAGCTCACTACTGAGAACAGAGTTTACATCTTCTCTGTTGCTCCTGCAAGTCACAATGAAGAACATAAGCCCATCAACTAGTTATCATCTGGCTATCTAGGGACACATTCTGCTTCAAGTCTCAGCCTGCATTTCTCAGCAGGTTCTGTGAACTTCAATACTTTGAAAACCGATAGGTCTGTACTAACCAAGTAGCTTTCAGCCTTCCGGCCTATCCAACAAATTTGCATTCTGCTCTCTCAACAAAGACATTAAGGGATAAATCTGGTAAGTAGGGTGTTTGTGTGAATGCTTTGATAAATCAGCTAACTGACGGTTCTCTCTGCTAGCCATTCAATATGATCCCTACCTGTGAAGAAGCATTGAACTAATGCAGTATAGTGATCAGCCTGATGTAACTAGGGTAGAGAATCTTAATGATCTCCCATGAGCTGGGTCTTTTTCCATCTGCTCCTTCCTGCAGGACCAGTGGATCTTAATGGCTTTCTGTTTTGTTTTTTGCCCTGTGGCATCTGACTCTGGCAGCCATACCTATCTTGTAATCTCGGGGTGAGTTCAGGTGATTGAGGCAGCAATGGCAGAACAGAGGAACAAGGTATGGGAGCTAGTCCTTCTGAGATCCATTATTCCTTGATGGTCCTCAGCTATTAACAGGGGCTACACTGCAATTAGAGTTGCAATTTGTGTGTCCCCCTCCTGCTTTTCCCATGTTCCTGTATCTACTCCAGTACCTCATGACATCGAAACACTAAATGTTGTGTCCCCGTGTGCTTCCAACTCTTCAAGGGAAGTGCTAAGTCACTAAAATACTACTTTGTAGGTTGTAGACATTGTGTTGAATGTTGAGAATCTAAAAATGATGGCTCTTTCTTTCATGTAACCTAGAGTTGAATGAGACACAATCAAATCAACAGGGATTTGTATCCTAATCATTCGTAAGTGTCAGGAGTAGTTCACAATGTTACAGAAGCACAAAGACATGGCACCTAATGTAAACATCCTGCTATGGAAGCTTCTAGAGAATTAGAACCAGTAAAATACCTGACATTTTGCAGGCATGATCTTAGATGAAACTTAACCCTATAGGTCTCAGGCACTTCAGCTTCATGATTGTAAACTTTTCAGACTGAATACAGGTGTTGTCTCCCAAAGGATGCCACATGAAAACTATGATCATTATTAACTCAATGTGTAAGAAAAACAAAAGTGGCAGCTTGAAGTCCACAGTTAGTGAAATTAGGCAGCTCAATAAAGCCAGAGGAGGCACTGGGGAGCTGGAGCTTGAAAAGTATTCACACTGCCTGAGAGCTAACTGAGCAATATCATTTCCTCATTTAATCAGACCAACATGGCATGTCATCCATCTTTCACCCAGGATTCTGCTAGGAAAACAAAACGGTGGTGGGGTGACTAAAAATTACAAGTATTTGAGGTAGGAAAGTTTAGGAACCTGCTCGAAACTGAATCAATATCATTGAAACCATTATGAACTAGATTAAGCTTACATTTTTCAAATGTTCAAACACTTTCATTAAATGCCGTTTAACTATTAAACTTTACAATTAAAATGCCCCAACATATGGTGTAATGCTATGTGTTGATAGTCCTGATCATGCAAATAATCTTGTTTCCTTACAGGTTAAATAGAATTTGAACTACTGAATATAAGTATTACAGAGTAGTTAAAGAACCACTGTAAATGCAGTTAATGACACATAACAATTCAAAAGAAATCCACTTTGTACCTATTTTGTCCAACCAATGTATTCCGGTATGTATATTTTGTATATCACATTAATAACACTAAATCTGAGAGGGGACAAGACTAAGGTCTTAAACACTTTAGTCTTTAACTAAAAGAAAAACTATAAGGCAGAGAAAATAACTATGACATAAGATTATCAAATATAAAATGAGTCAGAGTTTATTTCATATGTTCATTTCAATATTGGCTATGAGTTAAATAGCTTAAATCATAAAGATGAATAAGACAGAAATGATATGACAAGCTAAATTCTCTGAGGAACATAAGCAGTGCAACACTCATCACTATGGATATTGCTAAATGCTGTGTCATCACCAACTTCACATCTGTCAAGTATTAGTATCTGGATACTTCTGAAAAATAAACCAAGAGACTGAAATATGAAGGGATTCCTAGACATACCACCAGAAAATATCAGAGACAAGATGTGATCCCAAATTATTCTGATTACAAAGACCATTCTTCTAACCTATGAGAGTATAGTGAGGAATTTGACATGTAGCTTTGAGATAGAGTGCTTAGCATGAATAAACCCTTGGGTCTGATCAAAGGCACCAGAAAGGAACAACCAAGAATATTACAGACACCTACTACATGGCAGGCGACAAAGATATCAGGGTATGATCAGAAGGCAGCTTTCTCCTTTTCACATAAAGTTCCTGTTTCTTTATATACTAAGATGAAAGACTTAATGGACCTAATCTTTATAATCATTATTTTTAAGGTTTCCTATTTTACTTGGCACTTAATAAAATCAACTACACATAGATGCTTAATCAATAACCATTGCTCACTGACCAGTTAGAAAATTAGATTTGGGTCTCATTCTTTTTACCATAACTGACTGCAATATCATTACATTTGCTAATTAATTGCTTTCAGCACATTATTTCTATTTAATAACTAAAATATGTCACATTTTTCAACTTTTGGACCTTTCATCTTCTAACTTTATCTCAGGAAACTAGTTCTCATTTTTATGGTAATGTTTTTACCTAATTCATTTTTAATCTTTTTACTAATGAAAAATGAAATGATTAAAAATAATTTAATCAAATATGAAATCTCTGAAGTATTCTTAAGAAACACTATTTTTCATTCACAATAGAGTCTTGCTCCTTTCGTTTCAATATTTTTATTCTCATAGAAAATTTATAAATAGAATTTTATTTTGATATTAACCCAACTCCAGCTCCTTCTGGATTTGAATGGAACTCAATTCATTGGCTGTCTTTTTCTTAATCCATTTTTTGATTCTCCTGTGTTTGAAATCAGCACTATGAAGGAGCTTAGGACAAATTTCATGAATAATTACTAACCAAGATAATAATGACAAGTTTGCTAATATCCTGTTTCAAAAGCTTTATTGGTAGGAAAAGTGAAGGAGAGAAGGGGATGTCAAAAAAGAATGACAAAAGAGCTAGGCATGGATTTGACATTCACTCATTTACTTTCTAAATTCTTTATTCACCTCAGGTTGAATAGAAACTTCAGTGTGTTTTTCTGCAAAGCACAAACATATTTAATGGGATAACTACCCCATATACTCTGAGCGCCATTCATAACATAATGAAACAGAATAAATGTTGAACAGTAACAAAATCCATAATATTTCTGAAATTATGACTATGGAGTTAATGGTTTTTTCTCTGTAAGATTAAACTCCTTTGTTGCTCTTTTAAAAGAAGTATTTTGAGAGCCCTTCTATTTCTCCTAGTCTAGTTGTCGGAATCAATGAAAGCCCCATGGGAGAAAACCGAAGGTGCTCTGAATGGCACCAAGGCACCTACATAAATGACTTGGAGAAACGCATTAGAATACAGTTTTTGGAACACATGAAACAGCTCCTTTAAACACCATATCAGGTATTGTTGGCAAAGTAAAGGCAATAGTTCTTCTTGCCAAGCAGAAAGTGATTTCAAGGATGCAAACAAACATCTTTTCACTGCCAGTTAAATGCCGGTGTAGAAATTAAAGATTCATCCCATTCGCCTGTAGTCACTTTCTGGGCACAAACAGCAGTGGTGTTTGAAAGCAGTCACGCACGCAAAAAGCCCTTCTCAACCTTGCCCTTTTAATCCGTGTAGTTCCTATCAATATTAACCTTTCATAGAAATTCTTTTACAGAATAACTATTGAACTTTCTTCAGCAGAAGTGTTACTGGAGCTGTTAGTCATCCCTATAATGTAGTTTGCAATCAGCTAAATCATCAAAGTATTTTTAACAATGAACAGTTCAGAAGTGACAGATCTACTTTCTTGTTCACAACTGCTTATCAGAGAATAGATATCACATATGTTTTCCAGGTGCTTCCTATAGTTAGGATACCTTCACAGAAGTCGCTCATGAAAGATAAGGTCATAAAAGAGATGAAAAATGTGTGAGCTTCATACACTTATGGTTTTATCATCAGACAAGATAGCTTTGGTTAAAGGACTGCAGCAGTCAAAAACAGAAAACTGCAGCTCATACTGAAGGGTGAGGATATTAACGTTTAAGATTCAGTTTTGTTGCATTGCCTAAATGGAATTATTGTTGGGCTAAAGCATTTACTTAGTTATACATTGTCTGAGAAAAACATGTCAAGTAATGTTAACTCTAAAATGCCAAATTTTCACTCTTGTTATACATCCAGAAACAAAATAACACACATAAACAATACCCCTAGATAGCAGCAACTACAAAATAATCTGTGTCCCAACTGAATAGGTCCATTGCATTGTAGATTCCTGCTGTATTTGATTCAGGTCTCATTTTGAATCACTGCATTTACATAAAATACATTTATTTTAATAAGCTCTAAGCAGTTACATGCAACATATGATTATTTTCAAAAATGCAAGCCAGGTCTTTGCCACTTATTTTCATTTTCCATACTTAATATTGCATTATCTTGAAAATATGAATGTGAAAAAATTAAGCATAAAAATAAAATACACATTATCTCACTATGATTGTCAGATGCCAATGAGGAAATCCTAATTTAATTGATAAAATCAATCTAAGATGAAGGGTACTGATTTGAGAAGAAACTAAATTTGGCTGACAATACTAATGTTTCAGGTAATTCTTATGAAAAGTTTTTTTCTTAAAATTCGTGAAAGGTCTTATGCATCAGAGAAGTTTCCAGGTGGAAGAAAACAAACCAACTTCTCAACAGCTATCACTCAACTTTGTTTTCTCTTTTTCCTTGCTATTTCTCTCATTGAGCACAAATATATAAACAAGTGTGAGGAGGAAAAGTAGTTTACTTTAAAAGATGTTTCTGGGCCTGGAAGATGAGTTAGTGGGTGAAGTGTTTGCCATGCAAGTCCTAGGACCTGAGTGTGAATCCCCAGAATACAGAAAGTAGAGAATGAGTGTATCTATTACATATTTAGCCATATGAAAGTTGAACACAATATATGATACATATTATGTAAGTTTTCAAATATATTCCTTTCATCAATGACCAGATGTTTGTGGGGTCTCAATTGCCTTGACTTCAGTGATCAGCTTTGCTTTGGCAATCTGAATTTTCTTTCATGTGTAAGCTATCTTTTGTCTGGTTTTCAGCATCACCCTAAATTTGCTGTAGAACTGTTTTCCTAGCTGTATTTTGACAATTTCCTTAGTATCAGTACCTGATACAGAACATCGAGTTCAGGAAAATGAAGAAACAAGACAGACCCACACAGGTGTATAGGTTCTATATTGCAATGATGCACCACAACACCAGAACACTTACAGAGAAAGATACAGGTCCCGTAATAACCCAGCCACCATATGATCAGCATCCCTTGCATGTCTTCCCTCTCACTTGTTCCTAGTCCTTCTTGTTTACCTGTTTCATATGACTTAAGAAATGAAAACACTGATTTTGGAGCTCTTCTCTCATCATTTGTGGCCTTTCAAACAAATACATACTTACACACCTAAAGCAAGGGCCATATTTTCTCAGTATTGATGAACTAGCTTGGGTTTATAATTAGTGCTCTAAAACCAAAGCAAAACAGACAATAAAAAAGCCAGTTTATCCAAGACCCCAAATAAAAAGCCATGAGCTAATACTATGGCAACAATAGAAAGTACCTGGAATCTCATTGTCAAACACAGAAGGACAGTGTCGCATATATCCAAACTGTAGATTGCTACCAGATAAATCTATGTTTTTAATCCTTAAAACATCTTCCCTTCTAACTGACAGGAAAATACAATCACAGCCTACAGTCTGCAGAATTTTCCTTTCCATCTCTGCCATGTGCATAAGACTCAGTCAGATACGGCCACTGTCAGGCTTCAGAACAGCCCTTGTCTAATCTTTTCCTCCTCCAGATCTTGATAGGGAACCTGTTAGAATGCACTGCTTACTTCTCCAGCTCTATGTTTATCTCACTTCCACTCTCACCATCTGCTGAGCTGCATTTCCTTCAGAAAAGTGAAAAGTTTTCACAGTGCCCACAGCTCTCCTTGCCAACAATGCCTTCTTCCCCCTTCCTTCCTTCCTTCCTTCCTTCCTTCTTTCCTTCATTCCTTCCTTTCTTCCTTCCTTCCTTCCTTCCTTCCTTCCTTCCTTCCTTCCTTCCTTCCTTCCTTCCTTCCTTCTTTCCTTTCTTCCTTCCTTCTTTCTTTCCTGGCATGTATTGTATTAAAATAAATCTTTTTTAAAAGAATTCAGTGTTCTTATCCTCATAATTTTGGTGGGTTTTATAAACATTTCTGCCATTTATTTACTAGTGGCTTCAGCCCAAGAACACACATCTTGGTATATTTCCCTTCTTTTGAATTACCTGACAATATCTCAAATGAGAGGCAGTAAAAAATTGTGGTCTATTTCAAGCAACCATGGTGCAGTAACACAATTATCCTTGTAGTGTAATATGTTTGAAGAGCCCTCTACAGTCCTTGCACTATACCAATATGCTCTCTTTGCACTACAAACTGGCTTATTTCGACAAAATCCACAAATAGGTGTGGAAGGTAGGAATGCTTTAAATATGTTTCTAATTCATTTACTTTGAAATTTTTGCTTCCTGGTTTGATAAAGTTCCTTATTTTGAGCTGATACATCATTTAATGGGTTCTTATTACAGGATGCCAGGTTAAAAAAGACCTTGCAAAAGTGAGCTTTATATTTCAAATGTTCAACTTTCTTCAGAGGTGGTCACTTCTTTCTACAAGAATCATGTAAAAGTAGACATATGGAAAAGATTAGTTCTCTAATTTTATTAAGTACCCACACCACCACCCTATTTCTTTCCTCTCAAATTTTTACTCTTTTTTTTATTTGCTTTTTGAAGACAGACTCTCAATTCGAAGTTCAGGCTGACCTTGAATTTGTGGCAATCCTTCTGTGTCAGTTCCTCAGTGTGGGGGATTAAAGGCGTTAGCCACTTTTTCTGAGATCCAAATTTGGAAGCGGTAATAATTTTTAGTAGCTCTGTGACTTTTACCAGTGTGGCAAAGCTATAGCAGTCAGAAATGCAGATGATATCTACCCTGCAGGATAGTGGTTTGAGTAGACTTAATACATACACAGCAGGAAGCTTGACTTCCAGGAATAAACAATGGAAGCTGCTATTAGCATTAATATAATGATTATAATTGGTACATAGTCTCAATGTCAAGTTCTGTAATCTCACGAAAAACAAGATGAGGTAACTAACAATCTACATTCATTATCAACATATATTGATGCAACACACACAGGTATTTTTACTTGACCTTTTAAAAACAACAGAAAAGTAACTGACTTTATTATTATAATTAAATTCATCATATCACAGCTTTCTCCATCTCCCTCTGTACTTTTTATGGGCAGGCCTATCACAGATAAAGATTATCCCATCAGGTAATGGATGGGCAATCATCTAATACTGCCTGTTGCTGTTCAAATGAAAACAAAAGCATTGTGAGAATTTTACATACTAACAAGAAAATGCAAATTATATGTGAGAGATTAAGAGCTTTGAAACTTCTATTTGTTTTGAACTTACTAAATGGTAGTACAGAGCCAAGAAAATGTTTTCAAAATGACGAATGATATTTAAGAATGAAAGGAGAATCTAGAAATGTTTTCATGATCCTATGTGATCAACAGTCAAATTTAGGACTGTCAACCATTCTAATTCATGTGACTGAAATAAATTAACTATCCAGGTATTGCCAGTGATACTCATAATTTTCTCTGGATAGAAAATTCAATTCCCTTATAGACCAACATGACCAACATGAGTAAAATACTCAAACAAAAATTGAGGAAAATTTATTAAAACAAGCATACATTTAATTTAAATAGCACTTACATCATGTAGTCAAAACTATTTTCTTAAGAAACATGGGAACTTCGTTTCAACTCAAAGTATTACTAAGACAATGCAGAAATTAAAATTGACTTATAAATAAGTAATATGTATAATTGAAACTATTTCATTCCCATTGGCATAATGAATATATGGCCCAAGCAATTTAAGGGAACATCTTTAAAATTTCAGATTACACACTCTATTTGAGCAGAAGAGTTATCATCATGAGCTAAAGGAACTGGATGACCAGAGACAGGACAGATTTTCAAAATTGCCAAACTAACACAGCATCTCAGTTCTTTCTCCCTCTTATTTACCTGAGCGGTTGGTCCCAACCATAATAGAATGCCTTCTACATCAATTAAATAAGGTTATGTGTTTGCTCAAGGGAATGTCTTAATCATATAATACTTAAAACCACATAAGTGTCTAAAGGTTCAATTCTCAATTATCAAGAAGACATGTGTAACCAAGTTCAACACTCAGCAATATTTACTGATTGGTCAATTAATTCAATGTATTGAGCACAATTGAAAAAGCCAATCAATAATAGAGAAGTTTCCTAATTAGGCAGGTAACAGACTTCATGTAAATAAAACACCAGGAGATTAATAGATAATTTTTTCTGATTTTCAAAATAGCGGGGGGGGGAGGACAACAGACTTAAGTAAACCTTATGAGTCAAATAATTATTCTTCTCTTGCTGAAACTAAATCAAAGACCAAGTGTTGTAAATAACAAAATATGTCTTTTATGCTGATTTTTGTTTTTATTACTTGTGACAATGATGCTCCCATAAAATAATGAGCTAACTTAAATAGATAATTATCTCTCCCAAACCTTATGCATTTAGCTAGAAAGATATGATTTATTAGACTATGAGATCATTTTAGAAATTACAAAACACTTATTTTAGAAATTAAGAAATTTCATGGTGCACCAAGTTCAAGTCATCTCAAAGAAGATCTTTAGCAGATTGTGCAGATGAGATATTAATGGCCATTTCACAGGAAGAAAAATGAATTGAGTCTGTTATATGCAAAAGAGAAGAACATATTCATATGTAGGACCCAAGCCAATGAGAATTGTTTCATACAATGGGTAAAATTAATCATTCTTACTCTGTTAAAACAATTTCCAAGATACCTGGGAACAGAGATGAACACTGGTATGCAAACAGACACAGCAGATCCTGTATAGTCTCTGGTTCTGCCAAACCCAAAACAAAGTGGACTCTCTTGAAACCGCAGGGCTTGTCCACATGTTCTATGAGTTTTCCAATAATCGGGCCCATTTCCAATCAAGAACTATGTTGCAGAGGCATTTAAGATAAGCACACAAGAAGGATAGTATAGTATCATAATGTATGCTTCTAAAAATTGTACAAAAAGAGAAGCAAGATATCACTATTATATTCAGTTATAGCTCCTGCAAAAGAACTATTTTCCAGCTGGATAAGAAAAACTGAGTAATTTAAAAGTTGTGTATTAAAAAAAAAAAAAGGTAGAGAAGAAGGGCAGACCTTAGAAAACAAGGGACAATAATGTCATGTGGAAGGTAAGGAGGTGGCAGAGGAGGGGAGTCAGGTCTATGCCATGCAGGCTGGGGGCTGTTCAATCAGTCCTATCCGTGCTCTATCAATGTCTCCACTCCAGCCAAATCCAGAAACAACAAGGAGCCAGGGAATCAGGTCAATAAGCTTATAGGCGATTTGTACAAACAGCTCCTGCAGCAAGGTAAAAAACAAAGTCATATTGGTTTTTCTCTTTCACTCCTTCTCTTTGAACTCCCTGGTCCACACATACCCTGCAAATGCCAATGCTCTAAACAAGAACTGAGACAGCTGAGCTTCTTAATCCCATTAAGAAAAAAGGAACAACTCAGCCTGGGAAGATTGCCTTCCTTATTGGGCTCTCAGTGATACACCAAGAGAGGCCGTTTGCAGATTCCGATTCTTACTACTCAGCATCAGAGAAGGCTAAAATGCACAGTGCAAGGCATAACTGATTGGGAAAAGACTGAAGGAAAACGGTTCATGAAAGAGCAAGAGGCTTCAGAACTAAGACCATCATAAGAGAAAAGGAGAAGCAAGGAGACATGCATGTCTGAGAGTGGGATCAATGTAAATCTAGTGTCCTGCAAATCTCATGAAGGGATGATGCTATTGTTTTATTATTATTTCTTCTCAGATTCAAGAACCTTGGTGATATTTTAGTTGCTTTTGCTTCATGACTGAAGGTAGGGAGAAATGGTTAATGCCGATAATCTAGCCTTACGTTTGTTGTATAAAGTCCAAGGGAACAACTTTTCTTCAGTTCTTAAAATTTTTTAACAGAACTACAAAGCTAGAGATGGAGAGAGGAACAGTTCAATGGGTCTACAGTCTGCAGAGTGAGACAAAAGTTGCAACTGCTGCTTTGAATGACTCCTGCTTTCTTTTTTTTTTTTTTTTTAACTCTTCACTCAGACCTATCTCTGTTACGGTGGCAAGAGGTACGGTGGCACACAGCGTCCTTGGGGGTCTAAGCCCCCCCAAAAAAAGTGCTGTTCTGGTTCCACATTAATGAGATACAGATGGAGTCTCACCAGGCCCTAGGCTGAAGGGCTAAGCTCTGATCACAGCACCTCCCCGCAGCTTTCCCCAGTTGACCTGCTTCACTTCCTGCTCCCCCTTCCCTTTCTGTGACCCTTCCTCAGGAAACACGAGCTCCCTCTGTTCTGCTCTTGCTGTCTTCTCTCTCCAAGGTCGACCCCAGCCTTCCCTGTGGCTCCCACAGGCCGCTTCTTTTCACAGTCCCCGCCCTCCTCCTTCACTATGATGGGATGTGACAATGATTCTGGGAGCTGCCTGCCCTCTGCTGGCCCCTTCTGGCTTTCCAGGTACTGCAGCCTTGAGGAAAGGCTTTCCCCTTGGAGGTCTCCCCTCAAGGGCTCACCTTCTTCAAGGTGCTTACGCTGCTGCAAGTGTGCCTCCAACCCCACCCAGACCCAACCTTCTGTTCTCGTTTCCTTCATGTGTTTAACACGACTCTGTGTGTTATCCTTGTGTATCCAATTTTTCTATTACCCTTGTCTTTTTTCTTGATGGGATTACCTTGCTTGTTATCACATAGGTTGATTTGTGTTCAGTTTGATCTGCTGAATATTCTGAAAGCTTCTGTCATCCTGATTCAGTATCTGTCCATGTCTGCACTTTGTCTCGTATCAACCAGTCTCATCGACCAAGATTTTAGTCTATTTTCATTAATGCATTCTACAATATTGAAAAGAGTATCTTAAGTAACCTTTCAGATAATTACTTGTGTCCACCAGAGGGATGTGGTGAGAATGTTCATGGTCACAATGCGTGCTTCCTTATCAAATAGATGTTCATCACCCTCCCTTTGCCAATCTCATCTTTCTAAAGATCTCTAGAGTGTGCATGTCACACAGCAACATGTCTGACCATCTTCCACATCTAGATATTAAGCAAGGAAGTCAAGTTTTCTGTCTTCTAAAGTGAACATTTCCTTTTTTAGGTCATTTAATGACTAGGACATCAGAGCACAGCTCAAGAAGATCATCAACCAGTATCCACCGAGGTCAACCAGACTGATGAATCAAGGTATCATTGTCATGAGGTTTTCTTTGTTATTGTTTTTCTCTATACCATAGTGTCTTGGGACCCTGCAGGGACATCCATGTGATACTTTTCTTCCTGTTCACACAACCTGAGACAACTGGAATAACTCCCAAGACATACTTGTTTCCTTAAAGTTATTAACAAATTTGACTATGTCAGTAAAGAAACAGTCTTCCAACCAGCTGTGAGCAGTGAGCATAGCTCTATGGAGGCCTGCCTGCATGTATTTCCATGCCCCCTTCATTAACTACACAGAGGAACATGAAATAGCTGAAGCACACAAGTCAGTACACAGGAAATATGTAGCACTCATGGGCCCAGCAAGGATGTTTTTGCCATCTGTAAATCCAAGGAAATAATTCTCGCTTGTTTCCTTCCTGTCAAAGATACTGTTGAGGCAAGATGCCAAGCAGCTGAAACTCCTGATAGAAGAGGATTCTATGACTTGAACGAGTTCCTTTACATTTTTCTATTTTTTCAAAAATGTCAGAGAGCCAAAGCAAGGTAAAAGCAGCATCATTTACTTGCAAACACAGCTCATTTCTTTTTGAAGATTAAAAAAAGAATATGCTAATATTTCAAAATAAAAGTGACTTAGAAACTTCTGCAGTATGTTCACATTTTAGATCTTCAGTGACAGCAAGGGTATCTCTGAGATATAGTCATGTTATTGAGTGTTTATTAGATTGAAGTTTACATAAAATTCAGACTTTTTGACAATTCTAAGGAGTCCTGACATGTTAAGGTTGAGCTGTGGCATATTTAATCATGTGGTTAATAGTAAGTTGCAGTACCTTATTTGGAAAATTGAGATATTCAACTTGTATTTTTGTGTCGTGACATCTCAAACTGAATATTCTTTGTTTAGTAAGAAAATGTATTTGATGTTCAAAAATTTTATCTAGTGAAATCTGTAATGTAACTTGGTCAGTAAAAGATTTTAATAATGGCTATACCTTCAGTCAAAGAAACTCAAAATTGTACAATTCATTTTCTTAGAAAGAGTAGAATTTTAAAAGTGTCACAAATGATTAAGAATATGTATAAAGAACTACTTTTAGCAACGAAACTGATAAAAGCATATTCCCCACTGACAATTCTTACCTGCGTTTCACATCACAATATCAATTTCATTACTGATTTAAATACTCTTATTGTTATTTTTTTGTGTGTCTGCACATTTGTGTGTGAAGTGTATGAACATGTGTATGTGGGTGCACATGCCTACTCAGGCCGGGGACAGGCTAGAAAGGCATTGAGTATCTTTCCCTATCACTTTCCCCTGCTCCCAGAGGCAAGGTCTCTTGATAAACCTTCAACTCATGTTGTCTAGCATGCCTGGAAACCAGCAGAAGCCAGCCTCCTGCCTCCATGCCCATCCTTGCTAGATTACAGGAGTTCAGAGGACCACACCCATCTTGTTTCCTAGGTGCTGCTCATGAATGTGTAGCTGGTGCTTTTAAATGTCAGACTATTTCTCCAGCCTCACTTTTATTCTTTTAATGGCTAATCTATGTTATCATAAAACATAATTGTGATTCACTATAAGAGAACAAGCTTGAATTTCTATGGAAAGATGAGGCTCTAATCCAGCTTTTCAGACTGTATTTTTTCCCTATAGTCGTTAGCCAACTTATGTGAAAAAGAAAAGAAAAGAGGAGAGGAGAGAAAAGAGAAAGGAAGAGGAAATGAAGAAAAGATTACAGTCTCTATATCCTCAGGGGATACAATGTCAATTAAAGTATTGTCTTCTTTTTATATATTTTCAACTGACTTCATAGGGAATTCCCTGATTTCACATTCTATGAGAATAAAATAATGAAATTCTTTTCCTATTACACAAGGACACAGTAAAGTGAAATATTATTTATTCTGAAAACTATTGCACAAAAATAAGAAAGTCTTTAGTTTCAAATTAAACATTACAAAATGGTTCTACTTGTTGGAGAGATGGCTCAGGAGCTAAAAGCCTAACAAGCAGCAGGACCTGAGTTTGTATCGTAGCTCCAACCTAAAATGCCAAGCAGATATATTGGCTGTATACAATTCTAACCCTGGAAGGTCGAGCCTGGGAAACCCCAGAGCAAAGCAATAAGGGGTCAGAGCAATCCATGATATGCTCCCCTATGTTACTCTTTGGTCTCTACAGGCACACATGCATACATGTGAAAAAATATTTGTTTTACAACATATACTGTATATATTGTTTGAACATAATGTTTGTGATATCAAATATTTGTTAATCATGTGAAATTTTTAAAATTCTCTTTGTGAAATAACGATAATATTATTAGAATAATACTCATAACAATTGTAATTTAGTTGTTTTCTTTACTCTCTAAAAGCAGATCACTCTTTTATTATTTATTTATTATTTGCAAGATAAGGAGAGAGATGGAGGAAAGATGCACACATGCATGCTATGGTGCATGGGTAGATATCCAAGGACAACTTTTGAAAGTCATTTTTCTCCTTCTACCATGTGGACACTGGGAATCTAGCTCAGGTCTTTAGAATTGTGATCAGGTGCCTCACCTGCTGAGCTGTCTCCCTGAACAATGGTCATTACATTTTAGTTATTTTAGATGAAGTCTACAGTCCCTAAGACCATCAGTCATATGTGGTCTGGGACTTTGTTCCTGACTTAGTACTTATACTTAGTGTCAAATTAATATTTACAGATGTTTGGCACTCAATAAATACTTGTTGAAAGACTGAATGAATAAATGTAATCCACCAAGTGTACTATAGCTAGTATTGAGCAAACAACATGAAATTGTATATACAGGCCAGTCTACATGACAGTATTCAGGTGTAAAAATAACTTATCACTACACAGGAATTTCTTGTTTTCCATCTCATGGTTGGTCTCTTAAAGCTTTACCAAAATCATCCAAGTGGACTCATATATTGCATCCATCAGCGATTACCTTTGTTACAAAAGTACTCTGCTTCTTCACAGCTCAGATTTTCAGGCCCAAATTCTGTGGGGAAGCTTTCGTCCAGTGGAAAGTCTCCTTTTGCCATGACATCTGTTTCTTCTGGCGCACATTCTTCTTCCTCATCTTCAATGGCATCTTCTAGTGGCCCTTAAAAAAGAATCAGGGACACTGTACCACAAAACATCCAAGGCAGAGCGTAAAATAAAAGTCCTTAAATAGTGTCTTTCGATGACAGCAGGGAGGAAAAAGAATTTTGTAGCCTCAGAGGACTCGCACAGAGTAATGCCATATAACAACAAGTAGGGGTTATGGGGAGGGAATATGCTCAACATACAATACACTTGCGTGGGAAATTGAAAAATAAGTAAGTTTCAAGTTTTTTTTTGCATGTGCATATGTATGTGTGTGTTTTTTACATATGGATGAGTGTACATGTGTGTGGCTATGTGTACCGGAAGGCACTTGAGTGTGTGTGTATACCTGGAAAGGCCCATGGGTGATTCTTCCACCTTATTGCTTCCTCTATGGTTTCCCAGGGTCTACCACCCAGGGCCAAAATTTCAAGCCCTATCTGTCCTGTATCATGACATCTGGGATCCAAGTTCACATTCTTTTGCTTCCAAAGATTTAATCACAGAGCCATGTCCCCAGCCCAATGAATACATTTTAAGAACAGTCATTAAACAAAACAAAAAACAAATAAGATTGCATCGATACAAGCACCCAAAGATAATACATAAAAAGGAATTTGAGTCCGTATTCCTTCCTTCATGCACAATCTTAAGCAACACTGAACATATCGTACATATATAATTCTCCCTTAAGAGTAAAACTGCTCATGGCATGTTCATTTGTCAGAATTAACTCCTTGGTAAAGAATACGAGTCTCTTTTACACAGTTGTACAATTTTACCTGAGATTTTAATAAAGATTTAAAGTAATTGAATGCATTTTAATTGAACTGAGATTCTAATAAAGTCTATACTTTTAAAAATCCATCTAAAGAGTGGATTCCAAGAAAAGATTTCATTATTCGTGTTTGAGGTTTGAAGAAAAATTACATATTCCTCTCCCTGATGAAAGCATCACCCTATTCATAATTAATTGAATTTTTTCCTAAAATGAAAAGTCGTTTTCTCATGAAAAAAAATGTAATTTGTATTTATGTGATACTTTTTCAGTAATAAAAATGCTACTCCCTAGGAGAGAATGAGAGTGAGGCACAGTACATTAACGGGCCTATTTTGCTGAAAGGAAAGAGTGGGCTGCAGACGTTCAGGTGGGTATGAGTGGACAGCAGCGTAATCTCTCATTGCTGGGTGTGAGGTTCTGACTGTGTCTAAAGAGTCACTGAGTATAAGCCATCTCACTAAGCAGCAACTGCCTTTGCTCCCAACGAAGATGGGCATTTCTTCTAAAGAACACAATCATGGTCATTTGTACTGTCATTCTGTCTCCGTCATGATAGGCCCAATAGAAGATTAGAGCAGTCTCTTCCTCTTACTTTTAAGAAATATGCTACAAAATCATCAGGGCCAAAGGAGAAATTCTAGGAAGAATTACAACGTTCAGATATAAGAAGTTTTATTTGTGGGTGCAACCGTACCTTCATTCGGTTGTGTACATAAATGCTGTTCCCAAAATGAGTTTCTTCAAGATCAAATTAATAATTTATTCTTACAAGGACAGAATAAGTTACATGGATTCCAATTAAGAGACATGCATGGCAAGTCTTTAACTCTGAAGGTTTTTTCAGAATTTAACTTCTTATTTAATTTGAAAAACAAATGTTAAGGTTCTACACGCTCTAATCTGTGTATTTCTTACAGTCTTTACTCTCAATCTGATAGAGTGAAAGAAAAAAATGACTAAGTTTTCCTCAAAATTCATGAACTGCATAGAAGATTTTATTATCACTTGTTAACTATTTTAACTTTAACATTGATAATTTTAGGACAAGTATATAAAAACACAACATGTAAAAATGAATAAATTAATGATAAGATATTACTATTGTTACTTTCAATAGTTGCTCCTTTCAGAAGACAGTATTAATAGAGGACATTGTTAAAATGTTTCCCTGATATTTACTTCCAAGTAACTTAATTATATTAGCAAGCGTCCATACCAAGAGACACATGAAGCCGTCTCTTTGTTTTTGATAGGGACATTTCCAGGAACTTTCATAAAAGTTCTATGAAATACTCCAAGGTGTTAGATGTGAGAGTTGTTATTTAATTTCATAGATATGAAAAACAATGTCTACTTGATCACTACTAAGTAAAAATTGATTTGCAAATGGGAGATTTTTTAATGTATGTTGAGTATCATATATTTCAGTGCAAACCAGTCTTTGGTAGTTTTAAGCATATTCTCATAGAAAAAAATTACAATGAAAATAGCTCATAAATGAAAAATTTGGCAGATGGTTACTGCATATTCAGGGAATTATTTTTTCATAGGTGCTTTTTGTAGCTAATCTCAAAATTACAAATTCCTATCAGTCTCAGATTACACACGTGAACCAAAATACTAAGGTCCCCCCTCACCACAAAAATCAGGACTATCTTTTTGTACACCTACCCTATAAAATAATTGATTGCCCATATTGATTATTCATGTAACTTATAATGAATCAATTTATAAAATGACAACCTCAGTATCAATTTTAAAAGAAATGGCCTCAATATCAATTACTACAGAAACATCATTGAACTCTTCTTTGGAAACATGTACTTAGAAAATATAAACTCTGAATCTTACTTATAAAAACAAAATTTCAATTATAACAAAGTATTTGAATGATTCATATTTAAACTATAAACAACAAAAAGTCCTACATGCCTAGAGAAA
This sequence comes from Typhlomys cinereus, assembly GCA_023101885.1. Taxonomy (NCBI): domain Eukaryota; kingdom Metazoa; phylum Chordata; class Mammalia; order Rodentia; family Platacanthomyidae; genus Typhlomys; species Typhlomys cinereus. The sequence goes on from JALPQD010000487.1 coordinate 828,122, forward strand.
ATACTTATGATACAAAAACAAAATTCAGCATGATAAAAATTATTTTCTTTAAAATTGCAATGTTAAGCATATATGACAAAATTTTTGTAAGATCTTCTATTAAGGCTATTAAGGATTAAATAACTGAATAATTAAAACTCAATGACAACAGATTGAGTCCAGCCATATATCAAATTCAGACTTAGTTGTGATGACAATTTTAAAGAAAAGTTCATGTGACCATTTGAAAATATAATCAAATAGCAGAATATTGATTCTTGTTTAATAAAACTAGTCAACATTATGTTGGTTTTAAATATATATCTAAAGTTTTATAAGTTCACGAGAACCCTGTAGTTGACTGATAAGTAGGACTGATATTCTACTAGTTTTGTACGCCCATATAGGAATATGTCTTTCTGTGGGTTGGGTATTTAGTAATTCCAAGCATATAACCAAAATGAACCACTAATTTAGTAAACAGACTACAAACCCAATATACATGGTGACAGATTTCTGAGCCTATTTTTCTAAAGACATGAGTTTCCATTGCCACTAGTTAGGGTAGGACACAGGAAGGTAATTAAATGGCCATCTTGCATTTCTCCAAAGTAAATGTCAGGTTTCTATAATTTACTGTATTTTAAAATGTGAAATTACTAACCATTCCTTCAACCATGCCATCAAACTAGACTCTGAGAAATGTTTCTCTTAAAATGCACAGTATTTATGGCTTAAGATCAGATCTCTCTCTCTCTCTCTCTCTCTCTCTCTCTCTCTCTCTCTCTCTCTCTCTCTCTCTCTCTCTCGGGTAGGCTCCTTTAAGCAGGACACTTGCAGATAATCGGCGGCCATAAACTAACATTTTAAAAGGGTAAGAGACACTTGAAGCACAATCATAATTAACAGCAGCAATGAAGGAGGGAATGAAGAAACCTCCTGGGTATGGATTAGTGGGCACAGAAGTCCACTTCAGAAAATTCACCACACATAATTTGACACAAATAATAATATCTCCTCAGAAAAGGCTCACGACCGAGTTCCATGTGCCCTCATGGAGAAAATTACTTCTGATTGAGGCCACTTGGCAGGCAAGTGTGAGGAAATCTGAATTTCAACTCTTCACTTGCATCTGATTTGCAGAAATTCAAACACACGTGCCAGAATTAATAGTCTCGCTGTTTATAAATATCAACATTTACCTCATTTAAAAATGCTAATCTTTAGTAGAAAAGTCTGAGTGGTGCTAAAGGTGAAGTCTGGCATGCTCATAGTTGTCTCTGAGCATAAATGAGCAGGTCTCCTTGCACATTTTTTGCTTGATGGATCATGGAGAGTCCTAAGAAATTCTGATGGGTGCAAGGATTCCAACTTTAGAGAAAAGAGACAATCATTTGCTCAGGGTTCATTAGGATGGGCCATAGCTATCTTTGTGCTTCAGAGAATGAAAAGAAAAAAAAGGAGGAAAAGAACATTTCTACAAACTCTCAGCACCTGAGAGTACTGAGGGACAGCCCAAACTGGTTTCTAGTGGAACCGCAGATGGGTCTATGGGAGAAAGCTTCATTCCGTGATGATTTGAATGACTTAGACTTGGAAAAGCAGAAAAAGGATGCTAAAGATTATGGAATTCTATTGCTTACCCTGGCAGCACAATCACTGAGTGAACTGGAAAAAAAATAATTGTGTTTAGATGATTACAATGCGGTTGGAGGAGTGCTTCTTTTTCAGGTAAAAGAATTTACGAGAAAACTGTTGTCGCAGTTCCAGAGAAATGAAGTCCTCTGTCATAGCCATAGCAGCTGAAATAAAAACTAAAAACACGCAAAGAAAACTGAAGAAATATACAAGAAATATGTAAAAATTCAGAAAAGGATTAAAATGAACACTAATACAAGGGTTTGTGAACAAACATAAATATAGTAAATAATAAGGTAAAACATACATCATCTTGATGTCTAACTTTCTTTGTGGCAGCCTACTATAAAACCACATGCCAGATTGTCTTTCTTTAGAAAAACCCAATAGGAACATGCAAGAAAGAAATTAGATTCTGTGGATATTAATGTACATTGATAAGTATAAACAGAGAAAGGAAAGGTTCCATTGAGACATTCCCTGCAGCAGGTCTTTACTTTTGATCACTCATTGGTATTAATTTATCATGTTTATTTAGTTGAGACACTGCCTCAACTACAGAAGGCATTCAGTCTCCACCATGTACATCAATATTCTGAGGATTCTCGAAGCTACACAAAGCTAGCCCCCAGCAAAATGAGGTTGTTTCAGAATACTGGGCAGCTTTGAGTACAGTTGGCAGGTGGGAAGAAAGCAGAATCAAAATATTACCATTCCCAGTAATTACCATAATCCATCACAGTGTGAGCAGAAACCATAGTCAGTGAGTTTCCCCTCCCTCCCAAAATAGAGACTTCCTCAACATTTTCAGTCTAGATTTTTTTCTATGTAAGCCATTTTTAATTTTTTTCATCAGATAACATTGTTCATATTAAAAGTTAAAATTTCATCATAAAACTCATGTCCAGTTCACTCCTATGCAGAACAAATCATTTACACCAATGGAACATACTTCTGGAAATCTTAATGAATAAAAATATATGAAAAATATAGCTATATATGTTTCTGTTCTCTATTTTATGTCCTTTGAAAATCCTTTGCAATAAATCTATTTAGACAAAGGAGTAAGAAGAAATATAATGCCTCATATACATCAGGATCTTATAATTGAGCTACATTTGCCAAGTAATGCTATCTTTCAAAATTATGTAGGAAAGCAAAAATTCTAATTCACATTTAAATTGTAAGTGCAAATATATACAACTCTAAAATTTCTAATTGATATGGGACATCAGTTAAAATAGATCCATTATTTTAAAGGTATGCTACTTTTTCTATATGTGATAAAGACATAAACTGATGGATTTAGACAGCATGTTGAAGAATCCCTCAACTCTAAAAACCTTAAAGAGAAAAAGTATGGCCCTCCTCATTTTAAAATAGGTTTTTTTTTATTATTTTTCTAAGGGTATGTCTTGTGTCTCTGGGTAATGTGTCTCAGTGCTCAGCCCTGACACTCAGAGGTCCTTATGCATCAATCACTGGAAGGCACATCTCAAAATGCTTCACACTGGGCTTCTATTGCATTCGTCTCCTGCACATCCCACAGAGCCTTTTAATGAGAAGAGACAGGGAAGAGGAATGCTCTTTGGACAGAGCAGATCCATGCGAACTCATGTAATTGAGCTTAACAGCAAGGATAAAACCTTATTTCTGTATTCTAAAAAAATAGTCCTTCAGAGGAGCAAGTTCTTCCTGCAGTCACCTACTTCCAACAATAACGGCATCAGGGGATCTGGTTGGAAAGAAATATTTTTTATTAATTTTTCTCCTTATCTACCAGAAGAATGTTGATTTTTTTTCCATTTACGTTTGTTGCCTGCAGGTAGTAGAGTAGAGAAGCACAGAGTCGGAGTTCTTCTTTTTGATTAATTTCTTTCCATGTGTTATTTCTTATGTATAATTGATTTGGGGCTTTGCTCATAGCTCTACATCTTTTTATTTTAATATCTCTGTACCAACTGCTGTCCTTCAATCAAAAAAAAAAAGTTAAAGGGAAATTATCTGAGTTCTGTTAAGTTTGTTAAAAGCTACATCCGTGAATATATAAATTGAGTTTTGAAAAGTTAATTCAAGAAAAGGAATTAGAGAAATTTTAATGGAGAGTTCAATTTGGCCATACGCCATTTTAAATGAAGGGGAAGAGGTCAAGTCTTAATCAAATTTTTTCTTTGGTAAGGTAGGGGTGTTTCATCTTCAATCTTAAAAAAATAGATTGATATTTCTGCTATAAAGTCTTTGGTCATTTTAATAGGAAACAGTATTGACAATTTACGCGCCTAAATCTGAAAAACAAATCATGTGAAGGCCTTTTCCCTGAGATGTTTTGCTTTAGGAACAAGTTAACTTAAGAATACTAACATAGAAATGACAATTTTTCTAAGAACATCTGCAAACTTTGCAAGTACTACCTAGTCATACATAGCACATTAATCACCAAAATCACAGGAAAATAAACTGAGAAGAAGACATGGAGTCAAAATTTGAACTAGAATCTCTAATGACTAATTTACTCAAGAAGTAACTCAGGCAGGGAGGAAATTCAGTTCATTAGTAACTGCCTTGTGCACTGACCCAGCAAGTTAGTGACAGGACTGGCATTGAAATTCAAATATTTTGTAATCAGGTCTCAGTCCAGAGCCCCATAAAGCTATTCTCAATTTACTGAAGATGGTAACCCTATCTTGAAATAATATGACAGCATATTCTTTACTAAAATAATCAGTATTCCCCCATACACGCAGAGATACATTTTAAGAAGCTCACTGGACGCTTGAAACCATGAAAAATAGCAAGCCTCATATATACTCTTGTTTTTTTCTAACATATACATGTATGCTAATGCTTAATTCATACATTTGATACAGTAAGACTTTAGCAAGAATAGCTAAACAAGGTATGGTGTGATGACATAGTGTCTGTAACCCAGCACTTGGACGGTGGAGGCAGGATTTGAATTCAAGGTGAACCTGGGCTGTAGGGCATGACCTTACCTCAAGGAAAGAGACAGCAAGAACTAATAATGAAATGAAAGAATTGTAGCCATGTACTGTGATGAAATCAATTCAAGTTAAGCATAGTTCATTTGGGGGTTTAAGTACATGTATGTGTGTGTATGTGGTGTGTGTGTGTGTGTGTGTGTGTGTGTGTGTGTGTGTGTGTATGTTGTGTGTGTGTAGTGCTAGGAATAGAATCTACACTCTCGAGAATGCTAGGCAACACTAAACTGTTCCCCCAAACCTACAGCTCCTAGATAGCAAAAAGAATGAAATATGGAAGTTGTTGTATATGATTCTGCTTGCTGAATGATACATCTGTGTATTTATTCATGTATTCCTTCACTCCCCTAATGTACAGTGAAGGTCCTGAACATGGATATTACTAATTTAAGCCCTGGCTAACTTTTTGTACAAGATGAGTCGGCCTCATCATAATAGGGGTCGATAGCTCAGTTTAGAAAAGGAACTTTACACAAGGCCCAAGACTGAAGAAAGCAAAACAAAATTCTCCATTTTCAGGGGCTTTATATGATCTGCTAAATTCTTTGCCCTTGGGAATAATTTCTTACTTCCACTGCTATAATTCTGTCTCACCTTTGCAGCTGCCAGCAGCAGACATGGCACCTGCAGTTAGTCAGGACCCTAATACTTAGTCAGCTAATGTATTAGTCAGCTGAATTTAAATGTGATCAAATTGAACAGAAAAATAAAGAAGCGATAAAGAAATGTTATCTGAGATATGAATGTATTACATGAGATTTTAAACAACCCACACACAGAGATATGTATTAGCGTAAGTCTGTGCATGTAGTTTACCTTTTTTTTCTCTAATGTCATGATTCATTGCAACCAACAGGATGAAACCCATTGTTCTTTCTTGGTTATTTCTGATTGTCCAATTTCATGCCATTCTCCCTCAGTCTAACAGAAGATTTCTTGTGAATTTGAGCTATGGCATGAAGGAATTTTCCTTAAAGTGAGAGATGCTAAAATGAAATATCGGATGATACCTGGGACAAGGGATACATTGCTTTAGATTTTGAACAGCATTTAGGAGGAAAACTAGAAAGGAATCAAACATCTTCACAGAGTCCTCTGTAAAGGATGTGTGGCTGATACTCAGGAATGTGTTAATCAAAATGAACAATTTAAAGACCTCTACAAGAAAGCACAGTAGACATGTTCTTTAGAAAGTTCAAACTACCATTAACATACACCTTTTATTCTTATATAACAGGAAAAATGCTACAAAATAAATGTATTTGTTACAGTTCAACTGCAAGTTTGCTGATAAGATCACCATCAAATGGCTTAAGCAAATAAGGGATTTATTTTCTTACAATTGTCTGGTTACAGTTCTCAGTCCAACTTAGCAGGAGAGCATGTGCCATCACCAAAGGGTGGAGGAAACTGGTCATTCCATAGTCACATAACAGCTGAGAGAGGGACAATCCTTACTTGCCAGAGCAGCATGTCTGGCCAAGAATACACAAGGATGCCAACTCTTCTCAAAAAGTTCCCTCTATTTTATTCACCTGCCCAAGGACCAGTTCTACCAACCATAGGCTGGACCTTCCCCGTCCACTAAACAATCTCTTGTAGGTTTGTTCTGGGCTTAATTTAACTACTAACACTCTACAAATGTGCCCAGAGTTCAAATCCTCAACTGTCAAGTTGACAAGTGTATCTAACTGTGACAGTATTTGAATCAAAATGAATAGGGAATAATACCTATAAAGGAAGTATATTCTTTCCTTTTTTGAGTAAATCAATGATAATGCACAGATTGGTTTTCTTTCAATTATATATGAGACAACCATTGGCTAAAATAATAAAGGCTAAGTAAAAGGGCTATGGTGACCAAATTTATTAAACACTTTCATCAGGCCAAAATGAGTTAAGTATAGTCCTTAAAAGGATCTTGAATGTATTACTGTAACTTATGCTGAATAACTCTATTCTATACAAAAGGTAAAGAAAAATATAGCACCAAACTGCATAGATTTTGGGTGAATCATTACTCAGAGAAGAAAGTCACACTATTTTCACCAAGATTTAATAAATCTATAGTGAGCGAGTGTGTGTGTGTCTGTATGTGTGTGTGTGTGTGTGTGTGTGTGTGTGTGTGTGAAGACTTTTCTTTATCTTCCTAATAACACAATTCAAGCTTACTCTATTTCTCATCTTTTAATAACACCTTTTCTGGCCCTTTCCTATTAAAGTGATTCTTTACCTTTGCAATTAGTTATTAATTAAACCTTCTGGGGAAAGTCTTCAATATGATAGATGCTTGATGTGACTTCTACTTTGAGCAAAATACAAGTCAACAAATAAATAGCAAACAGTAACTCTCCAGTTATGACCTCTAGGCCAGAAGCATTTGCATCTCCTACAGTCCTGCTAGAGATGCAGATTATTCTCAGATTCCCATCCCACAACTGATATCAGAAACTCTGGGGTTGTGGTCATAAATCTGAGTTTTAACCAATCCTGTGGACATGATGCTGAGAAGCATACTAAAATATAAACACTCTCCAAGAGTTTCTAGACATTTGCACCAATTGTATTTATTATTATCATTGAATAAAAACAATTTATTCAACAATTTGGGCTTTATATAGACTTTGGACTAACCTATATCCACAGTTGTAAACATACCTCTTCATGAGCTGCCTGATGCTGTCTCTCCTGTTCATGGCTAGAACAAGTTTACCTATTTAATGTTGGATAATAATTTTCCCCAAAAGTCTGAGTCCAGCAGGTGTATCTATAGAACTTCAGTTGGTTCCAAGGTGGCATGGAACAGACTGTAGCCACTGATGACTGAATCCTAGGGTTACTTCTCCTCCCTTGATAAGACTGCTACATAACGTAAATAGAGGAGGATAAGGTTTCACTGAGAATCCCTTCCCACCTGCCAAGTTTCTGGTTCTGGTAAGGAAAAAGTGTCAGGTGACAGACAGCATCTCAGGACATACAAATCTATTGTCTGAGTCTCTTATAGCCCAAACACGTAGGAGACTTGAAGAGTCCTTTGCCTAGCCAGATGGAGTTAGCCAATCAAAAAATCTGATCCCTAGGTGCAAAAAAGTCCAGGGTAGATCACAATCACATCACATTGCGTATTATCCTTCTCTGCAGACCAGTATAGACTGGCGCAGTAACGAAATGTGGCTCATAGGATTCTGTGGTGCTGGCATCATGAATAGCCTACACTGCAAACCCACGTGCATGGTTCCCCAACTGCATGTCCAAGCATCACCATCCTGAACCAAAGTCAAGGTGAGTGCAAATGACAGAACTCCTTTCCATTTCTCACAAATAGGTGTGGCTTGCTTGCTCTTGGAACCTTGCCAATTTGGCCCTGTTTGGTTTGACACAGAAAATAATGATGAATATTCTTTGTGAAGCCTGTACAGTCCTGCATGCGTAACCACAAAAGAAAAAATAATCCCTCACACAAAACAAAGCATTGTTGTAGATCCTTTCAACTGCTTGAAACAGAAACTTTGTAAAAATTTGCTTAATTTTCCAAAATTTCCTTTCTAGAAGAGCTCTTTCATCTTTTGCTAAGAAAAAAAATAAAGACTCCAACAAATGTTCATGCTACAGATCCATACCTAGCAAGATGAAGATAAAGTAGGTTGTGTGCAAGAAGGTAAAAAAACACAATCAACACGTTCAGTCCCCTCTAATTGTAACTTGCCTTGGGACCCATATCAGTAGGGCACTTTCAAAGAAGTGTTGTGTGTTGGCATTAAACTGCCATAAAGGTGCCTCCGTTCAGCACTTGAGAACATCTCCAGAGGCACAGGAAGCACGTGTCCATAAAATCCATCTTCAGAGAGACTTTTACTTTACACTGGCACATTAAAAGTGTGTCTGAAGACCCACAGCGCTCAGAGCAGCTGTATTTTTAAGAGGAGCCCTTGCTCCCTGGGGACCTGGAGGGCAGGTAGGGCACGGTGATAACAAAGCCAGCCCATCCACCCAGTCCAGCAGCTGCAACCTGGAGGAGGCATCTAAGGACCCTCTTAAAAAGGAAATATCCCCCCTGCTTTCGCCACAAAGTCTGCAAAAGAATAAAAGCAAGCACCTTTACAGGCAGGAGTTATAGGGTGAGCCAAAGGTGGAGAGCGCTCATAAATGAACTTGCAGTTGGCAGCTCGCAGCACTCCAGTATTGTGGCATAAACCCAGCCAGACTCCATGAGACCACGTTCCTATCCACTAGGCGCTAAAAATCTGTCTGATGTCTCCCGTGGAAAGAAATCAGGGCTTCAGAGTTGCTTTGCCTGATAGATGGAGTTTCACTTTCTCTTTTCAATTACATGAGTAAAGTGCATTTATAAAAAAGGAAAAATCTGTTTAAACCTCTAATTTCCCTGACTTAAAAGCATCTACTTAATGTAGATTTAGAAGACTTTTCATCAACTGCTACTCAACCTCAAACACCTTTTTCTTATTTGAATCAAAGACACATGCATCCTTTTACTCAAGGGAGAACAATCGAGAATATAAGATTCATCAGGTCTTACTTAACAGGCATTCAATGGCAACAAAGAAAGGAGACTTTGAACCTTCACCAAGGTTTAAGTCTCCTTCTTCTTCCTGTCAGTTTCTAACTTCTCTGAAGTACATTGATATACTAGCTCAGATAAATACAGAATGAACATTTTCCTGTTTTCCAACCAAGGTTTGTCTTTAACATGAATATTTTTTTTTTGCTGTTTGTTCTATTGTTGTCCTTGTTTGTTATTTTGTTTTGCAATTGAGTGGTTGCTACCAAGAGCCAGAATCATGTAAACTCTGCGAGGCAAAATTTATTGGTGTTTTTAATGTGTTGCTAATCTCTTGCTAGTTCAGATACTATTTTCCTGCCATTGTTTGGGGAAAAAAGGAAAACATTCTTTCAGTCCTTACTCTCTGCTTTTATATACTAAAAATATTTCACTTTTGGCTTTATAAAACAGAAGCTTAACTATTCCTTCCCATCTTTCCACTCATTGATCCCTTTCATAGAATGTAGAGTACTGGCTACCATGCAATCCTCACTCGGACTCAGGGCAACCTAATCTCTCCCCATCCTAAGGTTCAGGGAACCTTGTGGAAGAGGAGGGCAGTAAGATTGTAAAAGCCTAAAGATGAGAAGGTTTACTACTGGACAAGAAATTTCCACAAGGCAGACTGCTGCATCCAGAAACTCATTGTAGTAAGAATTGTCCTTACCAGACTTGTATAATGACTGACATACCAGCATGCCCCTAGCGAGGATCTCAAGAGAGATAATTACATGTTTTGAAAACCTTGGGCGCTAAGACTGGCTGGGTGAGGGAGAGTGCCCCTATCAGTGGGGCAGTCTGAGGAGGGGCCATTTGGTTCACCACAGAGGCTTGAATCCCCACAGAGTGTCAGACAATCCAGAGGGAACTCTGGAGACCATAAAAGCAGACAGGCAGGAAGATGGAATGGAGTGGGATGGACTGATGAAGGGAGGGGAAGGATGGAAGACAGTGGGGAAGGGGAGGAGGGAAAGAGGGATAGGTATTCAATATGTTTATAAAACTAGGGAAAAATAGAAAAAATATTTAAAAAAAACAGAAGCAAGTAAATCCTATTTGTAAATGTAAAATTATGAGTAATCAATGGGCTCTATTCATCTTTCAATTTCATCCCATGTTTTTGGGATGTAACAAGATATATGCACCTGTCTTGTCATAACCCTACCACTTTCTTCAATCCTTGGAGTCAGCCTGCCATTTGAGAAAAAAAAAAAAAGAACTAAGCAAAAGGTTGGAAGTCTTAGGTTGTCTCCACATTTCTACAGGAACTTTAAGTGACTACAGTAGCTCCTGGAATTATTATTTTTTTATTTTTGCTTCTTTAAAATTTTATTTAGTGGAGCTGGAGAGGTGGCTCAGGGGTTAAGCCTTTGCCTTGCAGGCGGAAGGTCCTGAGTTTGGATCTAGACCCCACGTATAGATGCCGGGCGAAAGCGGGGGCTGCCTGCCTTTCTGGTCCTGGTAGGGCGGAGCCTGTGAATCCTGGGTCAGAGTAAACAAAGAGGAGGTGCAGGCGTCCATGGTGGTTCCTGAATTCGTCCGTGGTTCTACACACACATACATGCACACACGCGCACACATGCATACACGCACAATTGAATAAATAATAAAAAAATTTGGTGTGTGTGTGTGTGTGTGTGTGTGTGTGTGTGTGTTTGTGTGTGTGTGTGTCAGAGGCCACTGTGTGTCCCAGTCAAGGACCAAGGGTGAGTTTGGGAATCATCCTGGATTGTTTTTACCTTCTTCTTGTTTCACTCTGGGATTCCCCAGACTCTGCCCACTAGGTCAGGAAGTAAGGGCCAGCACGGCTTCCACCTGGCATTTTTCCATCGGACTTGGGATCCGAACTCAGGACCTTTTGCTCCTGTTCACAAGACAGAGTCTTAACCCCTGACCCCAATCCCAACATTATTCACTTTGGGTCTAGTGCAATCCATTAGTCTTCCTGTAATGACAGTGACTTCTACGTGCTGTGGACTCATGCTGAAGGTGTAATAGAAATGTGTCTTTCCAGCTCATTCTCAAAGCTTAAACTATTCTAGCAGACCACTCAGGAATGCACTTTTATGATGTGTGGCAAGTTGTTCTAATACAGATGGCACAGCAGGGCAGACACAGAGGTCTGTCTCCTGAACCAATGGGAAGGGGAAAGAGAAACAGTCTTGCATACCTGCAGCAGTGTGAGCGGGAAGAGAAGAACATCTGTTATCTCTAATAATATGGCCGTTTTGCTCTTTTGTATTTTAATTTGACTTTGTTGGAGTATGCTCTGTTTTACTGTGGGGTACTATGTATACACTCAGGGAAAACTTGAATTATTCATTCTGTAGCATCATTTTCTCTGAAGCCTGGTGTCCTCTTCTGAGCAGGCATACAGTATCAGTTCAGCCAATACTTTTACCCCCTGCCCTTGACAAATACTCACAGGCCCTATGGAGAACAGGCTTATGGAGAAGTCCTTTTGAAAATTCTATTTCCAGAGCTCTTGGGAGATTTAACTGTGAAACAAATGACACAGTCCAAATTAGGTTGCAGATACCATTAACTGAGTGGTTTGGGACTTTGCTTGTATTTTTATAATGTGTGACCAACTGGGAGAGAGAGATACAGGAGACAGTGGGGGTCAGTACATCTGACCTTTTTATTAACTATTGATGAACTGGGAACATGAAATAGTCTCATGAACTCTAGTAGCCCATACAGAGCTACTAAAAATTTCATAAACTCTTTGAAAGAACCTACCATGGGAAATGGAAAATGAATTGTAAAGTGTATTTATATGTATTTTGGGGGAAAAGTTACATGATTAAGACCGGTACACTCAATGGATAGGTTAGAGATGATTTGGCTATATTTAGCACAAAACAAAGTGAGCTGAGTGCTCTGAAATTTCATAAGTTTCTTAAAAACTATTCACATAAACAGGGAACATATCAACAAGTGATGAGATAAAGTCCCTCCTATAGGGTAACATTGTGCTTATGCAAGATCATCAACAAGTTGAGTAAATCATATCCAATGAAAGGATGCAACAGACCACTAATTCATGCATTGAAGTTTTAGACAAATTTAAAACTAAGAGAAAGCTTTCAATCTGTTGGGATGAAGAACTTTCAAAAATGTATGTTAAAATAACCTAGGGGCCAGACATGGTGGCATATATACCTGCACTTTCAATATTCCAGAAGTAGAGAAAGAACATGGCATGTTCCATCCAGCATTGGCATTACAACGAGAACCTGCCTCAAAAAAAAATCTGTTTTCTATATAAAAGAAGTCCCAGTCTAGCACTACAGGTTGAGTGAAAGAAGATATAATAATACTCCTTTTAGACTCTCAGGAAACCAACTGAAGTGAAAACACAGCACAGTAATGTGAAAGAGACAGAAAGAGCCTGCTTGTCCTTTGAGAGTTACATCATTTAGATCTTTTCTGGAGACTGCTTTAATTTCTGCTATTTGTGGCAGAACCTGGGGCCTATTGCCACATCTGCTTTTCACTGATAACTATGGATGTCCCTTTAGATGACTAGCCCTCTTGTGTGTTGTGATTTGTGTTCCTTTGTAAAGTCAAAGAGATCACCAGCTCTCCCTGAGGAGGAAAGACTAGGAGGAAATGAGTGTCTGTCTGCTCCGGAAGCAGTCAAGATATTCCACCCTTTGTTTTTACAGTTTGGGGGTCCTCAGGTCTGTCACGAAGGGGAAGGAACCAGGAACCTGCATAAAGCTGAAGGGGACATCAGAGATCTGTAGTCAGCCGATGCTCTGCTCTGTGTAAGAGCCTGGCATTTCAGTATGTTGAAAGTATAGACTGTGCAAGCATCTAAGTTTGGGGGTTACTGGAAGAAGAATTTAGCATGTAAGAAAAACAATAGGTTATTGACTAAAAAAGGAAAATCTCTTCTCTCTCTCTCTTTCTCTCTCTGCCAAATATTTACTTTATAAAATATGATAATATTTTTTAAAATCAAATTCATATTTTTAGGAAGATTTTTGAAAACATTTTTCAAGCTAAGTTGCAAGATAAGAAAAAACATGATAATGTCACAATCACCAAAATAAAAAGAATAATAGTTAGCATTACTGTATTATATGCACTTGATGATGCAGAAAAATTGAATTAGTCATATGTTTATGACAAATTAGGAGAAATGGCATGAAAATTCATAGAATACTAAAAACAGACTAAAAAGTGAGGTGGGAAGGCTAGGGAGTCAGAAATAAAGCTGCAAGCCATAACAAATAACTCCAAGTTTTTAAGAAACTAAGGCAATGGTTAATTAGCAGTAGATACACTGAGAGTTGTTATATACTAAAAAGTCCCTATATTTAAATTAATGGAAACATTCAAATTCAGGGCAATGTTTATTCTTATTATATTTCCAAAAGGCAAGAATAAAGAATCATAATTCTACCCCCAAGTTCATCTTTCTATCTCAAAAACTATCAAAATGAATTACACCAAAAAGTAAAAAAGAAGTGAAAGCTACCATATTAACTATAACTTTCGCATGGAATAATGTCTATCAGAACTACTAGGCCTCAGAAACTCCATCGTAAGGTATAATTTCAAAAACCTTAATAAAAGATGTTTTCTTTGCTTCAGAAATAAATTATTAATCATTGAGAATGTCAAAACTCTTCTCAAAAGGTACCTTTCAGGGAACACAGAAACTTTTTAAAGTCAAAAATATCTCAGTGAAGCAACTAATAAAAATCTAATTCAGATGTATCTAAATATTTGTTAGAATTAAGGTAACAAAGCTGAATAATGGACAATATGTATTTAGGAACTAATTAAATTTTAACAAGATTAATAAGCACAGATTAGATTAAAAGAATATTATGGGTAGGCAGAAAAGAATTTTTTCCCTATCTGAAAACTGTCTGAACCAGACACAGCATCACCCACCTGTAATCCTTCAGGAGTAGAAGAAGGAAGACCAAGGATTCAAGCCCATCCTTGGCTTCACAGTGATTTTTGAGATCAGACTAGGTTTTATGAAATGCTGTCATTAAAAACAAAATCTACAAACCAGATTAAAGTATTTTCATTTTGATAATTATGAAAAAATAATTCTTAAAGAAATTGTATAATATTTCAGGATGATATTTAAGAGAGTCTCCACATTTATAAACATTACAAAAAAAAAAAACCTAACATATTCATGGACAAGCTGTTAAAGTGCTTGCCATGTAAACATTAGAGCTACTGAGAGGCCAAGTCTGTGGCATACTCTTTCTTCCAGCACTGGAGAGGTAGACACACACACACACCACACACACACACACACACACACACACACACGCGCGCGCGCGCACACACACACACAAACTTGCTTACACATTCACACAGACACATACACACAAACATACATATACAAGCATACATCTATATAGACACGCAGACATAAAGACAACTCAAAAGACACAAAATTAAGGCTGAACTTTAAGAATACAAAATGTAATTCAGTTTCAAAAAGGTAAGTAACTAAGGTTTAAATTGAAATAAAACAAAAAAATAAATACATTAACTTTTCATTGTATGAACATTTTAAAATCCCTAGACTTATTTCAAGTGGAAACAAGGAAAAATTAAGAAACAAAAATTTAAAGGAAGTCTAATAAAATCAATGATAGAATATCTTTATATAAGAATTATGAAAAGTTTGGCATACTGATATAAAATAAATTTGTTGATGGGAGAACTCAAATAAAGTAACATCACAGTGCCACAGTGAAGAAGCTAAGTCAAAATAAAAAAACTTGATGAGTATAATTAACCTACATGCATGAAATGAAATGGTCCAAATCATTCTGTTTCCTACTAAATAAATAAAACCTTATAGGAATTCACAAATTATAAATACTGATGAAAAATTGGGTGTTCCAATCCTCCAAAACTGTTAAAAAGAAATTTTATTACAATGAAGTTCAATTAACAAAATTAATTATGATTTTTAAAAATCTCTTTTATTATATCTTTTAATGTTACACACATTAATATAGTGAATTTATAGTATATTCACCACTTAGTCCCAAATGCCATCACCCTCCTTTTCCCTTTGCAACCTATCATCTCCCCTGCCTACCTCCTAAGGTTGATGGGAAAGAAAAGAGGGATGCATTCCTCAATAGTATACCCAAATATTCCCCACTTTTTTTGTTAGAGTAAAGTAGAATATTTTATTATTGTGTGATCTCCATGGAAGATAAAATAATCTAATAAAAACAATTAATTGTGATTTTAAATAGGAGAGATCGTCTTTAAAACTGCTTCATGAAGTGTAATCGATGTGGTTTGGTTATTTGTGGATTCAACTATTCATTTCTAGTTTTCAGACTTTGAGACTTGCAGGGAAGCAGGGCAAGGAACACTGAGAATTACAGTGAGAGAAACGAGAAGCCCTGAAGGCAAATGTTGAAATGCACCTGGCAGGTTCACCCCAGCATGCAGGTGTCCTCTCAAGGGCACCACAGAGACTCAGTCAAACCCAGAGCTCCTATAAAAAACCACGAACTGGCAGAATATGGACAAGCTGTGACCTCCTTTAAAAATTAAAAACTTTAACAACTGAAAGAGAAAACAGTGAAACAAGTAAATTCTGTTAACAAAAAGAGACAAAACAGACTATTCTTGTTTTCCTGTGTGTGTGTGTGTGTGTGTGTGTGTGTGTGTTTTGTATGTCTGTGTGTTGCTATTACTCTGCATGTTGTTGCTGATAAATAACAACAAAACACCTCATGGGCAAAAGGGCTTTTAATCTTTCTTATGACTCTAGTTGCAGTTCTTAGTCTAGTTTGGCAGGAATGCTCATACTCACACCAGGAGCCAAGGTAACTGGCCACACACATCTACAGGAGTGTTGAAAGAGGAACAAACTTCATTGACCAGACAGTATGTCTGTCTAGATGCCAAAGAATGTCAACTTAACCAAACCGGCTAAAGAATGCTTATGGAATTCACTGGGATTACCAGCTCAGTTCAGGAACTCACTATCTAAGCAATCCCAGTCTGGTGCTGAAGAATGCAAAACCTTACTAAGGCAGCTTCCTCATTTTATCCATGTCCATGGAATAGGTTCACCTACCATGGACTAAATGTTCCCCATCAATTAGACAGTCTGATGAAGAGTTGCTCAGATCTTCACTCAAGTATAAATTCTTTTTAAATGTACCCAGAGCTTGCATCTTTAATTGTCAAGTTTTCACATGTATCTATGAAGTGGCACACATTTTTATGTGGGTATGTATGCACAGGAGTGTGCATGAATGTGGAGGCTCAAGATTTGTATTGGAAAATACCTACAATCCTATTCCATCATTGTTTTTCGAGGCTAGATTTCTAATTGAACCCTATACTCTACAGGGCTAGTCTAGCTAGCCAGTTTGCTCAGGATTTCCCAGGTTCCACATTCTAAGGCTGGATTTTTTATAGGCAGGTGGTGCTACACCTACCTGATTATCTTGTATATAAGGCTTGGGAATCTCATCAGAACTTTGCCTTCTTGGCTTGCAGAGAAAGATCTTGGTCTGATGCATGATCTCTCCAGCTGAGAATGTGAAAAGCTGAGAATGGCCACAGCCCCAGTGCTTTAGAGACAGAGGCAAGAGGATCTCTGTATATTCTGCACAGACAGTTCAAGGATGGCCTCATGAGACTCTATCTCAAAAAAAGGACAAACAGAAAAGCTATGCTGAAGAGATGAAGGCATACAGTAAAATGCAAGATTTCCTTTAAAAACAATATTATGTTAAAATTGATTAGAAAGCTTCAGTTCAAAACTGGTTGAAAGAATAAAGAACTAATCAGATAGATCCAAAGTGTAAAATGTCCCTCAATAATGTGTGTGTGTGTTTGAAAAAGTCACAAGCATAATACAATTAAAAAGAGACTTATATTAACATATCCGTGTAATTTATTTCCAGAAATAGAAAGTATTATAAGAATGTCAATAATTCCAAAGTGATTACATCATTTCTCACTTTACTTTTCTATTTTATTTTTCATTTTTAAATTTCTGGTAGAATATTTAGGAACTGGGATAAAATGGACCTAGCGTAGAATTGCAAGAAATAACTTTGTGGTGATGAAGATGTTCTTAATTCTTCCTTGTCTTACATGGCAATAAATCAAAACCATGTAGGCATTCTGAACACTTTAAATATATCTAATGAGATTAAGAAACATAACTTTGAAAGGGAAGACAGACATTAAACCTATAGGTAAGAAGACAATACATTAAACTCCTCTGTAGACAGCTGTTATTGTACCCATAGAATGGGAACTCACAGTGGAAACCTTTGGGTCTAAAGCTGGATGAGTGAGGGGAAACTCACCCATGAGTGGGGTGACCTGCAGAGAGGTAATGTGTTACAATATGGAGGCCTAGACCCCCACAGGAGTATACATATCAGAATGAACCCCTTAAGTACATTGAGGCATGTGAGCAGAAGGTTGGGAGTGAGTGGGAAGGAATAGTGAAGGGAAAGGAGGGGATAGGAGGGAGGAAGGAAGGAAGGAAGCTGGGATCAGTACTCAATATGCTTGTAAAAGTAGAAAAAATTAATAAAAAATAAAGAAAAAACCACAACTTTCATTATGTTAAATTCTAGTTAACTTATATTTAAATATCTCACTGTGAGTGGTGACTGTAATATTTAGAGAGCACCTCCGAAGAATCCAAGATGCTCAAATTTAGAGCTGCAAGTAATATTATGATCCAAATCGAATATAGACAGATAGATAGACAGACAGACAGTGTCCAATTCCAAACAAAAGCCAATTCAGACTTTACCTCACATAATTTTTAAACTAAATTTTAGTATGTATTCACAAATTTTAATTAAAAATTAATTGGAAGATGAAAATTTGTTATTAGTCAAACTTTGAATAGAGAGTGATGCTTAGGTACAAGAAAAGAAATCACAATTCAGTAAATCACCAGACATATTACTACAAAAAAAGAAGTCAACATACTTCACAAGCCTAAATATATTTTAGTGTCTGTATGGTTAAAATAGCAAGGTATATCAAAATAAAAGCATATCATTAGAAATATATTCAGCAACTAGTTTAGTCCTATGCAATGCTTGACAAGCATTATGTGGCATTTGGCTGGAGAGATAGCTAAGGTGTTAAGCCTCTGCCTCCCAAACAGAAGGTCCTGAATTCGATTCCCAGATCCCATATGAAAAAGCCACGCAGAGTGTAGGAAACTCCAGAGCAAAAGCAAAGAGGAGGTAGCACAATCCAGAGTGATTCCCAAAGTCACCTTTGAGCCGCCACACACACAGCGCCTTGTGATACACACAGACATACATACATACAAATATTACGTGGCATCACCTCTGTAACACAGCACACACAGTAGACACAATGAATAAAGGAATAAAGACAGTTACAGCTCATAGGAGAACAGTAATGGGACCATTAAATGGATATTTCTACTGCCCCACACAGTGATTTTTCTTTTTCCCATACACACAACTCCTCAAAGTGCAACCTCCACAGCATGGCCAGGACTGCCAAACTCTCCCCACGGGTCCCCTGTGTCCCGAGCTCAAGCCACCTCTGGCTTTCACTAGAAGCTCTCAGTCTCTCCGAGGGACCATTTTTTGTTGCAGGATACAGATTCTGTCCTATCACTCCTGACTGCTTTTCTGTCTTTGCCCTGTACTTAGAGTGAAGCCCAAATCTGTCTCATGCTCCACTGTCGCCTATGAAAGGGTCTGATAGACTTTGGCCCTTCTAACTTTTCTGAGATTAAACTCAAATTCTTTTCACCTTTTAAGTCTTCTGACCCTTCAACTTCATGTCTTGTTTAGGGTCTTTGTGGTTTTCTTGCCTTTGTCTGGACACTATCACTGCTGAGTCATCCCTTAAGCCTGGGGGGTACTTGCTTGTCTCAGAAGATTTTGCTATCTCACCCACTCTCCCCTCATTCTCTAAGCCATCCTTTATTGTCAAGGATCCAGAGACACCGACTGTCTTACATAAACTAGCACCATACATTTAAAGAGATATTTGCCAATAGGCATGTAGAGACCCTAAGATGATTCTCGAGTCTTGACATGCTTGTACCAGTTCACTAATCTCCACCAGGGAAATGAACTAGAACTTGTTGCTTCAGGTTTAATTTTTTAATATTGATAAACCATAAATGTTCCAGATAGTTTAGAAGTACAGTGAACCAATAGGGTAAAGACACGGAAGTACAGCCAAGATGATATCCATTTTCAAATTTAGTTTTGACAATTAATGTGTATATGACTTAAACAAATTACTTAATCGAAGTGCTAGATTTTATGTGATTTATTAAATATTGTAAAGTTGCCAAAAGTGACAAGAAATGTTCATACAACATAGAATGTTCTAAGAAGGCCATGTGGTATACTTTAAAAATGTTTATTTAGAGATTCAGAAATTCTGTTGGTTTATTACATATTAGAGAATGCCAGTTATTATTCCTATCTCTCTGTATTTAAATTTGTGTGTGTGTGTGTGTGTGTGTGTGTGTGTGTGTGTGTGTGTGTGTGTGTGTTTTAGAGGGCATTGTGTGTCCCTGTGGAGGATCAAGGATGACTTCAGGAATCATCCTGAATTGCTTCTACCTCCTTCTTCTACTTGTTTCTTCTTTCTTGTTTTGCTCTGTGATTTCCCAGGCTCTACCCACCAGTGTCCAAAATGTAGGTCACCGCTGTTTCTGCCTGGTATTTTTACATGGCACCTGGGATCCAAACTCAGGACCTTTCTGCTTGCAAGGCAGAATCTTAACCTCTGAGCTATCTCTCCAACCTTATCTACCTGTCTGTCTTTAAACCTTGTCTTTGCCAGTGATTTACTTTTTCCTCTAAGTGAGTCACTTTATTTTCTTACATCCTTTCTTATCTAAAAGACAGTAATGAAAAAATACGTGTGCGTATGTATGTGCGCGCTCATGTGTGTATGTGCGTGTGTCTAACCACAGACGAATCGGGAACCACCATGGACGCCTCACCGCCTTCTGCCCCGGGATTCACAGGCTCCGCCCTACCAGGATCAGAAGCGCAGGCCGCCCCCGCTTCCACCGGCGTCTATACATGGGATCTGGAAACCGAACTCAGGACCTTCCGCCTGCAAGGCGGAGGCTTAACTCCTGAGCCACCTCTCCAGCCTGGAAAAATAATCTTTAAAGATAAAAATAGACTAGTAAATAAGAAGTTCCTGTAATAATATTGACAATAAATATGAAAATAGTATATATTATGGTTTGCATAATCACCATAAAATACTAATCACAAAAAATAAAAATTAGAGCTACTTGGAAATGTCTTTCAAAAATTTCAAAATTGTTCAAAGTCAAAGTCATTAATTCAATTTCATAGTCTTTGTTTCCCCATTTCCCTGGGAATAATTAGTGAAGACGAAGTGTTGAACAAAGTTCATGACAGTTTCTGAGAAGTTTCAGAGCCTATCCAAATGCCATTACTGACCCCAAAGCCATGAGTCCATATCACTCACGATAGGCAGTCTTCAGAGCATGCTTAGAACAGAGATGGTCAATATAAATTAAATAGAAACCACTGGACAATGTGATCTTCATGAACTAGTTGAAGTTAGCTCTCATCGACTCTCAACTACAAAACTTAAAAACCATGTTGCCCTCAGCAGATCCTTATTGTTCTCTCTGAAAGGAAACCCTAACAATTTTGTGAGTTTTTTTATTGTATCAACTTTGTAATTCACATGCTTGCTTATTTGACTTGTATTTTCTTTCCAGTGATCAGTTTTTTTTTAAATACAACATATATAAATTGGCCTTGCTTATTTTTTGGAGATATCATAAAGGCTGTTTCATATCTGTGGACTTTCTTATGGATATTTCTCTTTGTATATCTCAGAGATATGTGATAAATACAGCCACTATAGTTGATTGGTCTCTGATATATGAATGCCCCCTTGTTTGTCCTTTAATGTTATATTGATCTTGCTATGCAGTGAAGAGTAGGAAAGGTAGAGAAACATCTATAAAAAGAAAGAATTAAAAAAAGAATTCTCTCTCTCTCTCTCTCTCTCTCTCTCTCTCTCTGTGTGTGTGTGTGTATGTGTGTGTAAAAGAGGGCAATGTTCTACCTCCTTATTGCTTTGCTCTGCAGTTTCCCAGGCTCTGCCTTCCAGGCTTGAAATTGCAGACTGCAGCCCTATTCATCCAGCTTTTTTATGTGGCATTTGGGTACCTGCACTCAGGTAATTTTGCTTGTAAGGCAAAGGTTTTAACCTTTGAGCCATCTCTCTAGCCCACAAACAGAGCATTCTTAACTCATATTTTATTATATTAATATATTACAAATCATCAGTATATATCTGTTGCTATAAAGAAAAACTATAGAAAAACACAAAGAAAAGCAATAGGTAGAGGTATTTTGACTCATGTGGAATAAAACTAACATGGGATGGAAGCTGGTTACATCATATGCCTCTCAGAGGCAACATCATTTTAAAGAACAGATTTAAACACACAAAGATTAAAGAACATAATAAGAAAGGACAAAATAACACAAACTAATACTACAGCATTAAAATTAATACTTGTCATGACCAAAAATCCAGAGAAACACAAAAGACTTCAAATGTAGTCAATGAAATCACTATGGAAAAACCATTTTGCTTTAAGTCTTACAGTTCTAAGTCTAGTCATTAAATATTTATAGATAGCTATGTTAGTTAAGGCACGTAATTTATAAAATCAGAATATAAAGTCACATGACAACTGTTCCCTTTCATATTAGCAAGCTCATTATTATTTAGATACATATCTTTAGGATGACATCAATACTTAGTCTGATGAGTGCTCTATGTACAAGGGCAGTGTTTAAAGATAGAGGAGGTGATATACAGGATGGAACCACAGTGAGAGAAAAAACACACCTCTGATAAAATTACAGAAGCAGTATAGAAGGGGGAACAGGGAGTCTGAGTAATTGGTTAGGGTGGGGTTCTTATTCATAATGTAAGTCAAAACAAATAGACCAAGTGGTTTCTTAAGTAGTATAAATTAATGCCAACATTTATCTTTAAATAGAATTTCAACTGAAAATCCCCTCATTGTGATATTACTGATGACATTTTAAAACTGCATTGTTGATAATACAAATTACTTGAATAGGGCACAAGATCTCCCTAAATGAACACGTCAAAATTTCCACAGTCATCAGAATATAGCAATTGAGTCATATGAGCTTTAGTTTCTTGATCAGCAGTATCTGGAATTTTAGCTTACTAAAAAGCAGTTCTAATGTGAGAGAATTTCTCAGGCATATTCCTCATAGTCCTTGAAATAAGATGCAAAGTGAGAGCCTGATGGATACATTGTAAGGATTTGTGCCCTCTGCACAACAAGAGATTAGGACTGTGCTCCTGACCACTGACCCCATCTGCACCCCTAACCTCTCTTATCTAGTAGCCTCTTATTTCCATTTCAGTGTTTTTTTTTCTTCAGAGTCCTTAGCTACTTCCACATTCCCACACTGGGAATCACAACATGGGAATCTTCCTGCAGAAGCAATATAGCAACAGGGATTTAACTCTTCATTACTTCAAGAACTCGGGTTGAATTAGGAAAGTATTTGCTCTCAGTGGACAGGAAGCATGAAACATGGACATTCTGGACAGCTACCTAGAAAGACTCTTCAATAAGCACAACCAGGACAGCATTCCAGTAGCCCACATTTGCATATACGCCTATATTTCTAAGGAAAACAGAATAAGATTGCACTCTCTCTTCCTCTCTCTGTATCTTTCATACACCTATCTTTATTTTTCTTTTTTTTTACATTTTTGTACATTGTAATAGCTTTAATTATATAATAATAGTTTCATTGTTGAAAAAAATTATACACTGGATCTAGATGTTTTTCTGTTTTAAAGGAAGATTTGTTATTTAGGAGAGAGGAATGTGTGTGTGTGTGTGTGTGTGTGTGTGTCTAATATATACATATATATGTGTATATCAGAGATAGAGAGGTATGCCCAGCATACTATGACACATGAGTATCAAGAGACAGCTTTCAGAAGCCAGTTCTCTTCCTTCCACCATGGGATTGAACTCAGAGCCCCAGGTTTGGAATCAGGCATCTTTACTGCTGATTTTCTCTCTGACCCTGTCATTCTGTCTTTCTATCATGGACTAGTATTTTTAAAAAATATTTTATGACAGAGACAGAGAGAGAGAGAGAAAGAGAAAGAGACAGAAAGAGAGAGAGAGAGAGAGAGAGAGAGAGATGTGCTGAGGGCAGAAGGATGTTGGTTCTCTTTCCACTGTGTTTACTCTGGGGGTTATGTTTGGAAGTTCAGGTCACTACCACCATATACAGGGACCTAAATCTACCAAGCCACCTTTCTAATCCTCAGGGGCTGGCATTGCCTGACACACACTAGTTCGGATTGCTGCAGATAGATATAGTGAGCATGAGTTACAACAAAACATAAAAATGTGGTAGATTGGGAACCTAGAGGAAAACTTTACATCAACAATGGAAATGTAATAAAAAAATTAATTGCTGCCTTAAGTACTTGATGATATGGAGCTGAAGAATCAAGGGGATACTTTAAAGCATGAATCTCAGGAGTCCTGATGAAAGGTTCACCATGAGACTAAGTGATAGTTACAGCCTAGAACTGGGGTACAGATGTTCCTGTGCTTTTGCTTCGC
Organism: Typhlomys cinereus; assembly: GCA_023101885.1. NCBI lineage: Eukaryota > Metazoa > Chordata > Mammalia > Rodentia > Platacanthomyidae > Typhlomys > Typhlomys cinereus. The sequence continues at coordinate 851,991 of JALPQD010000487.1, forward strand.
TTTGCCCCAGCAAAAGACTTGCGAGCCTTGGAAATTTCAAGTGTCCTTTCCTCATCTGCACAATCATGATAACAGCTCCAAGTCATTTGTAATTATGTGTGTTCCTTTCTGTGACCAACGTAGCATGCTGGCTGCTAGTGCATTGCAGGGTGAACTTTGCCAGTGTGATGTCTGAGATAACCACAGGATGCTTTTGGAAGGATGTTGACAAGAACCCAATTGTGGGTGAGGGTGAACAGATGACATCTATATGGCAGAGGCGTGCTGATCCTGAAGTCTGCAGAGAAAACACTACTAAACCTAAAAGGCAGAAATGGCATGGCCAGAGACCCCCCCCAGAAGTCCCAAAGACCTTTCTCTCTTGGTGTTGAGCGAGGCTCCACATTTTCTTAGGTTAAAGGGGAGGAGATATTTTGTGGATCCCACCACCCCTGGGATGAGTGTTTCCACATACTAAGAATGAAATGATCCCTTTCATATTTATGAGACTGTAAGAAAAGGGCTTCTAATGAGAGAGGACACATGGTAACACTAAAGATAAACCTTTGTTCCATGAAAACGAAAATAAACTTCCTTTGCAGATAAAAGGAAGGCTCTCCAGACTCTGTAGGAAATAAGGAGAGAGAGAGAGGACAAATCCGGAGGAAGCAAGAACACGGTGAATGGTGACAGAGCTCGTGCTGAGGCAGGATTCCGCAGACCCCGGGGAATCTGAGGACTCACTGTGCGCAGACTTGCCTCTGGGTCATGGAGATACACAAGGACTGTTGAGGCCTGGAGCAGATCAGTGAAAACAAACAGAAGATGTCTCCCCTTCCTGAGTGCTTATTTACTTGTGATTTATATGGAATTATAAAGTTCTAACCATAGACACTACTCAGAAACCACAATGGACAAAAGATCAGGGAAGAGGGCTAGACAGACAGAAGTGAGAATATCTAGGCTATAACTATCACTCAGTCTCATGGTGAACCTTTCATCAGGACTCCTGAGATTCATGCTGGCAAAACCCTTGTTTGGTGATTCCACACACCGCTTCATAAGGAGAAACCGGCTTTCAGATGCTGAAAGCATGAGAACTACTACTCAAAATTCAACTCATTTGATGCCGCACCCTTCAATTTATTTTATTGCCTCAAGGGTGGAAAAGGCATGTTCTCCACTGTCTGCGAGACAAGAAGCGGTGCCAAGCTAATGCTAATAGGATTTCTGTGGCCAGAGCCCACACTTGAAGTCATTCATGCATGCTTCAGTGTGGGCTTTACTTGCTTCTGCAGCATGTGACAGACTCCCTGCAAAGAACAGTTCTTAGCTCAACACCATTGTTTGACACCTGACACATGCTGCTTCTTACAGGAAAAGTAAACATCCGAATAATACATTTCTCAAAATGGAACTCTCAATACAATTTAGAAATCTTATTTGTCAATTTCCTAGAACTTTTAAGAGTTATTTAACAATGAAACTGAAAAAAAAAAGTTGTCTTATGAAATCAGAAGAAAGTGAGCCCCTTCCATCCAGTTAGCCTGTCAGTAAGGAAACAAACTATATGACATACTTTCACCAAACACAGACAGCTTCTGGACATGCCCTGCTTTCTTTGACTTCCACCAAACATCTTCACACTGCTGGAAAATCATGATACTATGAAGCAAAGCTGAAAGTACTTCCTTTTTTAATTTTATAAAACTTCAAGCTTCAAGTGAATCACTTTCCAAATTACAGTTAAAAATAGAAAGAATTCTCATAAAGCTAAGCGGAGCATAATTTCTTTTAAGAATTTTTGGATCATTGTTCAAAATTTTAAGTAAATAAGTGTAAGCAGCAGGAAAAAAAATCTCACCAAATATTTTTCTGCACAACACGAATTTCTTCTTCTACTGAAGACTACCCAAAGTCCACATATTCTGGCACAGTACTATGTGGTTTATTTTTCACAATATGAAAAATTTCCAGGTGTGAATTTCTTTACCTTACACAGGAAGAAAGGGTTTCCTTGAGAGTTAATCCATAATGATTGCTATCATAAGTATAAGCTTTAAGATAGCAAAATGCTTATAAGCTTGTTCCAATACTGCATATTACTTATTTAGTGACATATTTAAAACCAAGACAATGCTATTTCATTTAGCATGAAACATGGTTATTTTATTAAGGTTGTCATCTATCTTGACTTTATTTCCAGCTGCAGAAGTTGAAAACAGCAAAAGTATAGATTTGTAATATTTTATAAATTTAAGCTTGATTAGCTTGGGCTTATCCTGGATACTATAGTTTTCTTTTTTACTTGTAAATCATATATTTTATCTTCCACTTTTGAGCAAGTATCTCATATTGCCCAGGCTAGCCTAGAACTTGCTTTGAAACCAGAGATGATCTTGAACTTCTGTTCTTCCTGCCTTTACCTCCTGAGTTCTGGGATTAAAGGCATATCTCACCATGGAAAATTTATGAGGTGTTAAGGGTAGAAAATGTGTACACCAGGCACATTTCTATTTACATCTTCAGCTTCAAATCAGATGCTTGAAAATTGTTTGCTTCAATGTAATTAAATGCACTCATTCTGCAATTAACAACAAGGAGAGATGCTATTTTTTTTCTTTTCACACAGATAATAGTAATGAAACCTTCTGTTTTTTCCACCACAGGAATCTACACATCATGCTAAGAGAATGAACAGCTATGTCTATTACTGACTTCTAACTCCAAGAATTCAAATAGAAGTTGGATTTAGGTACTGGAACATATTAACCAATACTACATGCTAATAAACACTGCAAAAGATGGACCAGAAAACTTAGTTCAATCCCTGACTTGTAGATTAAGAATTGAAGTTCAAAGGAGTGAAGCAGCATTTTGTTTCAAAAGCATCACTGACTCTCTTTCTAGTTTGTATTATGAATTTTGCAACAAATAACATTACTGATGACATAATAGAATATTAGTTTCTAAAAATCATATTGATAAAGTATAAATTTCCATGTTTTTATCAATATTTTACTTTCTACCCTTTATTTACTATGTATCCTTGAGTGTTCCACAATGTTCAGAATATGTTGCCATAAAGTAGGCATTCAATGATTTGTGTTGAATATCAGTATATTGCACTAGAAGGCTAGACAAAGGAATGCTGTGTTTTACAGGTGGTTGCACTATGATGTGTCTTTACCAATAGTGTGTATGATATAATGTAGGTGCATTGTAATTATTTTCCAGTCATTCATTTACAAAGTATAATTACTTTGATTAATTTACAATTACTAGTTGTAAGCCATTTTGTAATTAAAGAGTAAGTTTAGAATAAAGAGATAAAAGCAACTGGCTTTAATTCCATTTGTCGACCTTGCTATCTACAGGAAATGGCAAACTTTGAAGAGAAAAGATTGGGTTAACTTCAAAGGCAGACTGATTCAGGCAATATATGCAAATTTTCAAATGTTGCACATACTGAAATTCATGGGTTTTCTGCTCTCTTTTTCAACAAACTTAAAAGTTGACCCATATTCAGGTTATTTTTCTAATATTTTGAAAATTCACTAAATGCTTTCAATTTCCATAAAATTGGGCAAAATCCAATTTAGAAATAAAAGTAAATGAGCTAATAGTGTTAAATATTCAAGTGGGCAGAAATAAAGAATAAATTCATAAAAAGTTTTAACTGTGTATCATTGTAAAACAAAAAACGAATAAAATTTCTTAAGTAACAGATGTGAGAGCTTAGAAGATTTAGTACATGACAGATTACTTTTATTCTGATTCTGCTTAAGGTTATAGTTTCCCTCCTCTAAATGCTTGGAATTTTGTTATTTTTTCTAATGCAATCTTTCTCCCTCTTTTCCCCAGTAAAATACTATAATTCAGAAGCACAAGAACCACACTCATGCTAAGGGGTATTGACCTTCAGTATAAAATTCTGAAAATTCTTCTCAACCTCAACTATGTGTTCCTGTATCTCCGCCCAGTATTTCCAGGACATACCCCACCACTGTCTGCAACTCCAAGCATCTAAAATTAGCTCGTTATCTGCCTTCCTCCCTCCCATCACAGTCTGCATTTCATCACAGATGTACAGTTGAGTATCAGTTCAAAACTAAATCAACCTAGATTAGGATTTAAAGACAAGCATCAAGCTGTGGCTACACTCATAAGCAGAGTGCTGTCTCTTACGTGCAAGATCTTGACTTCAGTTTACACTCATTCCTGCTATAGTTCCTTCTTCTGCTAGTTTGAATTTTCGTTATCATGACTATATCAAGATTGTGTTCTTCAAAATAAAATTGGTCTGACAGACAAATATCTCATGAATATATCAGACAAATATTGGCAGTAAACTACCACATTTATGGTATAAATATGCCTTAACTACTACGTATAACATATTTATAATAGATATTTCTTATTCTCTGTTATTCACTCTTTTTCCTTAAGCTGGTAATCTATACTATAAACACAGCTCTCATTTCTCCTATACAAAGAGATCTGTTATCTGTCTTTTCTTTTCCTAGAATCTACCTTTTTTTTGGATTTTAACATTGCATCCTACTCACAGATTATTTTTCAGACATGTAATTTTGATCAGTTCTTAACCTCTGCCAAAATAGTTCACTGCCTATATAAATTCACATGACTTTGATATCTTAGCCTCCAAAATCATTTGAAAACAACATAAACTTTAGAAATGACTCAGATTTGGCTTCAAATTCTGTTTTCTTTACAAAACAGCTCACTGAAAGTAGGAAATTGACACTGACCTTCTGTCTTCCAGTCTCTTCATTGAAATATGAGAATATCAATATATTAGTATACTATTTTGAAGAGGGAAGCAAAGGAACTTTAGTTCCACCCTTAGTTAACCAGTGACAAAGGACCTTTCACCAGCTGTGGCAAAGAAACACTTCCTGACATCCCACACATCTTTATAGCAAGCTTTGGTTTCTCTGACACTACTTTCTTCCTCTGGCTGCCTTCTACTCCACTAAGCTCTTCACATAATGCCTCGTGGTGTTCTGATCTTGATGAATTCCCATCTCTATCCTATCCCTAAAAGGCTTCTGACACTTCAATACTGTTAAAATGTTACTGGCTAATATATTTCAAAAGTGAAGTACAGGTTCTGGATTCTACCCATCAAAGCCTAACAGACATGACTGTCCAAATGTCCTACAGTCACCTTCAATTTTTCCTAATTTCATCCATTGCCTGTTTCTCTAAATAGCATCACTCTGTTATGTAGGCCAGTCAAAAGGGTCAGACTACCCATGACTCTCCCCTCACCCCATGCCTGCACACCCACCTGTCACCACATTCTGTAGTTCTATTTTCTAAATTGAAGCTGTCCTATGAATGTGAGCTCCCTCTTCTTTTACTGGAGGCTTCAGTACCTCTTCTTGAGAACATTGCTACTGTGTGTCAGAAATGATCTCATCAGAAAACAGAAACACCTCTAAAGTGTATTTAAAAAAGGAAGTTATTCTAGGGAACTGGACACCCAGCTAGTGGAAAAAGAAAATGAGGCATGTAAATATTAGCATGGAAGAAGCCACAATCTTCTCTGTGCTAGAGAAACAAAAGAAGTGTGCAGAAGCTGAGTCTGTAGCAGGCTGGTTGGTGTGAGTAGAAGGAGGGACACACAGCTTCTGACACAGTGTTCCTCCACCCTCACTGCTTTCAAAGAGTGTCGTTCAGTGTCATGTGTTACAGTTTGCCTGCATGTTGCTGATATATTCACAACAAAACAATTTATGGGAACAAGTGATTTCACTTGGACTTATGATATTACAGCTGTTAGTCCAGCTTGGCAGGAGAGTTCATACCAATACCAAGAGTAGAGAGAACTGGCTAAGTCATAGCCACAGGACTGCTCAGAGAGAGGCAAACTTCATTGCCAGACAGCAAGACTGCCAAAGTAGTCTAAACAATGCTCACTTCCTGAATCAGTTCCCTCCAATTTATCCACTTGCCCTGGGACAGTCCTAACACTGTGGGCTGGGTCTTCCCTCATCACACTGACAATCTCCTGCAGGTTTGCTTATGGCTTGCTTTAACTACCAATTCCTCATAGATATTCCCTAAGCCTAAAACTGTCAAGTTGATACATACATATCTGTCTAACATATCATGATTTTAAAAGACAGTGTTCACTATATTTCGCACAATGGATTTGAACTTGTCATTGTCTTACCTCAGTCTTGCCAAGTGCTGGCATTACAGGGACACTTTAGCACCACCTTTCTTTTTTTAAATTTTTTTATTATTTATTCAATTGTGCATGTATGCGTGTCTGCGTGTGTGTATGCACGTGTGTATAAAACCACGGACGAATTTAGGAATCACCATGGACGCCTCCACCTCCTCCTTGTTTACTCTGCCCCGGCATTCACAGGCTCCACCCTACCAGGACCAGAAACGTAGGCCGCCCACGCTTCCACCCGGCGTCTATACGTGGGGTCTAGGATCCGAACTCAGGACCTTCTGCCTGCAAGGCAGAGGCTTAACCCCTGAGCCACCTCTCCAGCCCCAGCACCACCTTTCTTAAAGGCAACTGGCATGAGACAGGCAAGACATCTTAGTGGATAATACATGTAAATCTCAAATCTGATGACATGAGTTCAATCCCTGAAGCCCATATGCTAGAAGGAGAAAAGTGACTTGCAAAAGTGACCCATGTGCTTTGTGCTATGGCATGTGTTCATGCATGTGTCCCCCCTTTCTCTAATAAATAAGTAAATGTGTAAATAACTATATTGTCACTGTGTTCACCCGAGTGCCAAGAATTCCTGTGTGGCTTGTTGCTTCCCACATCTTTCCCACTCCTGTCCTGTGCAGTCCCATAGTTCTGAAGTCATCTATTCTCTTACATGATTTGTCTTCCAGCCTGGACTTTCATCCCACCTATCCTATTGCAAATACTGCTCTCAAGATATATGCTACGAATCATCTGTTCAGTCATCTTTATATATATATATATGTATATATATATATATACATATATATATACATTTATATATACATATATAAATTTATATATATTTATGTTTATATCAAATTATATATATAATAAATATATAAAATTATATATAATAAATTTATTTTATTTTATGTGTGTGCGTGTGTGTATATGTTGTGTGCATGTGTGTGTGTGTATCAGAGGGCACTCTTGGTCCCTGTGGAGAACCAAGGGTGACTTCAGGAATTGTCCTGGATTGCTTCTACCTGGATTGATTTCGTGCTGGAATTTCGTGGGTGCTGCCCACCAGAGCTGCAATGTGGGCTGCCACCATTTCTGCTTGGAGTTTTTATGTGGGATGTGGGATTCAAACTCAGGACCTTCTGTTTGCGAGACAGTCTTAATCCCTGAGCCATCTCTCCAGCCCATGTTCATTCATCTTAAATGTGTCTTCTCTCCAACTCCCACGCCTCCTCCCTCTCCATCACACCTCTTTTTTATCTCTTATCCTTAATAATGGGATATACTGCTCTATAAGAAAACCTTAGGCAGTGGTTTCTCAATATTGTCATTGAGTGTGTCTCTTTATATGAGTTCATGTAGCCACATGCTTGCATGTCTCTATATTGGTTGGTAATCATGTCTCTTTTCACAAGGTTGTTTCTCATTGAGCTGTTCGCCACTAGTATGTTGGCATTTTTATAAGACTAGAAGCTAAGGCTATTCATAAAAATTGGGTATGTGTGAGAAAAATATTACTTAAATAGAAAGCATTTCTTACATTCTCAAATATGTGTTCTCTTCCTTCTCAAAGGTCTTCAATCTCAGCAGACTTATTAATTTCGCCAACACTTGTAAACGTAATACTCCTTCAATTCTAGTAACTCTAGCATTGAAAGGAATATGTTAAAGTTCTAGTGGTAATGTATGCTTAAGCCGTGGGATTAAGACAATAATGTGATACAAATGAATTGTGATAAATAACAATAATGCTATCTAAACAGATTGCTGCTTGATGGTCCCTTTGTAGACGCAGTACAAATGCTCCCTTTGGTATACTGAAGATTATCAGTCTAAATTTCTAATTCTGTAACCATGCTAATCAACTTACTTTTTACTTTTGTATTTTACTACTTATTTATTACTTACTTAGTACTATTTACTATTTTTCTGAGCTTCTATTAAAGTTTAATGGCATTAATTTATTTGACATACCCAAGAACTATATACAAATGAGATCAATTATTTTTATTGTGCCTCATAGATGAGGGAATTGAGACATAGAGAATGTAAGGAAATTGCCCAAGGTCATATGGAAGTAGGAAGCAGACCTGGTGTAAGTCAAGGCTCACCTTAAGGCCTATGTACTAACTGCTCACCACTGCTATTTTAAGTCAGTTTTTCTTTTCACCAGAGCTGGTTGGCTCAATGGAGAGGAGCTTAGAGGAGGGATATGGGGCCCTTCTTCGCAGCTTATCCTCCCTGACCTCTACGTATAAAAATGTACTAATGAGGGAATGTCATTCTTGTCATAAATTAATCATTGAGGTTCTTTTGCTGACCAAGAAAGATCAAGAGAGATGTACTTTGGAAGCAGAGAAAAATAATATTTGCATGTATTTACAACTGGCTTTCCTCAGAAAGAATTTCAGGTGTTTCACTAAGATATGTATATTACTGACAGATAAAATAAATTAAAACAGGTAAAATATCAGAGTAAATGGAAAGTTGGGCTAGAACAGTACAGTGAGTATCCACCACACAGGTCATGAATTTATAGCTTGGTAGTTGGCTCCAAGCTAAGCAGTAGTCAATAAGAATGGAGAAATGAGATAAAATGGTTGGTTTTTTCACATAACACAAATAAAGTGGTTGCTTAGAATAAACCAAGCATTTCTGGTACTAAAAACAGAGAAAAATTGCTTCCAAGGTCTTCCAGAAAGGACACTATACAGAACACACAGACTCCTCAACAACCTGCTCAGAAGATGCACAGAATGAATGTCAAAATTATTCTTCACAAAATCCTTCTGAAATAATCACAATGCACATAAAATGTAGGTCACAGAGTCCAAAGTGCCAAAAATGTCGTTTTATTTTATTAGAACTCTTTGGAAGATGATTCAGTACAGTCTGATAGAAACTACCTGGATGTAAATTCTGAATATTACTGACTAGCTGTTTAATATTGGGCAAGAGCTATCTGGGTCAGAGTGAAATTGTCCATCAAATGAAGAAAAGAAGAAGAACTACCTTCTTTGGCATGAGAGACTTTAGTCTTTTTAGCATTTAAAAAAGTGTTTGGAATACAATAAACACTATTAGTATTTGCAAATATAGTTATTATTGAATAAACTTAGCTTTCCATTATTTTTTTATTTTTAAAATTTTTATTTATTATTTATTCAATTGTGCGTGTATGCGTGTGTGTGTAGAACCACCGACGAATTTGGGAACCACCATGGAGGCCTCCACCTCCTCCTTTTTTCTCTGCCCCAGGATTCACAGGCTTCGCCCTATCAGGACCAGAAACACAGGCCGCCCCTGCTTCCGCTGGCGTCTATACAAGGGGTCTAGGATCCGAACTCAGGACCTTCCTCCTGCAAGGCAGAGGCTCAACCCCTGAGCCACCTCTCCAGCCCCAGCTTTCCATTCTTAACATCCTAGTGACAGACCATCGTGTGAAGAGAAGTAGGAGCTTGGGGAGGAAGTACCCAATCTTTGTGTCATCTCTCCAATTTTGCATATCTTTTGGCTCAAAGTTCTTTGTACAATTAGGTGAATATTCCTTCTCAATTCCTTGCACCTTCCCAGATTCATGGAGCTTGGCTTTTCTATGATGGTGTTGATGGGATTGGAAGAACCAATGAGTCTGTCATAAGCCCCTGTCTCTGGGTTTCTATAGTCTCCCAACTCCCTACCATGGAAAACTCACATGGGCTTCATTTAATAATCAAGAATCATTATCCTACGGAGGAAAGCTTCATATAATTCAATTTCTGGGATGGCTGAGGAGTGGTTGTGGGGTAACTCATTCCCTTGGAGATGTCATTTAGATACTTATCTTCTATCTAGGGAATTCTTATCTTATCTTGGAAGGGACAAAGTAGATGAAGCTTCTCCTGGATTATTTCTCCTCTTATAGACTCATCAGTGATAGATTCTTGGGTTTTGCAACTCAAAAGACAAGAATGGACACACTTGCTTTCTCAGTGTCTCCAGTATGTAATTCTATTTCTGAAACAGTAGTATGGAATTGATAGAGAGGCAAGGAAGAATGTTGAAAGGAGAGGCAATAAGATGGCTAATGTTTCCAAGCTTACCATGTCAAATAAAAGGTTAGCAATTCTCCCAAACATACATCAGTCAAAACAATTCTATAGTTGCCAAGGTAATGAGGTGCATATCTGTAGGGGTAAAAGCAAAAACCATGATTTGTAGGAGACCCCTATAATTCTTACCATCTTCATTTTCTTTCTTTCATTTTCCTACCTTACTTGTATTCCCATACTCAACAACATAAAGGATTTTTTTCATCAAAGAAAGCACTTGACTAAAATTTTTTTCTAGCAAATTCTTTTGTTCTCAAGTATGATAAATTGTAAAATTTAAATTAAAGCCTAAGAGTTTTTCTGAAGTCATTTTTTTTTATCCAGATTGCCACTGGTTAAGGAAAAAATAGGATTTCAGGTATACTGGAAAGTTTTCCAACAATAATTATGAAATTTTTAACATCAAATATCTTGTCCTCCAAAAGAAATAAATAAAATGTTTCAATACTGAAATGCTAATACTAAACATATACATAGTAACCTAGGTTAGAGCCAAAATACCCTTAGGTTGAAATCTGGGAACAAAATCCTCATTTTACCTACAGAAGTTAGAGATTCTGATCCAAGACCTTCAGTCTAATATATTTGCAGCACACTGTGAAAAAAATTATTGGCAAATCCTAAATGTTGTCTTAGACTGTGGTCTGAGATAATTGGCTGCTGGTTATTAAGCAGTTACCATTCTTCTTGGTTCCCACTTCATATCACTGCTTCCTGTCTGGTTGTTAAATTGTGTGTTCCTGAAATTGTCCACTTAACCAAACCATCTCATTCTGACATGAAAATGAAAGATCCCACTTTAAAACTCATGGTTAAGTAAACCAACAAGGCTTCTCTCAGACTGCTTACAACTACTGATAAGCCCAGAAGGATGTCTCACACTAGATTCCCGGCACTTAGGGGACTGACAGGAAAGGGATGCCATCATTGGCTTCAGGGATTTCTCAGGAAGCCAAAACTACAAAGTGAGATTCTTCCTCAAAAAAAATAAACAAACAAGCAAAAAATATGACTGCTAAAATGTTTATCTGACCTAATGACATTAGAAGTCATGTCATTTTACACAGTAACATTTTTACTAAACATTTTCACCTAAGACTGAGAATATATAAAATTCTTTGAGAGTGGAAATCATGTCACATTCGATTCTGAGACCTTCCAGGTTATACACATACAAAAGCTTATTTATCATAGAATATATTTCATATTAACCAAAATCCCAAAAAGGAAGACAATTGACATCCCATTTTTAAAAGAATTCCATTTAGATACTAAAGTTTGCTAGTGCCAGCACTTCAACAACCTTTTCCTTTTTTTCTTTCTACACAATCTCTAGTTCATTCCTTCTTTTATCTTGACTTCCTGCCCTCTCAGCCCAGGTGTTGGCCATTCCAGTGATTAGATCAAAGATGACCTTTTGTGTGAAGAAGGGAGGTGAAGAAAATGCTTATTAAAAGTCTCTGCTTCCTGTATGTCATCAGTTAAGAGCTTTCCTTTCCTATCTGATAGAGGCACAATGTTTTCCTTTATCATTTTATTGGGTTAAATGTATTTAAAAGAAAAAGAATACTTTCCATTTTCCTTAGCTGTCTCATTTGTTTTGTTCTGCTGTTTTCCTTTCCTGACTTAAACATGCAGAGACATCAGCCTTTTTATAGGTTTTTGTCAAATAATCTATCTTCCACTTTTGTAGCATTCTGTATTTACAATCTTATTGCATTGTATTGTATTAAAGAATTGCATACATATTCCTGAGATGTCAAATGCAGTGATAGGCCAGAACCCACAGAAGTTAGTGCTCAGAGAAATTCAGAATATTTCTTATCAGGACTATTTAAGAGATAGTTTTTGGCCAAATGAGGGGAAAAAATGTGCTCCTACTTGAGTAGAAGTTAAATAAAAGAAAATAAAATAAGTAAAAGAAAATAAAATAAAAAAGCATGGGGTAATAGATGGACTGTAAGATCTGCTAAAAAAAAAAGAGTTAAAAATTATTTTCACGGCTACTTGACTGAGAGAGAATCCAGTAAAAATAAGAACGAGATTTCATTGAATATCTGGTAGACTTAAGAAAATAAAAATGGAAACAAGGGTTGTTCTGACCCTTTGCAGTTCTTTGCTTTCATCTGAAGAAGATAAGGAGGAGACCCAGAAAGATGGGTAGTGAGAACGAAGACAAAGGCAATTTGCCAACCAGAGGTCTTGTGGCCAACAGGAATAGTAATGGACTTCCAGTTGTTCCCCCAAAGTTTTAAAGATAAGATGTAAGATAAAAACCGTGCTGGTCAGAGCCTTCAGTGGCCTTTTGTACAGAAATTGGGAGGTGATTTATGAATTTTTAGTATTAGTTCTACCTAACACTTTTTTTTTTCTACTCCTCTCTGGGTTTTCTAAAGTTTTTCCATTACCTATTAAATACAACTGTATTCTACCATTATTGTCATTCTTTTCTGTGTAGCCTTTGAAATTTTTGATATGGTTTAATATGATCTCATATCTTCTCTTACTTCTATAATCACAATGCTATCTCTGATTGAGCTCAAGAATATATTTGGTGTTTTGTTAATTCAATATCCTTCTAAAAAACATCTTGGAAAGTTTTTTCCACTCTAATGAATATGTCCTAGAACATATTTAAGTAAACCACAAAACACTATAATGAGCACTCTAACAGTAATTCTGGCACCCATATACTTTTTCAAACAATAGACACCAATTTCTCAGGAATACCAGTGAATATTAAACAGTACTGTAATTGCCATTTTTCAATCATTAAAATAATATATTTTTCTACTTTATTTGGTATATGTCAAACCTTTCAAAAGTTACAATATTAGCATAAAATATGCATATGCCCTTAATCTGGAATTTGAAATTGCCAACATCTTGTCACATTTGCTGCTCTTTTTCAGTAGTGATAATACTACTAATATCAGTACCTGCTGAGCTACTTGAAAGATAGGAAAGAACATTTTATCCTTTCATCGTAAGTAGTTTAGTATATATCAAGAATATTCTTTCACAAGTATAGTATAGGATGCCCTATCCATTCAGGACAATTGTTTCTCACAGAGTAATTATTTCATATGAAATTATCATGAAATTTTGTGAATTGACCAAATAGGTCCTTCCATAATATTACTTTTCTCTTATTAACTAAATCAAATATAATATTCTATTTCTATGTAAAGCAGTATAACCTTTGTACCTCTGACAGCATAAACAAATAATCTACATCTTAATGCCATAACCCAAGGATTGAGTAATCGCCTTTCCTTTACAGATTTCCTGAATTTGATTTTGGGTAACACTTTAAGGAATCTTTATCTGTATACATTTTCCATCACAACCTCCTGACACTCTAGGGAGTCCTCAACGTCCTTCAAAAAGAGACCTACCTTCAAGTTTGCATATTTTTCTCAAATCCTCATTTTTGGAACTTTTCTACATATTGCTGATAAATTCACAAGCACAAAGCTTAGGAGAAAAAGGAGGTTCTATCTTGCTTATGATTCTCTGTTGTAGTTCATAGTCCAGCTTGATAGGAGAGTTCATACTAACACCAGGATCTAAAGGAAATGGCAAAGTACCGTATTCCCAGGAATTGCTGAGAAAGAGGCAAATCTCACTTGCTAGTCTGCCAGTCTTCCATGGCATGCTGAAATATGGCACTGAATCAATTCCCTCTATTTTACCCAGCTACCCAAGAAATGCTTCCTCCCACCATGGGCTTGAACTTTGTCATATATTAGAACATCTCCTGCAGGCTTGCTTACAGCTTACTTTAACTACCAATTCTTTACAGATGTGCCCAGAGCTTCACTTATCAAGTTGACACTTATATCTAACTAGCACACTGTTCTTAGATGTTGGTGATTTTTATCCTACATAATTATGAGATAGGCGCATCCAGAAAAGTCAAGCACATAGGTCTATATCATTCAGCCATCCAAATGTCTAGTACTACAAAATAATTTACCAGATCACTTTGTTTTACTGCCTTAGCATTAAATTGCATTCAGAAGCTTGGGAAGCTACAATGGGCATTAAAGCAGAAGTGTTAGAAACTAAGTATTTCTGAAACTTCCAAAGTTCTGTCTTATTTCTTAGATCGAGGTTTCATGACTTGAAAATGCATACTTAAATGGTGTGCTTAATTAGGACAAGAGTACCAACAGCACCAAACAGAGTAATGACATGCTTCATTCATAAGCATTACCTCCTTAAAACTCATCATAAAGATGTACTAGGACAATTTCTGGTGTGTGTATCCACAGCACAAAACATGTAATAAAATGCTTAGCATTGCACTTTCAGAAAACATGAGTTCAAAATCCCAGATTTACATATCAGCTATGTGAGCAAAAGCAAATCACTTTCACCTCTGCCCTTCCTTATTCATCCAAAGTTGACTGTGTACTTGTAGATTAAAATGAATCATCTGAAAACAACTGCAATGTACCAGATAGACATACATCTTCAATAAGTGCTACTATCAAAAAAGTAGATAAAGGACTGGTGAGTTGGTTCAGAGATCAATGCTTTTGCCTGTAAAGCAAAAGGACCCTGAGTTCAGATCCCAGTTTCCATATGAAAATGATGAGTGCAAATGGCAGAGAACTGCATTTCTGATCTTGGAAGGTAGAGCCTCAGCAACCATGGAGCAAAGCAATAAGGAAGTAGAGCAATGTAGGATGATTTCCAGTGTCACTCTTGGACTGGCACAGGCACACATACTGTTCTCTTACACACACACACACACGCACACACATACACACACACACACTCCCAAACCAACACATGCAATAAAAAATACATTGATAGCAGATTGATGTACTTGCTTTTGACCTAATGGTATTCATTACACAGCTCATGCTTGCCATTCCCTTCTAGCTGTTGACAATTCTTCTTAAACATAGATTTCTCCAGCATAGTGCTATACACTCTGTAATAAGTACCACAAAGATGTAGTCTCCATTCCATTGGACATAATATATACACTAAAAATTATTCACAAACGTTATCAGGCACAATATTCAGAATTTTCCCTTTCACAACCTCTCCAAAATCATGATTAATTCAACACTTTCAAAACTTCCAAAACAGAAATTAAAGTCACAACTTTGTTTATTACCTTGGGAATAGTAATGAGTTAGATAATGCTGTTTTTCTTAACCTATACTAATCTTCCTATAGAAAAGTAAACATGTATCCAGTAGAAATAGCAAATAGAACACCTTTGAGTATATCATGCAATTTACATGCAGTGTCTTTTGCTTATTATCTTCATATACTTACAAAATAGGTACTATTGTCGTGACCTCTCTCCAACATGCTTCAATAGTCTTGATTTACTCATATTTTTTAATTTTTTTAAAATATTTTTTTATTCAATTGTGCATGCGTGTGTGTGTGTGTAGATCCAATGGCCACCTCCACTATGGACCACCTCCACCTCCTCCTTGTTTACTCTGCCCCGGGATTCACAGGCTCCACCCTACCAGGACCAGAAATGCAGGCCGCTCCCGCTTGCGCTTGGTGTCTGTACATGGGGTCAAGGATCCGAACTCAGGACCTTCCGCATGCAAGGCAGAGGCTTAACCCCTGAGCCACCTCTCCAGCCCCTTGATTTACTCATATTTTGAAGGGTTCTTTCTCAGTAGTTTATTGGTGGCTTCATCTGACAGAGATCAGCTGCTAGATTTCCTCTCACTTATTACTACCCATCTTAATGCATTATTACAAAATTTTACTTGAAAAATTTAAGCAGAATTGATGATGATAAAATCCCTAAAATTTATTAAATAGTAATGGTTATAATCATTAGCCAAAATCGTGTATCATGATAGATGCTGATCATTTGAAAATCTGTTCATGTCTCCCTGGGTAGCACTTTGTAACATAATCTCATGGTATCGCTCTCAGTACCTCTCTAATTCACACTGATGGAAGTGAGGTAAACTATGCCAAAAGACTTCTTTTAAGAATGAAGAAACTCCTAGCTTATTGGATGGAAACAATACGAATTAAATACCCAAACTAGGAGATCATAAACCTGACCCCAGTTTTAGATTTTTATTGGGTCTGAAATAATTGATACTGACAGAACAAAGAGAAGATTTTTACAACCACAAAATCACTTTGCAGCTACCAATATAACTAAATCCTACCTCTAATGGATTACGTGGCCAGGCCAACCTCATAATAACATCCAGTAACAATATCTATCCATATACTGGTGTTCAATGGCCAAAGGCCCTATTTAATCAAGAAGATGGATTTATGTATTCTAGTAATTCAGCTTTAAGCTTTGAGATGATAGTATTAGTAAAGTTTAAAAATCTTTTTAGCCAAATCACTTTCATTTTTTTACTGACTGCACCTATTTCTGCTAAAAATACCTCACCAAAATATATATCAGATAGCTTTCAAAATGCAAAAATACAATATTTAATATGCATTTATATAATTCATGTGAGGGTAATTGTCTTCAATTTTAAACAGACCTTCTTAACAAATAGGGATTATTAATGTTGTGAAAAACTGATGTTGAGATAAACAAACTTATCAGACACAGACATAGAAAAACATAGCCAGTGTGCTTAGGAGGAAAGTTATCTAGAAACGACGTAATGGGCTCCATCATGTGTGGTTTTTCTATATTTTATTATTTGATGCAGTCATAAATCACTAGATGTATACTCCTGGCTAAAACATTTTCTGGGAATAAAACTCATTCATTACAAAGTTAATGTTGAAAAGCACTTTGTAAATCAAATGAAACAGAAACACTGAGACTCATAACCCTGCACTTCCAAAAGCCCCTAGGTCAAAGTTGCCTATTGCCTTCAGCTAAATGTAGATGAGAGAAATGACAATTCCAGACAATACTAAAACCTGCTTTTGTGTGTGTGGGGACTATCGTACAACAGGCATGTGAAGGGTTGGACCCACATGAACACCCTAGCCTTTGACATTTATAGATAATAGAGGTAAAATAAAAATAAGGGGAAAAAAGTGACAAAATGCAGTCACTGTGATCACAGAGCAGGAGGAAAGGATTTGGGAAAGAAGAATCCTAGAAAGTTCACCTTCACAAGGAGGTTATATCAGGAATAAAGAAAAAGGGAAATGAAATTTCATTTCTTACCTTTGTTTGGTCTACATATCCAATATGGAGGCTCGAAATAATTAATTTTCATACTCGGTATTGAGAGTTAGGCATCAATATTTGAATTTAACTTTTCAGTCCTGTGATATCTAACAAGTCAAGTCATGCTCAGTGTAGCCTAGCCAACAGGGGTCATGGAGACTAAGATAATTTAGACAGCAACAGTAATGAACACTAACAACTACAATCTTCCTTTTACCCTAAAAAAATCTTTTTTTAAAAATGCAGTTTATTCAATTGTCTTTCTTTATAGAGATTTTATAAAAATACCCTGCTATATGACATGTCTAGCTAACTTATTTACACATGGAGAATCATAATACCATCTTTTAAACAAAATTTCTAAGTTTGTCAAAAGGACAATAAACATTAAGAGTGTCTTCTCCAGTGATACTTCCTCAGAGTAATATTACCTCAAATCTCTGAATATCTAAAGAAAGATGATTTAGATGAGACAGAAGAAGTTTAAGACAGATGTTTCACTTTCAGAAATGGCCTATGATTGAATAATGTACATGTCATAACTTCTGCACACAATCAAAAGGCAACTGACCTCAATCAAATGTATCCACACAAGTCAATATGTCAGTATGCACTCAGCATTAGCATAACCATTCATTTTGAAATCTGCTAGAAATATTTTGTTATCAACATTGGTACTTGGACTTGAACCCCTCATCCATCAGAAGGAGTGAATTCAGCCAAGGATGAATTTATAAGATGGGCCATTCTTATACGTATGCCTTACCGGAGGCTGAAATTATTGCTGGGGTATTGGAAATCATCAATCATTTTGGAAAACTCAGAGGATTTGGAACTGCATGGAAAATGAAATGAAGGGAGGAATTAAATTAACTTGTCCTCTGAAAAGTGCCTACATTTGCAAATTTCTCAATGAAGTGGAGGAGTTCCAAGGTTGGTCTGCACACTCAAGCCGGAGTCTATGGAGCTGAGTAAGGTGGTTACAGCTGAGTTCATCAGTCTTTCTCCATAAGAAGCCATTCTGGCTGCACTGAGCTGATTGGTCATTTTTCTCTTTTTTTATATCAATACTGTTTGCCATGGGATTTTCCACAATATATTTAACTAAAGAAACAACCAAACATAAAACCTTGATGCTAACTAAACAGCTTCACAAAAATCTAAAAATGCTTCATTTGGTATTTAAGGCATCCTTTTTTAATTCCAAATTTCTTAGTTATATTGGCCACTTCTACAAACTGTTTCAGTGAGAATGACTATATGTATCTGGTTAACTGTGAGCTGAAGAAAAATCCGCCATGCCCATACAAAGTCCTGATGAACAAAGGTCATTCCAGAATGACTATATGTATTTAAATATTTAAAATGAATATCTAGTAATGTAATTAATTCCATTCATTAAATGGACAACCATTAATGAGATCTGCTATGCCTTAGAAGGAGGTTTAGTCCAGCAAACATGATCTGAAATGTAGTGTGAGATTTCTAACTCTAGACTCTAAAACCTCATGTATGATACTTGCACACATGTGCACCCCATCAGAGTACACACCCACACCCATACACAAAAATGAAAAAGGAGAGAGGGGAGAATTAAAACAAAATGATGATGATGATGATGATGATAATAAAACTTAAAAATAATTTCAAAGAAAAGCATGAATATTAATTCAGGCAGTTTAGTCACAGTGCAATAAGGTTTTTCCAACCCTGTCAAACACATTGAATATATTGTCTTCTTTACTAATTTAGAAATGAAATGAGTTTATATAAAATTCCAATGAACTTCTTTTTCTTTCTTCCTGATTGTAATTTAAACAAAAATATGCCATCAGTGATCTAAGAATTTAAATATATCGCTCCTAAATGTCATAAAACATTTAAATTGTTCTATTTTTAATACCTACTTCCTCCAATCAACAATTATTGCATGCAGACAATGTGTGATAAACATGTATGTATGTGGAAAGTACTGTATACAATATAATCACATTAGTTTTATTTCTGTCTTTTCTTTTTTTCTCCCATGCTTGTTTAGCCCTATGCGTGCTCCCACATCCATGTCCTCATTTGTTGTTTATTGTCCCATTGGGCATAACCAGGGTCTTTTGCATAGTCTTTTAGGGCTGCATCCTGGTGCCTAGTAGGTTACTCCCTAGGTGCCTCCCACAACACTGGAATGACCTTTGTTCACCAGGACTTTGTAGGGGCATGGCGGATTTTTCTTCAGCTCACAGTTAACCAGATAGGCCCACCTATAGGTTTGGTATCAGTATCCATTTCTATTGTGTGTTCATGACTGCCAAGGTCATGAAATTTTAAGGTATTTCCTTTTTCCCTTTCTTAGGCTACTGCATTCTTTCTTATTCTTCTTGCTCAAAAGTTCCCTGATGCTCTATGAATCACAAACACGGAGAGTATTGTTCCTAGACTATTAATATGAGGACTGTCTTTGTAACCACATACATAGTAGAAAATAAATCCCCCTTTTTTGGTATTTCCAACAATGTACAACTAAAAAGTCTCCAGTTAGTGTGAGGACTCAGCATTAAAGTTAACAGTGTATAGAAATCAATCTGATTGTATCTCTTGGGAGTCTCCAATGCATCCTGTACTTTTTCAAATTATTTTCTCAAAATCAAGGCCTTTAACATTATTTTTAAGAATAGGTAGAACAGAATGCAGTTATTGCTACTTCTTCCTCCCTAGAAATTAAAAAATCTAATTCCTTAAAACTTTGACACAAATTCAAAAAGTTTAGTTAAAGATGCTTTGCCTTAAAGCCACATAGCAAGTGACTCTTGAGAACATGCCTCTGGCTGGTATTATGAATATTTACAGCACAAAAATTAAAATGTATTTACCAATCTAAGAGGCAAAAGAAAATTTGTGCCATAGTTTAAATGGAGACACTGAATGATCATTTAAGTTTTTTTAATCAAGAATATAAATTGTTGAGAAAAGGATCGACAATTATTTTAGGAAACATAAGATCTGAGTGTCTTAAAGTTTTCAGTCTTTTACCATAGTAAAGTTAAATGGAGTACATGTTCACCTTTGAGCATGTTGAAAAATCCACTGATGCATGAGTTAATCAAGGAGAAAAATATTAGCAAAAAGTTTTCTTTTTTTCTATAAGAGCTGCTTATGCATCTCTAAACATCTAAGTAGAATTATCTCCTTCTGAAACTATTATTAGATGATAAAATCAACAAGTACATCAAGAAAAACAAATCTAAATTGTTCTTTGTGAGCCCAAAACAGTGTCTTCTCTCCTAATTTCCAATTAAGTGGATGGTGCATAAAATTTCTAGACATTCCTTAATGAAACATTTCCTATGTTTTGGAACTGAATAACTCAGAGAAGTCAATATGACAAACAGTCTGGAGAAGATTATCAGCTCATCTTTGTGACAGTTATCCTGTGCAAAATCATTATTTCAGTCGTGAAAATCTTTCTTGTTTACCCCCCAATTTGAACAGCACTTGAGTAATGGCAATAGAACAGAAAATAAGTTAATATACTCAATAGAATGGAACAGCAAACAAGCTTACTAAAGCCTGTGTTCCTCTAAATGAGGCAACTGATATCTTCACAGAATCTCAGAAGCACTAACAGTAATAACCCTCTAGGGCATTATAACTCTTTTGGAGGTATCAGACACTGCACAAATCCAATACAATCAGTATTAGGTGTAAAACATGGACTCGGTAGCACCAATACATTGATCGCTCTACCAAGGCAGGTATTGACATCTCACAGCATTGTCATCTAGGATGGTAAAGAAAACAATCTGGCAGGGAAAATTAAACTTTGAGCACAACTACTGTTTCAGAAACTCACACATAATATATTTGCTTCAAGCTTCTTTAAAAATCATAATCGTCGGGGGGTGGAGAGGTGGCTCAGGGGTTAAGCCTCTGCCTTGCAGGCGGAAGGTCCTGAGTTTGAATCCTAGACCCCACGTATAGACGCCAGGCAGAAACGGGGGGCGGCCTGAGTTTCTGGTCTTGGTAAGGCGGAGCCTGTGAATCCCGGGGCAGAGTGAACAAGGAGGAGGTGGAGGCGTCCATGGTGGTTCCCGAATTCATCCGTGGTTCTACACACACACACACACACACACACACACACACACACACACACACACGCATGCACGCATGCACACATGCACACATGCACAATTGAATAAAAAATCATAATCATCTAAACTATGATAAATTAATATAATTAAATATCTTATATGCTCTATGACATATCACGGGATTTTTGACACTAACAGATATTATACAGAATCTTTTATAGTTAAATTTTTAATTTCCATGAAACATTGCTATGAGAATTTGTTCTGTAAAAAGAATTTATATGAATACTTGTTTGTATGCAACCCATATTTCATAGGATAGCAAGAAATGTTATTGCTTAAGTGATGTTGCTAGAAGATCAATATTTAACTGAAACATGCATTTTAAAAGTCTCATGGTATAACTAATATAGAATCCTATGCCACTTATTACATAGCAGATGTCTTAATGTTCAAAAGCAATCAACAGTTACTGAGTTATTCAAAGAATCTGGAATTTGAATCATTCTGCAGATAGTTTCCTGTATGGTGAAAGACCAGAGCCATGTGCTAAATAAAACAACCTTAAATGCCAAAACAAGGCCTGGATAGAGTGAGTCTTCAGTTATTTTCACTCTCTGCTAAGCTGGAGTGATCTTAGAAGATCAAGAATACGTTGATCTTAGAAGAATCACCACGGTGACCCGGATTTATTAATACTTTAATTGGTTCAACTGAATGAGACAGGCATGATTTTGAAAGGACAGAGGCTGGATAAAATTTTTCACTTGATTGTCAATCTGTGTTGTAGGATGATGGATGAGAAAATCAGAATTCTTTTTATGGAGCATGTTCAATTAAAATGTTGAAAATGGATCTTTCTGATAATGTGTGCTGACCTCTAGGGCTTCACAGACTAGTAGTTCTTCATGTTGGAGGGTTTCTAACTCCACAGCCTCCTGGGATCCATCATGTAGAACCTGCTAGCACACCTGATGTGGAACTCACGTGTTTACTTTGCTATCCAGCATCCAGGGCTTTGGTCTGTGCACTGACCTCTGCCAGAAGCTGTCTCTGCTTGTGTTGCTGGCCACCTGTGTTTTAAGAACCCCTTGCAATTCAGCTCTGTTGACACCTCAGTCACATGAAAGTACCCTAGCAAATGTGGAGAAATATGCATTAAAATTGAATCTCAAAATGCTTTTACTATAGTTTCAGAAATCAGCCCCATAAACACTGATCTCCTAGCTCTAAATTTATGACACACTAGGTTATCTCCCAATTATCTCCAAGGGTGATATAACAGTTTCATAAAATTAATTTTACTCCATTTTAATTTAACAAGCATCACATCTGGAAAATGAATGCAGAATGTTGTGGTTGACGTGAAAGTAAAGAACAGCTGAATCCATTAACTCTGCTCCTATAACCTAAAGCTCTTTGCTTAATTTTGTTAAATTCATTAAGGATTTTGCTTTTAACTTGGACCTTCTGCCTCATTGTAATAGAATGGCAAAATGCTATGGTCAAGTTGCAAACTATTTATGGAAGGGTAATTATAAATATGCAAAGGCTCTCTTGAACCTAGGAATGGGCAGGAGATGCCATCATTGTATGCCTAAGGAGATAGATTACTTACATGTCCTTCCCTTTCATAACAAATTAGTTTCCAACATGAGTTACTGAAAATGTAAATGATATCTCTTAATCCCTGATGAGTTATCCCCATTTATCTTCAGGTTAGTGATAATTATTTTTTTAAAGAATATGTACTTTTATTCTAAGCAGAGAAAATCATTGGAGAAACTTAATTTCCAATAATCATTGCAGAATAAGCTTGTTGGAAAACATAAGAAAAAAATCAGTATTTTCTCTCCATCTATTGGTACAGTTAGTTATGAATTTAAAATTTAGAGTATATTTTATAAATCAAACCAGACATACAATAAATGCCAAATGTCTTATCATACTGCTAAGATAGGAGGCTTATATAACAAGCTGAAAGAAGCAAGAAAATATATTTTCTTCTGTGTTTGTGAAATGTTGATATACTTCACTGGGAGGCAAAACTTACATATATATATTCATTCAAACTTCCTGACACTTATTACTGTGGATTGGAACAATACTAGAAAGGTTTTTTTTTTTTTTTTTTTTTTTTGTAGGTAAGGAACTTCTGCAGACATTTCAATTAGAAAACAGTGAATGAGGAAGGTTTTATCAAGGAAAGATTGAGGAACTGGAAGTGAATGCTCATAGGGGTGGGAACTAGAAAGCACATGCTGCTTGACTGGAACACAGGCTGTAGGTTACACAGTAGGGAAATCAATTTGGAAGGGAAACAGTTGCATAAATTCTGAAGAATGCCAAGTTCACTGAAGTAGGTCACAGGGAGCCACAGCAGACAATGGGGATGCCATGTTGTCAGCTGCTTTCAGATCACCCCAGTGAAAATGGAGAGAAGAACATAAATCAGGTGAAGCCGTGAAGAGAAGCTACACCAGAAAATTTAGGACTCACGTTAAAAATAGTATGGGAGCCTAATGCATAGTGGAATAGCAAGTCACCTGACCATGAGGCAAGATATAAAGAAGCATCAAATATGAAACCGTACACGTTCTTTGTTGTCTCTTGAAGTAGAAAGTTGTGGCTGCGTATAAAGTAATATAAACATACCATTTTGATGTAACTTGTGAGATAAATGTCCACTGCACTCAGCTTCCTAAAAAGAATAGACCCAAAGGAGATGAAAAGTCACTTGTCTGTGTATAACTTCCCAGTTCATAATCCTTTTGATCTTGTAAAGAAAGAAAAAGAAATGAGAAAGACTTCATCAAACATATGTAAAGAATCAAAGGTTGCTATGTCTGACTGAATGCTGCTGACAATTTCCATCTTGCAGAGATGTTGAAGGAAGATCATTCGTGCACAAATCGAGGTGTCAATACCAGAGGAGGCGAAATGTGGCTGAGGCCAGCTGATAGCTTCCCCCAGCACTACAAACACCTGAAAATCATTTCCATAAACTTGGAATCCAAATGCCCAAGGCAAATCACTGCATTGTTTAGAACAGTAACAAAAATGCTTTCTCCTTTCCTAAAGAAATTTGAATTACAGGTTGGCAATAAAAAAAAAAAAGGATGAACTTTTCGCCCAAAGTGAAGTTTCTACTGTGTGTCTTACAATTCTCTTTCATAAAAACTTCCAAATGCAGACTTTACCATGGAGCTTTTGCAGTTCAAAAAGATGTAATCAAACCAGGTGTTGATTACAGAAAAGTGGGCAGGAGGGAGACAGGGCGTGCTTCATCTTTTCCTGGGTTATCCCTTCAGCGAGGGGAGCAGAGATTTCACAGTTCATTGCAAAACCCCATGGCATTTTCAAGTTCCAACACATACTCCATTTAAATGAATGCATTGTGATTATTATAATTAAGCTCCTACCTGAAATTTTAATATGTGTGGAGACAAGCTGCATGTCTTCTATTTTGCTGTCACCTACACTGCACTGATAAAGAGCCTTTGGGCATACAGACATGCACACGGGAACCTATCCGACAAATGCACAAGGCTGAGCAAGCTCCCGAGCGCTCTCCTCTTTCATTTTGACTTTTCCCTCCAACAGAGGGAAATTAATTAACAGCATAAAACCAGAGACACACAAGCAAATTTAATAGCACTTTAAAATCTTAGGTACTCACTCACTGATCAAGAAATCAAGCATCAACATAGAAAGTAGAATGATCAAATTCCAAATTTATTTTAAGTGGATTTTTGAAAACTGTATTATGATGGTCTAACTATTTAAAATATAGAAATTTCCTATATTTTAAAAAGGAGGAGGAGGTACAACTATTACATGAAACACAAATAGTTTGATTAAACAGCACAAAGCAAATGAAATCAGAATAAAATGATTATCATAATACTAGAATAATGAACTATAGAAGAATTTTCAGTGCAAAACTTGTTAGCATACTATGACTTCAGAGAAGACAGGACAGATCAGATGATCTTTTCTGTAACTGTCAGTTGAAAGATGGCACTGTAGGAGCTAAAGAAATAACTCGGGAGTTAAGGCTCTTTCTCGCAAGCAGAACGACCTGCGTTCAAGATTTGGATCCCATGTAAAAACTGCAGGCAGAAATGAAGGCTCCCAGAGGGAAGCAAAAAGGAAGTAGAAGCAGTATAGAATGATACCTAAAGTCACCCTTGAGCCTCCACAGGCACAAGCAGTGTCTGTTACACACACACACACACACACACACACACACACACACACACATAAATAAACAAATTAATTTTTAAAGTAAAATAAAAATGGCATTGGCTAAGAATGATTTCTGAAACCAAAGCTTTGAAATGTCCATAACATACTTTATTTTGCAAAAGAAAAGAAAAGCAGTACTACAAAAAGGAGAAGAAAACATGTAAATGATGAGAGAGAAAAAGTTTTAAGTGACTGTAAAATATTACTTTCCATTCTCCATCTTTTTAAGTAAATTGGAAGTCCATGGTCAAACACGATGCCAGATTGTTATTAGCAAAGTTACAATGCCATAGCAATCTATAGGAACATTTAAGAATTTGAAGTAAATGTTTTTCTTAAAGGATTATCATCATACTTTGTTCAGTGTTAAAATTCAAAATTTATGCTGCTTCTCACTTCATTGCATTTGGTTTCATGTCCCCATTAAAGGCATCAGACAGAACACAGTTAGGGACAAGAACAGCAGTAACTGCTTAATCCGTTCTGAACACACAGATGTTAAATGATCATACCTCACCAGCACATGCTAGCCCAAACTCATACTTCCCTTCCCACATACGCGGGTCTAAACCAGAGAGGAATGCACTTTTGATAACATCTGCTACAACAAATAACAAAAAAAGAGTGTGAAGTCTGATGAATGTTTAAACAGAACATTTTTTATGGATCAGCTAAATCTTTTCTGCTTTTTAATTAAAAGTAAAGAAAATGGAACTTAATTATCCTGTAAAGATTAGCTTGTGGGCATCTTCCTGTAAATTACTTCTAATTGAAAGCAAATTGTCAAGTGACATTCAAAGTACTGTCCTTTAAAACACAGCTGTTCTGCTGCTGATTTCAGTGCATCCCAGTGTCTTTTTTTACAATGTGGCACATTTGAATATTTTAACAATTTTGCTGGTTTTGTATAGATTTTCATTTAACATATCTTAATCACATTTCTTCATGCAAAAAAAAGTTAGCATCCATCCAAAAGTGGTTTTCAGATCTCGAACTACTACATCATGAGTCCTCCCTGCTGAGGTTTCTTCTTTCTATTTGTCTGCATAAAGTACTATGACATCTGGGCAACAATCATCTCAGAAGAGGGTAGCTGTTCTCATTAGGTCTCTCTCACCATCCAAATCTCCATGATTCCTATATAAACAAGACACAGTCTACTGATTTAAAAGAAATTAAAACTGTAGACCAGCACCGAAAATGATTTTTCATGACTTTTTTTAAAATACTGGTCTTTACAAAAAAAATTGAAAAAAGCACTAAAGGACAATATGAACACACTAAAATGGTTTCTAATGCTTGACTTTAACATTAAAGACTGATCATAAGTCAATGAGAGAATCTCATTTGCCTATTGATGTATTTTTCAACCTCCACTCACTTATGTATTTCTGCAAAAAGGGAAAAGAAAAGCTAGAGAGATTGATCAGGGGTAAAAATGTTGCCTCCCAAGCAAATGAACCCGAGTCCCTGTGTTTGGATCTCCAGATCTCACATAACATGAGATAGAAATGGCAGTGGATCCTGGAAAGCACCAAGATTGCTTTCACAGATTGCCAGAGGTCATTGTTCAGCCAGCTTGCTCCTGTTCAAAAATGCATGTTAGAATTGGTAAGTTCTCAGATTTCTAAAGGGAGAATAGCTATACAAATTCATCACCTAAACTGCACTCTTGTCCCATAAAAAGTACGTATCCATTAATCTAATAATCTCCATGCTTAAAGGATATCATCAAGAAAGACCTAAAAGAATTATGTTGAAATAAAAGATTAGTCATTATGCAATGGGTTAGAAAAATTGAAGACTATCCAAATGCCTTGATATACAATGCTAAAGAGTAGAGTGTCTGATGAGAAACTACAGAGCATGAAGGCAAGATAAAAAAATCAAGGAAATGATGTGTAGATATGAAAAATATTTCTTATTGTAAGTATGACAGAAAGATGTGAATACTGCTTACACATATGTAAGCACAAGGGGAAAACAACAAAAGTACAATATATTTTTGTTCATTTTGTAAAAGGACTGCAATCAATAAACATCAAATACACACCTTGAAATCTTCTAGATCTTAAACTCTAGCAGTTAACAATTCATGTGATGAGCTTCTACATTTAAACTGAGAATGCAGGATTTCTACAAAATTTTAAAGGACTCTATGTTCACTCTGCCCAACAAGAAGTGAACATAAACTCCTCACAGAAATTTAGCAAAGGTCGTAATAAAGCAGAGTCATTGGATAACCATCAGTTAAGTCCAATTAATCAAAACTTTCCATGGTACATTCCAAGTTGTGCCCTGTATTATGTACAAAGAGACTAAAGGGACGATGGGTTTTGCTGTCACTTTCTTTATTATGAGGTTTGTACACAATTACAGACCACATTACCCAGGCCCTCAGAACTGAATGGAAATTGAGCAGCTGAAGCCTAAGTCTTTCCTTTGAAAAGGAATGTCTTCCAGCTATTTTTCTTTCTCATAATACTGAATTTTCATATGGATCTAACTGTGGATAAATAATTGCCAAAATGGTTTCTTGACTGACGCTCTCCCATTTTGGATTTTTGGCATTAAAAATAAATCTAGTAGTAATCATTTAACATTAATGCAGGGGAAGACTTTCCACGTCTACTAAAGAATAGCACAAAGTGTCATGGGACAATTTAAACTCCAGCTCTTGAAGCTCATTTATCATCTTTTTCTGTAACCCTATAGCTGTTCTTAGGAACTGAGAAAGAAGATAAATGGATCCCCAAGAAACAAATATTTACAAACCTTTTGAAAATGCTTTTTAAGTGGGAAAGGAAATACTCCATTATCTATGCTCATCACAGGAGAATTCACAACCCAGGGTCAAATAGAGTGTGTGCTGTTCAACCCATCACCATTTAGAAATGAAAGCAAACAGTTCGAGATTTCAAATTTATAACCAAAAGTCTAAATCCTAGTTGGAGTTCTATTTTCTTGCAAAGAAGAATGTGAACTTAGTAGTTTCAATAGGAATAGCTAAGATATGCGTTATTTAATAATATCTTTATTGGTTTACTGCAGTGCCTCCCATAGCCTGCTGTCCTTAAAGAGAAACAGACAAGAGAGAAATGTTTAAGCACCGACTATTCTTTCCTCAAAAAATTTTTTTTCCGAAATATAAAGTTAATGTTTGGAAAAAGTGAGTGAAGTAAGCAAAATTGTTTCAATTTGATTTTAAGAAAAAGTCATTGAGAAATAACAAGAGAGCCGAGGACAAGGTTCAGAAGTTAGAACTTGATGAGCCAGTGTGAGGACTGTTTGAAGTCCCAGCACCCATAGAAACTAAAAGGAAAAAAAAAAATAGAACATGGTACCTGTAACATCAACGCTATGAGGGGAAGACACAGAAAGATCACTGAGGTTTGGTGACTTCCAGCCTAACTCTAGATTTAGTGACTCAAATGAACAAAGCAGAGAATAGAACAGGACACCTCTGACAGACTCCTCTGACCTTCCCATGTTCATGAACATGATTGCACACCTACCAACACATATGTATCCATCACACATGCATCCACCATCATGCTCCCACCCACCCATCAGCAAACATACACACACACACACACACACACACACACACACACACACACACACACACACACGTGTGCACAAGTGAAACAAGAGCAACAACAAACTGGAAGCTTGACCCAACGAGCAATGATGAAGTCTAATGTGTGCCACTACACTTGATTCCTGGGAAAGCTATTCAGAATCTAAAGTGTTAAACCATAAGCTTTGATTTCCTTTTGAAATGTCTTCAATAAAGAAAATAAAATTTTGACAATGTAAAGCATAGGACATTCACCATTATATCATTATATAAATAAAGGCTGTGCTACCTTTGTTGTTACTGTTTTCTTGGTCCTTCTTACATGGTCATGTTTCTGTATACATGTAAGAGTCTGTAAGAGTCTCAAACATTAACACGGAAGAACAGATAGGATGAGCCGGTTAACTGTGTCCTAATCATCCTCCCCAGTGTCTTCTAAATGTCTCAATATCTCCTCACCATCCTAAAAAGTAGGTAGCTATGTATTGGAAAGTTGTCAAATAATGTTCAAGGAAGACAGTTTATTGGAGTGACCTAAGACTTAAACAGAGCCCTAGAATGTTGAGGTTATTTTTATCATTTTTTGTCTTCTATGTCATTATTCTTAATATGGCAAACATGTCCAATGGCTACAACACAGTTCCTCAACTCAAAAGTGAATGATAAAGACAAGCCAGTAATTTGAAATTTAAAGACATGAATAAGCCAGAGGGGGCATAATACTGAAGTTCTAAGAAAATATAATGGAATGGAAATTACTGAAACTAACAATGTGGCAGGGCAAGGCGGCCTGGCATGCAACATGGCTCTGAGTGAGGCAGAGGTGTGTCGTGTCACCTTAGGAGTCACACGCCACTTCTGGCTTGGTGTGCTGTGCTGTCCACTCTCTCCTCTACCTGCTGCATGCCATTTGCTATAAGCTTTAGTCATCATATTTACCCATTTGTGACAGGAGAAACAGAGTACTCTGAACTGAGGCTTTGCTTTTAACTTTCAAGCAAAGCACATAAAAATGTATTTTTCCCACAAAGGATTATGGACTTGTCATATTAACCTCATCTAGCAAAAGTAAAATAATTTTGTGAGACTATACCAACTTTAAATTTCATAAGCTATGAATACAAACAAGACTTAAATTGACTTTGATGACTGATATATAATTTCATGTTCCATGTAGGCTCTAATTCATAATAAATGCACTGGATTTTTTACTTCATTTTTTATTTACATGAGTCTGTGTGTGTGTGTGTGAGTGTGTGTGTGTGTGTGTATGTGTGTGTGTGTGTGTATGTGTGTGTGTGTGAGAGAGAGAGAGAGAGAGAGAGAGAGAGAGAGAGAGAGAGAGAGAGAGAGATGCATGTGCATCTCCATACGCTGTTACAAGAGTGCCAGGAATCAAAATCAAGTAGTCAGATTTTATCCACCAAGTCACCTCTCTGGCCCCTAAGTTAGATTCTTAATGTTAAAAGCATACTAAGAATGATTTCTGTAAAGTGCGGAATTATACTTAAACATGATAATAAGTGTACATGTATTTTAACATCTATTTGGTGCTTACAGATTTTTCATGGGAATCGATATTACATAGAATTATATAATTACTACAGTTAATTTTAAGAAAGTCAACAAAATACCCAAAATTGATTTAATATCCTCTATGGAGCCATATGCAACCTCTCTCTTATGTTTTGTTCTGGATCGCATCAATAGATACAGACCCGACTTACAGAATGAGTGAGTCTCCACCAGACCTGTGAGCATGTCTTTCTGATCCTGTGGGATCTTTCCAGTTTGCATTGGAAGTCTTCACTCTGACACAAAGCCTCTCAAACCCAGTGAAAAGATTGGTTTTGTCATGTACAGTATGGACCAAAACTATGTCCCTAACATGTAGTTAACTGCACCTGGATTGCTTTCAGAAGGGATGATGTGAACACATGATACAAACAAAGTAGGTGAGATACACAGGAAAGGCTCACAGATTCCCTAGCATTGCAAAGGCTCATGATGAGCTTTCTTATTTTCCAGAGGCAATAAGTAATTTGCCATAACGTCTTATCACTGATACCCATGGGATATAATGAATGAAGTTAATAAAACAATATTTGTTGTATTCTCCTACTGCATCTAACACAAAACAAATAGGTCATGAAGTAAATCTATCAGTTTATCTACTAGAATACTTATATCAAAAAAGTATGTGGTATGAAAATAGAAGGAGGAATACGTGGTGTAGAAAGAATTTAAGTGGGAATAAAGGGCAAGATGGGGAAAAGGAAGAGTGGATGTGAGGGTTGGCCAAAATTCAGGAATCATTAGGATATTTATTTACAAGCTAATTATAAAATAAACTTGAAAAGAACTAAATCTATCCACTTATCTGCCAGAATATTATGTCATATAGTTACTTACTGTCTGTTATTTCTGTTCTTTGTAACTTCAATATAATCTGTCCAAGCACTGGCTAATTTCAGTTGTACTTGCCCAAGTAAAATTTGCTGAAAGAATTAAGCATCAAAGTCAGAGGGAAAAGGGGTAAGAGTATCATACTGGTGGAGTGTTTCCTTCACATGAACTAGGTTCAGGTTCCATTGCCAGCACCACACACAGACATAAAAAAATCATAATGAAACCAATATTTAGAAACATTATACATAAGTGTTATATAACTTGATAATGTAACACAATCATTATTGGAGAGGACATTACATGCCTTAATGTACAAATCATTAAATATCCTTAACATCACAGCATTATAATCATTGTGGGTTGGGAGAAACTTACTGAAGAACATTTGCAACGCCAATTCCTCCCTGGCTCAGGCTCCATCAGGAAGAAATACAGAAGGACACTAGATTCAAACTGCTATTGCTTCCATGTCTGCTATTTGTGTAAGGCAAGCCAGGAAGCCCATTCCTGCCCTGCAGCCAATCTGCTTAAAGAGACACAAACAGATCACCTCCTCGCTAGCTTTGCACCTGGAAAGACCATTCTCTTCAGCTGGCAGGAAGCTTTCTTGGATGGAGGAACAATGCTACTTCTAGAGGAATTCAGTCAAACTACATGGCTTCAATGTATTACTTGAAAAGTCATGGACACTTTTGGAAAGAGCAATCCTTAGCCATCTAAGAAGTCAGCACAGAATCATGCCCCAAGGATGTTTTTTTAAAAAATTACAATCAAATATTGACAAAAAGGTACAGATGTCCAAACTGTAAAGATATACAGAAACTCCACACTGTATGAAGAAATGTCTGGAAAACGATTATTATTGATCCATAATAAAAGAATGTTTGTTTTTCTTTTTGGAGATCCTCAAAATTTGTCTGCAAATTTAACTAGATTCCATGTCTAAGTAAGCTTAATTTGTAATGCCCGCATGATTTTATTACTAAAGCATAAAAATATATATAGTTTCTTAATCAGAAAGATGTAGTAAGAACTAATCCTTTTATGTTTTTTATAGGAATAATGTATATATCCTTAAAGTCACAAAACAATGGCATGATCTTTTTAGATGTGAGAGATTTGTTTCTTTTAAAAATATTTTATTTGTATATGTGTATGTGTGTCCAAGAATGAGAGAATATGTGTGTTTGGAAAGAGACAGAGAGAGATGGAAAGAGATGGAGAGAGATAGAGCCAGAGAGATGAGACAGATGGGAGAGAAGAAGAGAGAAGAGTTAGGGCGAGAAGAAAAGAGAGAGAAAAAGAGAGAGAGAGAGAGATAGACAGACAGACAACACATGAGTGCCATATCCCCATGTGGCATTCACAAATCAGAAAACAACTTTATGAAATTGGTTCTCTCCTTCTACATTATAGGCACAGGTTTTTCACACAGATACCTTTTTCCATTGAGCCATTGCACTGGCCCAATAATTTCTTGTTAAATAATAAAAATTTTCATGCATATAAAAATCTAAAAAATACTATGTCAAACAGCAGCATAATTTCTTCAATACATTATCAAAAACTTGGTAATGCCCTTAAACTGTCTCTCTACATTGCACAAAAGTTAATACAAAGGCAAATAGATGGATGCAGTATGAGTATGTTTTCAGGTAGTATGGATCTGAAGCATATGAAATTGGTGGTCTTCTCTAGAAACTAGATAATAAATTGATGAAGTATGCAGGGGAGTATTTACTTAGAGAAAACTTTTGAAGTATAAATGATAAAATTTTGGTGGTTATATTCTGAGCAGGATATTTTCTCTCACCAAGATCTGAAAGACTTTTATGATAGTTGTGAAGTCTGGTAGAGGGAGAACCAAATAGCAGCTTTATTGTGCTGCAGTCAAAATAAAACTGCATGTTTTGGGCAATGTAAGCTGGTGAAGCTCACTGCTTGAGTCTCTCTCCAGACATTAGAGGGTCCAAGGCCAGTGCAGGCCCCACATTGAGGCTGTAAAGTTTCAAGAAGAGTATTCTGGTTTTATTGTTGCTTTTGATTTTTGTAAATTTTGTCCAAATGCCTTTCCTGCTTTATTGATGTCTATTTTGCTTTACAATGTCAACTAACTAAAAAGAGCTCGGGGAATATTGACTGATAAAACAGTGAGTATGTGGGTTCTTGGTACATTAAATCCTTGAGTTTGATTGAAAGACTCAGATATCCAGAAAGCTTCTCCTGCCTTCCACCTTACCTCCCGAGTCCCTGCCCCTCCCTGCTATCCTGGGGACTTTCTAGGCAAATCACTGCTTATATAATGCCAATGTCAGGCAGTTCTCTGTCTTACATGAAAGTGGTTTGTTCCATTTTAAACAGCAATTAACTTCAATGATGCTGAGCTCAAGTGAGACCTCAGTAGATGGAATGCAGATCTGGAACCCTTTCATAATTATCTTTTCAAGGCTACAAAGAAAAGAAGCCAATTCCTTTTTTTTTTCCCTGTGATTTCCTCAGATATCAAATTCAGCTCTTCTCAGAAATCCACATTTGTTTGGTTTGTACTTTGACTGACTATGATTTTAGCTGCTCAACTCCAGACAGAGCACTGACTATTGTCAAACATCATACAGTCCTCACTGACTACAACTTCCCATGAAGAAGACTCCCAGTTGAGAGAAACTTCTATGATGCTGTACTGCAGCTGTGGAAAAGTTCATGTTCCCCAACCACTTTGTACACTGTGAAGTGAAATCTACATTATATAAGCAGGATAGGAACTGGACAAAATTTGCTAAAAACTAACAAACAAAAACAGATATAGTACACATTGCAGGTTTTATCCAGAAAAGTAAATAATAGTTTAAAATGATGTGTATGAAACTAGATAGCTCTCTTCAGATATTATCAATGTAATTTTAATAGCTAAAGAAAGCTGTCTCACTTTTTGTTTGCTGTAGGAAGAAGGATTTTTTTGTTTGTTTGTTTGTTTGTCTTTTTTTGGTAGTCATTAAATCGAGGCAGTCATAACTTAGAAAACTTTGGTGTTTCTCTTTGTAGGTTCTCTAGCCTTTTCTTTATGACTCTTTTGTTTAGTAGACATTATTTAGATAGGCGGGAAATTCAAGTGAAAATATTGATGCCTTATGACATAGGATGGTAGTATCTAAATATCTCAGGCATTTTGCTTGAATTCATGTGCTCTGAGGTTTTTAGGCTCTTTGTCAAATTACTAGCTTTGAGTTCAATTGTGTTCTTCTTTTTGGAGAAAGAATATTCCAGAACTCTCCTGAAACACTGTGCTTCCTAAATGTAGCTGATTTTCAAGACACTATGATAATACCTACTTGTACCTACCAGCCCCTGTAGGCTACATCTGAGTAAGTAATTTAGTACATAAGGTCTCTTAGCTTTCTTAAGAGGGGTTTTGACATTATGGGAAGCATGTGTGGGAGAGAGCAGAACTAGTCAGTTTAAAATGAACCAGGTTTTTTTCTATTCCCTATATTCATGAAAACAGAGCAACCAGTCTACATGATGTATACAGAGGTCCTCAGAAAGAGACAACACATTTGATTCTATCTGAGAAGACACTGGTAATCTTCAGAAGCATATAGCACTCTCTGATCTGTAGTTTGGTTTCTGTGATCTTAACCCTTCATGTCTGTTCTAAAGACAAGATGCATTTACCAACATTGCCAAATGCTCAGGCTGTTCCACTGAACCACTTGCTGATGAACATTTTGTGTGGCAAACTTTCTGTAATATCATGTTACATATAGCAAAGTACAGTAACACCTTGTTTTGTGGTAAAAACTATCCATCATTATATGAATAGAAGAACACAATTATGATAATTGCATTTGTCAAAAATATTCATTCAAAAGACTGAAGAGATGGCTCGGGGGTTAAAGTGTTTGCGTACAAAGCAAAAGGACCTGAGTTTAGATCCCAGATCCCAGAAGAAAAGGCCAAATAGAAATAGTAGTAGTCTGCACTTCAGACCCTGAAAGGCAGAGCCTGGGAAAACAAGAGCAAAGTAATAAGAAGGTAGAGCAATCCAGGATGATTCCCAAAATCATCCTTAGGCTTTCACAGGCCTACATAGCACACTCTTTTACACACACATACACAAACATTTACACCCACATCCACACATGAAAAAATATATTCATATGAAAGCTGTGGCAGTTTGCCTACCTGCTGCCAATGAATTCATGATCAAATGATTTATGAAGAAAGGAGGCTTTATTTTGGTTTATGATTGACCAGATACAATTCTTAATCCAGCTTGTTGGGAGAATTCATACCAACACCAGGGCTATACCATATCCACATAAATGAGAGAGGAACGATCCTCACTTGCAGACGAACAGGTCTGACCAAGGATCCAGAAGGCTGCCAACTTCCTTAAACAGCTCCCTGGAACTTACTCACCTGCCCAAAGACTAGTCCCACTCACGACAGGCTGGGCCTTTCCCCATCAATTAGATAATCTCCTGCAGTTTGCTGACAGTTTAACTCAACTACCAGTTCTGCATACCTGTGTCTGGCCAGAGCGTAGAGCCTTCAGTTGTAAAGTGAACACCAGTATCTAACTATGACAGAAACCATATGAATATTTATTGAAGTATCACCTAAATAACATCTGAAGAGTCAAACACATAGATTGACGATTTCTTTAGAGCTACAATAATTTTAGAAAGAATTCTGTTTCTCTTCTAGACCAGAAGCTCTATGGAAAGATGTTCTGTATCTAGCTAGCATTGTTGATTATATTATATCCAGAATTGCACACCATTTCTGACACAGATCACATAGTTGGTCTCTAAAGTCCCATGGTATTCATTGTTCTTTCCTGGCCTCCACAGCATCCACAAGGTGTCATCCCACTTCCTGGAAGGTGAGGTATGGTATGGACCAGGTTCTCAGAAGATGTTTGTCCTCTCAACATCAGCAGAGCTTCCCATCCATTTTCAAGGAAATAAGTCCATTTTATTACTCCTAACAACAGCAGGAAGCTTGAGGAAAATTTTATATAACATTGGAAAGACTGTGTAATTTTACAAGCATCATCATTTAATATGATCACAAAGTTAATCTTTGCCACATTGTGCTGTTTGATTTTCTTCATGAGATCCAACCTGAAATCATGCTGTGCTCCCCCTGAACTCCTGACTTCACTGAAGGTTGTCATCCTTTAGATTAAGTTCAGCAAGGGTGGGACATTCCTAGCACACAACTCACCTCTGTGCACCAGACAATCATGGGAAGAAAAGATCTGGGGAAAAACCATGCTGAGTATTTGTTAATAGAACAAATAGAACTGTTGGAAACAAGACACTGATTAGAAGTTGCCACTGTTGGTAAAATGTGTCAACTTTTCTAAATTATTAGAAAATAAAAGAGACTTGCCACTTTGCCTTTGACAAAAACTGGCTTCTTATTGTAAAGATGT
Source organism: Typhlomys cinereus (assembly GCA_023101885.1). NCBI lineage: Eukaryota > Metazoa > Chordata > Mammalia > Rodentia > Platacanthomyidae > Typhlomys > Typhlomys cinereus. Next base: position 889,181 of record JALPQD010000487.1, read on the forward strand.
TAAATTAAGAATTTTAGAATCAGGAAACACATGTTGACTTCCTTTTCCTAAAATAAGATTCATGTGATCCCCAGTAACTCATCAGTACAGAATCTTAATGTTATCCAACTGTGTGAAAAAACCTAATTCTATTTTTCTAAGGAAAGATATTTTGCCAGGTATCTGGCATGTAAGAGATCAATAAATGCTCCTCTCCTTTATTCTTACATTTAAATTAGCTGAGAACTTTTTTTAATGAAAAGATGTTTATATAAACTAAGAATAAATAAAGACTCCTAATTTTTTTTAAATCTATGATGGATATTAAATAAACGGTGCGGTTCCGTAAGATCTCTTTCACAGCATTCTCTGTTGCAGAAAGTTTTAGGGACTGAAGACAATCAGAAAGTGTCCCGTGGCAATTTTGCTCCGTTAAGCCTTACAGTGAGTTTTTGTACTGAAAGATGCACGCTCTAAAAAATAAATTAATAAAGGGAAGTGGGGAGGTAAGAGGAAGAGAGGCCAAATGGGAGGCAGAGACACTGATCTGCCAGCAGCTGAGCAGCTGAGAGCGCTCTAGATTTTCTTGGATCAGTCCACAGTGCAGAGCTCAACTCTGATCTAACTAGTAGCCTGGTTTTTGGGTGTCTATTTGCAGATGCAGTTGAATTATCAATCCGCACAGACACACAATCCGGGTCCAATGTCACTTCTCCTCATTATGTTAATAGTTAATACATGCAAATGAAAACACTCTAGCAATTTGATTTCTTTGAAGATAGTTTGCATATTGTCTTAGCCGTAATGACAGTACACTTCCCTCAGCCTCCATTTATGCAAGGAAGTGGAGTTCATTTTTATCTGCTCAAGTTCACTCCGGCTGCTGCTGCAATGTATGTGCATGTTTCTTTTTTACCTTTAGCCTAATTACCATTCAGGTACCATAAGCAGATTTTTCATGCTATTGGTGTTTTTCTTAATTAAGAAACAAATGAATTCTCCCTAGCAAAAAAAAAAAAAAAAAAAAAAAAAAGATGGAACAACAGAATAAGATGCCAGGGGCTGATGTTCTGCTTCTTAATTGAAGCAGTTCCATTGTTCGTGTCTGCAGTGAGGGGCAGCAATGTCATAAGTGTAGAATGTTAATAGTACAAAAATAACATAGACTACTTTTAAAAATAAAGAGGGGATTCAAAAAGTGTTGTAAGAGCTTTGAAAACACAGATTTTTATCCCTGTATTAGTTCTGACAGTAACAAAGTAGTTCGCTTATAAACCCCTCACACTTAGCAAACCTGAGGTTCTAACCTCAGTCCTGAGAGACAGACTGGCCACTCTTCTGGTCTAGTTAACCATTTCCTACTTATTGGTTTTTCATCAATTAAGAAGGTGCCAGGAGAACTATTTGTTTCTTTAATTTGTGAATAAACTATTTCTGTTTTCATTTGCATACTTTTTTTTCTACCCACAATGCAATCTCAAAGTCTTACCCAAATATCTGAAATACATGCCATGTCTTTAAAATAAGATACATGTAAATTCAGAGACAGTCCTTCCAATTGCTGAAGGATGAGGAAAACTTCCAGGAGCCAAAGCTTTGAGAGGAACTGTGAAACTTCCACCCTGTAACTATTATGGCAAATACTGGCACAAATCTGAAGTAATGGATGGCAGAATATTACATTTTTTTCTTTCATAAAATCTGTGGACAGATGTCACTTGTCCTTTTCTCAGCTTACAAAAGTTATTATTGAGATACTTAGATTTTAGTAATGAAAATTTATTAACGTATTTTAAATAAAAGTAAAAAAAGGCATCATGTAGACTAGTATGGTTTTCTAACAAGGAAAGCTCTTTATAAAATATGGTACATAGTATAAATTTCCCAATAACTAAAATTCTGCTGATATTTATAAACATACTTTATGATAGTTGTCTCAGTTATGTGTTAGATATATGTGAGAAACACATGAAGATACTTTAATAAACAAATATTATAGGTGTGAAAAAGATAGATGCTCAGGCAGTTTCTTCCTATGTGGAGAAAAATGGTCTTAACTAATATTTACTATATCTAAAATATCATGATTCACAGTGATTAAATAATAATAATGCTTTATTCTATTTTCTAAACTTTAAATTTATTTGTTTATTATTTATTTGGGAGAGAAACAGAGAGAGAGAGAAAGAAAGAGAGAGATGACAGGCATGCAGCTGAGGTCAGAACTTATCTTTCAGAAGTCAGTTTTCAATTCAACATATGGGCTTCTGGGGAGAGAACTCAGGCTTAACAAGCAGGCACCTTTCTGCTGAGCAACCTATCTATCTTCTAACCCTTTATTTTTTAAAACTGAATATTTTTGTCACAGTGCAGAACATCATACAATATCCCTAGGTTGCTCTACAGGGATAACTCACGGCTTTGAAAGACAAATGCTATACTTTCACTTGTGGTTATGTTTAAACTTAAAAAAAAAGAAAAACATTTCATGACTCATCCTGTAGACTACCATTCAGAAAATTTAAATTTTGAGGAATCCATGTTTCTGTGAAAATCATAAGATGAATTTGAAAGAGTTTAATCCAATCACAAGTTTTGACATCCTAAGAAACTGTCCATTGCTGTTCATTTCATCATTTTTTTTTGAAGTGTGGACAGTGGCCATGGAAGTATTTTCATGTCAATTATCTTGACACAGCAATGTTACGAAGAATTTGCTTCCTCTGGTAAATAAAGTCAGTATCCATAAAATACTACATGATGCATTGAGTTCATTTTATCATATAACTTTGAAATGCGACAGGGACAATCTGTTTTTCTCTCACTTTCTTGAATTTCTATATAATTGAAGTGAGTAGAAAGGGACAGGGGATTAATGAATTTTGTAGCCTTGAGACTGACCAATGAGTTTCATAATGCATTTAAAATATGAACCAGAACAAACAGAATTTTTCTTGGGTATTCCTGGAAACTTACAAAGGGTAATATCTCTTCAGATTCCTCAAGTAGAAAGACTGAAGCTGTTCATTATCAAGCTTAAGCCAGTAGCAAAAATGTTTAGAGTAACCACTGCTCCCTTGCCCTGCAGCTGGGTGAAGCCGTCTCTCTCCCCCCACCCCCAGGCTCTGACTTGCTAACCAAGTGTCCCTGCCAAATTCTTGGCACTAACAGTGAGGGGGAAGAGGCCATACCATAATGTGTTGATAATGAGGAGATAGAAATAGCAAACCAGCTGTATTGTCCTAATAAAGTATGTCTGGGATTTAGAGACACAACAACTATGTGTTCAGGTCATCCAAATGAATTTCAACCAACTGAGTCTTCCAATGACCTTTGTAGATATCACTGAGAATCACTCACAGTATATTTCATATATGAATTCCAGAACTGTCTGACCAAAGAGAATAATGCAAATCCAATCATCATCCTTTTCTATATTGATTATTATACACAAAGGAACTTTGTACTTGTTGATTGACACAAACTACTAACTTTTTCTAAATAATTGTTATACCAAAGGACCTTTGAGTTTTTATTTATATCTAAAATTTATTAATGTTAAAATTAAGCAATGTGATCTATAATACATTTCATAACTTTACAAAACAAATCCGTTATATCTATGTAAATGCACCAATTAAGTTCCTGCCTAGAGACAGTTATAGCATTTTGGGGGTCTTAATACCTAAGTTGACTTGCACCCTCATTTTCAAGCAGGTTGCTTACAAAGTCATTTCTCTGAATATTCAGTACTAACAGAGTTCCACAAGTGACTAAGAAGTAGCAAATATCATTTGATCAAAATACAGTGTAAATAACAGATCACCAAATTCTGAAGACAGATTCTAGTCACATTTATCATGTTCATCCCAGACATTTCATGTAATCGTCTGAGCTTTGAAGTTCTAACCAGATCGTCTTCAATAATTTAATCTACTAGACCTTTCTGTGAGTCTATGTGAGTCTATTTTTAGTACTAACCACTAACTTTATCATCAAGAAAACCACTTGTAGCCTTTCAACAGCTATAGGACACACAGAGGCCCAAATTCTTGATTGTAAAGCTTACCTTAATACCCCACCGTACAAATGAGTTACCTATTCGATGGATTCACTCTATAATGCCAGATGAATTTATTTCCATCTAGAGTGTCTAATTCACATCCCACTATGAGTACAGTTGTCCCAGCACAAAATTGCAAACTTACTTTAAAAATTGCAAGACTTACTTTTTACCTTTATTCTGTAATGTTGTGGATAATGGATCATGAACTGTGGAGATGACAATGTTGGATCACAAAGTCAAAATCTTGGACATGTAAACAATGTTTCTTGGCTGCCTCTCAGAATGTTAATCATGGAAATATAACAAGATCTTTAACACTATGTAGGTTGTTTAGAATTTTTAGGCATAAGCATTTCAGTAGTGTGTACTTTTTAAAAGACTCAAAATTCTTGAGTACCTTAATAGATAATGACAAATTCAGCTAGATGCATAGCTTCTCTGGGATCTAGGTCACTTAAAATGAGAAAAAAAAATTTACATTTCCCTCAGCTTCATATATTGCATCTATTCTAATTTTGTGTTCACTTCTTAAAGCTATTTAACTATAAGTTACTGTATTTTATTTTCTTTGCCCTCTGTCATAATTGCCAAAGGATGTTTATAGTAGCATTCATGAATTCTAGTCTTCCTGTTTTCCCCAGAGGTTTCCCTCTGAAGTCCCATTGATAGCTTAGGCCTAAATGTAGGCCATGCAGTGAGTGGATCATTTCCTGCTTCTACTGCTGCAACTTCCCACAAGAATTCAAGAGACATTCTGGAGGATTTGCCAGGACACAAAAATCTTTCAGAATAAATAAATTAATTAATTAGTAGTAGTAATAACAATATTAATAATGATGGAAAGGGACAAAGTAGTTAATATATTTGACCTGTAACCAATTTTAAAATATGTCTACACGTAAATCACATGGATGAAAATGAAAAGCATCTGAAAGCAACTTGAAGGTGAAACATTTGACACGAATGAAATAAGAATGGTTTGGGGCAAAATAGAACAAAATTTTTACAATCAGGAAAGCACCGTCATAGGGGGAAACTTCTTTTCTTACAATAGGACCTAGAATAATACATCACACTATAAAGAATAGATCTTTTATCTAAAACCAAACGATCATATACTATTAATCTGAGGTTAATAACATAACTATGACCTATGCCAAGAATAGAGAAATGTTACACTTTAAAAGGCGAATCTTTTTCGCTGTACTATTTCCTTTTCTAATGTAAAATAGAGTTTAATCTCCACTGGAGGACCCACTTTCAGTATATCCTTATATAAGCTTAATAAAAACTACATAAAATGATCATCACAGTTATTCCTTCTTATGTTAATGTCTGAATTAGACAGGTATTGAATTCTTTATTTTTTCTTCTCCTCTTTCTAACGGCAGCAGTATTTCTCTCTTCTCAAGTACACAACTAAGAGGAAGATGAGTAATTTAAAACTTAGTTATGCTGAAAACACATGCCTCCCACAATATCAATAGCAGTTCTGGTGATGGTAGGAAAATAACATATGAATTTTTTAATATGTGCTTCTTATTTTTAATTTTTTCTAATTAGTATTAATCTTTCACTATTTCAAATAATAATTAGCTAAAAAACAGAAATGATATCAATGGCATGCAATCAAAAGATAAATATTACTGTTTCCAACTCACAAGTCTAAGTCCTGGAAATAATTCTTTGATTTCATTTTATAGAAAAAGTTCATGTAAAATAAAGAAATATGGAACTAATGGTGTAATACAAGTATAGGCATACCACATTAATTTAATTTTTACTTTTTTTTCATTTTGTGATTGAGAGATTTCCACATCAGTGTGAACACACCTGTCTAATCCTTCAAATGTATAACAGACTGGTGGCATAATTTTAATTAACCCATCCCCTATTAATTCACATTTAGATTTCTAATTTTTCTCTCTTATAAACATTGTAACAATGTGCACATCTATCTGGCTATCTATGGATTACATGAAATTTCTGGGCAAAAAGGATATTGCAATTTTAATTGCTATAAACAGTCCAAAACAAACTGGCAATTCCAGGAACTTTTAGTCTATCCACTTGCTATGAAAAAATGCATCCTTCTCAACACATGCTGATGAAACTAGGCTAATGCATATGAATGAATGGAGGCTACCAAAGACAATCTCATGAGTTAAGCAGAAACAGATTCAATTAAAAAGATACCACTCTGTTCATTTGTTTTTGAATGCATAGTCCAGCCTCAATAAAATATTCATATTAAGTTACTTTGTGAAAGTACAGGGTGATTATTACAGACACTGACTGCAATGTTGCTTTTAAATGTGTATGCAAAAGTTAGAGGGTAGTTCAGAAAGTCTAATGTTGAATCAGAGATAACAATAATTGTGGAATTTAACAAAATGAAGGGTGATGGAAACCTACTGTCAACTCACTAGTCCCTTATCCTATCATTTCCAAACTGTAATGTGGTAAAGTCATGCAATTACCAAAAAATGTAAGACCTACTGATTAGGCTTTCTATGAAAATCTGCAATGATCATTACTTAAAGGATGAGTCTGAGAAGCCCTTACTCTTCAGCTTAGCATACAAAGTCCTTTCAAACACTCACCACAAATCAGTTCTCTTGATAAATTCTTGGCACTGTTTTTCATTTATTTTAATTTTTTAAAAAATAATTACCCGGTGAATCTTTTTAAAATATCATGTTCTGCAATGTTTTTCTGCCCTTGGTCAAGTTATTAATTCTGTCAAAATTCAATCCCTGTCAGGCGTAACTAGAACATTGTGTTAGCGGATCTTCACAGTTAATCTAACTGGATTTGGTATCGCCAGAGAAATACTCTGCTCAGTGGGTTTATGAGGGCTGCTGGGAGAATGGGTCAATGGGAAAGGAGAACTCATTGCGAATGAAAGCAGTACTATCCCATGAAGTGGAGTCCCTGACTGAACAAAAGGAAAAGATACAGCAATCTCTCTTTTCAGCTTCCTGATTGCCGGTGCTATGTAACCAGCTACTGACACAGAAAGACCAATTGCCTCTTGTTTTTGCCACTTGTCTTCCCCGCCATGGTGCACCTTATGCTCAAACTATGAGTCAAAATAACCTTTCCTTCCCTTAGGTTTCCAATCTCAAGCACTTTGTCACAGCAATAAGAAGTGTAAGTAATGTTAACACAAGCAAAAATGGGACATGAGTTACAGGCATAGCATTCATCTAGGTGTTTTCGCACCGACCTCCCTTTACACCTCCATTGATCATGAACACATCTAGTGCTATTCTGCCTTTAACCATCAGTAATGTGCTCTTTGAAACCACAGTTTGTTGACTTCTGTGATTTGTTTTTTTTTTATTTTACCTACTCATGTCTTAATAAAATATACGTAAAAAATTATATTTATGTTTGTTTAACACTGAATGAACAAGTAAAATATTTATGTTAATTTTAAATTATGTAGATAATGCATTTTTTAGGGCAAAATTACAAACCACTTTGTTAAAATATAGACCTCGGTAAATGACATAGCTTTGAAACAATCATTCATTCATTCATTCTTTTAATACTGAGTACATTATATATGTGCATTAGCCATCCTTCTAGTCACTGGAGGCACAGAAGAAAATGAGATCAGGTGCCACCTATTCAACTATGGTCTAATAAAACATAATCTACTTAACTATGATCTAATAAAGCATAATCTAAGGAAATAAACAAACTGACAAATATATAAATGATATTTCAAATTAAAGCAGAATAGGGTACTAAACAACAGGGTACAGAAGGGAACAAAGGAACTACTCAGAAGAGTTGACAATTGGCAGAAGCATGTCCTAAGAAGCCAGATGTATGTAAACCTAAGGTTTGCTGGTCAGGGTAGTAGACTCAATAAACAGAAAGAAGACCTATAAGGGTATGATGTAACAAGAGTTTCTATAGACATGGTAGGAATTGAGAAGAGCTATAGTACATGGCATGTTTCATAATTTGATAAGTTGTAAGGGACATAAGTTATTTGGTTGCTGAAATACTTTCTTTAACATTATGCACTCTGTATGTAGAGTTAGGATGACATAAAGGAAGTGTCCTCTAGGAGGTTCAACTACTGAAGCTTTGACATATGAGCTTTAGCTGCTATAGAAGTACTACTAGCTGCAGGTTTTAGAAATACCGCTGAGAGCACTTTCCAGAGGAAAAAAAAAGTCAGCACCCTATGACTTGAACCCATCTTTACTTGGGTGTTCTACATTGCTGGATCTGGAATCACTGGAATTCTTTTAAATATTAATTGCAAAGTGCATTGGAGAATGTAAGGCACCAAAGTGATGGGATTTCATTTTTCAAAAGAATCATTTTTGAAAATTAAAGTTAATTTGTTCTTACTATATAAGATTACCTTGACTATACAGCAAGCAAAGCAGACATGATGGTATATGCCGGTAATCTCAGTACTTGGGACTACTTGACTATACAGCAAACAAAGCGGACATGCGGTATGTGTCTGTAATCTCAGTACCTGGGAGACAGAGGCAGGTGCATCTCTGTGAATTGAAAGCAGGCTTGTTTTGTAAAGCAAGTAACAGGTCAGCAATGGCTACATAGTGAGACTCTACATACACACATGCACACACACACACACACTCACACACATAAACACACACACGTGTATATATATTTACATAGTAGCAAGTGATGAAAAAGATGTCTTGAGATAGGAATTATATAGAATGGCTTTAAGTCTTTGAAGCCCATAAGAAATATTCAGAAACACTTGAAAGTTGATAGATCACAGACTAATAATTCTTTATTCACCATGTAATGTTGCTTTTTCACAATGAAAATAAAGTGCAGTCAATATCTGTTTTACCTCCTAGGATAGCTAAAAGATTATTTCTCATTATAAAGAACAATAGTGCTGTCTCGCTTCATATTCCCATTGCTATAATGAATACCTGACCCAAACACTTTAGGAGGGCAAGGGAGATTTTTATCAATGTTGTAGTCAAGCCTGTCAATTAGTGAAACATTTTTCTCCATTCTAATCCACCTGCCCAGGAATAGTTGCACCCACTTACAGGCTGGGTCTCTCCATATCAATCATGAAATTAAGACAATCTCCTTCAAGCCGGCTCAAAGTCTGCCTTTTCTAAGAGATTCTTCAGAGATATGCCTAAAGCCTCAGTTCTCAAATGTTAAGCTGGCACATGAAACTAAACTACCACACTAACCAAAATTCAGGGGAAACAGAACCTGTAACATCAGAATTAGTAACATCCCATACCTAAACCTCATTGTTCTTTCTTCAAAATAAAAGCTTCCAAACTGAGGGCCAAAGAACATAACCACATAAAGTAAGTATAACCACTTACTTTAAAATCCAATTTGACTATGATACAAACATATATACCATGTTATTTATTTTATATGTAATATGTGACATATTATACCTATGTAAGTTTATATTTCAAAAGCAAGCGAAAGAACAAAAAGAAACAAGAGAAGACAATAAAGGTATAAAACACAGGTAATCTCTGATATTACATGTGCAAATGCAGGAAGACAAGTCAGTTAATTTTAAAGAGTTGATTATTGATATTAAAATAAATACTATCAGAACAGTTTGCATAAAGACATCACCTCCTTAACAATATAATGGTGAAAGTTATCACAGGCTGATGTAGATCAACTAAGAAAGCCTACTCCCCTAGTTGTGTTCTTCTTTCATGTGTTCTTTCACCCACGCAGTAAAAGCACTGGCTACCATTGGCTACCAAGAGGAACTAATGTGATGGGACTTCCACAGACAGCTTGATTGCCACAGTAAACTCACTAAAAAGTTTTTCACCATGTCCAGCACAGCTCATGACACTGAATATTTATAGATGCATTCAATATGTGATGCATATACACATCACATATATATGAGATACTTATGTGAGATACAGAAATGCATAAATGAATTGTTTTGCTCCTGTAAATGTATCTAGAAGACAACAGCTCACCTTTTTACAGAAATTTTCTCTTGATGTGGCCATCAATCTGCCTTGCCTGATGACTTGCCATGAAGATGACTTCAGGATGTGGAACAAGAGCTTTCATCCATTGTCCCACTCTTCCTCCTAGCAACTGGGCACCCTGCCGAGCTCACCTGGCTATTATTAAGCCTATTGTGTTAGCTGAGACCCAACTGTCCTCTAGGGAGCTAATCCTTAAAACTCGGAGAATAATGACACATGGTGGTGGATTTCGCAACACTCTCAACCTGTCCTAAACATAATTTCAAATTCAAGCTGTCAGAATTTTAATTCTGGACCAACTGTACAAATATGTATGGATAACACTTGAAAACATTTTATTCTACAGCTAGTTAATATGATTTGTGTATATGTCCTTCCCTTCTTCCTTTTATTCTCCCCTTCTTCCTTTCTTTTCTTTCTGCCGAGAATTTTAATCTTACTATGCTTGAGCTCACAAGCATCCAATGTTGTTCTCCAGTAACATACAAATGAGCAAACTCAAATGGCATTAGTGCTTTTCATGTGTCAAGAACGTTTTTCTATGATTCAACCATAAATTATAGTTATAATAATCATATTAACAATAAGATTTCAAATAAGAAAATAACAGCACAATAACTAATTAGACATGGACCTGAAGATAAAATTTTTATAACCAAGGTATCACCAAGGTTTCTTCAGACTTTGATGTATCTCCGTTATGCGGCAGTTATTTAACCTAGGCTCCTCAGAATGTATAAAAGCCAAACATAGAGATATAGCTCACAACCTAGATTAATTTACATAGTAAATTTTCTATCTACAAATTCTTCATTTCTCCCAAAGGTATTTTAATGTTAAAGGCGGGCCATTTAAGTGTTACAATATTTTGCAATAATTACATGTATAAGGCTACAATGAAATTGAATATATGAAAAGTCATGATAAATTTGCAAAGCATATCAAATAAACATATGTCCTTAACCTTTATGCCATAAACAATATGAAATCAAAGGTAAAGAGAGTAGCCACACATTTTTGTTTGAAGACTGAATCTTCATGCCTTTATAATGATTATCAATGTTAGGACTGGGACCTCAAAAAGAAAGAATGAAATATTAATATTGTCCCACCTTGTGGGAGCTCAACATTACTTGACACTACACAGAAGCCGACCTTTTTGTCCTCCAGGCTTGCCTACTGGGCCCCATCTTCTATCGCAAAAGCCAAATCATCTGATCCCAAACTGACTGTCAACTGCCTGTGATGGTAGGGAAGCCAGGCATCAATCAATCAGGTGTTATCAGGCACTCTCGTCGTTTCTCTGTTGTGCTCATCTTATCATCTGACCCAGTTGTAGCCCTGACTTCAGAAGCTCAAGCAACTTGATGACAAAATATGCGCCTGTTTGTCCGAGATGCCCATTGTTAAGAGGGGGATGATATTTTTAGCAGCCACACAATATATTTGCAAATGAACTCTTGAATATTTCAGAGGTACACAAGTCCTAGGCAGACTAGTTCTTTCTGCACATTAAGTATGCTGGAATTGCTGGTGGGAGACCCAGTATTTCCAAAATATGCAGGAGCACTTGACACAAACCAAATGTCATGGGAAAAACGTGCTTCTATGTCAAGTAACAGAAATGTTACCAAAATGAGAAAGAACGTTTTCCTCTAAGTAGGAAAAAAAGTTCTGATTGACAGATGCACATAATATAAATTCATCAACTCAGTGCTGTCCCATGTAAATAAAAATAACTCTGAAAATTAAAAGTTTTTTCATCTATTTGTGTGGGCATTATCCTAGAAGGAAAAAAAGATATTTCTGTGCTATTACAAAATCTGTGTTAGCTGATCTAGACAGCACTTAATGGTCTATGACAAAGTACACTCCTATATATAAGCAGGTTAGATAAGATGAAAACTATGACAGGTTAGCACTGTGAAATGAGCAATCCAAGGTAAATATTAATACCATAATTGCTACATAAAAGTCAAAAGAAGAAAACAACACTTATTTGAAAGAGGTAAGTTCAGTGTTTGTCATACAAACTGTTTTCTTCTTCAATTTTGTCCTTTTTTCTCTTAAAGGAACAATAACTTAAACTTTTAGATTTCCTTTAAAATAAAAATCGAGAATCTTCACAATAAATACAAAATTTCCATTAATAGGTCACATCTGCCACCCAGCTCTCATTTATATGTTCACAAAGCAATAACATATTTTTGAGCAGCTTCTTCTAAAAGCTGCATAAAATTTATTCACAGAATTAAGTCACATAAATGCATATCTTGATTATGTAAGTATGGTCTGTATAATGTCATAGCATATGTAATACAGTGATATATTTGAAAGTTATGAATATATTACAAAAATATTTTATATACTCAGAAATGTTTGGTTCAACAAGATTTCCACTGAACTCATAAGTTCACAGGTTTTTAATTTCGATTATCTTTTTTTTCACTGCAAGTGCCTTGGGATTTCTTAGTATAGACCAAAAAACTTACAAGTATTAGGTATTTTACATTTTGGAGGTATTATGTAAAAAACTAAACAAATTTCCATGGGCAATATGAAAAATTCCTTTTGCACTACTGTAAGATGTGAAAAATACATCCATAATTCTTTAACACCAAATATGGTAATATTATTCCTATGACAAGGGTCTCAGTGTATAGTCCAGTGTTAGAACATGTGCCTAGCATATATGGAGCTCTGGATTAGATCCTATCTCCAAAAATAATACATCAATGCAAGTTTTAACAATTAATTATAAAACATTAAGGTATTTTAATTGAATTTTATAATAATGTTTAAGTCCATACTTGCAAATTAGGTGATCAAATGCAGTAAGCAAGGAGGAGGTATGAGCAATATTTAGGACATTAGATTATTATTTATAATTATTATTTGGTTATCATTTTAATTATTTCTGAGAACTCACTGTTTTCAGCCATTTCTACATAAATATAAAAGAAGTAGGTTCTCAATTGCAAACTTGTTAAACGCCTATTTTTAAATTTATAACTCCACATTATTTCATACTCCACTAATCTGAGGCTAGAGCATGATAAGCCAAGTACTTTTCTTCCTTCAAGAGGACATCATTGCTAAATATTCTAATGAAGCACATAGCAAAAGCATTAAAGATTAAATTTTCAGATCAATAGGGAATAAAGAATAAATATTTGCTTCTAACTCTGAATTTTGTCATTTATTTTTACCCTATTCAATTTTAAGACATGTAAACTTTTGCAGAAAATGAAAGAATTTTAGAGTTATGGCTGAAAATTTATCGATTAATTTACTTTTAAAAGAAATCTTCTATATGTATTATTATAGATTTCACCATTGAATATTTCTCTTGCAATATGAGTTGCACACAAAAGTTTTCAAATGTAGAACAATTCCTCTAAAATTTTTTAAAAGGACATCTTTTAAAACTAACAGTGAAAACATCTTCCAATAGAAGCCAATTTAAAGATGATTTTCATATGCATTTTAAAACTAAACAAAAATTAAAATATAGCTTATTAATGGCCTATACAAGAGCTATGTAAGTGTTACAGTTTTATGGAAGCTATTTAAATTATGCATATTTTAATAATCTATATACAGGTTATTATATTACAAATACTTGTGAACCAACTATGATAAGTCTGACATTACCAAAAGCAAAAATCATATACATGAAAACATCAGACTAATACCATCCAACATTCTCCAGTTTTAAGCGAGACACTTTCCCAAATAAATGAAAGCAAGCAATGAGTGACAAAAGCTCAAATGCAGTGAAAATATGTTTAATGTTAACATTATTCTGTTATCTCTGGTAAGCTTATTCCTTGCTTGATATAAATACTGTATTACCAGAATATTAATTAAAAATAGCATTTCCTTATAGACTATAAGAATTGTAAAGTTTTGTAAAAACAATGCATAGAATAACTAATTGTTTGGTCTCTGTGACCAGGGAGTAAACATTAATTTTAATGGTTCCACAACACTGGAGTATAACTCCAAATCCTCATATACAAGAACGTAAGCTTACTTAGTGGGTACCACTCTTTAATGTAGTGTTTGTTCTCGATACCAACTTTCTCTTTAAAAAAATACAAATGACCTGATTTTTCTTTCCATAAATATTCACAGTAAGTGATCAAAACATCTTAGGTTTTATAGCAAGATAGCAGGCATTTTATTTCCTGCTTTTTGAAAGCTGATCCTCTGTAATCTTTGCCAATATTTTCCAAGGCATTTATCCCTTCAGTGCACTGTTTAGGATTTCCTCATTAAGAATGAATATTTGCTAATATCAAAATATTCCCAGATAAATTTATTCCTCTGCCCTTAAAATCCGTAGCAAAACTCTTGCTTTAGGCCTGGGGCAAGTTACCTCCCAACCTAGTGAGGCAAAGCCGGTGGCCGATGGCACTTCTATTATATAAGGCACCAGAAAAGAAGGGAAGAAGAGAAAGAAATAAATGATTGCTTTTCCTGTGAAACCCCTTCCCAAACTGTTCCTACCCAATAATTATCATATATCCACTTTAGAAATCTTTGTAGAAGGCATGCATTGCTAAAGCTTTAAATAATTCTGACTAGACAATTATTTCCCTTTTGTCACTTGGAAAAGACAAGCTGACAGTCATGGAGCAACACCCTCTCAGACAAACCTCTTGGCATTAATATTTAAATCTTCCTATCCCTGGTGATTGGGATTCAGCCTCTATTCGCAAACAAAAACTAAATCGATGTTCTTAGAGTTCAAACTAGATCCCTAAACAGTTTGCCACTCTTGTGCACAGATAAGATAAACTTTCTTTGACCCAAGAGATGAAGTTGCCATGACGATCAGAGAGCCCACTTTCTATATTGATATTTTGCTGATGTAACAACAAATAGAACCAGATCCTAGTGCTGATAATGGTGATTAATTAATACTAATATTGATCCCTACAAGCAAGAGACAAGGCTATTAACTTGAAGCCTTGAAAAGTCAATTGTTACCTGTGGCAGAGATACTAGAAGCTGATTTGGAAGCATAATAAACAAATGTGCTATCTTTATGCTAATGCCTTTAAAGAGATAGTTCTCCCTAGAATGCCAAATATCGTTGTGTATGAGTTTATTAGTTTGATTACATTTCATCATTTAAGCATGGAAATGTATTGAGCAATATATACTTCCTGCTTTCTCTGTGGTAGAAAGATTTCTCTGGCTACCAAAGTCACGGACTTTCGCTGTTATTTATTTGGTGAGAAACTGAACTGATAATTGCACACAGGGGCAAGCGTTGAATATGAATGAGCTTTTAAACATCTGCGGTGTTCTGAAGTGTGGTGGTTGTCCTATGGAATCGGCAAAGTAGCAAACTAAGGGAATATGCCTCTCTGAGGACAAGCACTCAAGTTAACATAGACACTCACAGGTCTGAGAGAACATAGATTTGTACTTTAGAAAAGGAACTACTGTTAAAAATATTTCTGATTGGTACACAGACTCAGTTTTAGATTTCTTGGACATTTTAGGCTAGCATGGAAAAAGTTCCTTTGAAAGTTGGGTCACATGAAGTTATTTTAAAGGAAAATTCACTTACGAAGTTGTTTACTTAAAATGTAAAAATAAATTACAGAAAGGCAAATAAAAAATTAATAAGTTAATAATTTGTCAATGTGATAATTTTGAGCAAAAGCTCTATATCTAAATAATGTTGTGATTAAAATATAAAAGTTTATACACTGTAGATTTGCTTTGGACCTAGAAGAAGAAGGAATACACCTTGAAATTAGAAACCTACACCTCCAGGTAGGTTAGCTTCACTCTTGTTCTGTCAAAACTTTTTCCAGTGATAAGAACTAATGATACAAATAGCTAATTAAAGTTATACTTCTGTTTTAAAACTATTTGAAGGAAGACTTATTTGTGTCCTTAATTAGCCAAAGCTGCATGGATGAGAAAGATCTTCCTCCTAAGCCAGAAGAATCACCTAACTGCAGTAAAAAACTAAGTTAACACATAGTAGTACATGGATAGTGATAGACGAAAATATTGGCTAGGTAGCTAATATAATTGATGACCATTATAATTTATCTTACATTAAAGCAAGCCAATGCATGAATCTTTAAATTAACCCTTAAACATAAAATAAACTTTAAATTGGCAGGGTGTAACAATCAAGAAGAAAGCATCTAATTATGCTGTGTTTTCTTCCATGACATGCTGCCATCAACTTCTGTAATATATAGAGAGTCACAATATTTTTTATGTTGACAGCTAAAGAGATCAACAAAGTCTTCTTAGCTATCATGAATACCTACAATGAATACCGATCTCTTAACAGAGACCGACTAATCCCTTCAAAACTTCAGAGATGTTTGTAACTGAACAGACACAATTATATAACTAGTATGGACTCATTTTGCAAATTGTACAAAATTCAAATGCTTTATTCATTTTTAAATATAACAATATGTAACATCCAATATTTGCAGTTCTTCTGATGCCATAATTTTTACAAATAAACTACTTTGAAAGTTATCAAAAGTGGAAAGTACAGACTGCTCTATTAATCACAAGACACATTGCCATGTTTTTGCCTTACACTCTTTCTTAGCTACCAAAAATACAATTATGGTCCACTTGCATTATCATTGTTGATATCATGTAATGTTAAAAACTTATCTCCATTATTAATGATCTTTTATACATAAACTATCTCATATACTGTTTGACTCTTAAATATCAATATTGCTGTAGCTACCATCTTACATTTCATTAAATTTTAGCTATTTAATATTTTTTCCTGGATTCCTTTCTGACAAATTCTATGCATTTTGCACTTTCAAATGTGAAAATAAAGGAATTAATTTTAAACTATCTTAAAACTCACTCGTTGTATCTTATAATATTTTAAGTATTTTGGAGTGTTTATTCCTAATATACAGAATAATTTGCACTTATATACAGAATACATTTTTCTTTACTTTGTGACTGGTTCAAAAATGTCTTCCAAAATGTTTCTCGGTCAAAATATAGAAAGCTTAATTCCCAACATGAAACATATCATAAACAAAATAGTATACATATGTATATATTGAATATGATTATTAGAATTCTAAAGAAACAGTTCATTTCAAAAAATCTGTCTTCATTATTGGCATGTAGAAAGTAAGAGATTCTGGCCATATTTCAAATGTACATAGTATTCTCCAAACTTTTTCAAGAATAATACTAAGAAGGCAAACAATCAAAAATTTTATGAGTTGAACTAATATCTTGCAACAGAATATTGAAATATGACTATATTGACTTCATATGGAATAATGCTAGGTTTCTAAAATTGATCCAAGTAGAATCTCACATATGACAAATTTAAATAAAAAATTAATATATAAAATTCCAATTTTAAGCACTAATCATTTTAATAAACAAAATATGAAGTATTGCCTGCTCTTTCAAAAATTGCATAGAATATTAAAATGCCAATGTGAGAAGTTCTCTTGTAGCCTAAAATTAACAAATCATCTCAAATAGCAGAAAGGTAATTTAGTCACTTGTACATCTTCCAACTTTGCAAAAGAACCTTAAATAATTACTAATTAGATTAATCTTGTTACAGAATATTTTATTTTCAATTTGTTGATTAATTCCCAGTGTATACTTTACAAGAAAAAATAAATTGCCTCTTAGGTCAGCCTTTCCTCTGTTTTACTAGAACTTATTGCTCACCTGAACATGACTGGCTGACCAGTTACAACTTACTGATTTGACAAAGTCAAGACACTCAAAAAGTTATGAAAACTACAATGTCATAGAGAAGAAAGTCTTTCTTAATCATATGGGAAAAAATATTTAAGTTTCCGTCTTTCTTTTCCTTTTCAATGGGTAAATGAACCAACAGGGACACAGATGATGAATGTTGTGTTTTGTGTGTGTGTGTGTGTGTGTGTGTGTGTGTGTGTGTGTGTGTGTGGTCCACTTTTTGCCTGAATCTATATCCACCACACTGAAGTGTGACTGGAGGTGGAGACAGATAGAGCAGTAAGCTTATTATTAGAGAAAACAGCTTGAAGAAGAAAGTAACAATAAAACAGCACACACAACACATTTACTAATCATAAAGAGATATATTGGTAGAAGAAGAAAAAAATCATCATTTGAGTCATAAATTTTGCAGTGCAGACTCAGAATGGAGAACAGTCTGGGCAATTTATTGGCATATTGGCAGGAGGTGATAAGGCTAAAAACAACCACAGAGAGCAGCTGTGCAGAAGATGGGCTGATAGCATGATACGCTCCCACACCAAACACCTCCCGGCCTATCAGAGCTTTTTATCAATCCAGGATTACAATAATAGCTTATGAGAGAAAGCTTCTGAGATGAAGGCAGAAAATATAGTCTTGGAATAGGAAAAAAAATCTGAAATTTGGGACAAAACATGGGGGCAAAATACATAATTTATCACTGTATTATCAGGAAATCCAGGCAGTCTAATCAAGGGGCACTGAGTGACTATTTTTTGCCTTATCATCCAAAGTGGTGGAAACGGAGAAGGAATTATCAGGCTTCTGCAGATTGCTGGGCTGGAATTTTAATGGTAATAATCGGGTTTCTGATGGTATATCTTCTCCGCTTATCTTTCCCATTATCTCCTCTTATCTGGCCAGTCATCATAGCAAATTAATGGTGCTCTTTCAGCGTTGCCTTTTTATCGCTGCCCGGAGAGCACCCAAGGGGAAAGAATAAGCAAAATATTAAAATACTGCATAAATCACAATTTTAGATAGCAGGGAACTGTATGCAGTCAAAGAAAAAAAAAAACTGTGCCCAACAACCTTTTTGTCCTTTAAATTGACTGTCTTCAGAGTTTCTGGTATAAGCTGACTTTTTGCTTGTCTTGGTTGCTCTAAATTGGGTGTGTTTTATCAGCAGAGCCAATGCTTTCTTTGTGAATCCTGGACATTTCCAAGTTTAAAATGTAGTTTTATGTTGGAGGCATGAAATGATTTTGTTTCACAGAGCATCTCGCTCTGGCATTTTCCAAACTTCCACTTGAATATCGAAAGCAACACTGTTATTAGAATAGAAAGCAGGGCTCCTCTCAGGCACAAGTAAGACTGGAGATTCGGCCAATGACTCTCAGCATCACGACAAACTTCTTCCTCTGCAAACCTGTGTCACCTGCCTGGACAGGCCAAAGGAAACAAATGCCAAGGGAGTGCAACCAAAGGACTCCACACTTGTGCTCAGACTACACATAAATATCTCCTTTCCCCAAACACTGAGATCCTCAGCTCTCATTTAACAATTCAAAGAGCTTTAATTTGTCATTTTCCTTATAAGCTGAGGAGTCTACATTTGCATTCATTACCACTGTGACCCCCGGCTTGATACCAATGGAAACACAAAATGCAAAGTATAATAACTACATATTTATAAATATATCAGCAGGCAATAATCATGGTGGACAAATATGGACATGCATGTTGTATATCTATGTGTTCACTTTCAAGTGAGACAACATTCATGGATTTTTGAATGGTTAATAAATCACAGCACTCAAATAAGCCAGTAAAATGTTTTATGACCTGTAACACAGGAGCAGCATCAGCAATTAGTTCCAACGTTTTAATCTTCAATTATATGAGGTGGACATAGAAAGAAAGAAAGAAAAAACCAACGTAGCTAATTGAGAACATAACAAAGTATTCCCAAGTAGAATCAGATGATCTTTGTGCCTTACAATCAATTAATATTAATTATTTATTAACAATCTAGACGACAGCCATGAACCAGGAAGCATTTGCATGTCATGTTTATTACCATATAGCAAGAATGGTCTGTACTATAAAATGCAATACATAAATGGAAGGATTAGACCCATTTAACATTAAGAAGTACAAGTAATTTAAATGAAATTGTCCATTATCACTCTAAAAAGTGAGTTTTTAAGAATGGTATTGCTCCAGGATTTAACACTCCTTTCAAAGCCAAAAGTGAAGTATACTCTTTGCTTCAAGACAGGTTGTCTACTCTGGGACTAAAGCACAGGAAAGAAATGCACTAAACAAAAAGCTAGACAGTTATGTCTGAGAGGCAGGAGAATCTGTGTGTGTGTGTGTGTGTGTGTGTGTGTGTGTGTGTGTTATACATATACATGTTATATATGAATAATTACCTTTAGTGAACTATTTATAGTCTACCTCTCATCTCAAGGACAAGTTGATTGATAAGTTTTATTTTTAAACTACACTGAACAGAATTTCAACTTTTGCATGTGGAATGAAAGTGGCTAGTTGGGGGAGAGTACTAAAGCTGTTTCTTAAAATTACAGGATAGTTAGTTTTAAAGTAGTTGCCAGACTCTTCACAACAACGTATAGAGACACACAACATGGCTCACATAACACACACACAAATAAATAAATAAAAGATATAAGAGTTTTACTTCTTTTCACCCAAAGCATTGAAAATATGCAGCAGGCCTGCCAAACATACTGGTGTAATTTTCCCTTACTCAAGAAAAGTTGACCTGGTAGGGTCTGTTGAGTGTGTGGGTGGCAGGCAGGTGTCTCTTGCCCCGCTGCATCTTGGAGCATCAAAGGGAAACTCTAGGGTCTGGGGACAGGGGCTGAGACAGCCATCCGGCCAGCCGGCTGCCTTGAACTCACAGCCTTCACGCTGGCTAGGGCCGGGGGCCCCTCCCGGAGGGGCTACGTGCGCCTCCCGGGTCAGCTGCAACTGCTGCCTATTAGGCAGAACGTCCCAGCAGCGCGAGCCGGACTCACCGGGAGTCCCGGGCAGCTACTTGCTGCCTCCAGCCAGGCGCCCGGGAGGGTGGAGACGCACTGCGGCCGCCGGACCCGGGCGCGAACTTTTGCACCTACTTTTTGTTTCACTTCGGGCTTGGCGTGGCGGGTGGCACCGCCCAGGATCGAGTCCCACACACGGATTTTCCACCGCCCGGGGAAGTTACCTTTCTGGCCCCGTGGCCTCCGCCAGCTGTTCTGAGAACTTCTCTGCGGTTCCCAAGAGCAGCAAAGCAGGCCGGCGGTGGCGACAACAACAATGACAACGACAACAATCGCCTGCGTGAGGCGGGGGTGGGGGGTGGGGGGACAGTGTTGTCAGGATAGACGAGAGAGCTGCGGCGACTCGCAGTGTGCGGGGCTTGAAATTAAAAAGAAACCAGCGAGCGCAGAGGCTGCGCTGAGCGGAAAGGGCTGCTCCCGCCCGGGCGGACGCTCGGGCTCCCTGTGCATCTGCGTGTGCTTGGCTGCGTGTCCCTCCAGCTGTGCCCGCAAAGTTTGACAAATTCCGAGGACCGGGTAACGGATTTCCCCTGGGCCTCTCCCCCACCCTTCCCGCCGCGTGCGCCCCTCTCCACGGAAACGATTCCATCAAGTCCGGGCCCAGCGCGCAAACTTACGTTTGATCTGCCGGGGTTTGCTTTGCTTTCTCCGGGACATCTCGGCGGCGGCCGCTGACGCTGGGGCTCCGGGGGTGTCCGCGGTACCCGATGCTGCTCCCTCGGCTCCAGCCGCCGCAGCCGCCGCCGCCGCTGCGGGCCAGGCTCGGGCCGCTGCCGGCCGGACTCCAGGTGCTCCGGGCGCGCGCGATCCCAGGCGCTGGGCTCCTCTAGGAACCGCGGATCCACGTTTGGAGATGAGTGAGCTAATGGCAAGACCCGCGAGGGGGGAAGAGAGAGAGAGAGAGAGAGAGAGAGAGAGAGAGAGAAGAGTGACAGGGACAAGAGGAGGAGGCGACAGGGAGACAGGGAGAGCTGGGGGCGGGAATGGAAATCAAGAAGGTATGATCGGCCTGGAGGAGAGTAAAGGGAAAAGACGGGAAGAAATAAAGAGGGAGAGAAAGAGAGAGAGAGAGAGAGAGAGAGAGAGAGAGAGAGAGAGAGAGAGAGAAGAGAAGGAGGGAGGGAAAGGAGAAGCAAGGGAACCAGGGTTGAGGGGGGGGCGGAGGGCGCGGGAGGCGACGCGCGCTCTCGTCCCCTGTCCCCCGCGTGCGGGGCAGATTGTCGGGCGCCGCTGCCGACGCCGCTCCGGGCCGCGCCGCGCTCGCACTGCCGCGGGAGGTGGCGAGGCGCACGAGGGAGGGGCGCGCTGGGGCTGTGGGGAGGGGAGCCTGTGCCACCAGCGAACGGAGGATTGGCTGCATCCAAAGCCAGTCCGGATGCTAACTCGGGCCCTGGCCTAGGTCGGGTGAAGTGCGGGGGATCGCGACGCGGGTGGGAGTGTGTGTGTGTTTGTGTGTGTGTGTGTGTGTGTGTGTGTTTGTAAGAGCGGTGCTGGGGAGGGGATGGAGACGTGAGGTTTGGAGAGGGGCCACCTTCCGCAGTTGTTGTCACCGCGTCAATGCTGGGCAGATGCCAGGGCACCCCTCCCCCCTCCCTTTCCAGCAACTTCTTCCAACAGCCTCCTCTGACAGACCCCCAACTCTCCTGCCTGCACGCCTCGCCCATCCAGTAGGGCACAAAGAAATCTCAGTCTCTCTTGGTAAACTTTGTGCTTCCAGTTATGCCCCCCTCCCGGAGCCCCCGTCCTCTGCCTTTTCAGTTTCTTGGCAGGAAGGTTAGGCCACTGGCAAAGTCCCCGGGCGAAAGCCAGCTGATCACAAATGCCAACTGTGTGTCTTGGGGCCCGTTAAGTCCTCTCATCTGCTGGGGTTCTCCTGGGAGACCGTTTCAATGTTCTCTGGCTCCCCTGGAGAAGGCAGAGGACACACGGACCATCCCCCACTTGGCCCACAAGGATGAGGTGCTGAGCCACAAGCTCAAAGTGATCTTCTTCATCTCCAGGTCCACTGAGCAAAAATAAAATTCCGGAATTGGCAGTCAGGCAGCCGTTTTCCTCGCATCCCCCAGGACGGCATGATTAGCTGTAGGTGGGAAGAGGATAATCACCTCTAGTAAGAAGCACTAACTTTTTGAGGAAGTCGGTGGAAGTTCTGCAGTCCCACCCTGACCTTTCCGTGCTCTTAGTTCTTCTGCCACAGGGAAGCAGCGAACGACTAATAAATGATTTGAGCTTGCTTTAATTTTCCAAGCAGGTAAGACCTGATAACCATTTCACAGTTCTTCAGTCTCTAAAGTTGTTTGTTTCCTTGATATTCAACCTCTCCCTCCCTCCCTTTCTCTCTGTCTCTGTCTCTCTCTCTCTCTCTCTCTCTCTCTCTCTCTCTCTCTCTCTCTCTCTCTCTAATTTTGGAAACCTCAGGGCAAAAGAGAACATATTTTGAGATGTTTCATATAGTTATTATTTTAGCAAAGTTAACTATGTGACATCAGCTTAGTCTCTGATAATTGAATGAGTAGTAAATATAATTGTTCCAGGAGTCTGAAAGGGACTTTATTCAAGGAGCTGTGAGTCTGGCTGCTTTATGTTTTTATATAATGAACAAACTCCAATGGAATCAGCATACCTTCCCTAGATACTGCTGACTCCCCTCAAGCTGTGAAATTGTCCACTTCTGACCTCCCCTTTTGGTTTAGTTGACTAGCATCCATGTGAGCCCCACCAAATGATGCTCTAAAAGGGTCTGGGGGTCAGCACCCGAGCACAGCCTGATTGAGCATAATGCAGGATGCTGGGTGGGCATGAGAATCTCGATACTCGGTGTCATTTATTACTCCATCAGGACATCTTCTGCCAGTGTAGAGTTACTCCTGAGAGGTATGGCTGAGTGAATCTTAATACAAAGCCGAAGACCAATTGCGAATTTTATTGCAGTACCATTAGCATGATTACCATGTGAGGTTATAAGAATACAGTACATGGTCCTTTACAGCGGAAAATACACTAAATGACGAAGTCCTTACCCTGAAGATCCAGCAAATTAAGGTCCTAAGTACCATGAAAAGCAGAGTTATTTGTGCTTATATTGTGGGATGAATAAGCAAGCAGAGCACCACAGCTTTTTACCTTCTTCATTTTCAGTTCATTACGGTTAAATTGGTGTGCCCAGAATCTTAGAATCGGATGTATTGTACATTAAGGTTTTGAAACATCTTTTAGAGAACTGGCTGACTTTTTGTGTCACCCAAAAGGAATGCCCACTGGAATCAAAATAACATAGCAGCTAATGTTTCTTTTGGCATTTGAAATGGTTAAATATGCAAAGCAACGGAGAAGCAAATAAATCTGAGCTAAACATTCAGTTTAAAAACTGAAGGGAGCCAAAGTCAGGAAATTTAAGGCTAGATTGATAAAATAACCAGAATACATAATCAGAAATAGCATAATGGTTTAACTAAATTTATAAAAATATAGCCAGACTAGTCAGTATGAATGAAATAATCTCAATACTAATACATCTATTTTCTCATCATTTTAATGAGAATATTAATGATATTTAAGGTTCAATTTTCCTTTTTTCTAGTTTTACTCACTATGGTTATAAAATAAAAAGACAGCAAAACCTATAAGCAATTATCTCTGTCCAAATGGATCTAACAGTTTCAAACCACAGTTACATAGCTATCAAACAATGATTATGAAAACCACAATTGAGAAAAGCATCAGGAAACGATATTGCAAAACCACAGCAACAAATATGTCTGTGATATTGAAAACCACAATTCACAAGCAATACCCTGTGTATTGCAAATTACCATTTAAGTATGAATAAGCAAATGTATAAGTAACCACACAAATATTTCCTCATTTACTTAAAAATGAGTTATTCCTTTTATACACTCACCAATTTAATGTCTATATATTGTTTTTTAAAAGTTTCTGCTTCTAATAAATCCCACATAAAATGCTCGTTATTTAAAAGCAGAACATGGAACCATCCATGATATTTACTTAAATGTTAAAACAATCAATATGCCACAAATCTGAAATAAAAATCTACCTCTTTCTAGTCTTCTTTAAAAGTTTCCAGAAGGAAAACCATATGCTAGCAGAAACCCAGTATGGAGAAAAGCATATTGCTACAAAATGAAGAACAGAATTGTATATGATATCAAATAGTCATTTTTAGCTAGAAAGCATGTCTCAGAATGAAATGAGATGCTGGTATACAAACTATTTTACTGTGAAAATTAAGTATTCATTTACAGATGAGTAAGATGATATTATTAGCAAGTATATACAATTTCTATACTTTCAGATTAATATACAAGCTACCTAGTTTAATATGAATTTCAAAGGACAGCAATAATTCTTCAGAAACTGTATGGTCAATTCACTATTTGGTACATACTTAACCTAAGCAATAATTGCCACTTACTTGAAATTAAAATTTACCTAGGCATCCTGTGTTTTATGTGGTAAATCTACAAGTGTATCATTTTAATTCATATATATTTGGTTGCTTACAATGTTATTTATAGAAAAGGCAGAGAAACTCCAAAGTGTTTCCTGCAGTCACAAATATACTGAATTCTTGAATGTTGTATTATTCAGGTAAAACAAGGTAAAGGTATATAATTCTCATCAAAAAATAGTCTTACTTAGCATAGTGAAGAAACTTACTCTTGGTGTAAATGAATTGCATTCATGTATATCTTACTCTTGGATTTTTTTAAAGTGTGCTCTTTCCTCCAAACAACACATTGATAAAGCAGCATCTTGGGCCACTTCATATTAGACAGCAAGTTGCCTAATTTAATATGACAGTAAATAATATCCAAAAGATTTAGAAAGACCTAATTTTTGCTCTTGCTTCCTCACCAGAAATTGAATATAATTTATATGTTTTGATTTCAGGTTGTGACACAGACCTGCACAAGCATACAGGATGGAAGTACTATTTAGTATTTGTAATATTTTTATAAATAGCTGAAGTAGTTTAAAAATAAAAATCAACAAATTTATTCAAAAGGCGACCCTCTGTTTTTAGCTGATTAAGCTTTGGAAAAATGAAACTGTACCAACTTCTTTAATTTGAACTTCATTGTAGTGTTTCAATCTCTAGAGTAAGTTTGAATGTGTAAATAACTTTCTAAGTGAATGTGATTTAAGATTTTTACTTGTGAGCTTTACCTGTCTTTATCTTGTTCTAGCAATAATGCCATGACATCTTTTAAAGGACTCTTCCTTGCTACTTTTCAGTCATGTGACCAGTATGGTCTTTTCCAGTTCTAGGCCATCACACGCTTCTGTGTGTCTGTCTATAATGATTGACTCAACATTCTACATTGTTCCTATGCTGTTGTGCCTCGAAGTTTTCTACAAGAACTGAGGATCATTTTCCTTTTACAGCTGAGACACTGTAACAAATGCAAGTAAGAAACTGCTAGTAAACCTCTTTGCAGAAAGAATCCAGTATCAATGCAAGATTTTTTTTATCTTTCCTCTGTGTCCCATCTTGGGAGTGTTCAAGGCAAAACATATCATTACATAACTTGTTTTAGATCTCTCAACATTACCTGCGTCTCCATGAGTATTATAGTTATGGTCATTTGCTCTATTTTATTTTCATGCTTGGCCAGGCTAAGTCCTATGCATCTTTGTCACCTTAGTGAAGTTCTTCCCAGGAAGACATTGCTGAAGTCCCATCTTCAGTGAGATGCCTCTTGTCAGTTGTTTCCATGGAGGTTTTTGTCACATTAATAACCCTTGTTACATTTTATTGTATTTGGCATTGACTTACATATAAATCTGCTCTACACCAAGGTCTTCCTTATTTCAGCACACTCAATAAGAAAGTAAGATTTTTGATTTTAATGATGTCTCTAGTGCTAGTCATTTTAAATTTCCTAGAAAATGATTGAAGGAAAAGTGACATCAAATGACCCTATGGTATCTGAAGCCTCTTAACCATTCCCTGTCCACATTCAGAGAATCATGCGTAAACAGGATGGCAGCTATGTTTGTATAAGATGATGCCCTGTTCTTATGAAGTGGATATGGACCAAAAGGCATTTGTGACTCAAATCTGATAAGTCAAAATTCATCTTTAGGAACTCAGAGTTCAGTTCCTTATATGGGCCAATCTATTTCACAAAGAAGTAAATAACATTGGAACTGTGCCATGGTTATCACCATGAGAAAAGAATGACTCAGATAGGTAGCTGCTATGTGTACATGCAGAATGACCCTACATTCATGTGTTTGAATAATTGACCAACCTGACCATACTGGTTTTCCTTTTGGGGGGGTGCAATCACTAAAAATTAAGGTTTAGTTAGAGAAAGTGGTTCAGTGGGGCAGCCAATGGGTTATTATAGCTTGCCACAAGTTCCCTAGATCTTTCTCAGCTTCCTAACTGCTAATGGGATTCATCCAATCACATCAGACTGCAGCCTTCAAGCCTTTCCTGCCATGATAGACTGTATCCCCTGAACCATGAGAAATAAAACATCTTCCTCCTTAATCTTGTATCTGTTAGGTGTTTTGTCACAACAATTGGAAAAATAACTATCACATTGGCAATGGGGAGAAAAACAAGGAAAACTGAATTGTAGAGAGCAGTTCCACCCCACCCCTGCAGGACTGCAGCAGTGCTCCTGAGATGCAAGGCATGGAGATGCTGATGTCGCCTTAGGATAAAGTCCTGCCCTCCCTACTTCTTAAAATATATGTACACACACATACACACACACACACACACACACACACACACACACACACACATACATGCACACACATGTATTTAGCATCTTAATTTATTACCTGGGATAAAATTTTGTTTTCCCATTTAACAACCCTGAAAGAGCAAACACATCCATGAAGATTAAGTGAGGAGAAAAAAATCTACAATTTCCACATGAATCAGAGATTTGTCAGTTACTGATTTTGGACATTCACTTCACCTGGGTTCACATTTTCCAAGTCAGTTTCTCAAGGGCAAAAGGTTAATTGTCATGCAAATCCATAGCCCTTCCTACTTCATGGATTCCAGCCCCAGATGGTTGGTTTCACTTTCAACTTTGCTTTTCCACATTTGAATAAGCATCTAACAGATTATCTTATGCATAAATTTTATAAATGTTGTTATAATTCACATGTACAATGTTTGTTTTCTGTGGTAAAATTTATTTTTAGTCAATAAAAAATTTACTATAAATCTTTGAACAGAAAACAAAAATTTAAACAGATTTTGAGAATACCTGAACTATACAGGCATACTTAAATCATTTTTTTCCTCTATAATCTCCCTCTCAAATATATTAAAATAACATATAAACACTAAATATGGGGTCAATTCAAGACAATTTATGCTTATGAATAATGAATCTGTGTAGTCTAAGATTTTGGTCTACTTCTGTTTTTCTTGAGTTTTAAGAGTGACTTTGTTGTTTTTCCCCAGGATTACATGCACTACGTAATTTTACCTTGTCAGTATAATTTATTCAAATATGTCATTACACTCAGAGATATCAGACAACCTGTAGACCAAGTGGACTTTTACCACAAAGATGTTCTCAGAGATCTCATTTTTCTCTGTTACCCTAAAAATGGACCACTTTTCCTTTTTTTCTGTGGTTAATGGTTCTCTGTGACTGAAATTTCCTTTCCAACATCATCCTCATGGTTTCCTTGATTTTTAGCTTACATTAAAATCCAAGTTCGTTGAATTATTTCATCTCTTCAGTCACAGTCTACTACTCAATTCCCTTCTCCTCTTCCTCCTCCTCTTCTTTTTCCTTCTCCTTTCCTTCTTTCTGGTTCTCCTAACCTTCATATCCTTTTCTCTTCCTCTTCCTTTGGTTCCTCCTCCTCTTCCTATCTTTAGTCTCTTCCTATTTTCATTTTGTTCATTATTGTAGCAAATTCTTACATAACTTCCTTGAGAAAATTTTTCTCTGAGGTTAAGTTCTGAAGATATGGCAAGAATGCAGGTGTTTTAATTCTGCCCTAAATGGCTGATAGTGAAGGAATTGTCTATTCTGGGTTGGAAATGTGTGGCTCTCAATATTCAAACAGTGCTTCCTTGATAGTAGCTCAAAGTGTTTTGCAAAGTTGGATGCAGTTCTCTTTCCTTTCAAGCTGATGTTTCCTTTTTCCTTCTCTTCCCATACACACATACACACACACACACACACACACACACACACACACACACACACACACCTTGAACACCTGAAGTCACAAGGCAACTTTTTGGAGTCAATTCTCAATTTCCACTATGTGAGATCTGGAGATTGAACTCTGGTCATCAGATTATGCAGCAAGTACCCTTACCCTGTGAGCTATCTCAGCAGCACCTTTTGAGTTTCTTAAAAGTCCTTTTATTTTTGTTGTTGCTCATCTTACTTCCTTGTGGCCAGTAAGTGCAGGTTTCTTTTTTAATGTTTCTTTGAACATTTTCTGATTGCATGGAACTTACTTTATTTTCACAAGAGATTTGGGATTTCTCTTTTGTGTTGATGGCTGTCCATTTACATTTGGTCATTCTTGAATTTTTGCTCTTAATATGATGAGGATGTTAAGAAAAATACACCTGAAATTTATATCTATGTGAAGAGTGGAGATTAGGATTTGAGTATAACTACATAAGAACTGGACTAATCCTTCTGTTTCAAATCCCATCTGCATCTATCATTCAGACATGCCTGCTGCCTCTATGTCTTTCATTACTTTGTAACTGAAAATTAGTTTATGATGTCACCTTAATACAAATAAGCTTTCAGCTTTCTCTAATCTAAAATAGTGAGTTCTGTTCTCTGACAGTGCAGTTTATTTGACTAATCCTTGATTCTCTCTTTAGTATTCTCTCTCTCTCTTTCTTCCTTTTCCTCTCTCTCTCTGAAAATCTCAAGGAGTAGAGGCAAGTTCATAAGATCAGCGATGTTCCAAACAGAAGTCTTCAACATATTATTTTTATTTTGAAATGAATCTCATTATGTGTGTATACATGTTTATTGTTATCTAAGTATAACACTCTTATGAAGAAAAATCATAAAAGGGTGATGTCACAGTTTGGATATGTTTAGATAATACTCTCCCACCAAATGTTCATATGTTAGAAACATAGTTCCCAATATGGTATTACTAAAGTAGTGGAATTTTAAAGTGAAGCCTAGTAGGTGGTAATTAAGTCATTGGACTTAGCCTTGGTAGGCATTACTATAGTTTTTACAAGAAGTGAACCATCAAGAATCTCTCTAGCACTCTGTGTACCCACATGATCTTTTTCCATCATAAGCTGCTCTGACCAAAGTGAGGCTGCCTGTCAGGAGGCCCTCACGAGAACTGAACAGAAGCCACCACCATGATCTTGAAACTTCAAAATGAGCCAGTATAAAGAGAAGTTCAAAATGAAGAAATCTATGTTTGAATAAAGACAAAGCCTGGGAGTACTAGACTAGGTATTTGATGCATTTGGGTTCCTGTGTTTGGGGTTCCTGTATTTGGGGTTCCTATCCAATATGATTTCTTAGTGTTTGAGACAATTTCTGTTGGGTTCTGTTACCCAAATCTGAAAGAATCATAACTGATATAAAGCTATAGAAGAGTTTGTTATTGGTTCTGAAATTACACAAGGGGATATGGATGGAAAATAGGATTTTTACCTTGTGGTGAAATTTAGTGACTTCCATTCTGTTTCTGTTGTCTCTCACAAGTCTTGTACTTCTTTTTAAATTTTTATTATTATTATTATTTATTCAACTGTGCGCATGTGCGTATGTATGTGTGCGCGCGCGTGTGTCTGTGTGTGTGTGTCTGTGTATTTGTAGAACCACGGACGAATTCGGGAACCACCATGGACGCCTCCACCTCCTGCTGCACCGCGATTCACAGGCTCTGCCCTACCAGGACCAGGAGCGCAGGCCGCCCCCGCTTCTGCCTGGCGTCTATAGTGGGATCTGGGATCCGAACTCAGGAGCTTTCGCCCCTGAGCCACCTCTCCAGCCCCTTGTACCTCTTTTTAAATGTGAGGTGTGCACCACCGGTCCATGGCTTGTCACTTGGAGGTTTTTTTTTTTTTTTCATGATGCTTTAGTTTATTTACATAGGAAATGGAAACAATTGTATTGCAGATGACAGTTACTAAGTATCAAGTGAGTTAATGCATGTAGAGTACTTTCCAGGCGTAATTAGCTATTAGTAAAATACTCTAAATCTTTTCTTCTCATCAAGGAGAGATCTCTAATCTTATTCACTAAGTAATTCAGTCCAGAGTAGTGCTAGTTTCATAGGACTGCTTTCCAGCTGAGTTCAGCCATGTGATATACTTTAGAACAATAAAATAAAAACAGAAACACCTACATAAAACTCCATGAAAATCCAAAATTGCTCTTATTCAAAAGCCAGATTGTACCTTTTCTTCTGTGCCATCCATTCTTTATGTATAAAATGGGGCATGGTGCTTGGGCACAAAAAAGTCATCTTTCAGCCATAAAAACAAAATCTACATAATGTGGATGTCAGTTGGAAAGGAAAATTCAGAGAGATTTTATTTCACTGTTTGTCAGCCTGAGCGGATTCTAATTCCCATTCAGTGTGCATGGTGGGGAGGGTGAAGTACTTGTTTTGTTTAGCTATTACCTTTGGACTTCTGGTGCACAGAGTCAAAAGAAATCTTAACTTCTACTCAAGGAAATTTCTAAACGAAGTGATACTCTTCTAGTCTTCAGAGTTCTGACTTTTAAGAGGCTTTATTATAATTCCGCATACAACTTGAGCAAATTTTGACAATCCTGTCTCCACAGTCAATGAACTACCTAGAAAGGTATGAACAAATAATTTAAATATTTTCTCCCATTCTCATTGTTTATACCCTTTGTATCATTGTTTTGCAATGGTACTTGTTCTGGGGACTGTAGATATTAATGTCTCTTTTTTATTATTTATTCAATTGTGCGTGTGTGCGTATGTATGTGCGCGCGCATGTGTGTGTGTATCTTTGTGTGTGTAGAACCACGGACGAATTCGGGAACCACCATGGACGCCTCCACCACCTCTTTGTTTACTCTGCCCCGAGAGTAAACAGGTTCTGCCCTACCAGGATTAGAAGCGCAGGCCTGGTGTCTATTCGGGATCTGAGATTCTAACTCAGGACCTTCCTCCTGCAAGGCAGAGGCTTAACCCCTGAGCTACCTCTCCAGCCCGATATTAATGTCTCTTAAGCTATGAAGTAACATAAAAAATGAAGCAACTATATGCCAAATAGAAGCACAAACAGGATATTGGGGTTAATTAAAAGGGGAGAATACTTAGGGATATATACAAGAGGACTGCATTTTGTTCTCTCTCTCTCCCTCTCTCTCTCTTTCTCTCTTTTCCTTCCTTTTGCCCCTCTTTCCAGGAATGCTATGTGGTCAACTGCTTTCCTCACTGCCTGTTATATGGTCCCCACCATGATGTTATGCTTTAAATAAATATGTAAAATAAAGCTTTCCTCTTTAAATTTATTCTGTCATGCATTTTGTTATAGTGGTAAGCGCAGTATGACTGTAGGCAGCATGTTTGAAACCTCGATTTTTTTAAATTTTTTATTATTATTATTATTTATTCAACCGTGTGCATATGCGTGTGTATGTGTGTGGGTGTCTGTGTGTGTATGTCTGTGTATGTGTAGAACCACGGACGAATTCGCGAACCACCATGGGCGCCTCCACCTCTTTCTGCCCCGGGATTCACAGGTTCCGCCCTACCAGGACCAGAAGCGCGGGCCGCCCCCGCTTCCGCCTGGCGTCTATACGTGGGATCTGGAATCCGAACTCAGGACCTTCCACCTGCAAGGCGGAGGCTTAACCCCTGAGCCACCTCTCCAGCCCCCTGAAATCTCGATATTAAGATGTGTTCATAGATATGCAGGCATGGACACAGTGCTTTGAACTCAACAATCAGCAGCCTTACCAACCCATCCTCATAAACACTAACAGAGCAATAAAGAATTAAGAGCACAAAGTTAAAACTTATGTTTTTATGTAGAATATTTATAGATGCTTATCTCTTAATAAATTTATCCAATACCCTTTTATTTTTTGTTTTTGGCTGATATCAGTGATAAAAATTTAACCGTATTTTATATTCAATTGACAGAATAATCACAAAATGTCTCTAATGAATTACAATGGCTTTGGAAGAAAACCAGCTGTATGTGAACGTGAAAGAGAACAAATCTATGTGTTTTCCCTCCTGTTCCTATTTCATTCCTGGAAATACATATGGTTTAACATATATATATATAAGAAGATGCACATAAACATGTCTTTAAGGGTGGTAAAACAGTTTAAAATCCATTAACAAAACATGTGAGATTAATGACACTCAATTTCTGTATATATTCTGTCTTCTTTAACGCTACTCATAAATGGCATGGAGACCAGACTTCAGGTGACTCTTAGTGGAGACAAAGACTAAATGTGACTGTTTTGTCAATTGCTCAGCTCTTAATCCTACACATTTACATTTGTACACAGAGAAATTCTGCCAGTGAGGAAACTAAGGTCTTTTAGGATAGAAAAGTGCTTTTCCTAAACTATATAAGCTGGAGAAGCTAGAATCCCAGTTTACTGACTGCTCAAGAAGAATGGTGCTCAAGAAGAATGATCAGTGGAGTTTTTTGTTGTCCCCCAATTCCTGTAATAATGGACAAAACCTTCTTCAAATGGACAATGGACTGGGTTTACAATTCAATAACAGTTCTAGGCTAGATATCTCCACTTGGATAAATTCGTTAATCACTCAACCTCATTGTTCATATCCTACTTTTTCACATCCTACTTTGATGGCTTTATAAATCTAAATTTTAGTTTTAAACATGTTTTAGTTACTTTATTCCCTATTTCAACAAAATACCCTCTCCAAGCAATTTAGGGGTTAATCTCAGCTCACAATTCCAGGTTACCGTCTATCAATGCACTGTAGTCACAGCAGCAGATGCCTCAGAGAATCCATTGTATCACATTCAGAGTCAAGAGCAATTGCAACAATGAATCAATAAGTGCAGTAGCTTTAACAACTCTGTCTTTACATAACCTTAAAGCCTGAACTTGGAATAGTGCTGTCCATAATGGGGTGGATCTTTCTATATTAACTATGTACTCAAGACAACCTTTCCAGGAAGACCCAAAGGATTATCTTAAAGTAGACAACTCCAAAGTGGCCAAAAGACTTGCCTCTTAGTGTTAAAGTTAGACATTAAGACTGACTATTACCAAGTACTATATCACAAACCATGGATTTCTAAAGAGTAGGAGCTTTGTTCAAATATTTTATTTGTGTAGTGCTTTCTTGCCTATAATTTGGACATATCAAAGGAAGTTGAGTTCATGACCAGATACTTCTTTATGTGCCATGAAAATATCTCATTAGTATGCTCCTTTTGTTTCAGTGATTGAAGACCTATAAAGATGTGATCAATAATACATTTCATTTCAGCTACCTTCTAAACTTTAAATGTTTATTTGTTTAACTTTTAAGCCCCCTTTTACTATTAAAAAACAAGCAAAACATGCTATCACATGGGTTCACAACATCCTGTTTGACTTGTTTTCCCAGGTTGGCAGGAAATTATCATCCAATGATGATGACCAAAACAAGAAAACAATTCCCACTGATGTTGTGCCTTCTGTGATCTCACTACTTAAGTGACAACAGCACAGAAAGTTTGACAATTCCTTAATATTTTAATGATGGGACAAAAATCCCCTCACTAGTGAAATATAACAAAACCCAAACTTACAGAAAAGGAGCTGTCCAGGGTTTGATTTCTCTTCTTGTCATCAATGAATATTACATTGTAAATTTGCCTTCCACCTAAGACACTCTTCTCAGGATTAGATTTGCCAGTTGAATAGCTACTCAAAAATTGTATCTGACCACAGGCTAACGTTTTCTCATCACATTTATGGGAATGTTATAGAGCAGAGATTTTGCTTTAAATTAAAAACTGATGATTTTATAAGAGCGAATCATTTATTATGGCTCTTTATTATCATTATTAAATGAAAATTTTACATTTTAAAAACTCTCAGAAATGGGAACATTGGAAAGAGTTAAAAAATAAGGAAATGGGGTTCAAGAAGATAATTCATCATCTAAGGCTCCTGATCACTGGTCTAGTGAAGCACGTTTGATCCCTGGAAGCTCACATGGTCGAAGGAGAGAGGCAAATTCAAAATCTATTGATCACTCATGTTCCTTGACATGTATGCATTCTCTCTCTCTCTCTCTCTCTCTTTCTCTCTTTCTCTCTTCTCTCTCTCTGCCACTCTCATATTCTTCCTGACTCCCTTGCTCTCTCTAAAATTAATTAATTAATTAAAAATAATTAAAGGGGCCAATGAGATAACACAGTGAGTAAAAATGACTGTGTGTCAATATGTGCCAAACTACTAACCTGAGTTGAATCCGCAGAAACCACATGGTAGAAGGAGACAATTAACTTCTGAAAGTTGTCTTCTGACATCCTGATGTACACTGTGGCAAGCATGTCTCTCCATCTATCTCTTGTTCTCTGTCTAAGAGACAAAGAAAGAAAAGAAAGAAACAAAAAGGGGAGAGATGGAGGGAGAAAGGAGGAGAAAGAAGGGGAGAACAAGGAAAGGGCAGTTAATTTGATGATTCTCCTATAAAGGACAAGGACATACTGAGTTGCAAAGTGGATCACTCAATGATACTTTCTAAATATCTGAAAGCTACTAGTCTTAAAAGGACTGGCAATAAATAGACAAGTTACAACCAGAAATGAGATGACAATGTTTAATAAATGTGCTCCAGAGCAAGGAAATGATTAAAACATGAGAGGTATAGGAAGTTAAGCAAAGAGTGAATGCGCTCAACTTTGATTCTTTAGATGGGTGGATACAAGCCAACCCTGTTTCTTTCATGAGGGCTCTTGAGTCAGAGTAAACAAAATCAAGTGAGTAGTTTAGAGCAAAAGCAAGCAAACCTGTATCTCCTAACCTTTCATATGCAGTCATTATTTTTGTATGGAAGTAATTTTACAGTCTCGATAGAACTCTCTGACTATACATGTTTGGCAATCTCTGTGACCTGAATTATGCAGTCATTTCTCTGTACTTTCCAGTTCACTACATTGTAAATTATAAGGAAGGCTCACCTATTCAAGTGGATAGCAGTACAAAATATCAATAAACAACTAAAATGATGAAGATATTGATTTTAATTAAATGAATGCCTCAATGATTTTTCCTCATACTCTTTCAATATTTATTTAAGCCAACTAAGGCTTTATGCAACAATTTTCCAATAGTAAACTTCAAGTGAAACAATAATTTTTTACATAGTTAAAGCACAGAGATGCCTTTTGCTAAGACAAACCCTTTAAAGTTATGCTCTGCTCACCTGATGCTCTGTTATATCACAGCTAATTACTTATCATAATGCACATAAGACATGTTATCTTTGGCTCTAGGATGCAGGAAACCATGTGAGACTTTCTCAAACACCCTGCAGTGCAACAGTTTGCTATATTTAAGCATGAAAATGCTTATCAAAGAGTAAAGAAGGTATATTTGAGTTCCAACAGAGCTATCTAAGGTTATCCTAGAAAAGATTTAGAAGAACTATTGTCTTCTATGTAAATATGTAGCAAAAAAATCAAATGCTTTAATGAAAACATTTTAATTAATGCATCACATGTTCCCTCATTGAATTGGGTTCTAATAAGTTAATTTGTTGAACTCTTAATCCCTAGTATTTTATTCCTTGTTGGAAAAAGTCTCTTCACCAAGGTAATCAAACAAAAATTGCATCATATGTGGATGGGCACCAGTTTTCTATGACTGGTGTCAAGAAACGAAAATTTTTAGACATGCAGCAGCAGCAGCAGCAGCAGAGCAGGCAGCAGAAGAAGAAGAAGAAGAAGAAGAAGAAGAAGAAGAAGAAGAAGAGGGAGAGGAAGGAGGAGGAGGAAGAGGAGGGGAGGAAGGAGGGGAGGAGGAAGGAGAACGGAGGAGGAGAGAGGAGAGGAAGGAAGGGAGGAGGAGGGGAGGACGAGGAGGAGGAGGAGGAGGACGAGGAGGAAGAGGAGGAGGAGGAGGAGACGAGGATGAGACGAGGACGAGGAAGAGGACGAGGATGAGGAAGAGATAGAGAAACACCAGGGAAAGATGAAAGCATAGTTGAGATCTAGCTTGTACAAGTGGTAAAATGTCACAGATTCCCATTGAAACACAAGTAACAAACAGCAGCACATGGGTGATTCTTCCTCAGAAGCATCAAGAAGAGCCAGCTCTGCTTATGCCAGAGTTTCCACTTCTGCTATCCAGAATCGTGAAACAGAAAGTACTGTTGTTGACCCCCATTGGCCACACCATATTATTCTTATTCTGAAAAGCTCTTTTGAAACTGACTTCAAAAATGTTCCATACTGGTTCAGTTTTGCATAACAAATAGCTTTTGCCTACTTGGATATTTAAATATTTGTGATTTCTAATATTAATAATAAGAATGGCATGGCACTTTTTGAATAATTACTATATCCATGCTGTGTTTTGAACAGTTCTGGTCCCATGTTCTGACTTCATAGAATGAGTGGAGAATGAAAGATAAATTTTTTTCATGGGGAAAGCATAATCATATTTTTATTAAGTATTAATAATTAATGTTAAGCATATTTTATTAAGTCTTTCAGGGTTTTGGAAAGGGTCTAAATGAACTAACTTTATTAACCTTAAGACAGAGATTATTATCTTTTTTTAACATTTTTTATTATCTCCGCTCATACAAACTTAATAGGTATACCGGTTCCCTCCCTCCCTCCTCCTTCCCCCTATCCCTCTGCTCACCCTCCCCTCACCCCTTCCTCCCCAACCCCCAATGCCTCCCCTCCCCCAATCCCCAGAGAATCCTTTAATGTGCATGCCAAACTCTCCTCTGGGTCCTCCTCTCCGATGACATACAAGGACCCAGCGGCATTTCCCTGAACCCTTTCCCATGTTCCCCTTAAGCATAGGAACACTATTTTGGCTGTCAATCCCTTGCCTCCAAGGATCTTGGTGCTTTTAGCAAATGCTAGACTTTGTGGGGTCAATAGTGTGTTGAACATTGCACAGGGTATGCAAAGTCCAATTATGATTGCTTCGACCCTAACTTGTGTGGAGTATCTTCCCTGTCATTGCTCCTCCCATCCTTTTGCTCTTACACTCTTACAGCTCCCTCTTTGGCAAATTTCCCTGAGCTTCAGGATGGGGAGAGATTAGGCTGGCCTAGTTCTAGGTGGTTGATATAGAGTCTCTGAAGTTCTGGATTATGGTTTGTTGATTTTCTTTTGCGGTTTTGCAGCTCCTGCAATGCCCTTCACTCCATCCTGATGGGTATTGGATGTCACCCCCTGGCCAGAGATAAAAGCTGTTAAACTAGAGTCTTGTTAAATGAGTATATTCAAAGGTAGAGGTAATAAAAGTAGGAAACCACAGTGAAGGAGGGGACTATCACCCATTTGCAAAATGGTTACTTATTATCTGCCAGACTATATGCCCTCCCCTTCTGATGAGAACACACCCCCTCAGCTGTAAATGATCAGGAACGAAAAGTCTGTGAACTTAACCAGATGTCTCATTGCTTACTCACAGTCCTTGATGGAGGCCTACTGCTGTAACATGATCCCCTCTCTCCTTGTTTCTGGTGTGGCCCTCCTACCCCATCCCGCTTGTTCATACTCTTTGCAATTACTGTACTACACAGATTTATCATCGAGTGTCTCTAGGTGGGCTGGGTGGTTTGGTACTATGAGCCACCTATTAGGGAGTACATACGATGCTTAATTTTCTGGGTCTGGGATACTTCACTCAATATCATTGTTTCTAATGACATCCATTTCCCTGCAAATTCCAGTAATTCATCATTTTTTATGGCTGAGTAGTATTCCATTGTATAGAGGTACCACATTTCCTTATCCACTCATCAAATGTTGGACATTTGGGTTGATTCCATGACTTTGCTATTGTAAAAAGTGCTGCTATGAACATGGTCGTGCTTGTGCTATCGAGGTGAACCTCTACTGCATGGGGGGTTATTCCCAAAAGTGGAATCGCAGGTTCATATGGCATTTCAATCTTTAACATTTTTAAGAATCGCCAGATGGCTCGCCAGAGTGGCTAT
The DNA here is from genome assembly GCA_023101885.1 of Typhlomys cinereus. Lineage (NCBI taxonomy): Eukaryota > Metazoa > Chordata > Mammalia > Rodentia > Platacanthomyidae > Typhlomys > Typhlomys cinereus. The sequence goes on from JALPQD010000487.1 coordinate 928,204, forward strand.
ATGAGCCTGCATTCCCACCAGCAATATAGGAGAGTTCCCCTCTCTCCATATCCTCTCCAGCATTTGGTGTTGTTTGTATTGTGGATTTTTGCCATCCTGACCAGGGTGAGATGATATCTCAGGGAAGTTTTGATTTGCATTTCCCTGATAGCTAAGGAAGTGGAGCATTTTTTAAAGATATTTGTTAGACATTTTAATTTCATCCCTGGTAAAGTTTCTCTTAAGTTCCAGGGCCCATTTTTTAATTGGGCCATTAGTTTCCTTGGTGTTTAGTTTTCTAAGTTCTTTGTGCACTCTGGATAATAGAGCTCTATCATATATGTGGTTAATGAAGATTTTCTCCCATTCTGTTGGTTGCCTTTGAGCTCGTGTTAAAATCTCTTTATCTGAACAGAAGCTCTTTAATTTCACAAGATCCCAACTGTTGAGAGTTGGTAGCGGTGACTGTGCCATTGGATGTCTGTTTAGGAACTGTTGGCCTGGCCCAATCAGCTCGAGGGAATTCCCTACCCTTTCAACTATGGTTTTTATAGTCTCTGGACTTAAATCAAGGTCCTCAATCCATTTGGAATTAAGTCTTGTACAAGGTGACAAGTAGGGGTCCAGTTTTAAACTTCTACATGTGGAGATCCAGTTTTGCCAGTACCATTTGTTGAAGATACTGTGCTTTCTCCATTGGATTTTTTGGGCCCCTTTGTCAAAGATCAAATGGCTGTAATTTTGTGGGCTTATATCTGGGTCTTCAACCCTTATCCATTTATCTGTGTGTCTATTTTGGAGCCAGTACCAGGCTGTTTTTATAACTATGGATTTGTAGTATAGACTAAGGTTGGTATGCTGATACCTCCAGCCTTGTTTTTGTTACTCAGGATTGTCTTTGCTATCCTGGGTCTTTTGTGCCTCCATATGAATTTTGAGATTGTTTGGTCAATTTCTTTAAAGAATTGATTTGGGATTTTAATTGGTATAGCATTGAATTTGTATATTGCCTTTGGTAGGATGGTCATTTTTACGATGTTGATTCTGCCAATCCAGGAACATGGGAGGTCTTTCCACCTTCTGGTGTCTTCTGCAATTTCTTTCTTGAGGATTTTAAAGTTTTCATTGTAAAGGTGTTTTCCCTCCTTGGTTAGGTTTATACCAAGATATTTCATTTTTTTAGGGGCTATAGTAAATGGGATTGTTTCCTCTCAGGGCTTTTTCACTTCTTTCATTCTGGGCCTATAGGAAAGCCATTGATTTTTGTACATTTATTTTGTATTCTGCTACCCTGCTGAACTTCTCAATTAGTTCCAGGAGCTTCCTGATGGATTTTTTGGGATCACTCAGGTATAAGATCATGTCATCTGCAAATAGGGATAGCTTGACTTCTTCCTTGCCAATTCAAATCCCTTTTATGCCCCTTTCTTGTCTTATGGCTTCAGCTAACACTTCAAGTACAATATTGAATAGAAGTAGTGAGAGTGGACAGCTTTGTGTAGGTCCTGATCGAAGTGGGAATGCTTCCAGTTTTTCCGCATTGAGTATAATCCTTGCTGTAGTCTTGTTGTATACTGCTTTTATTATATTGATAAAGGTTCCTTCCATTCCTACTGTCTCTAATGTTTTGATCATAAAAGGCTGTTGGATCTTGTCAAAAGCTTTTTCTGCATCTATTGAGAGTATCATGTGGTCTTGGGCTTTGGACTGGTTTATATTATGAATTACATTTATTGATTTGCATATGTTGAATCAACCTTGTGTGCTGGGGATAAAGCCTACTTGGTCCCTGTGAATTATCTTTTTGATATGTTTTTGAGTCCGATTTGCTAAGAGTTTGTTGAGAACCTTTGCATCTGTGTTCAGCAGAGAGATTGGCCTATAGTTTTCTTTTTTAAGTGTATGTTTATTAGGTTTTGGAATTAAAACGATATTAGCTTCATAGAAGGAATTTGGTAGTGTTCCTTCCTTTGCTATTTGTTGGAACAGTTTAAGGAGTATTGGTGTTATTAACTCCTTAAATGTCTGTTAGAACTCTATGCTGAATCCATCTGGTCCAGGACATTTTTTGATGGGAAGTTTCGAGATTACTTCCTCAATTTCCTTATATGTTATAGGACTATTTAAATAATTCACAACTTCCTGATTCAATTTAGGTAAGTTGTGTTTACTTAGGAATTCATCCATCTCTTTTGTGTTGTTATATTTCACAGAGTATAAGTTTTTGAAATATTACGTTATAATTCTCTGGATTTCTTGGGTATCAGTAGTGATAACTCCATTTTCATTTCTAATTTTGTTAATTTGGTTTTCTCTCGCTTGCTTTTGGTTAATTTAGCTAGGGATGTATGAATCTTATTGAGTTTTTCAAAGAACCAGTTTTTTGACTGGTTGATTTTCTCTATTGTTTTCCTAACCTCGATATCAGAAATTTTTCCCCTTATTTTGCTAATATCCTCTCTTCTACTGCTTTTGGGATCAGATTGCTCTAGTTTTTCTAAAGCTTTAAGCTGCATTGTTAAGTTGTTTATTTCTGATGTTTCCATTCTTTTGATGTAGGCTTTAAGAGCTATGAACTTACCTCTTAGGACAGCTTTTATTGTGTCCCAGAGATTTTGGTAAGTTGTATTTTCATTATCGTTCACTTTCAGGAAATCTTGAATTTCCTTTTCAATTTCTTCCTAAATCCGGTTCTCATTCAGCATCATAGTGTTAAGTTTCCAGGAGTTAGTGTATTTTCTGTTAAGATAGAGATTATTATCTTTAACTAGGTTGCTCCCCTCAAAATTAAAAATCATAAAGTTTTAAAATAATTACCATGAAATAAAGAAGGTGTTAGGCCAGGAAAATGGAAAAATCTTTGCTAAACACCACTGCTTGCTTTAGCTTAGAAAAAATCCCTCCTGACAGCTACATATCTATAGTTAAGTGCCAAATGCTTGAAAACTGTGCTGTGTGCCATTATTAGCTGCAACTCACAAATTACTGTAAAAAAGGAACTTTACAGAATTAGTTTCCCAGCAGAAATGAAAGCGCACCAAATTCAATGTTTTTCAAGTACCTGGAAACTCCTCTTAGAGCTCAAACTAACATCACCAAGCGAGTAGGAGCAGTTAAAACTTTTCAAGGGATGGGACTTGTTCCCAGTTTCCGAGGGAATTCAAAGGTGGTCACCAGTGAGCTGAGTGAGAAGGAGTCATGTTGATGAAGAAATACTCATGAACAATAAATTTGAATATTATTTTTAGGAAATAACTTTGGTATGGTTACTGGCTACAAGGAACTGGCTGAAAGAAACAGATTAGAAATCAACAGCATTTTTTAGAGCATTCTATTATGAAAGAAACCACAAGGGCAGTCTTGATAAAAGGCTTTCCTTTTAAATTCAAATACTCAAATGAATTCTTGAATTTATGTACAAAGTTGCCTTTGAATGCCTCCTCCAGGGAGGGTGTGGTCTAACCCACTGCCTAGGTAGGTAGTTAAGGAGAATACTGGTAAGAAGATGCTCCAAGAGGAAAGGGACAAGGGATGGTGATAAAGCCAGGGACAGGGGATAGGGAAAGAAATGACAAAGCATTGCTAGTAGAATACAAAAACCCAGATCCTAATATGTAAGAACATCCTTCTGTGCTATCCTTTTCATAGGTGGAGGGCTTTTATTGGATCTGTGTAGAGATAAAGAACCTTGATCCTTGTATATTTCTTATTTGTCCTCCTTCACAGTTCATTGCCATCTTCTTGTATTTTGTGATGAGGTGGGGTGAAGGTAACTTATTATTTTGGTTCACAGGTCACCTGACCATGAAAAGCCATGGATACATCTGTTGAAGAGGACAGATCTTAAGATGCATGAAGTGAATGGAGGTGTATTGTGCTATTGCCATCAGGCAGCAAGAATGTGCAACTTTATTTGATATAGCAGAGGAAGAAGGAGAAAACTCGGTTTATCGTTGTTCACAAGACTGTGATGATGATCTGGTCATGCATTTTCCACATTATTTCCTCTTTTGGGGCTCAGAGGATTTTGCATATTTTATTCTCCCTGAAGGTTAGTTAGACTAAGCACTGTGTATATTAGTACTGATTCAAATAATGCGAAAAGCAATAATGAAAAAGCTCTTTCAACACCAAGTCCTTAAAACCACTACACAATATTTTACCCTTGCCTTCCCTTATGTGTTATCTTGTATATTTTCAAAGGTTTTAAAAGATAACAAACATGCTTGATCCCTGAATCAGCAGTTGGAGCTAGGGACTGTTGATTAATCTGACTGGTCCTGTGGATGGATACAAAGTTGAAAGATTCAGAGAGTTGTTTGTTTCTACAGCATGGCTCAGCCTATGCTGCCCAAGGCAAATCCCAAAGATATCACAGTCCTCTTCAGACCACTTTCTATTCTGCAGCACAATTTCAATACAATTTGTACTCATGGTGAAATTTCAGGGCATTTGAAAACAAAACTTGGTTAAACATTGTGTCCTAATTTGACAGTTGAACAATAGTATCTTCTCTAAAATTATCCAGGGTAATAACTTGCTTCACTGTGTAGATTCTGCACTTACCAGAGCTAACTGTCTAAATGGTTAGTCTAAAAAGATACTGTAATTTCTATAGCAATCACAACTGGATTTAGAAAAGTTTATCATAATGCCAGAAGAATTTTATCGTACACACTTTCATCTTGCTAACATCTCTGCATGTAGTTTTCTAAGACTGATTCATTCCCTGGGTTGCATTTAATCATTTATCTTTTTTCCCCCCAGATGTTGCTATGAGGACTGAAATACAGACCTCAAGAAGAGGATTCTGCTAAGCAAAACTTACAATATTCTTTCTTTTCCTGATTTAGTGTTCTTTATTCTTACTCCACTATGGAATTTTCTGTGACATATATAAGTTTTAAAAAGGGAATTCAAAATCTTGCTGGCGTTAAAACTATTGACAAGGGGGAAAACACATAGTTTACTTCCCTTACTGGATCTAAAATGATACTGGCTCATTTCTCTCCTGTAACGTTTCTTTTATTTTATTAGATTGATTAATGACACATTTTATATATGATGAAACATTTTTCATATGTTTGTGCTTTTCTCTTTTGTCTTTTCCCTTTTGGTCATTTCATTGTTTCTGAATGTTTCTAAATTCAAAATTTTCTATTTCTAAGATCAATAAGAACCATCCACCACTTTTTATGTAGTAAGTCTACAGATTTTTATAAATTTCATTTTTCCTTCCACCCAAACTAAATTTTCCCTAAACCATAAGAAGGCTCACTTAACCTTGCAGAAAAGGGGGAGATGAGATTATAAGAACCTAAAGATCGGAAGGTTCATCATTGGACAAGACATTCCACTGGAGGCAAGACTGCATCTAGGAACTCATTACAGTGTGACTTGTCCTCACCAAACCTGCATAATGATTGATATACCAACATGCTATTGAGGAACTCAAGAGAGATAAGAACACACAGTGGAAACCTTAGGGACTAGAGCTGGATGAGTGAAGAGAAATGCCCTTATCAGTGGGGTAACCCAAGGAGGGGAGGCTTGGTATGCCACAGAGGCCTGACCTCCACAAGAGTAAGCAAGCCAGAGGGAATCCTAGGGTCCATAGAAGTAGGCAGGTAAGAGAGTGGGAGAGAGTGGAATGGATTGATGAGGGTAAGGGAGAGAAAGAGAGAGGGGGATGGAGGGAAGTAAGGATTAGTACTCAATATGCTTGTAAAACTAAAAAAAATTATTAATTAAAAAAGAAGATAAAACACAAAATGTGAAATAAATACTAAGTGCTTTCTTGGGGGAAAAAAAAAGAAACGTAATCAGCTTTAAGAGTTCCAAATGGCTTCCCAGTGAAATGCTGTTTACATTTGTAGAATATTGCTAAAGAGAATTTGAATTCCACAGCGATCATTTTTATCCAATAGTAGTTTTCTGCTGCAATCTAAGTTGGGTTTATCTCAACAGGGAAACCAACGTATTTTGAGAATTAAAACCAAAAAAAAAAAAAAAAGGAGCAAAAGATGGTTTTAGAATGTGTCTGTGTTTCTCCTTTAAAAGGTGAGTCTTCTGTTGTCATTTTACAATGATTTTTTCCCATATTAGCGTTATTATAGTGGTTGACTATATAATGTTCACATAAATTCCTTGATACTGTAACAAATAACACAAACAGAGATAATTAAAGCAGAGTCTTTCAGCCACGCTGCTTACCTGAGTGTTGGTGAATGCAGAATCTTAGCTCTTGAAATTAGGTTGGTCACGGCTCATGTGTGCATAATTAAAAGTTCTGGAATTCCATAACACAGACAAGAAATACATTGATGTCGAATGCGTATGAAGGTAAGGAGGAAAAGGTACAAAAGCAAGAATCACAGACTTACTCTATGCCAAACACTGACATAGGCCACTTATTTATTATAACCTGATTAGAATCTAACAATAATATATAAAAAGGATGCTATTACTATGACAATATCATAAGGAGGGTACTATTATTAGGAAGTTTTGGAAAACAAGGGCATTGAATTTCAGAAAGTCAGTAATTCCAAAACCATAGTGTTGTTAAGTACTGAAGTTAAGATGTGAACACAGACAGCCTTAACTTATGCTAGTTCTGTAAGCATTTTACTGACTCAAGTAAACACAGATATTTTGAACAGAGTGTAAAGTCTGATATATTTGAAAATTCATAAGACATAATAATGATATCTTGTTATCGATTTTCAGATTTTCTATCAACTGCCATTTTGCTAAATGTACAATCTGTTTTATATTTGGGAATTGAAAAATATGCAAAAATACTGTTATATTTCCACATTTTCCTTAAAAACAACTATTTGTGTTACATTCAATTCTAAACTATTTCAATGCCTATTCATTTTTTCTGCAAAAAAGAATCTCTTGCAAATATTCGTGCATATCTTAGTGCTATGGGTGACAGAAATTGTTTTTGCCTATTTTTTAATCTATGCTCTGATTTACTCATAACAGCATTCCAGTTTGGTTTATGATCTACATGTTCTTCATAAAGAGACTTGAAGAGGGCTGAGGAAAAGTCAAGGGAATTAAAGCCTGCTTGCAATACAAGTCTTATCACCAGATTCCATATTAAAAAGAAAAGGAAGGTGAGTGTGGTTGTCCACCTGTAATTTCAGCCCTGGAAGACAAAGTCGTGGAATCTCCAAAGCAAACTGGCTAGCCAAACTCTGTGTGTGTGTGTGTGTGTGTGTGTGTGTGTGTGTGTGTGTGTGTGTGTTTGTGTGTGTGTGTGTGTGTGTTAGGGCTCCCTTGGTTTTGTCACAAACATAGCCTAAAAACAATAAGGTGAAATAATTGTGCAAATGCACATGCATACATGCATATGCTAAATATACAAGAAAAGAAAAAAAAGGGGAAACTGGAAGACAGTACCTCTACTGGCCTCCAATGTGATTCATACTAGTTTAATAGGACTGATTCTACTCTGTGGCATGCTCCTGATTCTGTTAACTTATTCCTGCATTCCAACCTGCTGAACCAATTCTCTCTCTTAGTTCCTCCTCTTTCTTCTCCTCCTCTTCCTTCTTTCTTCTTCTTCTGTTCCTCCTCCTCTTTCTTTCACTTCTCTTTTTTCCCATCCTCTTCTTCTTTTCTCCTTTTTTCAATTCTCACTAGCCATGTCCTTTTTATTGTTGCCTTTATTTGGCACAACTGGCTTGAGTGAATTGTTACTAGCAACCATGACCACATTAAATGTGATTGCAACCATTGTCTCAAGAGGAGATTTTACCATAGCTCAAGACTTTAATGGGAAATACCTATATGCAAATAAATGCATAGATTCATAAATGTAAATAAATTGTATTGACATGGGATTACCTGCCATATTAAAAACTAAAAAATGATAAAACAAGATTCTGTAGAAATAAGATATTCTGAGAAATGCCTGAACCCAAATAAGATATTCCTTACCTATGAGGCCAAGAGATATTTGTGAAAATTCAAAGCTTCAAATGTATCATTAGATCTAATAAAAAGACACTATCTAAAGTAAAAAAAAATAAGAAAAACACAAAACACTAGAACCAAAGCTCATAATAGATGATAAAAATAATAAATAATGAAAATCAATATACTTAGTTTATTAAAAACATGAGACATAAATGTCTGAGAATTTGTAATATGGGTTAGTAACTAAAAGGGATTCATAAGACTTTCAAAAACTTTCAAAAAAGACCTAAATTAGCTCTAAGCTTCTATTGTTTTTCTGGTTTCTGGTTGTCTCATTTCTTCACTTATCTTGATTTTTTTTTTCATCTTTATTTCCTCCTCCACACAGGTTCTCCCTGAATACTCCTGCTGGACTGCTACATGTTATGTATTCCACACTTCCCAGAATGGCGAAGAACACACAATCCTCCACACAGTCCTCGTCAAGTGACTGATCAACCTTTGTAAGAGACAAGTTGGCAAGGAAAGTTGTATAATGTACAAGAAAAAAAGAAGAGATTGGAGACTGTTGGGTAGAGATGAATGGAAAGATGTTGAATCACAGCCAAAGATGGAATTTTGAAGAGAGAAAGTGTTCCATATGCCCTCACATGGCGTGGAGGTGGTGTTGAGGAGAAAGAGAACTAAGAATTTGGAAGACCAGCTGTTTGGGAATACAGATGGTACTGCAAAGAATTGTTACAGGCTCAAGTCAAGAGACCTAGAGAATGAAGGCAAGAGTGAGTTAAGACAGAGTTGTTTAATGGAAACTCACTGAAAGACATGGAAACTGCAAAATATTAAGCTAACTGACTAAAACACACAAAGAGTAGGCAAGATATAAGTTCCACATGAAGGTCAAAGAAATCAACAGAAGTTAAGTAATAATGAGCTTTAATATAACTGAGGGCTTTGTGGCCAAAAGGGCAGGGTATGACTTTAACATAGAAGACTATTAGAATAGAAGAAATAGCTTAAAGTCAGAGAGAATACAGGGAATAACTGTGATGGTTAGCACTGCTATGAGAAATCTGCAAAGTGCACAGGACAAAGGGTCTTTTAACTTCTATAGCTTTTCCAGAGTATGATAGGATGCTTTATTAGCTATGCAAGGAGGAGGGTGAGACTTTGTTTGTTTACTTGTTTGTGTATTTGTTTGTGTGCCTGCCACCAGACATTGCTAAGGGGCTGTCAGGAAAGTAGTGCATGAAGAGTGAGATAAAACCAGGTAAATAATAGTTGTCTCTCAAGGAAGACCAGTGTTAGCATCACTAGAGTTGGGAGGATGGGAATCTAGAAGACAAAGAGTTACTATAGTTTCAGGAATGCCTGCTGGAAACCTGTGGTCAGCTTTGGGAATTGCCACCTACCAGGCAAGATGAAGGGATCTTATCGTTTGTATTATTTTTACTTTTTTCTCTCTATTCTTTGAAAATTTTATGCATAAGCAAAAATGCATCTATATTCTTGTACCCCTCTCCCTCCCTTTCTTCCCTTTTCCTCTCCCACCCTCTCTTCCCTTCACTAATCCAACCATGTTTCTCCCATTTACATGTACGAACCGCAGTGCTTGTGGGGAAATCATTAATAGTACAAGAGCCCTCCACTGGACAGACCTTCAAGTGGAGAAGCTCCCCTTCTTGTCTGGCACCTGTCCTAGCGATTCTTTTTGTAATTGTTTCTTCTGAAATCCTCACTGATCCATGGGAGGATGTTGATGTGCCAGCCGTTATGTAGACCTGGCTGAAGTAGATCTCATTGCAGTGAATATGAATGCAGCAGTCCTGTTGTAACTGTAGTGCCATGATAGGCAGCACACCTCTCCACCTTCAGGCTCTTACAATTTTATTGCTCTTTCTGCTATGTTCCCTGAGTCTTACAATGGGGAGAGATTTTAATGACCCAATTAGGGCTGAACATTCCAAAGCCATCTATGTTCAGCATTCTGGCCAGTTGTGATTCTCTGCACCACTGATCTTCCACTGCAGCAGGATACATCCTGGCTGGGAGCTGAGAGCCTTTCTTTTCTAAGGATATAATAAAAAATAGATGATAGTATAGTGTCAAGTATTCATAGTTAATACTAAGACATCTGTTACATCTAGTGTCTCTGTTCTCCCCTTTCACTGTTATTTGAATAGGTTTGCAGTACCAGGCATATATTCCCTGACACTAAAGGAGACTTAGAATCTATTCAGAAAGTAATTTGTTACCTGAGGGTATTGCATACTATCATTGCACCACAGGATTCTTCTTGTTAGAGATACTCTTTTTGTAGTTTGTAACATTCATTACTGGGTAAGATCATTGGTACCTTTATCCCTAAACACCTTCCTTTTTGGTCCCCTACCCCTTACGATTGCTTATTCCCTTTCTTTCCTCCCTTTCAAAGCTTTCTTTCCATAATTGCCTTATTCATTTACTTGTCTGTATTTTTTTTTTTGGTTTCCATTCTTGTAGACTCTTCCTCCATCCCCTGATTTATTTTTGGTGACTATTACAGAAGTTTTCTTTTGAGTATAATGTTTTCAAGGTTCAATATTATCATTCACTTATAAGGGAGAATATGTAGCATATATTATTCTGTGTCTGGGATACCTCACTGAGTAAACTTAATCCAATTCCATCTATTTATCAGAAATTTTCAGTAATTAATTTTTCTTGATAACTGAATGGTATTGCATTTTGTATATATGTCAATTTTCATAATCCATTCATCTCCTGTTAGGCATGTAGATTAATATTTTTGCTATTGTGAGTAGAGCTGCAGTGAACATGGATATTCAGGTGTCTCTGTAATAAGATGTAGCAGCATTCTTTGGGAATATTCCCATGAGTGGTATAGCTGTGTCACATGGTATTTCAATTTTAATATTTTTAGGAATCTCCATACTATTCTCCAAAAACATTGTATAAATTTGCATTCCTACTAACAATGAATGAAGTATCCCTTCTCTCCAAATCCTCGCCAGTCTTTGTCTTCATACATGTTTTGGAACTTGGTCATTCTCACTAGGGTAAGATGATAATTCAGGATGGTTTTAATTTGCATTTCCTTAATGGTTAGGGAGGTAGAACATTTTTAAGATATTTGTTAGACATTTAAATTTCAACCTGTGAAAATTTTCTTTTTAGTTCTAAGATCCATTTTTAATTGGGTTATTTCCTTGATGTTTTTTTTTTTATTTCTTTGTATACTCTGGATATTTTTCCTCTATCAATTAGCAAAGGTTTTACTCCCATTCCATGGATAAATTTTTTGTTTGATTAACAATATCTTTTGCAGAACAGAAACTTTTAATTTCATGAGATCCCACTTGCTGAATACTGGTCTTATTTCTTATGCATTTCAAGGTCTTATTCAGAAGATGTTTACCTGGCCTATCAGTTCAAGTGTATTACCTATTCTTACTCCTAGAAGTAAACTTAGTCACTACTTGGTCACCCAAGGGAAGTTACATAATAGATTTGCCACCTCCCACTTGCTGGCTATTCCTATGAGCATCACTCTATCAATCAACACATCTTCCTACTAGTCACAGAAATAGTTTGTTTCAGTTTTCAGATTCTTACACAATCTTCAGATTCAGCTTCACTGAACTAAGGTGCTGGCCTAAACCAATGTGGTCACTATATTTGAGGTCTGGGTGCCAGCTCTGGTTGGATTGTGAGGTTCCCCCATTTAGTCTCTGGGTATGGTAGTCCCACACACTCTTCTTTGAGACATGGGCCTATTCTGAGAGAAGGGAAATGTTTCCTGTAGCCTCCGACATCTTGTTGCTTCCTTCTATTCATTTTGCTTGCCTATCCCCTCAAACTTAACCAATATTTCTCCTCCAGTGTCTTACATGAGCTTATTTCTGATGAAATAACTACTTATTTTCATAATGTAGCTCTGACTCATTCAGAATGCACAAAGCTGTTTGAAGAGAACTTTATAGGAAACTTTCTGAAAAATCCTGTTTAATCTACTCCCGGCAGTTGTTTCACATCAGCCCACTTGTTGCCTCCAGCTGTCCCAGCTCATATTTCATTTCTGAGTGGGTCCTCACCATCTAATCCACCAGCACTCACATATGAATTGCAAAGCGTGACTATGACTCTTCAGGCCTCTGAAGCCACATGAACATTCCTATGTGTCTTCCCTTGTGATACTTTCTACTTTTTTCTTTAAAATTCTAATAAATTCTAATAAAAAATAACAATGATTGCCTTGTAATATCTTAGTCTCTTAGGTAACATTGTGTGTTTTATTCATTAAGAGAAACAAAATATGTGTTCATCTTCACAGATGTCTTTCCTATTTGTGTCTCTCCTTAGCTTTTGAAATATGATTCCCTTGAAAGTACAGCTTCACTTAATATGGTAAAATAACACCCCTCTGAGCAGATCTATGGGAAGACAGGTCACATTAGGATTTAATCTCTGCACATCAGTTCTCTGCTCCCTGTGAAATATTCCTTCCTTCCTTCCTTCCTTCCTTCCTTCCTTCCTTCCTTCCTTCCTTCCTTCTTTCCTTCCTTTTTTCCTTCCTTCCTTTTTTCCTTCCTTCCTTCCTTCTTTCCTTCCTTTCTTCCTTCCTTCCTTTTTTCCTTCCTTCCTTCCTCCTTCCTTCCTTCCTTCCTTCTTCCTTCCTTCTTCCTTTTTTTCCTTCCTTTCTTTTCTTTCTTCTTTCTTCTTTTCTTCTTTCCTTTCTTTCTTTCTTTCTTTCTTTTCTTTCTTTCTTTCTTTCTTTCTTTCTTTTCTTTCTTTCTTTCTTCTTTCTTTCTCTTTCTTTTTTCTTTCTTTCTTTCTTTCTTTCTTTCTTTCTTTCTTTCTTCTTCTTCATTACTCATTTGTGATAGTGTTAAAAGGGCCCACATGCATTCCTCTATTGTAAAACAATGTGAAATATTATTACTAATATTTCTGGACTACAGATGTGGGTTTCTATCTACCTGCCTGGAAAAAAATGTGAAACACACCATTGTGAATGTCCCAAATTATCCTTCAATTCTGCCAGAGACCAGCTTCTTATCATCAGGATCATATTGGGAAGGTACCACCCTATTCTGAACACTTAATTTAACTAAAAAAATGTTCTTGAGGACAGAGTTTATTTCTTAATAGAGTGCTTTCAGTCAGGATATATTTAATTCAGGTGAAGGGTCTATATGAATTTTATATGAAAACATATCCATTTTCATCTTCTTCCTTCCTTCCTTTCTTCCTTCTTTCCTTCCTTCTTTCCTTCCTTCTTTCCTTCCTTCCTTCCTTCCTTCCTTCCTTCCTTCCTTTCTTTCTTTCTTTCTTTCTTTCTTTCTTTCTTTCTTTCTTTCTTTCTTTCTTCATTTACTCATTTGTGATAGTGTTAAGGGGCACACATGCATTCCTCTATTGTAAAACAAGAAAAACAGTTTAAAAGAAATATGAATATTGTGCCTTTCCTTCTAGAAAAGAAGAATACGTCATCATATTTCTGAATACTTACTCATTTTAAAATGTCCAATGTTATTAAAATGGAACCAGGTTATGAAGACATGTTTGGAATGGTAGGCCAAGGGTCATCATGAACTTTCTCCCAGTACATACATAACCCAACAATAGTAAAAAAGAAAAATCGGTGTGTGAATCTATGTATTTGTACTCAAAGTCTCTAAAATTGTCCCAAAGGCATATAGAAATTTTTTTTTATTTTTTTAAATAATTTTATTATTATTATTATTATTATTATTTATTCAACTGTGTGCATGTGCGTGTGTATGTGCGCGCGTCTGTGTGTGTGTGTGTGTCTGTGTATGTGTATGTGTAGAACCACGGACGAATTCGCAAACCATCATGGACACCTCCACCTCCTTCTGCCCGGGGATTCACAGGCTCCGCCCTACCAGGACCAGAAACGCAGGCCGCCCCCGCTTCCGCCTGGCGTCTATACGTGGGATCTGGGATCTGAACTCAGGACCTTTCGCCTGCAAGGCGGAGGCTTAACCCCTGAGCCACCTCTCCAGCCCCCATATAGACAACTTTTTAAAAATGAGTAAATACAATAAGAAGGATGAGAAGATTTGACACATAATTGAAGACCTCTTTCCTACCTCCACAGTCAGTGAAAGAAAAAAAAAAAATCCTTTGGCAGGTGTTGACCAAAACAGAAGTGTAAGGAGTTAATATGCCAGTAATCATCACTCCAAACATTCTCTTTCAGGAAAGGCAGGTAAGAAGTCTGCAACATCCTTTACCCACTCCATTTCCATACAGAGAGAAGTTCTACTTAGTTGCATGAGAAAAGTTCTACTTGATGTAGACCGAGAATTCTCAACCCTCATTCTTTTCTATCCAAGTTTGTGTAGGGAAAAGAGAACATATGAGAACATCATCTTGCTCATAAAGTAGCAGAGCTATCTTAAGAGAACTTAGCCTTTCCCTCTCCAGCTTGAGATGAGTGGCAGAGAGGTTTTGTCAAAGAAAGTTTCCTCTAAGAAGAAGGGAAACTTTTAGGCTTCACACAGAAGAACTGACTTTATTTCTAACAAAGAGAGGGGAATTTGAGTTTAAAGATTGTCATCAAAACAATGGTGATATTATGCTAAGTAATTAAGAAAGCTGATAATTCTCTACTACCAGACTTAGAAGTTTAATGCAGAGAACCAGAGTCAACTGAGACAAATGCTTCTGGTGCCAGAACAAGATATAAAGATTAGTTTCACACACTACCCCTACAAAGAGTGTAAATTTAATTGGTTCAGACTATGAAGCAATTTGCTCCCCCACCCCCAGGCATTTTTAAAAACAGTAGTCAGCCAGCAATTAGTGGAGTCTAATTTGGTTTGATAATAGTAGAGACAAAACAGCTACAAGCTTAACAGAAAGGAGAAAGAGAGAGACAGAGAGAGAGAAAGAGATCTTTTAAACACATTGTGACAGACACCTATGTGCTTGCCCAAGGCTGTATCCTTTGAAGACCAACATAAGCTGTATACTAGAAAGAAAACAGACTTCATTAACATGGTCCAATCTAATAACTAAATAAGAAACAATAGCCCCAAACAGTAAAACAATATCTAGTTTCAATAAAAAAAGCTGTAAGATAAACAGAGAAACAGGAAAATGTGATCCAAGCAGGTAACAAAAGTAGACAAAAGAACCTATCTATAAGAGGGTTCAAATGTCAAAATTAAAATATCAAAATTAAAGAAACTATTAATACATATTAAAATCTAAGCAAAATAATGCTCAACAGGTAATAAAAGCTGTGATAGCAGGGTTTCATCGAATAAAGAATGGCAGTACAGAGATGTAAGTTGCTAGCAAGAGCAAAGTTGTTCTTCTGTAGTGGAAAGCACAATAAACAAATCAATAATTCCCTAAAGGAGCTCAGTAGTGGTGAGAGGTCACAGAAATAAGTTAGGAGGTTGGTCTCATTGAGTAAGAGATTACACGATCCAAAGAAGGAAAGAATAAAGATAAAAAAAAAAATAGGGACTCAAGGACATGAAACAATCCACCAAGTACACTAGCATACATGCAATGGTTAAAGAACTGCAAAAGAGAGGGGGTAGGAAATGCCTGAAGAAATAATCATCAAAAAACTTTCGAAAGTTAGTGACAAACATAAAATGTAAAATTCAACATACTCAACAAGTCTCAAGTATGACCAAGAGACCTACAGTAAAATATATAAAAATATTTAAACTGTTAAATGTGAAGAGAAAATCTTGAAAGAAAAGAGAATATATTTATACTGAACAAGGAAGTCTACCTAAGGTTAATGGTCAAATTTCAATAACAGCAACATAAATAAATAAATAAATAAATAAATAAATAAATAAATAAATAAATAAGCAACAAATCATGGAATTTAGAAGCAATGTGAAGACATATATGCAATATCCAAAATAGTTTGTAGATTGTGAATCTTATATCTATAAACTTTCTTTCAAAAATCAAAGGCAAAAATAAAGACAGACATGGGTCAACAAAAACTAATAGATTTCTTTTCTATGTAGTGTACTTACTTAGAATTATCGGAGTGAAAACATGTTACACACACACACACACACACACACACACGCACCAGGACAGTCAAGTACAAAGGTAACGATTATAGAAACAAAAATGCATATTTTCTGTAATATCTTAAGCTATTTTAAAATAAATGTTATGAAATAAGATAGACAAGATTGGACTGTGGGTCCTGTTACAATAATCCAAGTAAAGCAAATGCAGTGGAAATTGTGAAGTTACTAGATTGTAACACAAACAGGAACAGTTGAAGAGCATCAGAAATAGTGCCTAAGATGATTAACCCAAAAAGTATAAATAAATACTTATTTTCCTTTCCTCCCAAAGACATAAAGTTATAAAATTCTACAGAGAAATATGACAGTACTTTTGAGAGTATTATGTATGTGTATATACATAATATACAAAGAACAGGTTATACAATTAAACATCAATAATGTTTTGTATCTCAGTAGAATTAAGATATGTGAAGTAGATTAAAGTAGTCAAAATTCCAATTTCACTTTCTAGAGAAACGGGTAAAAAAATAACTTTTAAAAATAGCTAAATGTTATAAAGGAGTTAAAGTCTATGCTTGACAATACTTACTTAATACTTAAAAGATAACACTCAAATTTGTAAAATCAAGAATGAAAGAACAGATGCAACTGCCAAGCATAGAGTAATGAAAAAATGAAAAGAGTTCTCAAATAATATTATGAACAACAACCACACCCCAATAAAAGTATGAAATTTAGATAAAATGGCCATGTTCCAGGAAACTCAACAAGAATTAAATCATGAAAATGCACCTGTAATATATAAAGATCTTGAAATAGGAATATAAATTTTTCCTGTGAAGAAAAGATTATGGAAGAGAACTTCTGAATTTACTAAAGTTGAAAGTTGAATAAACCCATTCAAAAAATACAGAAAAGAGCACACTTCACAGTTAATTCCAAGAAGCCAGCATTGTCCTGATACTCAAAACCTGACAAAATATGGGGGGCTGGAGAGGTGGCTCAGGGGTTAAGCCTCCGCCTTGCAGGTGGAAGGTCCTGAGTTCGGATCCCAGATCCCACGTATAGACGGAAGCGGTGGCGGCCTGCGCTTCTGGTCCTGGTAGGGCGGAGCCTGTGAATCCCGGGGCAGAAGGAGGTGGAGGCGTCCATGGTGGTTCGCGAATTCGTCCGTGGTTCTACACACACACACACACACACACACACACACACACACACACACCAGACACACACACGCGCGCACATACACACACACATGTGCACAGTTGAATAAATAATAAAAAAAACCTGACAAAATATGAAAATTGCATACCAGTATCTCCTATTTCTGGAAATGCTCTAAATCAAATCAAAAGTATGCAAAAAAGATGCATATCCCATGCTGGTGAAATTATTTTGCTCAGAAATGTGAGGTGAATTTAACATACAAAATCAGTGTACTGTATCATATCGGTAGAATAAAAGGCAAACCTATATCATCATCTTAAATAAGAATAAAAAGTCACTGGCAATATCCAGATGCTTTCATGGTCAAAACACTTAAAGTGGGAATAGAAAGAAGTTTCTTCAGCTGATAAAGAACATCTATAAAAACATGAAGAGTCTGAAAGAGAAAAGAAACTGAGAAGTTTCTCTGTAGCTAGGGACGTAGGTAATATGAGATCTTGCTACTTCTAGTCACTGTTTCCCTGAGCTCAGTCAGATTGTTTTAGGTAAGAAAAATGAATGACATCTGAGTTGGAAAAAAATGAATGAACCCCTACCCACTCTTCTTTTTTGTTTCACATGACATGATCTTTATCTGGAAAAGTCCCAAGTCAGGGCTGGGGAGATGTCTCAGTTGGTGAAGCTCTTGTTGTGCAAGCATGAAGACCTATTCAGTCTCCATCATCCTTTTGGAAACTAGGCCTGACCGTGCTGAACTGTAATCCCATTGCTGTTGAGGTCAAAACAAGAGGATCCTTAGGGCTTGCTGGTCCAGCTAGTATGGCCAAATTTATTATGTCCAAATTAAGTGAGAGATTCTGTCTCAAAAACTACATGGAACAAGATTAATGAAGACACCCAGTGATCATTGACCTCTGGTCTCCTCATGCATACTCACACAAGCTCTCTCTCTCTCTCTCTCTCTCTCTCTCTCTCTGAAACATAAGAAAAAAATAAAATCACAAAATGTCCATAAATAGGAATCTGCATGACTAATTAACTCAGCAAAGCTCCAGAATGCACCTCAAATTATAGTTCTGCATGCACATAACACAAATAAATCTGAATTAAAGAAATCAACTCTATAGCACCAATGCGAACAAAATACTACACACTGAAATGTTTACATAAAGAAAAACATGGTTAGAACCTCTCATTTTAAACTTGTGAGTACATCACTAGGTGTGGACTGTGATAGGTGAGAATCTCACAGAGTCAGAAGTGTTCTCTAACCAGGGTGACTTCTCGGACATCGTCCTCTGACAAAAGTTCAAGAGATGTGCTTTTAGCATTACATGCAGTTAAAACTGAGAAATGTTCAGTGAAAATATTGGATAGCCATGTATATTAGACTATTAGATGCTGAGAATATGGCAAAATGCCAGAGGCTGCAAAATGTGCCAAGGAATGAAGAAGAATTTTTTTCAGAAAGTGCCCCATTCATTGAGAACTCCGGTTCTCCCAGTGGTTATTCAGACTATGACAACAAAAAGTAAGATGATACATTTTGTTGATACAATTCCAAAAAAAAAGCAAATGAATTCAACTTCTCAGATATGCCCTATTCCAACCCAATAGATGGTAGGAACTTGAAAGTACCATGTCCTGTATGCATGGTGTCTAACAATCTACTTCAACTAACATGTGTTTAATATAAAATCTTATGTAATGGCCTGAATCAGTGTTTTACTTTTCCTATTTGTGTTACTCTTTCAAATTATAATCTTATATTGTATCAACATGTGTTTGGTCAAAAAGTACTACTCTAAGCATTTCAATTAGGAAGGAATTTAATATAGTCAATGAAACACTAATGACATCTTTGGAAACACTAGCTGGTTTGTATTAGTCTTCCAGGGCTGTCATAACAAAATCCCGTGATTGGGCAGCTTCAACAAGAGGAATTGATTTCCTGGTGGTTCTGGAGGCTGGAGATGCCAGGTCACAGTGTTCCCAGGTTTTGTCTTGGCTTGCAGATAGCTCACATCTCCCTGTGTCTTTACCTGGTCTATTATCTCTATGTGTGCATTCAGTTATCTTATATCTCCTTCTCATAGAGACACCAGTATACCCTACAAGCTAATTTTAAAATAAATCAACTCTTTCATGACTCTATCTCCAGATATGGCCAAATCTAAGTTACTGAGTGTTAGTGCTTCAACATATTAATTTGGAGAGGTTTCATTCATTCCACACCATCTGAGAAAGCTGTCCACAACCTTAGGAAAATACTCAGTTTCAGAAATGTGATGACGCTACTTCTGGTGATGTCATCTACCGAAGCATCAAAGTAGATGATACCCAGAACCCCTGTCCACACTGCAAGGCCGTGTGCCTGCTTTCTGCAAAAGTTTGTGGTTGTCTGCCTGTCAGTGTTAGGACGACAAGGGTTTTAGCTCTCCTTTCATCTTCCATATCTAATGCAAGAGTTTCTTACTAGAAAAATGTAAACCAAAACTTGCTGAAAAGGAATTCTCAGATATGCAGTTTTCAGACATCAAGCCTGTATGACATAGAAGATAACTCAGAAAGACTTCAGTGGGCTCTATCTGGAACATCCATTCATTAAGATACTCAGTATCCATAAACAGGTTTCTATCTCACAGTGACAACAAAACTGTGCTTTTACATCATATGATAAGACTATCTTTCATTCAAATAAAGACACTCTATTTCTCACTGAAGAAAGGACACAAAATTACAGTCACTCTATCCATCTCTGACTAATGATTTCTTCTTTGATGTGCTATATATTTTAAGTAGATACACATGCATTTTATATATATATATTTGTGTACACATGTAAAAACTCTAACTTTTAGTAGTCATGGGGGTTATATTTTGAGAAAAATAGCCACATTTTCTATAAAAAATAGTGAAATAAAGCAAGAGACTGAAAAACTGCCTGTTTTTTCATATTTTTCATGCATATTATAGTCTTTTCAAGCTGCAGTAACATAATACTATGAACTGAGAAACTTATAAGCAAAAGATATGAATAGTTCATGGTTCTGGGAAGTAAAAGTAAGGTATTAGCAATTTTAGTGTCTGATAAATACTTTCTTAATTGGTTCTTAGAAAACCACTGTTTCTTTGAATCTTCTCATGGCAGAAGGAAAAAATGAACTTACTCAGGTCTAGTTTTACAAGGAAAGGAATGCAGTTCATGAAGACATGACCACCTCCTTATGTTTCTAGGTCCTAGCATTACTTTAGGGACTATTCTGATGGTTGGAACAAAAAAATTATCATAGAAGTTTAAATATTGTCATGGTTAGAAACAGGTGTCAACTTCATTGTTGAGAGTTTGAACTCTGAGCACATTTGCAGAGAATTAGTAGTTGAGTTAAGCCCAGAGCAAACCTGCAGGAGACTCTCTAGTTGATGAGATATGCCCAACCCATGGTAGGTGGGACTATTCCCTTGGCAGGGAAATAAGATGGAGGAAAGTGATTGAGAAAGTTGGCATCCTTCTGTATATTTGACTAGACATGCTGATCTGGCAAATAAGAATCATCCCTCTCTCAGGCATTAAATAGATATGATGTGGCCCATTCTCTTGACTATTGGAGTTGGTGTGGGCTTTCCTGCCAATCTGAACAAGGAACTGTAACCAGACTATCATAAAAAAAATAAGGCTCTTTGTTCCCTTAAGTTGTTATCTCATGAATTTATCAGAAACCATGCAGGCTAACTGCAACACACACACACGTGCACGCATACACACACACACACACACACACACACATACATACATACATACATATGAGTTATATGCTTACTGGCAATTTATTATATCAAGAATAAATCATACAAACCTCCTATGACTTTTATTCCTATAACTACAAATGAAGTAAGTTGTTAGTTTCTTCCATTTCAGACCATGTTCGCATTGCATTTAGGTAAAATGTTAGGCACTAAAGATTCTTCTGGTGAAGTAAATGATTTAACCATTACTTCCAGAAAAGCAAACTCTAAGTGATCTTTTCTGTGTTGGATTGTTCTTTTCTGCTGGAGTGCTCTTCCAGTTAAGGTGATGAACAGCAAATAATATGTGTGGTGAGGTTAAGTCATCAGGATAAATAGTGAGAAGAGCCCTTTTTAGCTTCATGCCTTATTTAAGGATCTGTATACTTGCAGCAATAGGTTGCATCTGCTATTGGTGGTTATATGAGAGATACTATGCATATTGTTGAAGCCCAGGAGAGGTTTTGCTCTACTGGCCACCATAGAGGGAGTTTGGTAAAATAGCCTCCATTGTATCAACCCATGTGTGCCTGGGCGTTTGACCAGTGATTAGCTAATCTGTTCCATGTAGATTTGATTCATGCTTATGTTATACAGTAACTTCTTACAGAAGCAATGTTGAAGAAGATGTCACGTCAATGGAAAAAGTCACATGACTATCCACATATATTTTACCAGATCGATCTGCTCATATTATCTTATTTTATCATATATTTTACATTTAAGAAATTGAAGGTCTATTTCCTGAAGAGGAATAATAATTGGAAATTCTAAGATAGACAATGTATAGCATAACTAATTTGTCACCAGTGGCTAAGTGGGTTCTGATACTGGTATGCTGAGTACTAATAATCATTGTTTCTTATCCTTGGTCAGAAGAAATCCAAGCTATCAGCATAAAAATACTTGTTGTTGCAATAAAATACCTGACTTAAGAAAGTTATGGAAGAAAGGAGTTTTATTTCAGCTCAGTCCATCCTGACACAAGAGTTATTCCATCTGTGGGAACTGGCCAACCACATCTAACTTCAAGAGAACAGGGAAAGAATTCACACATGGCAGCCATCTTGTCAGTGCTCACCTCACTTTCTTATGCAGCACTGAGCATAGTGTTGAATAAGAATATGGCTAAAGGATAAAATACAAACATTTCATAAAAATTCTGTAGTGCTTTTTGAAATCCAGTATGGCTATTTTAAATTAAAAAAAAAAAACTTTATTATTTCAAAAGATGCCCTCTTAAGAAAAGGGCAGATTCTGAAATTCAGTGCCTGGTGAAGGTGCATAGTGTAGTCATCTTCACCTGTGTTAAGCCAGCTTTTTAGGGAGATTAAATAAAAAATCTGATGCCACATTCTTCTTTGTCAAAAGCATGTGTTGAGATCACAACAGAGTATAGACCTGTGCTGAGCAATGACATGTCCTGTATATGGCAGTGCTCCCATGTGATTATAATCCAGGTGACAGTCACTTAGTGGCACAACAGGCATTGGAACACATAGCACAATGCATAACTCATGTGTTGAAGTGGTACAGACATAAAACTATTGAACTGCCAATCACATACAAGTGCCACATGCTTGTATAATATTACATGATAATGATAGCTAATGACCTTGTTATTATACATTTAAGTATTTCTTAATATATTTTGTTGCTACTTACAGCTTGCCTATGCTGTATGAACTATTTATAATGTGTTTTTCTAATGTGATATACAATGCTTAAGATCAAATCCAGGGCCTCATATATCCTAAACAAGTGCTCTGCCACTGAGCAACAGTCCCAGGTCAAGTCATTTGAACATATATGATTTATGCAACAGTATACATGTACATGCATACTCTAAAATGCCTCAAGCAAGACCTTTAAGAGGTGTTCTAAAAGAAAGCATCATTATCAATGGAGGTGAAGGTTCATGTATGTTACTGTTTCTGAAGATTATCTGGGGACAGATATGAGGAAGACAGTGTTATTGATGATTATGACCTATGTAGTTTGAGCCTACATGATAAACTTCATCTCCTTCTGGCTAACCAAAAATATGTTAAGAAGTAAACAAATAATAAATTTTGAATATATCAAAAGATTATAGTAGAAGAAAGAAAAGTTTTTAAAAAAATTTTAAACTGTCATAAAAGGGCCAAGATAGTAAACAAAAGTAAAAGTTAATGAAGTTAAAAAACTACAATAGACTATAACTATAAGGACATGCTAAGATTGTTGGGCCCTTCAAAGATCTGAATCATTAAGGTAATTATGTAAAGAGATAAAAAGAGAAAAAGAAGGGGTTCAAAGCTCAGCCAACTTACTAAAATCTCAATTCACTATTGTGCTCAAACTTCTCAGAAACAAATATCTGACCTATCTATTATAGCTATGAGGATGCAGTGGCTTGTCTTATGAAGAGGAAGTGCTGAATGCTAAGCTTGACCTGGTTATATGGTTAAAACCATGTTCTCCCCAACAATGATCAAGGGAGTCTCCAGACAAGAACATCTTGCCACTTGTGTTCTGGCAGCATCAGGAGGCTTCAGAGATTAGGGCCAAGAGGAATACATTCTGAATTACGTAAAAGGCTGTCCTAGTTCAGTTAGCAACACAGAACACATACACACACAAACATGCAAGTTGGTGTGAATGAATCAATCTTATGTTCATGAACTCATTACTAAGGCTATGGGCTGTTATGGCATCAAAATACAAAATAAAGAATTTACCAAATACTTTTCCTAATAGCATATTAAAAATTGCCTCTATGTTCTTGAAGCACTGATCTGTTAATATTGTACATATCAATCCAGAATACACATTAGAAATAAAGATAGAATGGTTGGAGAGATGGCTGAAAGGTGCCTGCAACCCTGGCAATCGGAGATTCTGACAATTGTTCTCTGACCACCAGTTGTTCTCTGTCTCTCCCTCTCAAATAAACTTAATATTAATAAAAGTAATAAAGACAGAAACTGCAAAGGTTTGTGCTTCCTCATTTGATTGTATAATAATACCACATGATTTTGATATTCAGTAGTTCTTTACACAAACTATTCCTAGATCATTAAGATACTTAAAGTCAGAAGTTGGGCACTGAAGGCAAAATGGAGGAAACACATAGAAAAAATAAGAATTCAGGGTTCTTGGACCTGTATTCCATTTAGTTTCCTGATACACACACACACACACACACACACACACACACACACACACACACACACACACACACACGAAAATGTAGGGAAAACCAATCATTTGTAGGTGTTTTGGTGGGTTACATAATCCTTGCCTCCCTTTGGCTGATTCTTGCTTTTTGTTATCTACAAAGCCACCACCTTTGACTGCCTTGGGGCAGTAGTCTGTCAAAACAAGAAGAGGGAGCACAGAAGTGATCTCGGCTGCCAGCTGGAGTGTGTCAACAGTTGACACTTAGTGGTCTATCCAGGAAGGAGATCTCCTGCCTCTAAAATGAGTAAGGACTGATAAGTTTGAGGACTATGTATATGGAGTGCTTTTTAGAAGTGTGGGTAGACAACAATCGAATTACATATGTGCTCAGAGCAGATAGCTTGGGTAAGAGCTTGGGTGGCCATAGCAGCTCACCAAGATTTCCGCATTAATTACTGATAAGGTTCAAGCAGCAGAGATGCAGATGTACTTTTCCCCTGGCCCTTTCCCAAGGTCACTGATACTATCTCCAGAGATCTAGTCATAGTCAGCTGGGGATTCCCAAGAGAATAGTGCCTACTCTGTGGGAGGGATGGATGATAACATGGTTGCCCTCCAAGCTGAGTCAGTTACAGCTGTCCACTTCCTTACCATGGACAATGGGTCACTCATTTGGGAGTGAAGGAATACAGAAAGGTAGAATTTCTTGACCATGGGCTGAAGGAAGTCTTTAAAAGAAAGTTTTTAAAAGAAAGCACCAAATGTTCTGGATTGAAATCCTCATGGTTTCTCCAAGGACATTTATGATTTTTTTGAAAGTGGAGTAAAAAAAAAAAAAAAAAAAATATATATATATATATATATATATATATATATATATACAGAGAGAGAGAGAGAGAGAGAGAGAGAGCAATGAAATTGGGACTGATTAGCTGTAGATCACAGTGACCAAAATAAGTTCTTTGGAAGGAAAAATATTACCCTCTTTAGAATATTTTAGGATGATGATGTTGTCTAGATTGTAAGAAAAGGAGGTTAGAAAGACTGCAGAAAATTAATGTTTTTTTTTTTTCTCAAGCTGGCCAGAAGACATGAATTCTAAATAAAAGTACTTTTAGCAAATTACCACATAATAGTTTTGCACACTATGTAAGTATTACAAAAAAAAAAAGCCCAGAAATGATCCACTTGATTAAAAAGAATGCAAACTCTAATACATAACAGAAATATCCTTGGAGACCTATTCGTATCTAATCCAGTAATTTGACAATATTGCCTGATAGTTTACTATAATGAAACTTCTAGGTACACCAGCCATTGTATACTGAAATCGCTAAGTGAAACTTCTAAGCACACCATTGTATACTGAAATCTTTAAATGTAATCTTCAGAGCTCCTGTCCCACAAGATCAGAAAGATAGCTCAAGAATTCATATCCCTAAATTCCCAGGTGAAGTAGCTACTGACCATTCATGAATTACAGCTTGAGAATAACTGGTCAAGATTTTTGTGGCACTAGTTAGTTAAATGATTCCAAATATATTGAAAATTAATTTTCTCCTTGAATTTCATATTTTCAAGAGAAAGGAAGTTATCAAAAATGTCTATACAGACTTAGTGGTTATATGACTGCATTCATCATGGAGATATTTTGGCAAATTTTTTCTGTTTCAGCCCACTTATACAAATCTGATCCTCTAAGTCACTCCAGAAGTACAGAGGTCTTATAATAATGTACAGAAAAGATAGTTGAAACAATTTCTAAACCCTAGGCTGTGTGAATTTGAAGCACATGATTTTAGGCACTATGTTACTTTATTTTCTTGGTTTACAATGCTGAACTTTGAGGGTATATTTGTATTTTTATTCAGCTTTCTCAAGGTATTAAATTTCATAGCTGTTTTTGCACTGCTCATTATTTTCTTAGATGAGGAGTTATATTTTCATAAAGGCAAATTGGACACTTCAGTACATCAAGGTGGAGTAGATCATTTCATTCCATGCTCTCCCTGTGTCACGTAAAAAGTCCTAGTTATGACTAATAAAGAATCATAAGAAGTAGAATGAAGTGTATAAGCTTCTGAGGCACCTTAATAGTTGATAAATAATGACAGTGAGTTCTCTGATGTCATATTTCTTCTCATACATGTTGAACAGCGTAATACAGACTTCCCAAGCCTCCAGTGATAACAGATAAACAAAATTATAGAAACAGATGCCAACTCCAAGATATTTCAGAGGCTGACATTATTCAACAAGAAATTTAAATCGATAATTATGGAGATCGTTCAAAAGACAAAAATTAGTTAATTGTAATAAGTGAGAACAAAGGAAATGAATAAAAACAAGAAACCATTTTTATAAAATATACAAAATGCAAAGTATAGAATTGAAAAACTATTAATAATTATAAAATCAAACAAAAACCCATTGACGTCATGCAGTGCAAGTACACACATACAGATGGTACAGAAGACATCTTCTTGTGGCTTGGTGAGGTGGAAGAGGAGGTTTAACTGACAGCAAAAGATACCTACACAGGACACATTATGAATCTCAAAACTATAAGTCTGAAAATAGTGCCAGCATGGCATGGCATAATATTTTACATCATACTTTTCATATACTCTGTTTCATACTCTGAAACAGTGACCAAACACATAACACAATAAAGTAGAACAGCAGCATAATCAATTGTTATTAAGTATCATTCACTGTGTCTAGCTTCATGCTCTACAGTGTTATATGACTTGCAGACATATAGGTTTATTTATACCAATATCACCAGGAACACATAAGTATTATAATCCTTTATCATATTATGATAGAATCTACATGGCATTATCAGGTGATAGGAATGATTTTAGTTCCATTATGCTATGAGTCCATTCCTGCATATATGCATATATGGTTGGTTGTTTACCAGAATCAATACCACAGCTCATGACATTCAGTGTTTTACAAAACAAAATAAAAAGTGTGCAAGAAGTCTGAGAACAGTAACTCATCACATGATATCTTGTACCTTAAAGCAAGTTTCAGTCTACTTAAAATAATAGAAAGAAAACAAAGCATTACTATAAACATATGCAATCAAAACAGAGAAAATCATAGAAAGATATCTTAAGTCTGTATTCATTAGAAGCTGAATACAACAACATGAAAAATCTATGTCTCAAGAAAAAAAATCAAGAAAAATAAAATGTAGGATTGAATAAAAATAAAAATAAAACATTAAAATACAATATGTGTAATAAAACTGAAGCAATAATGTGACATTTACAGTATTGATGCTTATGTTTTAAAAGATGGAAATTCTGAAAGTGAATACTCTAAGCAAAACTAAAGAGAAATGCAATAATCACAGGGCTAGAAGGAAGAGGAAATAAAAAAGATAAAAACATATTAGAAAAATGAAAACAGAAGCAAACAAAGAAATTAGTGGAACAAGTATGTTTGTAAAAAAAAAATCAAGGAAACTATAAGAAGACTCACAAACAGAAAACACAAGATGTGAATGATCAAGATGAGGAATGAAACAGGCTAGCAGTACTGATTTTGAAGCCTTTGGAAGAAGGTAAAGTTCAGTAATAGAGTGTTTGTCGAACATCCATGAAGCCTAGGATTTGAATCCTGACTTCAGGAGTGAAAAGGAATACACAAATAATAATACCTATAAATCTGAAAATTAAAAAGAAATGCATTAATCCTAAGCTTCCTAAGTGTAATACTTCAAAGATAAAACAAACGTCTTGAGTCATTTGCGAGCTATAATTGCATTTATAATTTAATTTATTGCTAAAAAAATCTATGGTTCTTAGACATGTCACAAGAGAGGTTTACCAATATCAGTTATTTCCAATTTTATACATCTTCCAAAAGAGTAGGGAGAATGCTTTCAGTTTTCCAAGACTAATAGTATCCTGATACTATTAAAGATAAAGAACTATGATAAAAAAAAATCAGCAATGTATAACCAGATTTGCCATGACAGTATGGAAGGTATTTTATGCCTATAAGACAATTTTATCAGATTATATCATTTAGTGGAACAAAATTTTGGATATGACAAAATTTTAATATACATTTATGTAAGAAAAAATGTACCAAGCAAGATAGAAATGAATCAGAACTGCCTCACTTGACAAAGGCCATCTACATGAAACACATGGCACCTCCCAGATAGTGGTGAAGAATGAGTGTGTTACCTCTAAGTGCGAATAAGTCAAAAATGTCCCCTGCCACCACTGCCATTTGATGACTACTAGTGCCTGAATTAAAGCTAAGTAAAAGAAAGTGACAAAGAATTAGAAATGAATAAAACTATCTTATTTTGTTGATGATGTGATGGATAAATATAGAAAAATCCAAAATTAAAAAAAGGAAATGCAAAGCCTAACTTCCCAAAAGTGGAAAGTGTGAGGTTCATAAGTAAGAAACAGTTTCTAGCTTTTTCTCCCTCCCGCGCCGCCTTTGTCCGCCCCATTGCGCGCCTCCCTGTCAGACATCCCCAGGTGAGTCCGCCCTGCCCCAGACCCCCAGGTTGCCCCATGTCTCAGCAGCACCCAGGCTGCCTCAGGCTTTGGCCTGTGCCATGCCCTGGGCCCCAGACCTGTGTCCCCGCCCCCCACCTGTCCGCCCAACTGGACAGGACTTGCTCACATTCCTCCATCCCCAGAGCTTGGGAAGGCCACTAAGCCAAGTCCCAGGTCCCAGGTGAAAAATTCTGCCATCATCAGCCCCTCTGCCTCTCTGCCCCCTCCTCCCCCGGACCCACACACGTGGTCTACAGAAGACACACTGCTACTCAGAATTCAATAGAGTCCAAAGAAAACTCAAGCAAAGTTCTAAGCGTTAAAGGCCATACATCTGAAAACCTCTACAATCATCCTATCACATGGGAGAGATTCTTCACATTCAGCCCAAAGATAAGTAAACCTCCTTTTTTTCCACCTTACTGTTCCTTTCTAATATTAATCACTGTAGATTAACTTTTCCATAAGCCACCCCACGAACATATACAACTACAGAGAGTACACCATTCACTCTCACATACCACCAAAATACTACATCGTAAAAGTACACTATCATACTAATATTCACCCCCTGTCTACTTAACCTGACTTAACTGATGTACTAATAACATAACAGCCTCAACCAGGAAATAACAATAACAAAAGACAAACATACCCAACTCTAAGGCAAGCACTAGTAATAACTGCCCAAGTGCAGGAATACCAACTAAATCAGTTCAGTCAAAAACACACAGAAACTGAAAAGCCCTAGAAGACAAAACAACAATGCCCAAGTCAAAGTGCAGATACATGAGAAACAAAACCCAAAGAGACCAATCTCCCACTGAAAGAATTAACCCTTTAATGATGGATTCGAACCAGAGCAAATTCACAGAAAACAGCCAAGAAAGCCAGACCCAAGACAACGACTTTCAAAGTATGATCATTACCATGATTAATACTATGAAAGAGGAAATGCAAGAGGAGTTAAACACCCGCATCAACCACTTTGAACAGGAACACAACAGGCATTTGGAGGAGGAACAACAGTTCAAGAAATAAAAATAGGCATAGAGCAGTTAAAACAGTCCCAGGCAGAATTTAAAATTGAACTAAAAGACAAGTTATCTTCAACCCAAAGCTCAACAGAGAGTCTTATCAGCAGAACTAACAAAGCAGAAAATAGAATTTCAGATCTTGAAGACAAAGTGGGAGAATTAACCAGCTCAATGGAAGAGGTTGTTAAACCCAAAAAGATAACTGAGAGGAACATTCAAGAGATATGGGACACCCTGAAAAAGCCTAACATGCGCATTCATGGAATACCAGAGCAAGAATCCCAAAATACCACACCTGAGGAAATTTTTCAAATTATCATAAATGAAAACTTCCCTCAACTGAAGAATGAGAGGCCCATCCAAATACAAGAGGCATTTCGCACTCCAAACAAATATGACCAAAATAGAAAATTGCCACAGGAAATAATAGTCAAAACACTCCACATTCAAGACAAAGAAAAGGTGCTGAGAGCTTCAAGAGAAAAAAAGCAAGTCATTTTTAAAGGCAAACCAATTAAAATAACAAATGACTTCTCAATGGAAAGGGTAAAAACAGGAAGAGCTTGGAGACATGTACTGCATGTACTAAATGAGCAAAAATGCCAACCCAGACTGATATACCCGGCAACACTATCTGTCATGATCAAGGGAGAAAGAAAAATTTTCCAGCACAAAGACAACTTGATACATGTCTACCAAACCAGGCCTTCAAAAAATGCTAGAAATGATACGCAAACTTGGAGAAAAAAAACAAGCAATATCTGGGAGGACAGAAGGGTAGTATAATACTACCAAAACATAAATGTAAAACAATAAGCTTACAGAATTCACTAAACATAAAAAATGCCCAGAATTAAAAAGAATTTCTCCATTATAACATTCAATGTCAATGGGCTTAACTCACCAATTAAGAGACACAGATTACAAACTTGGATTAAAAATCACAACCCATCAATCTGCTGCCTTCAGGAAACTCATCTCACCACAAAAGATAGGCACATCCTAAAAATGAAACACTGGTCCAAAATTCTGCAAGCTAATGGAACCAGGAAACATGCAGGGGTAGCCATTATCCTTTCAGACAAAGTGGACTTCAAACCAAAAAAATCATTAGAGACATAGATAGATACTACATTTTAGTCACAGGTACAATTCACCAGGAAGACTTCACAATACTGAACATTTATGCACCCAATACGGGCCCCTCCACATTCATTAAGAAAATTGTACAGCGTCTAAAGCGAGAAATCAACCCCCAAATGATAATTCCGCCCTCTCAACATGGGATAGATCAACAGGTCAAAAACTTAACAGAGACACTTTGGAACTTAATCAAACCCTGAAAGAAATGGACCTTACAGATCTCTATCGAACTTTTCATCCACGCACCAAAGAATACACATTTTTCTCAACAGCACATGGAACTTTCTCCAAAACAGATCACATATTGGGCCAAAAAATGAATCTCCACATATACAGGAAAGTTGAAATTCTAGCCTGTGCCCTTTCAGACCACCACGGGCTAAACCTGGACATCCACAACACAACAAACGACAGAAAATACACCAACTCCTGGAAACTTAACACTATGATGCTGAATGAAAACTGGATTCAGGAAGAAATTAAAAAGGAAATTCAAGATTTCCTGAAAGTGAATGATAATGAAAATACAACTTACCAAAATCTCTGGGACACAATGACAGCTGTCCTGAGAGGTAAGTTCATAGCTCTTAAAGCCTACATCAAAAAAAATGGAAACATCAGAAATAAACAACTTAACAATGCAGCTTAAAGCTTTAGAAAAACTAGAGCAATCTGATCCCAAAAGCAGTAGAAGAGAGGAGATTAGCAAAATAAGGGGAGAAATATCTGAAATCGATATTAGGAAAACGATAGAGAAAATCAACCAATTAAAAAGCTGGTTCTTTGAAAAAATCAATAAGATTGATACATCCCTAGCTAAATTAACCAAAAGCAAGAGAGAGAAAACCAAATTAACAAAATTAGAAATGAAAATGGAGTTATCACTACTGATACCCAAGAAATCCAGAGAATTATAACATCATATTTCAAAAACTTATACTCTGTGAAATATAACAACACAAAAGAGATGGATGAATTTCTAAGTAAACACAACTTACCTAAATTGAATCAGGAAGTTGGGAATTATTTAAATAGTCCTATAACATATGAGGAAATTGAGGAAGTAATCCTGAATCTTCCCACCAAAAAATGTCCTGGACCGGATGGATTCAGCACAGAGTTCTACCAGACACATAAAGAGTTAATAACACCAATACTCCTTAAACTGTTCCATCAAATAGCAAAGGAAGGAAGACTACCAAGTTCCTTCTATGAAGCTAACATCTTTTTAATTCCAAAACCTAATAAAGATTCACTTAAAAAAGAAAACTGTGGGCCAATCTCTCTGATGAACACAGATGCAAAGATTCTCAACTAAGTCTTAGCAAATCGGATTCAAAAACATATCGAAAAGATCGTTCACGGGGACCAAGTAGGCTTTATCCCTGGCACACAAGGTTGGTTCAACATACGCAAGTCAATAAATGTAATTCATCATATAAACCAGACCAAAGTCCAAGAACACATGATACTCTCAATAGATGCAGATAAACCTCTTGACAAGATCCAACAGCCCTTTATGATCAAAATGTTAGAGACAGTAGGAATGGTAGGAACCTTTATCAATATAATAAAAGCTGTATACAACAAGTCCACAGCAAGAATTATACTCAATGGGGAAAAACTTGAAGCATTCCCACTTCGATCAAGAACTAGACAAGGCTGTCCACTCTCATGGCTCCTATTCAATATTGTACTTGAAGTCTTAGCTGAAGCCATAAGACAAGAAAGGGGCATAAAAGGGATTCAAATCGGCAAGGAAGAAGTCAAGCTATCCCTATTTGCAGATGACATGATCTTATATCTGAGTGATCTCAAAACCTCCACCAGGAAGCTCTTGGAACTAGTTGAGAAGTTCAGCAGGGTGGCAGGATACAAAATAAATGTACAAAAATCAGTGGCCTTCCTATATGCCCAAAATGAAAGAAGTGAAAAAGCCCTGAGAGAAACCATACCATTTACTATAACCCCTAAAAAAATGAAATACCTTGGTATAAAGACCTTTACAATGAAAACTTTAAAACCCTCAAGAAAGAAATTGCAGAAGACACCAGAAGGTGGAAAGACCTCCAATGTTCCTGGATTGGCAGAATCAACATCATAAAAATGACCATCCTACCAAAGGCAATATACAAATTCAATGCTATACCAATTAAAATCCCAAAGCAATTCTTTAAAGAAGTTGACCAAATAATCTCAAATTCATATGGAGGCACAAAAGACCCAGGATAGCAAAGACAATCCTGAGTAACAAAAACACTGCTGGAGGTATCACCATACCAAACCTTAGTCTATACTACAAATCCATAGTTATAAAAACAGCCTGGTACTGCCTCCAAAATAGACACACAGATCAATGGATAAGGATTGAAGACCCAGATATAAGCCCACAAAATTACAGCCATTTGGTCTTTGACAAAGGGGCCCAAAAAATCCAATGGAGAAAGCACAGTATCTTCAACAAATGGTGCTGGCAAAACTGGATCTCCACATGTAGAAGATTAAAACTGGACCCATGCTTGTCACCATGTACAAGACTTAATTCCAAATGGATCAAGGACCTTGATTTAAGGCCAGAGACTATAAAAACCATAGTTGAAAGGGTAGGGAATTCCCTCTAGCTGATTGGGCTAGGCCAACAGTTCCTAAACAGATATTCAATGGCACAGTCACTGCTACCAACTCTCAACAGTTGGGATCTTGTGAAATTAAAGAGCTTCTGTTCAGATAAAGAGATTGTAACACGAGCTCAAAGGCAACCCACAGAATGGGAGGAAATCTTCACTAACCACATATATGATAGAGTTCTACTATCCAGAGTGCACAAAGAACTTAGAAAACTTAACACCAAGGAAATTTATGGCCCAATTAAAAAATGGGCCCTGGAACTTAAAAGAAACTTTACCAGGGATGAAATTAAAATGTCTAACAAATATCTTTAAAAAATGCTCCACATCCTTAGCCATCAGGGAAATGAAAATCAAAACTTCCCTGAGATTTCATCTCACCCCAGTCAGGATGGCAAAAATCCACAATACAAACAACAACAAATGCTGGAGAGGATGTGGAGAGAGGGTAACTTACCTACATTGCTGGTAGGAATGCAGGCTCATACAACCACTCCGG
Organism: Typhlomys cinereus; assembly: GCA_023101885.1. NCBI lineage: Eukaryota > Metazoa > Chordata > Mammalia > Rodentia > Platacanthomyidae > Typhlomys > Typhlomys cinereus. The sequence goes on from JALPQD010000487.1 coordinate 962,110, forward strand.
CGAGCCATCTGGAGATTCTTAAAGAGATTAAAGATTGAAATGCCATATAACCCTGCTATTCCACTTCTGAGAATAACCCCCCATTTAGCAACAATTCACCTCAATAGCAGAAGCATGACCATGATCATAGCTGCACTGTTCACAATAGCAAAGTCATGGAATCAACCCAAATGTCCAACCGTTGACGAGTGAATAAGGAAAATGTGGTACATCTATACAATGGAATGCTACTCAACCATCAAAAATGATGAATTACTGGAATTTGCTGGGAAATGGATGTCATTAGAAACAACTATATTAAGTGAAGTATCCCAGACCCAGAAAATTAAGCGCCATATGTACTCCCTAATAGGTGGCTCCTAGTACCAAACCTCCCCAGCCCACCTAGAGACACTCAAAGATACATCTCTGTAATACCTACAGTAATTGCAAGGATTATGAACAGGAGAGATGGGGTAGGAGGACCATACCAGAAACAAGGAGAGAGGGGACCATGTTATAGCAGAGAAAATGGTCCTCCATCAAGGACTTCAAGTAAGTAATGAGACATCTGGTTAAGTTCACAGACGTTCGTTTCTGATCATTTACAACTGAGGGGGTATGATCTCACCAGAAGGGGAGGGCATATAGTCTGGCAGATAAAAAGTAACCAGTTTGCAAATGGGTGATTGACCCTTCCTTCACTGTGGTTTCCTACTTGTATTACATCTACCTTTGAATGTGCTCTTATAACAAGACTCCAGTTTAACAACTTTTTGTCTTTGGACAGGGGGTGACATACAATGCCCATCAGGATGAAGTGAAGGGCATTGCAGGAGCAGCAAAACTGCAAAAGAAAATCAACAAACAACAATCCAGAACTTCAAAGACTCTATATCAACCACCTAGAACTAGGCCAGACTAATCTCTCCCCATCCTGAAGCTCAGGGAATTTGCGGAAGAGGGGGCGGTAAGAGTGTAAGAGCACAAGGATGGGAGGAGCAATGATTTGCAAGATATGCCACACAAGTTAGGGCCGAAGCAATCTTAATTGAACTTTGCATGCCCACCCAATGTCCAACACACTATTGACCCCACAAAGTCTAGCATTTGCTAAAGGCACCAAGATCCTTGGAGGCAAGGGATTGACAGCCACAGTAGTGTTCCTATGCTTAAGGGGAACACGGGAAAGGGTTAAGGGAAATGCCACTGGGTCCTTGTACGTCATTGGAGAGGAAGTCCCAGAGGAGAGTCTGGCATGCACATTAAAGGATTCTTCAGGTTTTGGGGGGGAGGCACTGGGGGATGGGGAGGCAGGGGTGAGGGGAAGGGGAGCAGGGAGGTCAGGGGGGAGGAGGAGGGAGGGAGGGAACTTGTATACCTACTAAGTTTGTATGAGCAGAAATAATAATAATAAATGTTAAATAAAAAAAGAAACAGTTTCTAAATATTGAAAAGGAGACATAGACCCAGAGATAAAGGCATGTTCAACAGTGTTAATGACCTTTCTGATATAAACACACTTATATACTCCTATAGAAGATCTGTATGCCAGAAATGATAAAAACAGTATTAAAATATTAAAAAATTTAAAATTGAGAAATATACTTGTATATATGAATTAAAAGGATAACATGGTAAAGATACAAATCTTGCCTGGATTAATAATTTTTTACTATAAATTTTGTCAAAACTCCCAGAAAATATTTTTAGAAATTGACTTATATCTACATAAATAGACAGATCTTGAGATTAGGTAAAAACAATCTGGAAACCATGGATGTAAAACTCTCCCCAATATTGAAACTCACTTCTCAGCAGCAAACATCAAGACAGTGTGACACTAATAGTGATAGACCCACTGACAAGTGCAATGGGAAGGAATGAAGACCCTACAGATAAAAGGATAGGAGTATTTTTCCAAATAATTTTGAAAAAGATGAAAAAGTCAATATATTAAAAAAGGACAATGTTTTAAAGCCATTGGACTTGAACAATCAAAACTAGGTAGGCCCCCTAAAAAGTAATAATTGAATTAAATTTTATCCCTCTTAAAATTAATTTTGTATGATTTATAATATCAAAATATATTAAACTTTCAGAAAACAAACAACAAAAATATCTTTTGAATTCAGACAAGCAAAGGAATGTTGGATTTGATGTCAAAAGCAAAGTCTCTGACAAAAAATGGCATGTCTTCATAACGTAAAGCCTTTGTTTTTTAAAGGTATTTTCTATGACATGACAGCAAGTTATAGACTTGGAGACAATATTTCCAGTCTTGGTGATTATATTATAGCCACACAAATGCACATACACACACATAAGTGGGTTATAGTGCTTGCTGAGCTCAGTAGGACCTAAATTCAGATCATTAGCACTCACATAAAAATTGGACAAAGTGATGCATGTCTATATCACCAGAACTGGTGGGGGACAAAGACAAGGAGATTCTGATTTTGGGGACTCTAACCAAAACAGTGAGTTCAGCTTTAGTGAGAGAGAAATAGTGGAAGGCACCTGATATAAACCACTGGTCTCTACACACATATAAATAAATGGGTTAGCACACCCATATTTCAAACACACATATGTATACCAATTAAACATCAACCCCCCCAACTCCAAAACTGTGCTATCAGCTAGGGACTAAGAATTCAACACATGAGCCTATGCATGATATTTCATGTTAGATCACCTGGAATTCACGATTTCACAGCCATCTCAAACTTCTAAATGCATTAATCCCATCTCCAAAATAAAATATGCATTTAGTCCATCTCCAAGAGTCCCAAGATTTGAAATTAGAAAAAATTTACAACTATTCAAGTCTAAATCCAAAGACTTAGTCTAAGACTCAGGGCAAGCTATGAGCTATGATTTCTTTTAAAAATAAATATAAGTTTTTTACTTCTAAAATACAATGGCAAAAAGTTAATGTAATGGTATAGAAGGGAGGCATGGAGGCCTAGAAGAAAGGATGAAGCATGGGGCCAAAGTCAGAATGAAATTGAGCAGAGTAAACATCAAATCTTACAACTCTCTGTCCATTACCTATGGAAGAGTCTGGTGATGTGATCTGAACTCCAGAGGGTTTGTAAAGCTCTATCCCATTGCCATTGTCAGCTTGAATGGCCCTTTGAAAGCCTTGTCTGGTTCCACTTATTGCTTGCAGCTCTTCTTGGCATATGATTCATGTTCCTAATATTACCAATTGGGCTTTCTTCTATATCTTTGACTTCAGTCCCACAACATGAAAACAAAGTTCAGCCTCTTTCAGAAACTGCTCGCAGGGATTTTGACCCTGTCATATATAGCCTAGTCTACCAGGCCTTCCTTTGAACAATGGGTAGAAGCTTATATGACCCTGTAACTCTATCATTCTGTAGCCCTGAAAGGCAAGCATTAACGTGGAGATGCCAACATCTGCTACTAAAAACTCTCAAGGTTGGTGGTTGTAGTGGACTCTGAAATCCTGGGTGATAGTGAAGACCTAGGCTGCCCTTTGCCATCAGTGTGCCCCAGAGGTTTCTCTTCTTGTAGAAAAGTGATTCTTTCGTACCCTTCATCATGAACTTGGTGTACTTTATACAAATCTTCTCTTGACTCCCAAGTATCTTATCAATTACACCTAATGAAAAATTAATGAATTATTTTTTATTATTATTTATTATTTATTCAATTGTGCGTGTGTATGTGTGTGTGTGTGTGTGTGTGTGTGTGTGTGTGTGTGTGTGTGTAGAACCACGGACGAATTCGGGAACCACCATGGACGCCTCCACCTCCTTGTTTACTCTGCCCCAGGATTCACAGGCGCCACCCTACCAGGATCAGAAACGCAGGCCGCCACCCCCCCCTCGCTTACTCCCAGCGTCTATACGTGGGGTCTAGGATCCGAAATCAGGACCTTCCGCCTGCAAGGCAGAGGCTTAACCCCTGAGTCACCTCTCCAGCCCCTAATGAATTATTTTTAAATGATGCTATTCTCTTTAATAGTCAAGGCTTCTTCATTTATAGCTTTACTTGTGTGTGTGTGTATATATATATATATATATATATATATATATATATATATATATATGTATTTGCATGTGTGTTTGTGTGTATCAGAGGACACTGTGTGCCTTTGGAGGTCCAAGGGTATCTTAGTTATCAACTTGGATTGCTTTTATCTCTCTCTCTATTTTTTTTTTTTTTTTGCTCAGGAGTTTCCCAGGCTCTGCCTCCCAGGGCCAGAAGTACAGGCCATAATCATTTCCACCTGGCATTTTTCCATGGGATCTGTGATCTGAATTTAGGACCTTCTGCTTTCAAAACAGAGGCTTAACCCCTTGGCCATCTCTCCAGTTCCTTCTCTGTAACTTTAAACACACTTCTTTTCTAGCCAAGGTATACATTTTTTAAATCTTTATACTCTGCTTTTTATTCCCAATTCTTGTTGTAAACCTGACAAAGGCAGTCAGTAGAATCCATATCAAAGGTAGAATGCTGTGCTATCTTGAAATTTCCTCCATCAAGCAATGATTTGCAAGATACTCCACACAAGTTAGGGCCAAAGCAATCATAATTGGACTTTGCATGCCCTGCACAATGGCCAACACACTATTGACCCCACAAAGTCTAGCATTTGCTAAAGGCACCAAGATTCTTGGAGGCAAGGGATTGACATCCACAGTAGTGTTCCTATGCTTAAGGGGAACACGAGAAAGGGTTCAGGGAAATGCCACTGGGTCCTTGCACCTCATCGGAGAGGAGGACCCAGAGGAGAGTCAGGCATGCACATTAAAGGATTCTCCGGGGATTGGGGGGGAGGCACTGGGGGATAGGGAGGGAGGGGTGAAGGGAGGAAGAGTAGGGGGGTTGGGGGGAGGAGGAGGGAGGGAGGGAACGTGTACATATTAAGTTTGTATGAGCGGAAATAATAATAAAAAATGTAAAAAAAATTTCCTCCATCAAATGAATCAGTTAATGATTTTTTTTGGCTTTTTGACACAAGGTTTTACTATACAACTCAGGCTGGCCTAAGGCTTTGCCATTTTAGCCTAGTTTTGGCATGTTTTGCATTTCATTCTCCCCACTCCATCTCTTTAGTGTGGAATTATAGAAATATGCCATCACATTTGGCAAATACATTACTTTTAAATTCAGCTTCACTGGAAATCTCAGACCAAAGCAAAATATAGACAAATTCATCGCAAGAATGCATCATGAACTGACTTTACATCAGTTGCCAGTACAATTTTTGTTTTCATCTGAAACCTTATGAGCCTGGCCCAGGGTCTGCAATCCTGTAGATATTCTGGTATTCCGAGTTTCTACCCCCCAAAATGCTAAACTCTGCCTGCTGCATTTGAGAACTCTAGCAGTCTGATTCTGCAAATGGTTTCAAATTGTTCTGACAAATCAGTTTCAACCACATTACCAGCCCGGGATGGCCACTGCAGTTTCATTTCCATGTTAGTTACTTTTAAATAATAGTGACCATAATACCTGATAGAAGAAACTTTTGGAAGAAAAGTTTTATTTGCACTCAGTTTCAGAGAGTTTGATACATGAATTATTAGCTTCATGTGCCTGGACAAAACATTGTAATAGTGAGTAATGTTACGGTTACTCTGTATGTTGCCAATAAATTCATAACTAGAGGACTTAAGGAAATAAGGGGTTTAATTTTGGCTTATGATTGTCTGGTTATAGCTCCTTGTCAAGACTGGTAGGAGAGCTCAGACCAACACCAAAGGCCAAGAAAACTGGCCAAACCATATCCACATAGCTATAGGACTACCAAGAAAGGGATAATCCTTACTTGCCAGACCAGCATGTCTGGCCAAGTATACAAAAGGATGTGAAATTCCTCAATTAGTTGTATTCATTTTATTTATCTGCCCAAGGATTAGCCCTGCCCACCATGGGGAGGGGGCTTCCCCATCAACTAGACAGTATCTTGCAGGTTTGCTCAAGACCTAAATTGACCACTAATTCTTTACAAATGTGCTCACAGCTTGAACCCTCATTCATCAAGTTGACTCCTGTATCTATGTATGACGATGCATGTGGTAGAAGACAAGAATATTAAGAGAGAAGAAAGGACCGATGACCAAAGTTCCCTTCAGCAGCATGGCCCAGCGATATATATTCTATAAATTAGGTCCCATCTCTTAAAGTTTGCAGCTGGAGACAAAATACTCAAAATATAAATCCAAGGACGAAACTTCATGCTAAAACTATAGCATAAGGTTTGTAAGAAAATCAGTACAAAACATGAGCAGAATCTCTACTGATAACAACAAATAATCATAGGAAAAATCATTCAGAATCATTAGCTACTAAATGAACATGAAATTATAATAATATTGTGTTACACACTTCTAAGAACGGCTAAATTAAAAAAACACTGATGTCACATGTCAGTAATGATGTGGAGAGACTAGATCTTTTATTTGTGACTGTGGAAAGGAAATATTTGAAATGTCCAAGATTATGTTGGCATTTTCCAAAAAATTTTAATAAGAAATTAATTTTGCCCCCTCTCCACCTAATAACCTTAATTATTCCCATTTTAGACACCAATGAGCATTGCAAGAAAGGCATAAATTTCTACAGTACTTAGATAAAGCAACTCAAACATAATATACATGCTTCTCAGAGTTAATCTGTCCAGCAATGCTGGATGCTAACCCTTCCTGTCTGCTTAGGAGCTTCACTCTATCAATTATCCACTATCTCTGGGTAGTTTTAATTTCTTCCCTCTAATAGCTTTTAACCTACAACCTATACATTTGCTGAAACCTTTCTCTAAATTGTATACTACCTTCCAGTTACTCTTTCTTTCCTTCTCTTCTCAGGAAAGCCATTTAAGAGTATGAACTACCTTCACTGTCACACTTTCTCTCTTTGTATTAACTCTTTCACCCACTAAAGTCTGTTTTTTGCCTTCCAACACTCCATTGAAACTTTTGCCACAGAGGTCAATTATAATCTCTTAGTTACTAAATTCAACTCTTCATTCTTATCTCACTTAACATTTAACACTTGCTTAACAGTAGAATTTGACCTATTGACTATAGCCCTTTTATTCAAATTCTCTTCCTTGAAATTTGGGAGACCTTTCCCTTTCCCTCTCAGTTCTTATTTATTCCTTTTAGCCCATTCTTTCTCAACCTCCTTCACCAAAATCCCTTTCTTGTCCTTCCTGAAAATTTTGATGCTTCCTCAAATTATCAATGATAATATTTTCATGTTCCTAGATTCTATTTCTTCATCTCACCTACCCCACTGTCATGTTTGCACTCCTACCAGTAGTTCCCAAACTTATCTTTCCAAAGAATATATATATTTTGAGGTGTAACTTCACAAAGAATTTTCATATTCATTCAGAATTTCAGAGTCAAATTTCTAATGAGGTAGGTAATCAGCTTTCCCCTATATTCACTACCCTGTCATTCAGCTCTCCACTCAATTCCTTCCAATTAAAAAATACATGAATCCTTTGTTACGGGCATCAAGTTCTGTTGATACAAATGTCTCAATATGTTTGGACATCCTCATTCATTTCCCACATTTAAGCAACATTATGTTTCTTTTAGTTTTTTTCTTCCTTATTTTCTTCCTAATTTTAATGTGACATTTTCAAAATAGGTGCAGTGTTATTGAAAATTAATTCTAGCTATGTTACTTTCTTGCTTTGAATCCTTAATCTATATTTTAATATAAAATTAAAACTATTTAGGAAAAAATTCACAACAAATCTTTGTAATAATCTACTTATCTCTTATATTTGAGTACAAGTAAAATAAAGTCTTATTTCATAAAGATTTCTAATAAATAGGAATTACTTTTATATGTGAAATAAAGGTAGAACACTCAAGTATTCTGTATTAATTACTTTTTCAGTACTGTAACCAAAATACCTGACAAAATCAACTTAAGGAATTTTATTTTGATTTATAGTTTGAAGGAATACAATGTATCACAATGGAGAATCCATAGCAAATCACTCTGTGTCTATGGACAAAGTGGATGGGGAGTAGGACTTTGCTATCAAACCTCAAGGCCTTTACTTAGTATCTCATATCTTTCATCAAATTTCCCTCACCTAAGGGTTTTGCCAACTTCCAAAAGCAACAAAACCAACCACATATTCAAGCACATGAACCTCCGGGAGACATCGCCCATCCAATCCATGACAGAAGCTATGTAAAGAATGTACTTGTAATTGTTTCTGAAATCTCAGTAATTCCAGCACTTGGGAGTCTCGGGAATAAGGATTGGAAGTTTGTGGAAAGCTTGGGATATGTAGTGAGATCCCTTCATTAAGAGAAAAGAAAAGGCATAATTTCCCATTATCCATGATTGTTTTGTCATATTTCACAACCTACAAGTGTTGACTTTTCATCTCGGAGTCGCACATATTATATCAACAGCTAGAATAAAACAGACTGAAGTGGAGCTGGTGATATATACACCTGACCACTCTATTGTGAAAGCAAATTTCTTGCCAAAAGCCCTTCAAATATTTTTATCTACTTAACTGTGATTATTATAGAGTACATGGCTCCTTGTTGAAAGAACTCTGGGAAAATCACTCTTTGGTTTTTGTAAACTTATAGTCTACCAAGTCAGGATTAATAGTGCTCTCCTTTACATACTCATCCCAAGTTCCTGGAAGCTGCCTTTGTGCTTCTCTCTGTCTCTGTCTCTCTATCTTTCTGTCTCTGTCTCTGTCTCTGTCTCTCTCTCTCTCTCTCTCTCTCTTTCTCTCTCTGTATATATCAGGGGGCACTGTGTGTGCCCCTGGAGACCCAAGGTGATTTGGTGGATTGCTTCTACCTCCTTTCTGCTTTGCTCTGGGATTTCCCAGGCTACAACTTTTAGGATCAGAAGTGCAGACCATTGCCACTTCTGCCTGTCTTTTTTTATGTGGGATCCGGGATCCAAACTCATATTTTTTTTTGCTGTGGAAACAGAGACTTAACAACCCTTGAGACATCTTAGTCTGGGAGACATCTCTCCAGTCTTATGCTGTCTCTATCTCTGTCTCTGTCTCTCTCGCTTTAATATACTGACTTTTTTGTTGTTTGACAGCTTCCTACCTTCTTTTGATGAATTTTAGTCTTTACTTCTGGATTTGCCCTCTTCTGCCTTTTCTCTTCAACTGAAACTCTTTTTCCCAGCAAGTTCTGCTATCGTGTCTTCCTTTCCCATGTGATCCATTGAGTTTAGTTAGTTTCTTGCCCACATATTGGTGGGAGGTTGTTTACTGAAACAATGGCAACATATGAATGGTTACAGTGTGCTCAAGAAATGAAGTATTCTCCAACCAACAACTCTAAAGTGCCATTAGTCCTGCAAGGAGAGGGCAATCTCAATCTATTACTGTGCAGGTCTTCTACCTATTATACACTTGCAGGGAGTTCATGAGTGCAGTGATTATGTCAGTCTGGAAAATTTCATTTTGCTGCACACATCTGCCCCTTCCTCTTGCATCTTTTTTTTCTTCCACTCATACAAAGTTGGTAAGTACCCCATTCCCCTCTCTCCCTTCACCCCTCCCTGGATCCCCTTGCTCCCTCCCCACTTTTCCCTTTCCTTTCTCCCCCTCTCTCCCTTTCTCCCAGTGCCCCCTCCCCCATCCCTGGAGCATCCTTTAGTGTGCATGTCAAACTTCCCTCTGGGTCCTCCTCTCTGATGAGGTGTAAGGACTTAGTGGCATTGCCTAGAGCTGTTTTTTGTATTCCCCTTTGATACAGGAACACTATTGTGGCTGTTAATCCTTATCTCTAAGGATCTTAGTGCCTGGGATCCATGCTAGACTTTGGAGATTCAATGATACGTTGGTCATTGCGCAGGACATGCAAAGTCCTGTTATGATTACTTCGGCCCTAACTTGTATGGAGTATCTTGCATATCGTTGCTCCTCCCCATCTTTAGGCTTTTACAATCTTACTGCCCCCTCTTCCGCAAATTTCCCTGAGCTTTAGGATGGGGAGAGATTAAGCTGGCCTGGTTCCAGGTGGTTGATGTACAGTCTCTGATTTTCTGAATTATGGTTTGTTGATTTTTTTTTCAGTTTTGCTACTCCTGCACTGCCCTTGGCTCCACCCTGATGGATATTGGATATCACCCCCTGGCCAGAGATAAAATGCTGTCAAAATAGAGTCTTATTATAAGAGTAGATTCAAAGGTAGATGGAATAAAAGTAGGAGATCGCTGGGGGGGGGGGAGTCTCCCATTTGCACGATGGTTACCTTCTTTTTTTTAATAAATAGATTTTTAAACTTTTTTTATTATTTATTCAAGTGTGCGTTTTGTGTGTATGTATGTGCGCGCACGTGTGTGTGTGTGTGTGTGTGTGTGTGTGTGTGTGTGTGTGTAGAACCACGGACGAATTCGGGAACCACCATGGACGCCTCCACATCCTCCTTGTTTACTCTGCCCGGGGATTCACAGGCTCCACCCTACCAGGGCCAGAAGCGCAGGCCGCCCCTGCTTCCTCCTGGCGTCTATACGTGGGATCTGGGATCCGAACTCAGGACCTTCCGCCTGCAAGGCAGAGGCTTAACTCCTGAGCCAACATTCCAGTCCACGATGGTTATCTTCTATTTGCCAGTCTCTATGCCCTCCCTTTCTGGTGAGATCATACCCCATCAGATGCAAGTGACCAGGAAGGAGAGTCTGCGAGCCCAACCAGATGTCTCTTTACTTACTTGCAGTCCTTGATGGTGGCCTCTTGCATCTTATTGCTCCATGCTCTGTGATGTTTCCCGAGTCTTAGTAGGCAAGTACCATTTAGGGCTAAGAACTCCACCAACACTTATTTGCTTACCTTTCATTCTGGACTGCTTAATGCATTTGCAGCTTTTATTCTATGTAGAATACCCTTCCTCTCTTCTCTGACCTTTGCCTGGCCTAGTTCCTGGACTATCTACTTGTTTTCTATAATAAAAGATATCCCTAGTATTTCAAGCTATGTTAAGTCTCCCAGAGTTACTAGACGCACCACTGCAATTTCTTTTAACATTGTAATCATCTAGGTAATTCTCTTCTTCCATTTGGGTAAGGTTGATTTCATTTTGCATTGTATTAAAATGTATATAACATTGAATTTGTGATTTTCATCACCCTAAGTGTAAATTCAATGACTTTAAAAACATTCAAAATTTTGTGTGTTAACCACTGTTCCAAAAATGTTTTTGTTACCCCCAAACCAAAGCTACTTCCATTAAGCAATAATTACCCTTTACTCTAGATCTTTTTAATCTTTAATACATTTTATGCTTCTGTGAATTTGCTTATCTAATTTGTCCCTTAGGGTGAGGCTTATTTTATCTAGCACAGTACTTCAAGGTTCATCCATGTTATAGAATATAAGAGAATTTGTGTGTGTGAGACAGCTTTTCTGTCATATAGTAGAGGTGGAGATAGAGGGAAATATTTGGAAATTTGTTGGGGACATGTTTCATATTCATTTCTCCCATCCATAGCTATTTTTGGAAGTCTTCTATATCTTTAACTCTTAATACATTATCTAAGACTTATATATACTGATTAATATTTGTTGAATGAGTTCTAACATTCTATATCTTTTACTTGCTTTTATAAAAGTATGACCCCAAATTACTTTCTAAAATAATATTTTACAATCTCATACATGTATACAATATGTTTCGATTTTATCTACCCCTCCTAGCTAATATTAGTTTTAAATATAAATTTGAGTATTAAAATTTTAGGCCAAGTGTTTCAGTTATTCTGCATATTGCTAATAAATACAATACCAAAGAGCTCAGGGGAACAATGAATTTTATTATCACTTATGATTCACCATTACAGCTCATAGTTGAGTTTGACATGACAGTTCATACATACAAACACCAGGAGCCAAGGAAATTGGCAACAGAATTGCTGACAGAGCAACAAGCCTCACTTGCCAGAGAGCATATCTGTCCCAAGTATGCCTAAGCATACTAAACTACTGAACTCCATCTTATCTACCTGCCCCGGGAATGGCTCCATTTTCTATGACTGGGTCTTCCCACATCAATAAGATAATCTTCTATAGGCTTGTTTAGCCTAAATACTTACTCTTGATAAATGTGCCCAGAGTTCAAGTTGACACCAATATATCTAGCACACTGAGGAAACATGGAATGAAGTAGCTGAAATCTTTTCAGTTCTTTCTCTAAAGAAAGAATTCTAAAGACCCAGATAGTTGACTAGAGGATGCAACATTGCAAAGTTGCCTGAGGCTTTTTTTTTTTGAGTTATGGTCTCATTATACAGACAAGTCTGTCCTTGGACATGTGATCCTTCTGCCTCACCCATAACTATCCTATTTAGCACCAAACACTCCTCCACTACCTATTCACTTACCTCTTGCTCTCGGCAGCTTAATGACTTTGTGCTTTTTATTCTCTGTCTAGAATATCCCCCCTTTTTTCCTCTGACCTTTGCCTGCCTAACTCTATTCATCCCACTCGCTTTCCTATAGTAAAAGATTGTCCTGACATTTAAAGCTAAGTTAAGTTTCCCAGAGTTAGGAGTGTTGGTATTATTAGCCATGTCTAGCTCTGAAGCCTCCTTTTGTGATATAACTTGTATGCACTGCACAGATGAGATGAGATGGTAGTGTTGTGAAAGTTAATATTTAGGATACAAGTCATTGAGGAATATTCTGTTTTATGGGAATATTTGAGGAATATTCTTAATTATTTCAAGACAGAACATTGCATGATATTCTGTGAATTCTAGGAAATTATAGATCATATAAAGAATAGTCCACAGCTATAATTCATAACAAATGTCAGTTTATGTAGAACATTTGAATGAAGAGTTTTAAAGTGGACATAGGAAATAATTCATAAAAACACATTAACTGATATCTAGTCAGATAATTTCTATGTTTAATTAACTTTGTTATTGATCTAAATAAAATTTTTCTAAAAAATCATTAATATTAAGAATTATGTTTGACCAAAGTGATATGCTAACTAAAAACAAGCATCTAGGTATTACATTAAACCTTAGAATTGAGGATTAAGAAGAGAATATTCTCAGGTAATTTCTTTCCAATACATCTATTTTAGGCTTTGGCACTTGCTTCTCTTTAAGAAGTAGCATATATTATGTTATATTCATCTAAAGGTAAACACATAGTATGAACCGAAAAAAAAAAAAAAAAGGTTTCATGAAGATATTGTGTGCAGGCTGGGAAAAGACTGAGTGATTGTGCTTGCCAAGAAATTGGGTCCTCAAATCCAATTCAAAATGATGGTAGGCTGTGGTGGCATGTCTATATGCCTTTAATTCTAGCCTCAATAAACAGAGACAGAACTCTCCTTATCAAGATGGTTAGTCAAATATCTTCTACTGGTGAGTTCTGGATTTGATTAGAGACTTTGTCTTATAAAGAACAAGGTGAAAGGGAAATTAAGAATCGCTACCAATATCGACCTTGTATTTCCACATATACTTGCACATGCATTCACAAACAGATGTGTCCCCTCACCTGTGAACATGTATTCACACAATTATGCATACACATGAAAATGGAAAAAGAAATAAAAAATATATCACATATATTTTTGGAAATAGCTACTAAAATGGTTTTACACTATCAATTTCTGCTAAGATATATTTTGTGAAATCTATTCATGACAAACATTTGATTTTACCATGAAAATTAAAGTTATTATTTTTGCTAATTTCCCCCACAGAAGTTTGAACAAAGAGCTATAGAATAGCTTAAGTCATTTTTTTCATGATGGTAACCTTTATATTGAAGTATTCCTTTCTATTATTGAATAATAATAGAATAAAGAGTATGTGTATGATTTATTGATGCATGTACTTAAGTTGCTGACTAGGTTAGAAAATTATATTAATAACATATCAATATTTGTTATCTAGACAATGAACATTACAGCTATAGAAATTAAAGAAACAAATATGTCTCACCCCATCTGAGAACTTTCCAGAGTAAGATGCACATTTTGAAGGTTTTATTTTTCTGATATCAAAGTATGCTGACATACTGTTTTGGTATTTGTAGATAAAAATAGTGTGAAATATACATGGCGCTTTATTATTTAGAATATAAATTATTGTTAAAAATAATTAACTGCTGTAGAGACTCTTAGAATACAATCTTGAAAGCTACTTTTCTGGCCAATATGCCTTGTCAATTTTATTTGAAAAACCCAAGGCAGATATTTATGAGACCAAACTACTCAGAAACTTTTTAGCCAAATGTTCACTTGTAATTCATGTTACATGCTCCTTAGGGCTTAATCATTACTTTTCTTAGTATTGCTTTCACTGAAAGATGCCAGTTGAGAGCAGGCCCCTTATGGAACTTACATTGAGCTCTACAGTGTTTCTTAAAGTTTGTGCTAGTAAGTGGCAATGATTCTGAACCGTCTACATAAAATTTAAGCTGTCTCCTCTACAGAGTTGAGTGACCACTGGGAAATGCTTCCATACTTAGATTGTACAATATATACCAATTCTTTTTTTTTCAGTAAAATATAGTCACTTGACAGCCAGTCTAGGTGATGGCGTGTGATTGACAGTGATGAGTTCCTCTAGGAGCATTACTTTACAGGGGTAACCTTCTTGCCCTTCCTCCTCCTTCCTGAATATCAGTTTAAGTATCTGAAAAACACAGACTGAAGATGACAAAAACTCCTTCTCTAAAGGTCCTAGAACAAATCCTACTTTTGGCCAATATCAGACTCATTGCTTGACTAGTTCTTAACAGTTAATTGTCAGTGGAAGCAATGCATCAAACCTGAACCAACAATGATATCATTACAATACCATCAAATGATCCAATCTGTCATTTCCAGTGGCTTAAGATCAATAACTATACTCCTATTTTTCTAAAGCATGGGAATCTAGGGATTCATCTGTTTAACTGGTATTTTTGCCTAATTGACAGAACTTTATAAAGTCTATATGAAGTCCTGAACTAAAGAATCACGTTAATCAATGTTAAATCATGATTTTACAAGTTCATTTGGCATTGGACTTTTCCATATAATGCTAAAATCATAACTATTAATGTCATTGCAAGATATGCTAGTGAATGATCATATCCTTGAAATCATATTAAAGATCAATTGTATGAAATTTCTACTGCACACAAATTTGGAGTAGTTGACAAGTACTTTAGAATAGAAAGAATAAAGAATAGAATAAAGAAGGGGCTAAAGAGGTGGCTCAGGGGTTAAGCCTCTGTCTTGCAGGCAGAAGGTCCTAAGTCGGGATCCAAGACCCCACGTATAGACGCTGGGCAGAACCAGGGGCCGCCTGCGTTTCTGGGTCCTGGTAGGGCGGAGCTGTGAATCCCCGGCAGAGTAAACAAGGAGGAAGTGGAGGCGGTCCATGGTGGTTCCCGAATTTGCCCGTGGTTCTACACACACACACACACACACACACACACACACACACATACATACACACATGCGCGCGCGCGCACACACACACAATTAAATAAAAAAATCTGTTAAAGAATAGAATAAAGAAGTGAGAGACATCATGAAATTCCAAAGATACCTATGCACCCTGCCCACGCCCACACCCCCTCCCCCGCACCTCTGTGTGTATCACAGACACAATGGGTGTCAGTCTGCTCCTCCCAGCTTACTTTGTATAAGGTTTCTTTGCTGTTCCTACTGCACTAATGTGCCTGACAACCTGACCAGTGAACATACAGGGTTTCTCTTGCTTCCATCACCCATCTGTCCACAGAAACACTGAGGTTACAAATGCAGGCTATAACAGCCAGCTTTATGTGGGTTCTGTGGACCAAAATTCAGAGTATCATACTTGTATGGGAAGTGCTTTAACCACTGACTCACTCCATAGTTCCTTATTCTTCTAAAATAATAAAGTCTAAAATTTTACCTGGAAGAAATGGCATAAGAATATGTTCTCATCACAATAGAAAAAGAAAATAAGATCAATCTCTTTCATGAAACTGCATGAAAAATTCTTCACCTGAAAATCAGACTCAACAAAATATTAAAGGAGATTTATTCCTATAAAAAGATAAAATAATGCAGTTCAAAGATCTCAACATGAAACCTGAAAACTTGAAACTACTAGAAGAAAATAAAGGATAAATAATTCATGATATCAATAAAGGCATAAATTCCTGTATAGGACCTAAATAACTAAAAATAAAAGCAAAAATTGAAAAATGACATTAAAACAAATTTAAAAGAATCTGTGTAGCAATTGAAATTATTGAAAGAACAATGAGACGGCTTACAGAGCAGGAGATAACCTAAAGAACGTCAAAGACAAAAGATCAAGCAACTTAATCAATAAATGCACAAATGATCTGAACAAATACTTTTCAAATAAAAAGTCCAAGCAGCCAAGAAAAATCATGACAAAATGCTCAACACTAGCCATGAGATCAATGTAAGTCAAATCTATAGAAAGAGTCTATCTCATGCCATATCAAATGGTTATTACAAAAATGAAGCCAAAAAAAGTGAAAACTAATGCAAGGATATGTGGTTGCGATGAGTGCCTTGACCTAGAAGCTTCCTTTTGACATCGAAGGCATTTGATACAAAGACCTACAATGGCCAAAATTCAGAGAATAAATGGCTATGGACTGTTCAGTCTGAAACAGTACATCTACTTCAACTCCAACACAAGGCTTAGGGAGCTGTGGAAAGAAGGTGGGAAGAACGTAAGAGGCAGAGAAGCATCTTAGGCAGTGTCTTCTGGACACTACAGAGATGTTGGCCGATGAACTCACTGCAGCTGTGTTTCCTTCTACAAGACCTGTACAGTTGTAATCTGGACATGGAAATCACCTCCCCACCTGTCCAAAGGCTCGAGGAATCTGTGGGAAAGGAGACAGTAAAAACGTAAGAGCCCTATGGGAGAGGGTAATTCTGGGCAGTGTCCTCTGGTCATGACAGTACTTTTGGATCAAAGAATTCACTGTAGGCCCAAACGCGCTGCCTTGCCCACTCCCCACTGCACCAGGCCCCCATGTGAGTTCCCACCCAGCCCCACCCCACCCTGGTCGCCCCACATCCCAGCAGCACCCAGACTGCCTCGGGCTTTGGCCTGGGCCACGCCCCAGGCCCCAGGCCCCTTTCTCCCTCCCGCCTGCCTGTCTGCCCAACTGGGCCCAAGTAGACAGGACGTGCTCACATTTCTCCATCCTCAGAGCTTGGGAGGGCCACTAAGCCAAGTCCCAGGTCCCAGGTGAAGAATTCTGCCATCATCAGCCCCTCTGCCTCTCTGGCCCCCAGGGGACCCACACACATGGTCTACAGAAGATACACTGCTACTCAGAATTCAATAGAGTCCAAAGAAAACTCAAGCAAAGTTCTAAGGGTCAAAGGCCATACATCTGTAAACCTCTACAATCATCCTATCACATGGGAGAGATTCTTCACATTCAGCCCAAAGATAAGTAAACCTCCTTTTTTTTTCCACTTTACTGTTCCTTTCTAATATTAATCACTGTAGATTAACTTTTCCATAAGCCACCCCAAGAACACAACCCCAGGGATCATACGACTCACCCGCACATATCACCAAGATACTACATTGTAAAGGTGCACTATCATACTAATATTCACTCCTTGTCTACTTAACCTGACTTAACTGATGTAATAATAACCTAACAGCCTCAACTAGGAAACAACAATAAAAAAAGACAAACATACCCAACTCCAAGGCAAGCACTAGTAATAACTGCCCAAGTGTAGGAATACCAATTAAATCAGTCAAAAACACACAGAAACTGAAAAGCCCTAGAAGACAAAACAACAATACCCAAGTCAAAGTGCAGATCCATGAGAAACAAAACCCAAGAAGACCAATCTCCCACTGAAAGAATTAACCCCTTAATGATGGATTCCAACCAGAACAAATTCACAGAAAACAGCCAAGAAAGCCAGACCCAAGACAACGACTTTCAAAGTATGATCATTACCATGATTAATACTATGAAAGAGGAAATCCAAGAGGAGTTAAACAATAGAATCAACCACTTTGAACAGGAACACAACAGGCATTTGGAGGAGTTGAAAAACACAGTTCAAGAAACAAAAATAGGTATAGAGCAGTTAAAACAGACTCAAGCAGAGTTTAAAACTGAACTAAAAGACAAGCTATCTTCAACCCAAAGCTCAACAGAGAGTCTTATCAGCAGAACTAATGAAGCAGAGAATAGAATTTCAGATCTTGAAGACAAAGTGGGAGAATTAACCAGCTCAATGGAAGAGATTGCTAAAGCCAAAAAGATACTTGAGAGGAACATTCAAGAGTAATGGGACACCCTGAAGAAGCCTAACATGCTCATTCATGGAATACCAGAGCAAGAATCTCAAAATACCACACCTGAGGAAATTTTTCAAATTATCATAAATGAAAACTTCCCTCAACTGAAGAATGAGAGGGCCATCCAAATACAAGAGGCATTTTGCACTCCAAACAGATATGACCAAAATAGAAAATTGCCACGGGAAATAATAGTCAAAACACTCCACATTCAAGACAAAGAAAAGGTACTGAGAGCTTCAAGAGAAAAAAGGCAATTCACTTTTAAAGGTAAATCTATTAAAATAACAAATGATTTCTCAATGGAAACAGTAAAAGCAAGAAGAGCTTGGAGAGATGTACTTCAAGTATTAAATGAGCAAAAATGCCAACCCAGACAGATATACCTGGCAAAACAATGTGTCATGATCGAGGGAGAAAGAAAAATTTTCCAGCACAAAGACAACTTGAAGGGATACATGTCTACCAAACAAGGCCGTCAAAAAATGCTAGAAATGATACACAAACTTGAAAAAAAGAAGAAGCATATCCAGGAGGACAGAAGGGAAGTATAATACCACAAAATATAAATGTAAAACAATAAGCTTACAAAATCCACAAAACATAAAAAATGTCCAGAATTAAAAAGAATTTCTTCATTATAACATTAAATGTCAATGGGCTTATCTCACCGATTAAGAGACACAGATTACAAACTTAGATTAAAAATCACAACCCATCAATCTGTTGCCTTCAGGAAACTCATCTCAACACAAAAGATAGGCACATCCTAAAAATGAAAGGCTGGTCCAAAATTCTGCAAGCTAATGGAACTAGGAAACAGGCAGGGGTAGCCATTATGCTGTTGGACAAAGTGGACTTCAAACCCAAAAAAATCATAAGAGACACAGATGGATACTACATTTTAGTCACAGGTACAATTCACCAGGAAGACTTCACAATACTGAACATATATGCACCCAATACGGGCCCCTCCACATTCATTAAGAAAACCCTACAGCGTCTAAAGGGAGAAATCAACCCCCAAACGATAATTCTTGGGGACTTCAACACCGCCCTGTCAACATGGGATAGATCAACAGGTCAAAAACTTAACAGAGACACTTTGGAACTTAATCAAACCCTTAAGGAAATTGACCTTACAGATCTCTATCGAACTTTTCACCCACACACCAAAGAATACACATTTTTCTCAGCAGCACACGGAACTTTCTCCAAAATAGATTATATATTGGGCCACAAAATGAATCTCCACATATACAGGAAAGTTGAAATTCCTGCCTGTGCCCTATCAGACCACCACGGCCTAAAGCTGGACATTCACAACACAACAAAAGACAAAAAATACACTAACTCCTGGAAACTTAACACTATGATGCTGATTGAGAACTGGATTCAGGAAGAAATTAAAAAGGAAATTCAAGATTTCCTGAAAGTGCACAATAATGAAAATACAATTTACCAAAATCTCTGGGACACAATGAAAGCTGTCCTGAGAGGTAAGTTCATAGCTCTTAAAGCCTACATGAAAAAAATGGAAACATCAGAAATAAACAACTTAACAATGCAGCTTAAAGCTTTAGAAAAACTAGAGCAATCTGATCCCAAAAGCAGTAAACGGGAGGAGATTAGCAAAATAAGAGGGGAAATATCTGAAATCGAGATTAGGAAAACGATAGAGAAAATTAACCAGTCAAAAAGCTGGTTCTTTGAAAAAATCAATAAGATTGATACACACCTAGCTAAATTAACCAAAAGCAAGAGAGAGAAAACCCAAATTAACAAAATTAGAAATTAAAATGGAGTTATCACCACTGATACACAAGAAATCCAGAGAATTATAATGTAATATTTCAAAAACTTGTACTCTGTGAAATTTGACAACACAAAACTGACGGCTGAATTCCTAAGTAAACACAACTTACCTAAATTGAATCAGGAAGTTGTGAATTATTTAAATAATTCTATAACATATGAGGAAATTGAGGAAGTAATCTCGAATCTTCCCATCAAAAAATGTCCTGGACCAGATGGATTCAGCACAGAGTTCTACCAGACATTTAAGGAGTTAATAACACCAATACTCCTTAAACTGTTCCATCAAATAGCAAAGGAAGGAACACTACCAAATTCCTTCTATGAAGCTAATATTGTTTTAATTCCAAAACCTAATAAACATACACTTTAAAAAGAAAACTATAGGCCAATCTCTCTGATGAACACACATGCAAATTCTCAACAAAGTTTTAGCATATCAGATTCAAAAACATATCAAAAAGATCATTCACAGGGACCAAGTAGGCTTTATCCCCAGCACACAAGGTTGGTTCAACATACGCAAATCAATAAATGTAATTGATCATATAAAGAGTCCAAAGCCCAAGACCACATGATAATCTCGATAGATGCAGAAAAACCTTTTGACAAGATCCAACAGCCTTTTATGATCAAAACCCTAGAGACAGTAGGAATGGAAGGAACCTTTATTAATATAATAAAAGCAGTATAAAACAAGGATTATACTCAATGGGGAAAAACTGGAAGCATTCCCACTTCGATCAGGAACTAGACAAGGCTGTCCACCTCACAACTTCTATTCAACATTGTACTTGAAGTGTTAGCTGAAGCCATAAGACAAGAAAGGGACATAAAAGGTATTAGAATTGGCAAGGAAGAAGTCAAGCTATCTCTATTTGCAGATTACATGATCTTATACCTGAGTGATCCCAAAAAACCCATCAAGAAGCTCCTGGTACTAATTGAGAAGTTCAGCAGGGTAGCAGGATACAAAATAAATGTACAAAAATCAGTGGCTTTCCTATATGCACAGAAAGAAAGAAGTGAAAAAGCCCTGAGAGAAACAATCCCATTTACTATAGCACCTAAAAAAAAGGAAATACCTTGGTATAAACCTAACCAAGGAGGAAAAGACCTTTACAATGAAAACTTTAAAATCCTCAAGAAAGAAATTGCAGAAGACACCAGAAGGTGGAAAGACCTCCAATGTTCCTGGATTGGTAGAATCAACATTGTAAAAATGACCATCTTACCAAAGGCAATATACAGATTCAATGCTCCACCAATTAAAATCCCAAAGCAATTCTTTAAAGAAGTTGACCAAACAATCTCAAAATTCATATGGAGGCACAAAAGACCCAGGATAGCAAGGACAATCCTGAGTAACAAAAACACTGCTGGAGGTATCACCATACAAAATCATAGTCTATACTACAAATCCATAGTTGTAAAAACAGCCTGGTACTGGCTCCAAAATAGACACACAGATCAATGGATAAGGCTTGAAGACGCAGATATAAGCCCACAAAACTACAGCCATTGGGCCTTTGACAAAGGGGCCCAAAAAATCCAATGGAGAAAGCACAGTATCTTCAACAAATGGTGCTGGCAAAACTGGATCTCCACATGTAGAAGATTAAAACTGGACCCGTACTTGTCACCTTGTACAAGACTTAATTCCAAATGGGTCTAGGACCTTGATTTAAGGCCAGAGACTATAAAAACCATAGTTGAAAGGGTAGGGAATTCCCTCTAGCTGATTGGGCTAGGACAACATTTCCTAAACAGACATCCAATGGCACAGTCACCACTACCAACTCTCAACAGTTGGGATCTTGTGAAATTAAAGAGCTTCTGTTCAGATAAAGAGATTGTAACACGAGCTCAAAGGCAACCACAGAATGGGAGAAAATCTTCACTAACCACATATCTGATAGAGCTGTACTGTCCAGAGTGCACAAAGAACTTAGAAAACTAAACAGCAAGGAAACTAATGGCCCAATTAAAAAATGGGCCCTGGAACTTAAAAGAAACTTTACTAGGGATGAAATTAAAATGTCTAACAAATATCTGAAAAAATGCTCCACTTCCTTAGTCATCAGGGACATGCAAATCAAAACTTCCCTGAGATATCATCTCACCCCGGTCAGGATGGCAAAAATCCACAATACAAACAACAACAAATGCTGGAGAGGATGTGGAGAGAGGGGAACTCTCCTACATTGCTGGTGGGAATGCAGGCTCATACAGCCACTCTGGTGAGCTGTCTGGAGATTCTTAAAGAAACTAAAGATTGAAATGCCATATGACCCTGCTATTCTACTTTTGGTAATAACCTCCCATGCAGCAGAGGTTCACCTTGACAGCACAAGTGCAACCATGTTCATAGCAGCACTGTTTACAATAGCAAAGTCATGGAATCAACCCAAATGTCCAACAGTTGACAAGTGGATAAGTAAACTGTGGTACATCTATACAATGGAATACTACTCAGCCATCAAAAATGATGAAGTACTGGAATTTGCCAGGAAATGGATGTCATTAGAGACAATTATATTGAGTGAAGTATCCCAGACCCAGAAAATTAAGCGCCATATGTACTCCCTAATAAGTGGCTCCTAGTACCAAACCCACCCAGTCCACCTAGGGACACTCGACGATAAATATCTGTGTATATTTCTTTGCAAGGAGTATGAACAGGCGGGATGGGGTATGAGGGCCACACCAGAAACAAGGAGAAAGGGGTACCATGTAAGAGCAGAGAAAAGAGGCCTCCATCAAGGACTGCGAGGAAGAAATGAGACATCTGGTTAAGTTCACAGACTTTTCATTCCTGATTATCTATAACTGAGGGGCTGTGATCTCACCAGAAGGGGAGGGCATATAGTCTGGCAGATAATAAGTAACCATTTTGCAAATGGGTGATTGACCCCTCCCTCACTGTGGTTTCCTACAATTATTGCATCTACCTTTGAATATACTCTTATAACAAGACTCTAGTTTAACAGTTTTTTTATCTCTAGCCAGGGGGTGACATCCAGTACCCAGCAGGATGAGGTGAAGGGCATTGCAGGAGCAGCAAAATCGCAAAAGAAAATCAACAAACCATAATCCAGAACTTCAGAGACTCTGTATCAACCACCTAGAACTAGGCCAAACTAATCTCTCTCCATCCTGAAGCTCAGGGAAATTTGCGGAAGAGGGGGCAGTAAGAGTGTAAGAGCAAAAGGATGGGAGGAGCAATGATATGCAAGATACTCCACACAAGTTAGGGCTGAAGCAATCATAATTGGACTTTACATGCCCTGCACAATGTTCAATGCCCTGTTGTCCCCACAAAGTCTAGCATTTGCTAAAAGCACCAAGATCCTTGGAGGCAAGGGATTGACAGCCACAGTAGTGTTCCTATGCTTAAGGGGAACATGGGAAAGGGTTCAGGGAAATGCCGCTGGGTCCTTGTATGTCATCGGAGAGGACCCAGAGGTCAGTCAGGCATGCACATTGAAGTATTCTCCGGGGATTGGGGGAGGGGAGGCACTGCGGGGTGGGGAGGGAGGGGTGAGGGGAGGGCGAGCAGAGGGGTGGGGGGAGGAGGTGGGAGGGAGGGAACTGGTGTACCTATTAAGTTTGTATGAGCGGAGATAATAAAAATTGTTAAAAAAAAAGAATTCGCTATAGTGATATTCATTTCTATTAGACCTACACAACAGTTGGCCTCTCAATATTTTACCATAGAAGAGGGAAAATTTAAGAAACACTACACCTTCCTTAGAGGCTGTTGCAATTTGACTGCAGGTTATCCATAAATTCAGGACAAAATGGCTTCTGGGAACAAGGAGTTTTATTCTAGTTTATGACTACTCTGAAGTTCTTAATCCAGCTTGGCAGGCATACCAATACCAAGGGCCTAGGGAACTATTCACATTGTATCCATTACTGAGAGATGGTAAAACCTTTCCAGATAGAGAGGTGTGTCAGTGGCTCACTAATCTTGCCATCTCAGGAACTGACTGTCTCAGGTGTCCCAGTGTGGCGCTAAATGCTGGAGGATTCCCAGAGAATCTCCAAACCTCAACTACTGGAGTGTCAAAGAAACCTGGCTCTATGGTCAGTGAGAAACAGTGGCAACAGAGAAAATGAGCTGGCCAGTATACAACAAGAAAAAAAAACTTCTTCTTCCTTGTCTGCTACTGGAAGGTACCATCTACCAGGGGGCGGGTATTCCACATCCATTGAATAATCTCATGAGTCTTGCTCAAGGGCTTGCCCTAGCTGTAAACTCCTCACAGCTGTGCCAAAAACTCAGCCTTGCAACTGTCAAGTAGAGACCTGTACCTATCACAGAGACTACTGAGATAATGCCAGACAGGAGAAGGGGGCTACTTTCCTCATAACTTACTCCCTGATAAATTATCCATACCTCAGCAAGTAGGAATTTGCCAGGACATGCATGTCTGATGAAGCCCAATAAGCCTCCCATCCAAAAAGATGTGAAAGTAGGATGGAAACTGGCTAGAAAAAGACAAAGTGTAAAAAGCATTCTACAGATTTCCTAGAGGATTCTTCTGTTTTGCTGGTTTTGAATGATAGTAGGGGCTATCTAGCATGTCACTGAAATTACACTGGTTCTCGTCCTTCCAATACATGATGAGATGCTGTAGTCACACTCCCACTGGTCTCTTTGGCAAGCTTGAGTCATAGCTAATTCTGGAAACAAGGATGGTTTCAGAGGTCAACCTATCAGGATCTTCTTTGGACGGACCAGTCTGCTCAGCCAGACTGACATCACCTTGATCCTATAGACTTTTAAGGGACTTCCTCCCAGACACTCAAATTAATAGCAAGTGTTAGGGACAAAGAAGGATCTCCTGATATTAAACTGTGACTCCCTCTTTTTTATGTATCCTAAAAAGGCAAATAACAATGCTGTTTAATTATGTTAGATTTTTTCCTTCACTCTTTTTTCTCATCTACTAATCTTAGTATTGGAAGAGGTGGGCTTTTCTCCTCTTACCTTTCTTTTCCAAACTTAAGTCAAGATGATAATCACAAGCAATCTCTTCTCTGTTGAGGGAGAACTCTTTGTTGTTGAGGATGCAATGGGAAATAAATCCGGAAAGTTGCTTTTTCAATACAAAGTCAGCTTTGCCTCTCATTTCTATCCTGATTTCTAAAAGCTGGAAATATCTTATGTTTCTGTCTTTCTCTTTTGATGCCTTTTAAGACATTTCCAACCTCCCCTCCCTATCCATGTCATTCTTTAGGCACAGACCCAAAGAAACAGATGACTTTGGACATGAGAATGAAGGTCATGTACCTAAAAAGTAGGGAGTGGAGGAAATCACATTAAAATTTAAATCTATTATCCTTGGTAGAAAGGATTTAAATGTGGGGTATATAATTTTCTACTCACATTTTTAAGATTGAAATTTTCCATATTGTACTTAACTCTATAAACACTCTTCCATTTCATGCTCATTATTTAAAATCATCTCCTCTCTTAAATCCCTCCTTAAAATTTCTCTGAAAGTTTTTTTTAAAAAGAAGGAAGCCTGAAGGTCTTTTCTTAAAGACAAAAAAGCATGTTGAATTTAAATAAAAGACATAATAAGATACACCAAGCACATGGGAAGAAAAAATTAATAAGTTCACCTCTTTCAAGTAGCTTTCTTCACTAAGTCTTTACATTTTAACTCCTTGCTTTATTGTTATCTGTAGTGAAGAAATATTCATGGATTTTAATGCTTTCCATTTTGAAATGTATCATATTCATTTCAGCCTTTGCTAATAATAGTTAATTTAAAATAAGATGCCAGTAAGTATCACACTCAATTTCTCTTATTTAAGTAGAGATAATAATGTATTTCCAAGACCATCTTATTAAATCTATGAGAATAAAATGGGTAAAGTTTTAGGATGATTTAAGCTTATTAGGGAAACAATATGAAGTATAGCAATTCACATCTCTTCAAAGTTCACACATTTTTAGACCAATTTCTAATTTACCACATTTGGAAGCTCTTGGGATATAATTCTGTGCTGCAAATGTTTCATTTATGTATACATAAAATGAAATATTATCAGTAGTTTAAGTTGTACATTAACTTATTGGATAGTTATAACATGGCATCAGATGGTGCAACAAACAAGCTCAGAATTAAGAATTATATAATCTTTGGATTATTAATTTTATTAAAGCTACAGTTGTTTGTGTAGAAATGTAACTTTGATATTCAAATTTGTTCTCATAATTTTTACTGAAAGCTTTACTTCAAAATAAGTATTTACCCAACACATGTTACTCTGGCCAATATTTTTTTTATATAATACATTTTTTATTATTATTTCAGCTCATACAAACTTAATAGGTACACCAGTTCCCTCCCTCCCTCCTCCTCCCCCCCCCCAACCCCCTGCTCCCCCTCCCCTCACGCCTCCCGCCCCATCCCCCGGTGCCTCCCGCCCTGATTCCCAGAGTCCTTTCTTGTGCATGCCTGACTCTTCTCTGGGCCCTCCTCTCCGATGACATACAAGGACCCAGTGGCATTTCCCTGAACCCCTTCCTGTGTTCCCCTTAAGCATAGGAACACTACTGTGGCTGTCAATCCCTTGCCTCCAAGGATCTTGGTGCCTTTAGCAGATGCTAGACTTTGTGAGGTCAATAGTGTATTGGACATTGGGCCGGGCATACAATGTCCAATTATGATTTCTTCGGCCCTAACTTGTGTGGAGTATCTTGCAAATCATTGCTCCTCCCATCCTTTTGCTCTTACACTCTTACCGCCCCCTCTTCAGCAAATTTCCCTGAGCTTCAGGATGGGGAGAGATTAGTCTGGCCTAGTTCTAGGTGGTTGATATAGAGTCTCTGAAGTTCTGGATAGTGGTTCGTTGATTTTCTTTTGCAGTTTTGTTGCTCCTGTAATGCCCTTCACTCCATCGTGATGGGCACTGTATTTCACCCCCTGGTCTGGCCAATATTTTTAAATTTTAAATTTTCACAGTACATGTGTGGCTATTCGGGTTACTAATTTTAGGTCATCAAAATGCCTAAGAATGTATGTGAATTATATCTTAGAATTTTTACAATAGGGAAATATGAACAATTTACTTAAGCACTTTGCATTAAATTTACTATGTTATATCCTCAGGCATCTTAAATAACTTTAATACAGCTAATTTTCTTTCAACATCTAAAGGAATTTAAGAATAACACAATCATCTTAAGAATGATAAAAGATTCTGTGTTGCAAATGACAATAGCATCCCATTGTTTCCTGCAGAATTAAATGCTGTTGCTCTAAAGTTTCCACATATTTCAAGATCCTAGTATATACAAGGCACAGAGGTTTGCTTTTTCCTTATCTTTTCTTGGAAACTCTTTAGTGCTTGGGCTACATGGAAATGAGGTAAATATATATATATGTCATTTTTCTCTGTATTAGGGAAACAGATGTTAAAAATCTGTCTCTTTGAATGTTCGCACTTTCAGATAAAAGAACAGAATCTAATTCTCAATATTGGCAGCCCCCAGCCATTTCACACTGAACTGTTCAGCATGTAAGGATATCTGCAACTGTATCCTAATGAACCTGTAGGGCCGTGCTTGTCAGATTTCAAATCTCTGGAATCAGCTGGATAGCTTATAGTGCTGATGAAAAAAATATTAAGAACATATAAAATTATGTGGCTGACTTTTCTAACATCATAGCTTAGTACCTCCCATAGTTATGAAAATGTTCCCACTTCAAAATACCAGATGACATGGCTCATTAGTCATTTCTTCACATTTTTAAATCACCAAAACCTTTTATAAGATGGTGCGTACAAAATGTACACAATGAAATCTCACAAAATATTTTATAAACCATTTTGGGAACCCAAATATCAATTATTTATATACTACTATTGACCTTCAAAAATTTAACTAAAGATTATTTAGTTTTCTTGCTATTTGTATTTTCTATATAGTGAGTGATGAATTCATACAAAAATTTAAAGGTATGTTAAAAATGTGAGTACATCTAGTTGTCCTCCCACCCCATGAACTTCCCTTGTATGTCTTGCTCTCCTCATTCATGGAGGCTCTATTATTGACATCCTGGTATCCTTTCACTTCAGGAATTGCCTCTTCCTTCTGCTGAGAATGACCTTCTCCAAAATTACATCATTCAAATCTCTGCTCAAATGTCACCAATCCAGACAGTTCTCCTATAACCATATTGTTTTTCTCTATCTCAGACACTATTTTGCTTCATAGCATTTGCTGCCAACACACTATTTATACAGCTTTTTCTTTAAACTGTTCTTGCATTTCCAAAAAAGGTGAGTTCCAAAAGGACAGTAGTTTGTCCTATTCACTACTATATGCCCTGTGCACACAGTAGGCTCTTCATGAATTTCATTCTAATGAATGAAACCTCCGTCCCATGAACAAATGAACTGGATCTTCACACAGTTTTTCTCTACTGCTTTTTACAGTCTCATAAGTATTTGTCAGAAAACAATTATGACAGTGTAAAATACTGTGAATGGGAAAAAATAAACAAAATGGTATATACACATTGAAATACTTATTGAATATCATGAAGAAGAAAGAAAAAGTTCAACACACATTCCAGATTTTATAATGAAAAACAGTTGGATGAGGTACAAGAGAATGTGATTTGTGCTGATTTTCACTTATTAAGGAAAGAATTGTTAAAGCTAACATTAATGCAGCCAACAAAGACAAATAAAAAGCTGTGAAATAGCTTCATTTAAAAATATTCTGGACAGGGGTTTATGAAAATGGTTCAGTGAGGAAAAGCACCAGTGTCACCCACTAATGACCTGAGTTCAATTCTCTCTCAAAAAACTTTTAAAAATATTATTGGAAAAGGAACTTATTTTAAAGATTTCTGATGTTTCCTCCCTAAGATTGTCTAGAAGTAAGTAAAATCACAGATGAATCTGTCCCCTCTAGTGAGTGGCAACAGGATGATCATCAGGGACACAGATGGAGGTGGACGCTGTTATTGCTGACATTCAGTTGGCCTGGCACAAGCAGTAATGTCAATAATACATCATGAGGAGATTTGGTAGCCTTTGTGTTACTGCAGACCTGTTCCTTCTCCTTTCTGCCACTTCTGAAGGGACATAAACTTATATCATATGCAGTTTAATATTTCAGGGGTGCAGATCAGTCTCTGTCCTCACTGAGGAAAATACCAATGCTACAAATACTACCATCAATTCCAAAGGCTTTGTTGCAGAATATTTTCTTGATTTCTGTGGCATCCATAAAAGGTCCTACAATGTCTTTCAGGGGCACTTACTTATCCTTGGTTTTGTTTCTCACAGAGCAACAAAAATGCCTTTTGATGATCATTAAATGCACTCATTTGACATGTAAGATTTAAAAGGATATGCTTTGGTTATTCTTTATTTTATAAGTATTCCTACATTTGTCAGTTCAAAGTTATTCAGAAAATGCAAATACTTCTGTGAGATTTACATCTTGCTCTTGTAAGAAAATATTCTATGGAAAATGCTCTCTATGCAGTACATCCAAATAGCACATTCAGATTAGCTATTTAATTGTTGATACCAGCAATATCCTCATACTTATATACAGTTAAGATCATGGAACCTCAGAAAGAAAATTATTGAAAAGTAGAAATATATATAAATATATATAAATACTTATTGTTAGCATGTTGATATATTTCCTGTCAGTAATTTACCTAATACAGTTTTTTCCTAGTCATTTAACTGTATACATAATGTTTATATTTATGCAAAGAGTTTGAGCTGTCATTTTGTTCTCAAAGAAATCTTTTTTTTAATATACCTTTTTTATTATTATTCCAGCTCATACAAACTTAATAGGTACACCGGTTCCCTCCCTCCCTCCTCCTCCCCCTGAACCCCTTGCTCCCCCTCCCTTCACCCTTCCCTCCCCATCCCCCAGTGCCTCCCAACCCTAATTCCCAGAGAGTCCTTTCTTGTGCATGCCTGACTCTCCTCTGGGCCCTCCTCTCCGATGACATACAAGGACCCAGTGGCATTTCCCTGAACCCTTTCCCATGCTCCCCTTAAGCATAGGAACACTACTGTGGCTGCCAAACCCTTGCCTCCAAGGATCTTGGTGCCTTTAGCAAATGCTAGACTTTGTGGGGTCAATAGTGTGTTGGACATTGCGCAGGGCATGCAAAGTCCAATTATGATTGCTTCAGCCCTAACTTGTGTGGAGTATCTTGCAAATCATTGTTCCTCCCATCCTTTTGCTCTTACACTCTTACCGCCCCCTCTTCAGCAAATTTCTCTGAGCTTCAGGATGGGGAGAGATTAGTCTGGCCTAGTTCTAGGTGGTTGATATAAAGTCTCTGAAGTTCTGGATAGTGGTTCGTAGATTTTC
Source organism: Typhlomys cinereus (assembly GCA_023101885.1). Classification (NCBI taxonomy): domain Eukaryota; kingdom Metazoa; phylum Chordata; class Mammalia; order Rodentia; family Platacanthomyidae; genus Typhlomys; species Typhlomys cinereus. The sequence goes on from JALPQD010000487.1 coordinate 992,597, forward strand.
TTTTGCAGTTTTGCTGCTCCTACAATGCCCTTCACTCCATCCTACTGGGGGCACTGTATGTCACCCCCTGGCCAGAAACAAAAAGCTGTTAAACTGGAGTCTTATTATAAGAACACATTCAAGGGTAGATGTAATAAAAGTAGGAAACCTCAATGAGGGAGGGGTCAATCACCCATTTGCAAAATGGTTACTTTTTATCTGCCAGACTATATGCCCTCCCCTTCTGGTGAGATCATACCCCCTTAGTTGTAAATGATCAGGAACGAACATCTGTGAACTTAACCAGGTGTCACATTACTTACTTGCAGTCCTTGATGGAGGCCTATTTTCGCTACTGTAACATGGTCACTTCTCTCCTTGTTTCTGGTGTGGCCCTCCAACCCCATCTCTCCTGTTCATAATCCTTGCAATTACTGTAGGTAATACATAGATTTACCTATGAGTGTCTCAAGGTGGACTGGGTGGGTTTGGTACTAGGAGCCACCTATTAGGGAGTACATACAGCGCTTAATTTTCTGGGTCTGGGATACTTCACTCAATATAATTGTTTCTAATGACATCCATTTCCCGGCAAATTCCAGTAATTCATCATTTTTGATGACTGAGTAGTACTCCATTGTATAGATGTACCACAGTTTCCTTATCCACTCGTCAACTGTTGGACAGTTGGGTTGATTCCATGACTTTGCTATTGAAAACAGTGCTGCTATGAACATGGTCATGCTTGTGCTATCGAGGTGAACCTCTGCTGTATGGGGGGTTATTCCCAAAAGTGGAATAGCAGGGTCATAATGGCATTTCAATCTTTAATTTCTTTAAGAATCTCCAGACGGCTCGCCATAGTGGCTGTATTAGCCTGCATTCCCACCAGCAATGTAGGAGAGTTCCCCTCTCTCCACATTCTCTCCAGCATTTGTTGTTGTTTGTATTGTGGATTTTTGCCATCCTGACCGGGGTGAGATGATATCTCAGGGAAGTTTTGATTTGCATTTCTCTGATGGCTAATGAAGTGGAAGCATTTTTTCAGATATTTGTTAGACATTTTAATTTCATCCCTAGTAAAGTTTCTCTTAAGTTCCAGGGCCCATTTTTTAATTGGGCCATTAGTTTCCTTGCTGTTTAGTTTTCTAAGTTCTTTGTGCACTCTGGACAGTACAGCTCTATCAGATATGTGGTTAGTGAAGATTTTCTCCCATTCTGTTGGTTGCCTTTGAGCTCGTGTTACAATCTCTTTATCTGAACAGAAGCTCTTTAATTTCACAAGATCCCAACTGTTGAGAGTTGATAGCACTGACTGTGCCATTGGATGTCTGTTTAGGAAATGTTGGCCTAGCAAGAAATCACCCCCCAAACGATAATTCTTGGGGACTTCAACTCTCAACATGGGATAGATCAACAGGTTAAAAGCTTAACAGAGACACTTTGAAACTTAATCAAACCCTTAAAGAAATGGACCTTACAGATCTCTATCGAACTTTTCACCCATGCACCAAAGAATACACATTTTTCTCAGCTGCACACGGAACGTTCTCCAAAATAGATCTCATATTGTGCCACAAAACGAATCTACACATATACAAAAAAGTTGAAATTCTAACCTGTGCCCTATCAGACCACCATGGCCTAAAGCTGGACATCCACAACACAACAAACAAGAGAAAATATACTAACTCCTGGAAACTTAACAATATGATGCTGAATGAGAACTGGATTCAGGAAGAAATTAAAAAGGAAATTCAAGATTTCCTGAAAGTGAACGATAATGAAAATACAACTTACCAAAATCTCTGGGACACAATGAAAGCTGTTCTAAGAGGTACGTTCATAGCTCTTAATTCCTACATCAAAAAAAAAAAATGGAAACATCAGAAATAAACAACTTTACAATGCAGCTTAAAGCTTTAGAGAAACTAGAGCAATCTGATCCCAAAAGTAGTAGAAGAGAGGAGATTAGCAAAATAAGGGGAGAAATATCTGAAATCGAGATAAAGAAAACGATAGAAAAAATCAACCAGTCAAAAAGCTGGTTCTTTGAAAAAATCAATAAGATTGATACACCCTAGCAAAATTAACCAAAAGCAAGAGAGAGAAAACCCAAATTAACAAAATTAGAAATGAAAATGGAGTTATCACTACTGATACCCAAGAAATCCAGAGAATTATAACATCATATTTCAAAAACTTATACTCTGTGAAGTTTGACAACACAAAAGACATGGATGAATTTCTAAGTAAACATGACTTACCTAAATTGAATCAGGAAGTTGAGGAATTATTTAAATAGTCCTATAACATATAAGGAAATTGAGGAAGTAATCTCGAATCTTCCCACCAAAAAATGTCCTGGACCAGATGGATTCAGCACAGAGTTCTACCAGACATTTAAGGAGTTAATAACACCAATACTCCTTAAACTGTTCCATCAAATAGCAAAGGAAGGAACACTACCAAATTCCTTCTATGAAGCTAATATCGTTTTAATCTCAAATAAATCTTATTATGGAGATATTCTCTACCATTCCAGTTTTTACATTACTGGATATTTAAATTGATTCTAATATTATGTTATTATAAGCAAGGATATAATTAGTATCTTTGCTTTTTCCTAAGTGTTATATTACTCTTCCATTCATAGAGATCCCTATATAGGTTTTAAATGATTACTAATAAGAAATATGGAGGTTTTGGGGGGCTGGAGAGGTGGCTCACGGGTTAAGCCTCTGCTTTGCAGGTGGAAGGTCCTGAGTTCGGATCCTAGACCCCACGTATAGACGTCAGGCGGAAGCGGGGGTGGCCTGCATTTCTGGTCCTGGTAGGGCAGAGCCTGTGAATCCCCAGGCAGAGTAAACAAGGAGGAGGTGGAGGCGGTCCATGATGGTTCTTGAATTTACCCATGGTTCTACACACACACACACATACACACACACACACACACACACACACACACACACACACAATTGAAGAAATAAAAAAATTTTAAAAATTCAAATTCAATACAATATTGCTACAAAACAATTTTTTGCCATGTTGATCATTTATGGGAACTTTTGCAAGTACCAAACAGATTGACAAGAATCCTTGGGTCCTAGTACATGGCCTAGACTTGTTAGTGAGACAAGAAATAAAAGACAATTGTGTGGCTCTAGATGCCTCTTGGCACTCTGAGTCCAAGAGTTTCTACTTTGACCCGATTTTCTAAGGCTGTTTAAGAAATACCACTTCAGTAGCAAGGATCAATTCTTGGAGAAAGCAAAGAAATGTGACATACTTCAGAATTATTAGATGTCACGGAAACAACAGACTGCAGACCAGATGACAAATCTAGTACCACTAAGAACTTCAAGAAACTCACTGTTCAACACAAGACAACCTTACCAATCAATCAAAAGATAAGTAGTCCATTGTTGCAGTTCATCTGCATAGTTGCTGATAAATGACCAGAACACAGCTTAAGGGAACAAGGAGTTTACTTTCTTATGACAGTCTGGTTACAGTTCATAGTCCAGCTTGACGGGAGAGCACGCACCAACACCAGGGCCGAGGGAACTGGCCACCATAACGGCTGAGAGATGGACAATCCTTACTTGCCAGACCAGCATGTCTGGCCAAGTATACAGAAAGATGCCAACTCTCTCAACCAGCTCTCTGTGATTTATCCAGGGCCTAATCCCACCCACCATGGGCTGGGTCTTCCCCAGCAGCTAGACAATCTCCTTCAGGTTTGCTCTGGGATTAACTCAACCATCAACTCTCTACAACTGTGCCCAGAGCTCAAACCCTCAAGAGTCAAGTTGACACCTGTGCTTAACTATGACATCCATTTTATTCTCAAGTGTAAGCATAAGAATTCTATACAACATATTTACATATATGTTGTATATGTTTATATGTATATGTTTATAATGACCCAATATACCCATCCCTATCATCCTTATAGGGTCTCAGCTATTCACCCTCATAAACCCCTAACAATCACCTCCCACTCAGCTTTAACTCCTGAATACTATAACCACCCTATTTTATCTTCTTAAAGCTGTTCTAATGCTTAATCAACACCTTATTTACCAAGCCTGATACCCAATCTTAAATCTCTCAGCTAAAATTGGACCATAATGATGTCACCCTCAAAAACCAGAGCTGGGCTTACATACCCCTAGGTATGCAACAACCTTATTCACAAAACAGAAGCAAGCCACCGTAGATTAACTCTTAAACCACACAATTCCTTCCACATCCAGGGAAGCTTTTGTAACAAACTGTCCAAGTCTAGAAATTCTGCTAACTCAAAAAAATCAGAAACATATACCAAGGACAGAAACCAAACATCAAAGACAAGATGCTCATGTCACACTGTAAATCTGCAAAATACAGTAAAAACTAGAAACAAACGTTTCCTCTAAGAAACATGGATCTCATAATAATAGATTCCAACCAAAATAGCTTCTTTGATATTTGTCAAGAAAACATTAAGAACCTGAAAACTTCTGGAATTAAAAAGTAAATTTAGTAGAAAAACAAGTTACAAAATTAATGTTCAAAATTCAGGGGCTTTCCTATACACCAAGGATGAACAAAGTAAAAAAGTCCTAAGAAAAACAACTCATTTATTAAAACTCAAAAAAATGAAATACCTTTGAATAAATCTAACAAAAGATGTGAGAAATTTAGACAATGAAAACTTTAAAACCCTAAAGAAATTTCAGAAGACATCAGCCATTGTAGAGACTTTCCCTGTTCCTGAACTGGAAGAATTAACATTGTAATAATGACCATCCTGTCACAAGCAATATACAGAATCAATTCAATGCCAATCAAAATTCCAAGGCAATTATTTACAGAAATTGATAAAAACAATCTCAAAATTCATATGAAAACACAGACGGCCCAGTATAGCAAAGTCAATCTTAACTAATAAAGACTCTGCTGGTGGTATAGCTATATCAGACCTTAATGTGTACTGTAAACATAGTAGTAAAGACATCATGGTACTGCTTCCACGACCGGCACATAGATCAATCGATTAGGATCAAAGACCCAGTAATAAGCTCACACACCTTCATTCAAATACAGCAAAAATTAGAAACAAATGTTTCCTCCAAGAAACATGGATCTCATAATGATAGATTCCAACCAGAATAGCTTCATTGATATTTGTCAAGAAAAAATAAGAACCTGAAAACTGATCTTTGACATTGGTGCCCAGAAAAAAACTTTGGAAAAAGAACAACATCTTTATCAAATGGTACTGGAAAAATTAGATGTTTACATGGAGAAGAATGAAACTGGACCCTTTTTTGTCACCCTATGTGAAAATAAACACCAAATGGACCCCAATGTTAGCCCAGAAACTATAGAAATCCTCACACGAATAGGAAATATTCTTGAATCGATTGGCCTAAGCCAACATTTTCTGAATAGGATGCAAAATGGGACCAACATTCAACAACTGGGGTTTCATTAAATTAAAAATTTTCTATTCAGCATAAAAGGCAATCCATGTAATAGGAGAAAATCTTTTCTTACCACACGTATGATAGAGGACTAAAATCCAGAGTAAACAAACAACTCAAAAATTAAATTCCAAGGAGGTAAACAACCCAATCACAAATGAAACTTAGATCTTAAAAGAAACATTTCTCAGGATGAAATTCATATGTCTAACAAATATCTTAAAAAGTGTTTCATTTCACTAGCCATTGGGAAATGAAAACGACCCTGAAATATCATTTCATTCCAGTCAGAATGGCTAATAACCAAACACAAGCAGCAACAAATACCGGCAATGACGTGGGGAGAAGAGAACCCTCATATATTGCTAGTGGGAATACAAATTTGTGCAACCTCTTTGGAGATCAGTATGGAGGATCCCAAAAATGTTAAAAATCCAAATACCATATAACTCAGTTGTAGTAATTCCTGGGAATATCCCCCAAAGGAAGTTACATCTTATTAAAGAAATACCTGTATATCCATATCTGTTGTAGTTTTATTTATAATAGCAAAGAAATGTAATGAGCCTCAATGTCCAATAGCAGACAAATGGATTATGAAAATGTGATACATATATACAATGGAATATTATCCACATGTCAAGAAAAATGAATTAATGAAATTTGCCTGTGAGCAATTCAAGTTGGGAAAAATTATACTGCATGAAGTATTCCAAATACAGAAAGACAGATACCATATGTTCTTCCTTTTACATAGGCGCTAGCATTAAAGCCTCCCATTGACATACTCAAAGGGAAACTTCTATAAAATCCACAGACTGCAGAAAAAGAATTAAGTCAAGTGGCAGGGATGAAGAAGACCACAAAGGAGTGGAGACAAATGAACAAAAGCAAATAGATGAATAAGGTTAGTATGGAAGAAAAGTCCAAAAGAGGAGGGAAATAAGGTGATAGATCCTAATACAGATAGGGGAATTAAAAAAAAAGGCAAGTGGCTCAGGCAAAAAAAGAGGGATCAAGGGCCTCAATTATGAATGCTATAAGCTACCACAACTCTGGTAAGAATCCAAGGGCATAAGAGTGGTATGCAAGATTCATGGGTAAACAATTACTCTCTGAATGAGTTTGAAAATTTTTATTTTCAGGGAACTCATGCCTGATACTGTAGATCAATCCAAATAACAGTGGAAGGAAAGAAAGTAGACAGGAACAGATGTCTTAGTGTTAGCTATGAAAACTTGATATTCAAACATATTTTAAACACTTCTCATTTAACCCTCAGAATAGAAACACTCTCAGATCTCAACTAAGATGCACCCTATTAAATTGGAAGACTAGTTAGCAGAAAACTACAAATGGCAGAGTGCAGAATATTGGTGACTCTGGAATACTCAGCCTTAAGCAGATCATCAAAACCTTTCCCCAAGGCTCAGAGAACCTTGAAAGATGGAGTGGTAAGATTGTTAGAGCCTAAAGGTGAGTTGGAGTGCTTCTGACTTATCCACTCCAGCTACAAAGGGGCTGCCGAACCCAGGAGCTTACAGTAATGAAAGTTCTACCACCAGATCTACACAATGGCTGACATATCAACATCCCCCAAGTACTAACAAGGATGTCAGGAGAAACAGCTACATACAGAAAGTGTTTCTGGGGCAGGTATTGGATAAGGAAAGAGAAATATCCCCGGTTATGACCTTGCTCAGTTAAAAACCCACATATACTACAACAGAAATCTGACTTCCTTACCAAAATACAGGCAGCACAAAGGAAGCCCTGTGATCTACACACACTGCAAAGATTCAAAAGGGTGGGAGGGACATTCTGGGATTGAAGAGGGGATAGGAAAGAAGGGGGATGGGTGGGGAGAGGTGTCAGGCAAAGACATAAACTCATTTTGTTTATATACGAAAACTCAATAAAAAGGAGAAATTAACAAATGTTAATAATAACTTAAATGATAAATAATAAAGTTTCTCCTTAAAGAAAAAGAATGAATATATTCTTAAGCATCTGGCTTCTAGTTGCTTTTCATGTGGAACTTTGTGGAAGACACACTCTTTGTTACTATCGCAGCTTTTTATATATTATGTTGTGGATGTTTTTCTGTTTTATTGCATTTTTATATTAAATACATATAACTAATATTTAGTATGTGTCATAGTTAAGCACAGGTGTCAATTTGACTGTTGAGAGTTTGACTCTGGGCACAGTTGTACAGAGGTGATAGTTGAGTTAAGCCCAGAGCAAACCTGAAGGAGACTGTCTAGCTGATGGGGAAGATCCAGTCCATGGTGGGTGGGATTAGCCCCTGGATAGATCACAGAGAGCTGGTGGAGAGAGTTGGCATCATGCTCTTCACTTGGCCAGACATGCTGGTCCAGCAAGTAAGGATTGTATATTTTTCAGTTGTTATGTGGTGATGATGTGGCCAGTTTCCTCGGCCCTGGTGTTGGTACGTGCTCTCCCTTCAAGCTGGACTGAGAACTGTAACCAGACTGTTTTTTTTCTTTTGGAATTCTTTTTTTATTAATAATTTTTATACAAATCTGATAAGTACCCCATTCCCCTTCCTTCCTCCACCCGTCCTTGTATCCCCTTGCTCCCTCCCTTCTATTCCGCTTCCTTTCCCCCCTCTCTTCCTTTCTCCCAGTGTCCCCTTCCCCCATTCCTGGAGCATCCTTTAGTGTGCACGTCAAACTTCTCTCTGGGTCCTCTTCTCTGATGGGGTGTAGGGACTCAGTAGCATTGCCTAGAGCTCTTTTTTGTGTTCCCTTTAGTATAGGAATACTATTGTGGCTATTAATCCCTTGCCTCTAAGGATCTTAGAGCCTGTGATCCATGCTAGACTTTGGGGGGGGGAGTCAATGACATGTTGGTAATTGCACAGGTCATGCAAAGTCCTAATATGATTACTTCAGCCCTAACGTGTGTGGAGTATCTTGCATATCATTGCTCCTCCCCATCTTTAGGCTCTTATAATCTTACCTTTCTCTCTTCTGCAAATTTCCCTGAGCTTTAGGATGGGGAGAGATTAGGCTGGCCTGGTAACCAGACTATTGTAAGGAAATAAACCCCTTGCTCCCTTAAGCAGTTTGATGATCATTTATCAGCAACCATGCAGACTGACTGCAACAGAATTTGGTACCCAGGAAGTGGGTTGTTGCTGATAAATTTAACTATGTGGATTTTGTGGCTTTTGAACAGTTTCGCTGGACAAAGTTGGAAATGCTTGAAGATTTTCACTTTATGAATTACCAATACTGTTCTTCAGAATTTAGGAGCCAATGTCAGTGCTGAGAGAGTTATGAATTGTTTGAGCCCAATTTGTGATGAGGGGAACAAGGACTTTGGTGAGTTGAATTTAAAGACTATAGACTGGTTTGCTTGACAGAAGAGAGCTGTGTTGGTGGCCATGAAACTCTGGAAGTGGAAAAGGCAGGTAGCAGAATATCTGCAGGCTGTTGGAGAAATGAATATCAGTGAAGGAAAACCTAGTGTATTGGGACGGTGGAAAATGTGAAACCACTGTATGGCAAGTTTGTAGTTTGAAAATCCAGATTCCTTCAGGGGCCAAAGGCCCAAGTTAAAGCTGTTTCTTGCCCTTTGCAAGTCTGGCTGCCTAAAAGAGGCTTTTCCAGCATCAGCACTAAAGTTGGTACAGCTGTGGCTCGAGTGAACCAAGCTTCGTTTCAAACTCACTTCAGAGTCTGGCAGCATCCCCCAGGTAGTACTGGTTTTGGTTTGTGATTACAGGGTTCATGAAGAGCAGCAAAAGCTTGGCACCAAGTCGCAAGTGTAGAATTCCTGCAAGAGATGGTGAAGCTTAAAGCTGCAGAGGAGAACGCAGAGTGGTGTTTGAGATGCCAGAACTGTGGGACTGCTGCTGCTGAGAATGACTGCAAGTGGAGATTCAGCCTGGTTCAAGAAACTCTGCTTTTATAACTTCAAGCTGCAAACAGGGACTGGGAATACTTAGAAATCTTTGAGCCACCTTGCCTACCATGAGTAACAGAAGGTGGACATTGAAGTACAGGATGTGGCAATTTGCTGGACTTTGGTCTTAACTTGTTGTTTTCTCATTGTTACAATCATTCTATTTGGAATATTTTGAGATTTTACTTGGTATATTTAAAGAAAGATTTTTAGTTCCAAAATTTTAATAACTGAAATTTTAATGAGAATATTTTAAATTTGTCTATGAAATGTATTTATATTTTAAGATAACTTTTAACATCTGTGGGGACAAGGAAAGATTACAAAGGGTGGAGTGTCATAGTTAAGCTACAGGTGTCAACTTGACTGTTGATGGTTTGAGCTCTGGGCACAGTTGTAGAGAGTTGATGGTTGAGTTAAGCCTAGAGCAAACTTGAAGGAGATTTTCTAGCTGATGGGGAAGACCCAGCCCACGGTGGGTGGGATTAGGCCCTGGATGAATCAGAGAGCGCTGGTTGAGAGAGTTGGCATCCTGCTGTTCACTTGGCCAGACATGCTGGTCCGGCAAGTAAGGATTGTCCATTTTTCAGCTGTTACATGGTGATGGTGTGGCCCGTTTCCTCGGCCCTGGTGTTGGTACGTGCTCTCCCTTCAAGCTGGACTGAGAACTGTAACCAGACTATCAAGGAAATTTACCCCTTGTTCCTTTAAGCAGTTTGATGGTCATTTATCGGCAACCATGAAGGCTGACTGCAAGAGTATGAAAAGGAAATTTCTGGTCAATTTCTATAAGCTCTCCATAGAAAATTAAATAATTTTTTTCAGCAGCTTCCCAGATAGATTTTCTGGTTTATTTCATTTTATTTTGTTGAGTCATGCTTTCTCTAAGTAGCCTATGTTAGTTTCTTACATAATTCTCATGTCTCACACTTCCTTAGGGTGTGCCTTAATACCCAGTAATTCTTGTTATTTCATTTCTATTTTTCTTTGCATAGGTAACTTTAAGATACTTTTAATGAAAATATTTTCATTAAATATATCATTTTCAAAAATATATCATTTAAAATGTACAAAGTTCAATAAACCCCACACATATATATGCATAATTTTATTTTCACTGATAGAGGTTTGAAGTCAGTTCTCTCCTTCACCCATGTGGGTTTCCAAGGATTGAGCTCAGGTAGCCAGGTTTGTGAGCAGCGCTTCACCTGCAGAACTAACTATCCAGCTCCTTCCTGTAATGGTCCATTTCTATTTTCTTACATTTGAAACACAGTTTAAGCATAAAAATGTGATTAGATTTATTTTTGTTGGTGAATGATGTGAGGTAAGAGTTCTGAATGAGATTTTAAGTCAGTTTTCCCAACTTGTTTCAGATCTCCCATCAATTATCCTTGTCTCTGCTGTCAGATGTTAAGAATTTATGAACCAAAGAATCTATTTCTGATCTGTCTGTTCTATGTCATTGACTTAATTACGCTCTCCAGTGAGAGAATCTAGCTCTTTAACAATTAAACTTCATAGATATTCAATCTCCTCTAATCATACTACTTTTCAGAATTTTCCTTTGTTAACCACTCAAGTTATATCTCAGGCAAAATTTAGAAGCTTTAAAATTTGCATTTTCCTCTTAAAGAAAAAAAAGTGTTCTGGAGGTAAATTGGATGTATTAAGCTAAAATACACCGTGCTCTTTATTTCAGCGTGTCATTTTTTAAGTTCAAAATATATTATTCTTGTTCAAGACAGTAAATAGTATACTGAGGGCCCTAAAATAATAACCAAAGACATAAATGTACTGAGCAATCTCAGGAAATAGAACAATACCATTATTTCCAAGCTCTGTATCCCCTTTCCTAAACTTCTTCCTCTTTCTTCCACTGGACACAAACATATCCTGACCTCTGTCATAATTTATTTTGACTTCCTAGTGTTTTAATCATCGGTATTTGAAATCTCAAAGCATATATTTTAACTTTGTTTCTGAACGACATATGAGTTTTCTTTATTATCTTTCTTCAAACTGAATCTTAAATTAAGAATTCCATGAGTTTATCTAAAAGCTGCTGTGTACTGATTTCTGCTTCTATGCAATGCTCTATTTGTAAAACTGTAATTTATTTATCAATCCTAAGCTTAATGAAATCTAGGTTTTCTTCCCTGTAGCAATTATAAATGGCTCTATTAACATTTTAAGTAAGCATCCTGTGACAGAAGCAAAAATTTTATAAGGATGTGTAACTAATATACAATGAAAGATACTGACAAAATATTAACCTGAAATGTTTGTAGTAATTTACCTTTCCACTATAAACTATCATTTTTCTGATATTACCATCCTCAAACTTTTGTTTTCCTCATTTTATGTATAAAATATGTAAAATAAAGGTTAAAAGTTATATTCCAGTTACACTAAGCTATGAATAGTTGTATTTTTGGTTGGGTCTTTGCATTTCTTGAGTGGAGTATTAATTCATATATCTTTATGTGACTCTGAGGTCACTTTTTAGATATTTGAAGTATTGGTCCTAGATAAGAACATGTAGCTGAAGAATTTTGACAATCAGATCATCTTAATACAATTTATTCATCTTTTCCTTTATGATTATTGCCTTTGAAAAGTTACTGTCTGTGAAAATAGACTTTCTGAGTTCCAAGTCTAGAACTTGACTTTAATTTTAATTTAATCTTCAAGTCTAGAACTTGAAATTAATTTGAGGGCTTAATAAAAATTATTTTTCTTCTTTTTTCACCAGAGTCACTTAATTTAAGAAAGTTCATATCCCTGTTACTCTTTAATGCTGCCTGTTTTCCTCACTTATCTGCTTCCTTATGCATAATGGATTGCTTGTAGAGTCTGCATTTTTCCACCTGATTTATTTTTTCACTTTGGATCAATATCCAAAATTCATAATCTATTGACTTATGGTAGCATTTACTCTTCTCTCCATTTTATCAACTCCTGTATTTTTTTGGAAAGAGTATTTAGATTGTAATTGAACTTCTACTCTCCCGTATACAATTAAGTAGTAGTCTTTTGCCTTTCAAAGTGGGAATTTGATAGAGATTTTATTAAGCATACACATTATATTGGGTCTTCCAAACTGAAAGATGTATATGTTTGTACTTAGTGCATTTTAAATAATTTTGTAATGTTTTCATAAGTACACACTTGACATGGGAGATGTGAAAGAGGTGAAAACGATCAAATTACTGACTTACTTTGACAATAATCTAACAGTATTCTTGACAGGTTGAATGTGGGACCTGAAAGAAACTTTGAAATACACAACCACTGGAGTTCCATGGGACAAGCAGTAGTGGTCTTTGAGAAAATTCTTAAAGTTTGGTTGAGCACATACAGATGATATAAAAAATTTGTAGGAAATAATCAACAAAGAAATGCTGGATATTTTTTAAAAATAATGTAACTAAAATTAAAAACATCTTCCCTAGGTTCATGAGCAAACTAGGCACAGTTGATGAAACAATGTTTGAGATAGAAATTATGAAAATGGAAACTATAGAGCCTAAAAAAAAACTGAGGTGAAAAAATTGAAAAATTTTAATTAGAGAATATTCAAGAAATCCAGAATAATTTCATAATGAACACATAAGTATACAAAATAATATCAAAAAAGACTGAAAGGAGAAAGAAACAGAAGAAAGATTTGAAGCAGCAGGGAATGACAATTCCCCCAAAAGCTGTTAGAAAATAAAGCAGATACTGAATGAACCTAGAGAACACCAGGCAGAAGAGATGCAAACCGAACAGCACCACAGCAGCAAAGCAAACCAGCAACACCACAAAAACCCTACACCTGAGCACAACAATTAAAACTTCATGGAGTCGAGGTGAGGAAAATGTGATGAAACAAGACAAATACTTTTTTAAACTTAATTATATTGGATTGCTTAGAACTGTAATAACAAGCACATAGTGGAATGAAATATTAAAGTGTTAAGAGAAAAAGAAATTGACAACATAGAAACCCGCACATTGCAAAATTATTCATTTAAAGTAAAAAAGTTCTTCAGATAAAGAGAATAACAGAATTACTAGTTTTAGATATTTCCAGGAAGAAATGATAAACTATTCTTCAGAAAAAAATAGAAATCACAAAAACTAAAGAAGATCAGAGACTGACAAAGTACAATTAAAAAGCACTTTTTTAAAATAATTAGGACTGAGCAGTCTTACAGCTCTCAACTTCCAAGATGTCTGTGGTGACTTAGCCTCCTCCAGCTTTGGCCAGCCAGCCATGCCACCTCTGCCATGAGAAAGTGCCTCCTCTGGAACCGTAAGCTGAATAGACCTCCCTTTCTCCCTTAAGTTGACTGACTTTGAGTGTTCTCTCACAGCAGTAGTAAAGAGTAACTGTTACAGAAATTGGTACCAGATAGTGCTGGTCATTGCTGTGAGATTAAGAACAGCTGGTACCACAACGTGAAGCTGTTTGTGAAGCTGAGAGAAGTTGGTACCCAGCAGTATGGCCAATGCTGTGATGTGGCTACTGTGGCTTTGGAACTATTTGTTGGGAGAAATAAGGAGAACTTTTGGACTTTGTGCTGGGAAAGTCTTTGCATCTTGGCGAGGAGCCAAATGGGCCTTTTTTGTGAGAGTTCAGAGGAGAGCAATGCTGTGAGAGACGCAGGCAGTGGAAGCCCAGCTTGTGATGGTCCAGAGGGGAACAGAGGCTGTGTTTGCAACTGGACAAGTGACACATGGAGCCATGTGTTGGCCAAGAGTTTAGTGAAGTTTTGCCCTCATCCTGAGAGTTTCCTGAAGTTAAACTAGAGTGCTTGGCAGAGGAAATTTCAAAGCAATTTAGTCTTGACAATGTGATATGTCTACTTTTTAGTTGTCTTCAAATTTATGAAAAAGAGCAAAGAATCAGGCTGGAAGAAGCAAAAACTGTAAGATGTAATGATGAAAAATACAATGCCAAACTTAAAGAGTTGAACCAGGAAGAAGCAGAGAACAAAACGGGTATTGAAGAGATTAGCTCCATTTGTAAATCAAAGTCTGCTCTCTATTTGAATAATAGGAGAAGCCCTACCTTGAGGGCAAGATCCTCAGAGAAGGATCCCTTCCATAAGAATAAGGAGCTAAGCGTGAGTTCCAAAGCAAGGATCCACTTGTACAAAACTACTGTCCAGGTGTGAAAGAGCTTTTCCCCAGGGTCAGCATAGAGAAGCTGAATCAGCTGTGATTCAAGGGGGCCAGGGTTGACTAAGTCATCCACATGGTTCTGGTTTTAGAGGCATCAAGGATGCAAGAGGGAGGAGATGGTGGAGTCTTACTTCAAGATTTCAAAAATTGGCAGAATCCAGGCATCATGAGGCAAGAAGCCTGCAGTTTAGAGGCCTACGAATGGCAGTTTGTGCTGTGGAATTAAAGCCGGGTTTGCTATTGAGAAGTAAAGATGTTAGAAATGCCAGAGACAACGTGAGACACCTGCCAAGGAGAGCTGTATATTCTGGGAGGAGTCAACTCAAGAGAGCAACATGTTCTATGGCAGCTGCATTGGAGGGGTGGAACCAAAGCCATTTGGAACTGAGATGATTTCAATGAGAGGTTCACCTGTTGGACTTGGAGCTACAAGATTTGGAGTTTGTCCTGCTGGTTTTTGGTCTTGTTATGGACCGATTTTTCCTGGATATGCCCCCATTCCTTCCTTTTGGAATGGGAATCTTCATTCTGTGCCATTGTATGTTGGAAGTATGTAACTTGTATTTTGATTTTACTGGAGGCTTTGGATTTTGGAATTTTGGACTGTTGGGACTACTGATGTACTCTATGAAGACTTTTAAAGTTGGACTGAGTACGGTTTATATAATGAGATGGCAATGAGCCTGTGGGGGCCAGGGGTGGAATATCATGGTTTGAAATGTGTCACAGTCTCATGTGTTTGGCAAGGTCATGGCACCTTGAGAGGTGGAGCCTTGCTGGAGGAAGGCAGTCACAAGGGGTGGGCCTTGAAGTGGATTAGTCCCACCCTACCTCCAGGAGAAGTCAGCCTTTGCAGCAAGCAGTCTTGCAGCTCTCAGCTTCCAAGATGTCTGCGGTGACTTAGCCTCCTCCAGCTTTGGCCAGCCAACCATGCTGCCTCTGCCATGAAAAACTGCCTCCTCTGGAACCGTAAGCTGAATAAACCTCCCTTTCTCCCTTAAAAAAAAAATTAGGACTGATTTGACAAATTACAGTATATACAAAATGCCACAACAATATATTCAATTACATATTATTATATATAAGTCCATTTATGTGCTTCTATGGTCTGTAAAAGTTAACTGAACTCTTTCTATTAACCATGAATATGTAAAATAATTTTTGAAAGTAGACTGAGATTAACTGCAAATACACCAGAAACAAGCGGCCTGGAGACGGAGGCTGCTGAGGCTCATGTGGGAGGGTTTCGCCTCTACGGCGGGGACTGTAAGAGTACAAGTGACCATGACTTCCCTGCGGCTGCTCAGAGCCCCCTTCCTGTGTGGCCTCCTTTGGGCCTTTGGTGCTCTTGATGCCAGGGCTCAAGACCACCAGGCCGATGTCCTCCATCACAGCAGTGTGGGACTGGATAAGAACACGGTGCACGACCAAGAGCATATCATGGAACATCTAGAAGGTGTCATCAACAAACCAGAGGCGGAGATGTCCCCACAAGAACTGCAGCTCCATTATTTTAAAATGCATGATTATGATGGCAATAGTTTGCTTGACGGCCTAGAACTCTCCACAGCCATCACCCATGTCCATAAGGAGGAGGGGAGTGAACAGGCACCAGTAATGAGTGAAGAGGAGCTCATGAATATAATCGATGGTGTTTTAAGAGATGACGACAAGAACAATGATGGGTATATTGACTATGCTGAGTTCACGAAATCACTGCAATAGATGTGATTTGTCCATCTCTTAGTTACATGCAGATGTGACCCCCGATAATGTGATTGAACACGGCAGGTAATGCATAATGACTTGTTTTGATGTCCTGCTCCAGCATTTTGGTAAAATCCTGTAGCAGCTTGTTACACTGGGGTAAGAAAGAAGTCAAGAGAAGAAAAGAGAAATGGGAAAAGTCGTAGCCCTTATGTGCTTTTAAACTTTATTGAACAGTATCGTGATGAAAAGTCCTGTGAAGGGTATTGAATAATTATCACCAAGCACTCAGGAACTTGACCCCAGAATGCCACACTTGTTTCTTGATTTCAGTTCACACTACCTGAAAAGTAAAGACACTCAGCTCCACCAAGTGGACTCACATCAGCAGCAGTGAAAGGATGGAGGGAACAGCACATGTCTCCCCGGGCGGGTCCTGCCTCTAGGCAGAGGTGGTCAGTGTTCTGCTCCCTGGTGTACTTGACCACTTGTTCTGGGCAGGTGACTATGTTAGGATGTATCAAAGCTGCAGCATAGACAGAGAGCCGCCTATTAAGTTCAACTGCCACAGAGTCTGAGATCCTGTTCGCTCAGGCATTTTGAAAGTGACCCACCACTAGCCTCAATAACTAACCTTTTCCAGACTTTCAGTATTTTATAAAACTGCCCCACATTCTTATACCTCTGCAATCTTCAACCTGGGAGAGACCTTGAATTTAAAAATGTTATGTAATCACTAGTAACTATTCTAGCTTTCTTAATATTTGTATTTCACATTAGTTTCCAGGACTTCCCTTTTTTAGTTTATGAACCGTTGACTTGGTACAGCAGGTTTATACTATCAGCTAGTTTAGCCCAAGTGGGATGTGGAAAGATCATTCCTCAAACATGATGATTAAGCCTGATCCAAGTTTGATTTCAAAAGAATGTTGTTTAAATTACCTCTTCTGGCCTGCCTATGCGAATTCTTGCGTTTCAGGAAAGATTAGAAAAAGGAAGTCTAGGGGGAAAAAAAAAGGAAAAAGGAAGTCTAAAAACCTTTTAGCAGCATGAAACTCATCAGTCTTTGAAAGTGAGACGACGCTCTAGATTGTAGTTTGGTTTGCTGATGTGGTAGATGAGCTATACAACAGAATCCAAAATGATGACTGAATCAGAAAAAGAAAATGCATCGAAGTTGCTTTAATGTGTACAGAGACTTATTTTCTTTATTAAAGTATTCTTATAAGAAAACATACGTATTTGTAAACATTGTTTCCTTTGTCAAGTATTTGTGCAATCAGAGCTGACTTGTAAACTATTCTTGTAATATCTCATTATTTTGAAAGATTTCTATAATGAATTCTGAATATCTGACCAATAAAACTGATGGAAAAATGAAAAAAACTGCAAATACATATTCTAATTTTAGGGCAACAATGAATAAAATACACACAATTATTAATATTAATAAAAGGAAGAAAATTGAATTGTATAAAATGCCTATCAAAATGAAAATACAACTTACCAAAACCTCTGGGACACAATGCAAGCTGTCCTAAGAGGTAAGTTCATAGCTCTTAATGCCTACATCAAAAAAATGGAAACATCAGAAATAAACAATTTAACAATGCAGCTTAAAGCTTTAGAGAAACTAGAGCAATCTGATCCCAAAAGCAGCAGAAGGGAGGAGGTTAGCAAAATAAGGGGAGAAATATCCAAAATGAAGATTAAGAAAACGATAGAGAAAATCAACCAGTCAAAAAGCTGGTTCTTTGAAAAAATCAATAAGATTGATACACCCCTAGCTAAATTAACCAAAAGCAAGAGAGAGAAAGCCCAAATTAACAAAATTAGAAATGAAAATGGAGTTATCACTACTGATACCCAAGAAATCCAGAGAATTATAACATCATATTTCAAAAACTTATACTCTGTGAAATTTGACAACACAAAAGAGATGGATGAATTCCTAAGTAAACAAAACTTACCTAAATCGAATCAGGAAGTTGTGAATTATTTAAATAATCCTATAACATATAAGGAAATCGAGGAAGTAATCTCAAATCTTCCCACCAAAAAATGTTCTGGATCAGATGGATTCAGCACAGAGTTCTACCAGACATTTAAGGAGCTAATAACACCAATACTCCTTAAACTGTTCCATCAAATAGCAAAAGAAGGAACACTACCAAATGCCTTCTACAAAGCTAATATCATCTTAATCCAAAACCAAATAAAGATACACTTAATAAAGAAAACTACAGGCCAATCTCTCTGATGAACACAGATGCAAAGATTCTCAAGAAAGTCTTAGTAAATTGGATTCAAAAATATATCAAAAAGATCATCCACAGGGATCAAGTAGGCTTTATTCCAGGCACACAAGGTTGGCTCAACATACGCAAATCAATAAATATAATTTACCATATAATCCAGTCCAAAATTCAAGACTACATGATACTCTCGATAGATGCAGATAAAACTTTAGACAAGGGGCTGGAGAGGTGGCTCAGGGGTAAAGCATCTGCCTTGCAGGAGGAAGGTCCTGAGTTCAGATCCCAGATCCCACGTATAGACGCCGGGCAGAAGCGGGGGCAGCCTGCGTTTCTGGTCCTGGTAGGGCGGAGCTTGTGAATGCCGGGGCAGAGTAAACAAGGAGGAGATGGAGGCAGTCTATGGTGGTTCCCGAATTCGTCTGTGGTTCTACACACACACACACATACATGCACACACGCACGCACACCATACATGCACAATTGAATAAATAATAATAAACAAAAAAATTTAAAAAAAAAAACTTTAGACAAGATCCAAGAGCACTTTATGATCAAAACCCTAGAGAAGGATTGGAATGGAAGGAACCTTTATCAACATAATAAAAGCTGTATACAAGCCAACATCAAGGATTATACTCAATGGGGAAAACTTAAAGCATTCCCAATTTGATCAGGAACTAGATAAGGCTGTCCACTCTCACCGCTTCTATTCAATATTGTACTTGAAGTCTTAGCTGAAGCCATAAGACAAGAAAGGGACATAAAAGAGATTCAGATCGGCAAGGAAGAAGTCAAGTTATCTCTATTTGCAGATGACTTCATTTTATACCTGAGTGATCCCAAAACCTCCACCAGGAAGCTCCTGGAACTAATAACAGAAGTTCAGCAGGGTGGCAGGATACAAAATAAATGTACAAAAATTAGTGGCCTTCTTATATGCCCAGAATGAAAGAAGTGAAAAATCCCTGAGAGAAACAATCCTATTTACTATAGCCCCTAAAAAAGGAAATACCTTGGTGTAAACCTAACCAAGGAAGTAAGAGACCTTTACAATGAAAACTTTAAAACCCTAAACAAAGAAATTGCAGAAGACACCAGAAGGTGGAAAGACCTCCCATGTTCCTGGATTGGCAGAATCAACACCATAAAAATGACCATCCTACCAAAGGCAATATACAGATTCAATGCTATACCAATTAAAATCCCAAAGCAATTCTTTGAAGAAGTTGACCAAACAATCTCAAAATTCATATGGAGGTACAAAAGACCCAGGATAGCAAAAACAATCCTGAGTAACAAAATCAAGGCTGGTAGGTATCAGCATACCAACCTTAGTCTATACTACAAATCCATAGTTATAAAAACAGCCTAGTACTGGCTCCAAAATAGACACACAGATCAATGGATAAGGGTTGAAGACCCAGATATAAGCCTACACAACTACAGCCATTTGATCTTTGACAAAGGGGCCCAAAAAATCCAATGGAAACAGAACAGTATCTTCAACAAATGGTGCTGGCAAGTACTGGATCTCCACATGCAGAAGATTAAAACTGGATCCCTATTTGTCACCATGTATAAGAATTAACTCCCAATGGATCAAAGACCTTGATATAGGGCCAGAGACTATAAAAACCATAGTTGAAAGGATAGGGAACTCACTCGAATTGATTGGGCTAGGACAACAGTTCCTAAACGGACATCAATAGCACAGTCACTACAACCAACTCTCAACAGTTGGGATCTTGTGAAATTAAAGAGCTTCTGTTCAGATAAAGAGATTGTAAAGAGCACAAAGGCAACACACAGAATGGGAGAAAATCTTTACTAACCACATATATGATAGAGCTCTATTATCCAGAGTGCACAAAGAACTTAGAAAACTAAACACCAAGGAAACTAATGGCCCAATTAAAAAATGGGCCCTGGAACTTAAAAGAAACTTTACCAGGGATGAAATTAAAATGTCTAACAAATATCTGAAAAAATGCTCCACATCCTTAGCCATCAGGGAAATGCAAATCAAAACTTCCCTGAGGTATCATCTCACCCCTATATCAAAAACCTGGAATCAGGCCTGCCTAATCTCTCGCCATCCTGAAGCTCAGGGAAATTTGCGGAAGAAGGGGCAGGCGGTAAGATTGCAAGAGCACAAGGATGGGAGGAGTCATGATATGCAAGATACTCCGCACAAGTTAGGGCCGAAGCAATTTAACAGGACTCTGCATGATCTGCGCAATGACCAACATATCGTTGACCCTTCAAATTCTAGCACGGACTAAAGGCACTAGGATCCTTAGAAGCAAGGGATTAACAGTCACAATAGTGTTCCTGTACTTAAGGGGAACACAAGAAAGAATTCTAGGAATTGGCACTGAGTCCTTACACCTCATCAGAGAGGAGGACCCAGAGGAAAGTTTGATATACACATTAAAGGATGCTTCAGAGATGGGGGGAGGGGGCACTGGGAGAAAGGGATGGAGGGGGGAAAGGAAGGGGCAGAGGGGGGAGGGAACAGGGAAGTCCAGGGAGGGGTGGAGGGAGGGAGGGGACAGGGCTTTCTATTAAGTTTGTATGAGCAGAAAAATAAATTTTAAAAAATGCCTATCAAATCGCTTCTCAGCCTTTGGCTAAGATCAAGTGTAAAAAATGCTATCAAAACCAAGTATAATACAAAGTTATGAAAACCAAAAACAGGAGCAAAGAACAAAGAGGAATAAAGAAAAAAGTTAAAGGTATAATAGGTTTTTAATCCTGCTATTCCAATGATCATCTCAAACATCATTGCTCTAAATATGTAAATTATAAGGCAAAGACCATCAAAATCAATCATAAAACCAGATTGAACTACATATGTTGTTGTGTTAGTCTGCTTTTCAACATTATACAAAATGCCTGGGACAGAACAATTTTATACATAAAAAAGGTTTGTGTACCTCACAGTTTTGGAATCTGAGAATCCAAATAGTTTTGTATAGGCTCTAATTAGGATATTCTTGGTGGATAATTTAGGACCAGGTGTGTGAGGATGATAATTCAAAAATGGAAAACTAGGCATGAATGGGGTCCCATAGTATTTTTTGATGGTATAATATCCATGGCTTAATGACTAACAGCCAGTATCTATTCTGTTTCTCAAATATCCTCTTGAAGTCAATCCACACACATAATGTAATAGTTCTCTACAAGAAACTTGCTTAAATGTAATTAAAGTTAAAGAGAAGGAGAAAACTAAAAGTAATGGAAAGAAAACTAAAATGGCGGTGTTAATTTCAGGCAGACCAGATACCAGAGCAAGTGAGGTTATCAAAAATAACTTCAGCAGGTGTCAGTGGCCTTTCTCATTGTTCTGTCTCGTAATAATTGTACATTTGTTTGCATACATTTCACCCTAGTCAAGGTAAAAAAAAAAACGAGTAGAACCTCTTCATGGACTGTGCAAAAAAATCATAGGATAAAAGTTATTATAAGTGAGACAACATCCAGCCCATTACATCTAGGAACGCTTAATGTCAGTGTCTATAGGTCTTACTTTGAATAGATAATTTTCTCTGAGAATATTCACGACTTTTTGTTGATGCTTATAAGCATGGCTTTCAAATTGCTGATCTTAAGCAGATGAGAGGAATTGGAACATCACTATCACTTAGATTTCTAGTTAAGCCACCTGTTTGAAATTTCTGACTCATGACTTCAAAATCAGAGTCATTCTGTATCAACTTCCTCACAAAGGGGTCTTTGCAGAGAAAGTTAAGTACCACTCAGCATATGTGATGGGGGACAGTTAATGAGAGGGGTATCAATACCCTTTTTCAACTTCTTTCATTTAAGGTCCAAATCATATCAGGCATTTTTAGAAGAACACTTGCCTCCATTTTTCTCTGCTGATTTCCCAGATTTCTTTCCTGAAAATTAATGTACTTCTTAGAAAGCCGATTAGTGATCAGAATTTCATGATTTGCTTACATTTGGTAATGTAAGATTTTTGTTGCTTTTCACATGCATTTATCACCTTTTCTGCTATGTTAGAACTCACAGTTGGAAGCCTCATTGTAGCCAATGCTGGAGAAAACAGCAACAAACATTAATGGCCATTGTATCTTAAATTTAGTAGAATCATTACTTAAAGTCAAAATTTTTGAAAAACAATTAAATCCTGCTACAAATCTGCACTTGTCCCAATGTCAGACAGGAGGACTTGTATATTAGCATAAATAGGATTAATTATGGTATTGCATAGGCTGTCAGAGTACATCTTATGGGAAGAGTACTGCAAGCTACACATAGCTCCAGCCTTAGACTGCTTAGCTTATTGCATGTAAACCATCATTTCATAGGTCAAAGTCAAGTTCAAAAGTTAAGGCAATCAGTTTCATAGACATTAATAACAGCAATATTAAATTATATAAGCAGAGTTAAACACATCTTTAATATGTACTGGATACACAAGCAATTTATTTTAATACATAGTGTTGCATGTTCTATCTAATATTCAAAAGATAAAACCTTGTCCCCATTAAACAAATATACCTCAAATTAGTTAATACCAAACAATTAAACAGTCTAACAGATTTTGCTCAATATTACATCTAAGCCATGTCCTAATCCATGTGTAGATTCAACATCTTTTGGATTACTTTTCTCCAAAATGATCCTCATTATAAAACCAAACTACTGTACATTCTGTTGACAGCTGCATTACTTTTTGCTAGATTTTGCCTCAAAGCAAATGTTATCTTGGTAATAGGCTTTATTTTTATACAGCATAATGTACCATGTAGGACAAAACTCAGGTTTTCATCAGATGAAAACAATGAAGCAATTAAATCAACAACAACAAAAAAAGGATTGGAATAAAAATAGAGAAATCTCTGATGTGAAAAAAGTGAACCACTGAGTCAGAGGGAGATCTAAACAATAAACTCCTAGGAACTGGGTGGAAGCGCTCATTGGAGAAAAATTCTCTAAATTCAGGAAAATAAACACACATTAAAACTTTTTAAGTCCAAAAGGAGTATACCACAGAAAGCAATTATGGAAACCTTTAGAGAAACTGCAAAATGAAGAGCTATTTGTAGAAAGGCTAAAACTCAGTTAAAGGACTGTATTCTATGAATACAGGACCATGCAAAGAAGGTTACTTTGATGTATGTCTTGTTGAACTAGTTATGGAAATTAATGAGGCAGTCTAGTTCTGAAAATGAATTATAGTGCTAAAATTTATGTAAGCTTTCCATCTGTAGACTCTGCCCTTACTTTAACTCTGAAGGCAACTGCAACCTGAGAATGAAGTCACAATATTACTTATTTTCTTTTTTAGTATAATGGAGAAAGAGTTACTTTTGGTTTTAATATATTACATTAGCTATTTTGGCTTTGATATTTCTCACTCCCCACAGTCATTCATTCATTTTCTAGTTGCTTCCTGAATTGCACAATCTACAGACCTAAACAAAGTGTATCAGTATTCAATATTCCATTTGCTGCCCTGAAATGAACATGCACTCTTCGGTTTGATCTCCAGGAGCAGGGGGGTGTCATATGTATCAGATTAGTTTTAGAGGCAGTAAATGTAATAGAAATCTTAACCAATTAGATCCTAAATTTTAGCCAGTTTTCAGAGTTCATTACATTCACTTCACAGTAGAAAATTCCCACTGAATTTCTTTTCCTTGGATTGTATCATGTTTCCATTGTGTTTGGACCAAATTTTTCAAATTTTCATCTCTTTTTCATTGGTTATTGTCTTGGAACTACATCTATTTTGACATAAAAATTGCTTTAAATAAGCATAGCTTCTTTGAGATCAGCTTGCCTTTTCCTACTTTTCACATTTATACTCTTATTTTAACTAAGGCCCATGAATACTAGGAAAGCATCTACCAGTGGACTGTATCTCAAACCCTTAGCCTTGATTCTTCGCTTGTTTTTGCCACCTTTTGCAAAACCAAAGTTTTTTTTTTTATTTTGAAGGGAGCAATATTCTTTCCAAATGCTTTTGATTTTATCTCCATTGAATGATTTGTTCAAATAGCCAGGAGCTTTTATCTCTTAACCAAACTGTTAAAATTCTGCCAAGAAATACATATTCAGTAAAACTGAGTGTATAAAAGATCTTGTAATGAAAAGTGATTATTGATAAGACAGAATATACCATTTCTATCTTATTAATTTTTCTATCATGCAGCTTTTTTGTTCATCTTGTCTTTCTTGAAATCTTGCTAATGGAGTGCTTTGATTCAATTCTTATTTTCATTATAGATCTACTATAGATTATTTATTAGTGGTTAGCACGTAACAATCCAGATTAAGCTGATTGGCTCTTAAATTCAATCACATGCAAAACCATAATTTTTGCTCCACCTATTTATTAAGATCAAACATTATATTTTCTGTATTTTATATCAATTTACCAGTTTTATAATCTTTTATACTTTTTTGATGCTGGGAATGGAAACTTGATCCTTACATGTCATAGGCAAACACCCTACCATTTAGCTATTCCCCTAGGGTCTAGATTTTTATACTTTTGTCTTCTAACTTCTGTGGCAGAATTAAAAGTAATGCATTTATTTCCATTACAATATTATAGTGTTCTCTTTATTGGCATACTTATTTTTGTATTTATTTTTAATGGTGACCTTTCTGCTTTTGTATGTTTAAGTTCTGCTGTATTCTATCATTTTATTTCGGCTTGAACAACTCCCTTCAGCATTCATTTTAAAGGATGGCTGAGAATAATTAATTTCTTCAGCTTTAGTGTACCTATATAGGGTTCTTATTCTTCTTCTTCTTCTTATTGAGAGAAGCTTTGGTTGACTTATTGTGCTTTGAGTTGATTTTCCCTCAATATTTTGAACATATCTTCCACTCTTCTCTGGCTTGTAAGTCTTAAGTATGTCTCCCTTTCTCACAAGGAGTTGTTTTTCTATTAGTACTTTCAAAAACTCTTTATTGATCTTAACTTGTAGCAATTTTATTATGGTGTGTGTGTGTGTGTGTGTGTGTGTGTGTGTGTGTCTTTCTTAATAAATGCTAATGCATTTATGTCCATTTGATGGTTTATGAAACCAAGCTTCAAGCTTCTTTGGTTTGTTTTCTCAATACTTTTTTTTATTTTGCTTATTCTATTTGTTGTTACTGTTTTGTTTTTATTTTTTGAAGCAGGTGTCTACATAGTCCTAGCTGGCCTTGAGTTTGTTATGTAAATTAGAATGCCCCCAAGTGCTAGAAAGGTAAGCATGTACCACCACGCTGAGCTGTCATTTTTTTTTTTTTTATTTTTCTCAGTGGAGAACTTCAAATGACTTGCTTTCAGGTTGAATGATTCTTCTTTTTCTGATTGATCAATTCTGCTTTTGCATCCTTTCTAGTAAAATTTTTATTCAATTGTAATCATTATTCCAAATCTTCCATTTGTATTTACTTAAATTGTCTGTTTCTTCACTGACATTCTCATTTTGTCCCTTAATTATTTTTCTATGCTCATTGAACATTTTACAAAAATTATCTTGATTTTTTCATAGCATAATTCATGCACTTATATTTCCTTGATGTCATTTTCTGGTTATTAATTTTGTTTCCTTTCTTGGAGTATCTTGTCCTTTTTCTTCGTATTTCTTATAACTGTTGGGATCCATGCATCTTAAGAAATAGTAAATGTTTCTTAAGTTTATGATTTGGTTTCATATTGGGAAAGAACTCTGGATGAGTCCATCCAGAGATCTGGATTCTCTCAAAACTGATTTAAGAGATACAATGTCACAGTGTGCGCAAATAAATTGGAAAGATGTGCTTTGGGGGAGTTCTTCTTTTACTGTGTTTACAGTGACCCCTAGGCTTCTGAAGACTGACAGATCTTTCAGCATCCATACAAGGAAGAGCTCAGGAAGCCTGCTTTTCAGACACTCTAGAGAAATTAGAAATTTGTACACCTCTCTCTTTTCTTTTCCCTACTTCTGGAAGGCTACTGAACTTCATCAGCACGTGACTATTGCAAAAGCTGTAAGCTGCTCAACTCACATTGTTTTTTTATGTGTACTCACTTGCCTGGAAGTATCCCAATATAATTGGTGTTCTAGTATTCCTGAATAGCCAGGAATAGAAAGCATGGAACAAGATTGCAGTTCTAACTGTTCTCATCTACAAGATGGATGGAAACTTTTTTTTGTTTTGTCTTTGTCCTCCCCTCATTCTGTGATAAGTCAGGTGCAGGACTCTGACAGCTGTGGCATACTGTTGTTTTTTTCTTGCAGCATGCTTCAGCATGATACCTCTGTAGTCATTCTTCTTTGTTGCTGTGAGACAGCACTCATACACAACCTAAGGGAGAAAGGGAGATTTCTTTGGCTTTTGGTTCCAATGTGGCAGGAACTGCACCAAGGCATGGTTCATAACAAAAGTAGGAGATCAATTCCACAGCCATGGAAGGCAAAGAGAACAAGGAGCAAACTGAACTAGAGCCAGGCCATCAAACCTCAAGGTCTGTCTCCCACCCCCAACCTGCCTTCCTTCAGCAAGGCTCTATTTCCTAATGGTGCTAAGACCTTCCCTTCCCAAATATCAACACTGGCTAAGAATATGACCATAGGAGCCTGGGGGTGGGAGGAGGACTCATACTCATACCACAACAGTATTATTATTATGTTAATACTTAGATTCAGGCAATACTTAAATAAGTTCCTTTGCAGCTCTCAAAAAATTGTACAGTGTACATTAACATAAGACTTTTCTTTTACTTACCAGCGAGAACTGTGGTTTGACAACTTTTCTAAATTATAAAGCGCCAAAGACAGAGGAGTCATAGCACATAGGAATGTCACAAATTTTCCTATTGGCTTTGGTGAGATTGTTTTTTTGTTTTTTGTTTTTTTTTTTTCCTAGGGTGCAGGAAGCTTTTGTCTGCTTTCGATATTTCTCACAAAGGAAATTGATCTGTATATTAGAGTTAGTATTTTCTTCAGGTGAAGGAGGATTGACTATTTGTATTCAAACATCATTTTGAAAATGTTCTTGCTGCCACTGATTTCTATTTCTAAAGTAGACAATTCACTAACTTTCATTCAAGTGTCTATTTTTTCTCAATTCAAGGATGAATTTCATTTCTTGTACTGTTTATCTTTGTCCTTCTCAGTTTCCACTCCTATTCCCTGATGGCTACAAGAATAAACCTCACAAGAGAACCAGAAGATGTAAATCCAAGACTTGAAATGTCTCCTTTTCCTTTTAGTTGTGATTAATATTAAGAGTTATATAGTCTTAGTTATAGCCATTGTGAAATTTAAGGTCATTATCTCTTTGCCATCTACTAGTGATGTCAAATTCTAGATGGAATCTTACACCAAAGTAAAAGCTAGTAATCATTTCTCCATCATATATATATTCACCATAAATATGTCTATGCATTTATTTATTTTACATTCAAGTTTATAGTTAAAATAGCAATTCTTTACAACTTTTTAAATTTTAACATTATGAACAGATTATCTCTTCAATGAATACAGAAGATGTTGTTTCACTACTTTCTTACTTGAAAAATAGAGTACATGCTAAAATTTGCATCAGTTATTCCCCCTTTTATAAAAACATAAAACAATATTTTTAAATTATTATTCTATTATTATTCTATTATCTAGTCTATTATTTTTAAGTGTCTAAGGTCGCTTCTTTTTGTGACACTTCTTTATACCTATGTCTTTGTCTTAAGAACACTTTGACCCTTTCTTTCTTCCTTCCCTCTCTCTCTCCCTCCTTCTCCTCCCTCCCTCTCTTCCTTCCTTCCTTCCTTCCTTCCTTCCTTCCTTCCTTCCTTCCTTCCTTCCTTCCTTCCTTCCTTTCTTCCTTCCTTCCTTCCTTCCTGCCTTCCTTCCTGCCTTCCTTCCTGCCTGACTGCCTGCGTATGACCATATGAGTGCAACCCCATGTATATCTTGACACATGTATGGAAGTCAGAGGACATCTAGGAGAAAAATTTCCTTCTACATCCTAAGTCCTGGGATCGAATTCAGGTTTTTGGACTTGGCAAGAACTTTTTACCTTTGAGTAACCTCTTCCCATTTTTCTTCCATTATCTTTGTTTTTTCTTTCTTGAACTTTATATGTTAGTAATGAGTTGATCCTCTATGATTGTCCTTAGAAATGTGTATTTGCAATTGTATTTGCAAAATTCCCCCAACAGGCCTGGGAAATGGAAATTATGGGCAATTTCACAGGTACCTTCTGATCTGTATTGGGTTGTCTGCTTACTTTAACTTTTCATATATATTCTAGAAATTATAAGTATGAAGAAAGTACTTACAAGAAACACTCTTGAAAATAAATTGACTTTAATGTCCTTTGACATAATTCAAGATTAAATTATTATAACCTGCTATTTTTAAATAGATAAATAAATAAATTTAATACTCACAGAAAGGGGGATAGGAATTGTGATAAAAATTGGATTATTTGTCTTTCTTTTTGGGAAGAAGAGGTTCATACATTTTTTAATGTTTATGAGAAATGCTTAAAATAAGTATGTAAGTTCCCATTCAGGAGGGATTTGATAATTTATTCTTATTATACAACTTTAATAAAAATAATTATTTCCCACAATAAATGGCAAAATGTTATCTGATTTCATCTCTTGTTGGATATATTAAAAATTCAAATCTGAGAGCACTAAAAACACTGTGTAAGTCTGACCTCCAAAAAAGTACAGCTCTGTAAATAATCTGCACCATGGTGTCTATAGCCCATCAAATTTTGTTTTATAGTTTTTATCACTGAAGCAAAAGCAATTAATTGATCATTCTACCTAATGTGCTCATCCAAACCAGCAATTTGATTTATAAATATAATTTCCCATTTGATCAAGATCAAGGGGTAAAAATTAGTCAAGTTTTGCCATAACCCAATGCCAAGTAAAGTGAACTAAAACAAAATTCTCTGTGCTTTTATAGCTTCTAGACTTCATGCATTTCAAAATTGTGGGGCAGATTCTAAAAATCTCTTAAAGTACAATTCATATGATACATGATATAAAATAATCAGACATTAAGCCAGAGAACCTCAGTGTGTTTGCTATTTGTTTTAACTTGGAGGAAACCCAAAGATCTTTACTAACTTCTGTGATCTGACTCTGTTTTTCCTCATAAATCTTCTCTAGCTACTTTTTTTTCTACTCTCCATTCTGATCATTTTCTTTCTTCAGGTCTTTTGTATGATTGATCTCTGCCTGTCTTTTCTGGCCTGTCTTAGAAGGCTTTATTCCCACACTATTGTCATACAACTGTTTCATTGAAGACTTTTTGGCTACTTTCTCAGCTATGGCTTGGTTGTGACTCATGTCCCAGGGTGTTGTGATTGAAAGTGTGATCCCAAAGATGTTGCTACCTGAAAGTGGTAGTAAGTATGGGAAGTGGCCATAATGCAACGTCCTTAGGTATTGGAATTATGTCCTTAGATAGAATCATGGGATGCCATTTTCTCTGTCTTCGGTTTTAGCTACATAGATAGATTCTTCTATATGCATATCCTGCACTATGATGTGAATATACACAGGAAAACCTTCCTTGTGTTATAAAAGTCCATGAAATAATATTTCTAAGAAATGTAAAGTTACTTGTATATCATTAACTGCTATAATTGAACAAAATTACTTTTTAAAAAATTAACCCACTTTAAAATATCAAGAGCAAAAAGAATAGAATATCTAAAGTAAATCTTTTTATTATACCAATTTACAATATTACATAAAGGGATCTTCCTTTTGTATGAAAAAATATTTTCCTTATTTATTCATGTGATTACTAAAGTAAATTAATGACATTTCTGTGACACATAATCATTTTAACTACAATGTCAAATATATTCCAAATTTTGTTTTAATTTTAGGCTGTCATTGTAACTATTCTTCCTTTAAATATGAATTTATAAATGATAATAATGTCCATTTGATATTTTAGTATTTAAATATGGCAGTCAAATAGATAAATATTTAATCTTGAATGTCTCACCCTACAGCTGACTCTGAGAATTTACTGTTATCATGAGTGACAGTCAACAAATCATTCTGATTTCATTCAAAGGCACACTTTCAGAGACTGTTTTTATTCTCAAACTTCCCTTTGCTGATCAAAGAGGCAAATTTAATATTATTTTTAACATATATATGATATAATGTCCCCCAAATAAATTAGAAGTAAAAACTTAAACCCTCAAATAAAAAACACATATTGATACAGTGAACAATTCAAAAAATTGTCTAAAAAAATTCTAGTAGATTTTAGTTCATGTCGTAGATGTCCTCTCTTCAGAACACTTTAGCTACTTTTATAACACATAAAATTACATCAGTACATAAGTAGGTTTAATTTTTTAAATATGTCAAGGTTTTATAAAAGAAAAATAGAAGTTTTATTCTTGTGGCATGTATTGACCTCTCCCAGAATGCTAATGTTTCTGGTATACAATTTATGAAACACTGGCCTTTGTCATCCTCAGACTGATAGCACAGCATGATGGGAAATGAATAGGGTTTGAAATTAGGCTGACCTTTGGAACAGGGAAGGCTTTTGTTTTCCTGGGTTATTTGGAAACTTACTTGGAGCAAATGAACAAAATAACACTAACTTTGCATAGAATGGGGCAATAATTGTTTAACAAATATGTTATTCCCTTCCTTTCCTTACCTCAGTCTCTTTAGGAACTGCATCAGTTGGACTGTTGGTCAGGAGTGAAAGAAAATACAATGAAAGTCACTTGGACAAAAAGAGAATTTATTGGCTCACATAAAATGACAAGACTGGATTCGGGGCCCAGAAAATATAATTAGTTGTTGGTTTCTCTCCATCTCTTTACTCTGCCTTCTGTCATATTGGCTTCAGTATCCAGCATCACATGGTAGCAAGAGGTTGCCTACAGTTCCAACCCTGACACACTCAAGTTTCAGGGATTACAAAAATAAACATGTCTGTACTGGAAATTACCAAACAAGTGTTGTCTATGATCACTTGTCACAATCTTGATCAATGATTCGCCTTAAAGTAATAGAAACTATTGGCTGGTTCAGGACACTGTGAACTACAATAGGAATATGTTCTCTCTCTCTCTCTCTCTCTCTCTCTCTCTCTCTCTCTCTCTCATTTGCTCTCTCTCACTCTGTACATTTACATGCAGGCAAATACATGTGTGAGACTGCAATTTGAATTTATGTTGGGTTCTTCAAAACAAAGGGTATAAAATAGAGAAGGAACTAATTCTTCAAGTGAAAGGGAATTTGTGGCAACATTCCCAGGAAGAAAGTGGATAGATACTGGAACATCATAGAGCTAATATCCACAAGAGATCTCCTCCTAACAATTCAGAGCCATACATGTGGCCACTAATATTTTCTATCCATTAAAATTAATGGTGTCTCTTAAGCACTCTGCCTTGATGACTCAAAAACTCTCATTATATCATTTCATTAGATTTTAAAAATATTTTCCCTTCCATCCTTTAGAAACAATGCAAGACTAATTTTCTTGACATTCTGCTATAGTTTTGATCTTAAGTGTCCCTAGTGGTTCAAGTGTCAAAGGTTTAGTCCCTGCCGTAGTGTTTTGTGAGGTCATAGAAACCGTCAAAGCCAGGGCCTAATGGAAAGTCTTCAGTTCATTGAGGGCATGGCTTTGAAGAATGGAGTAAGACCTCAATCCTTCTAATTCCTGGCCAGACATGTACCATTTTGCCCCACCACAAAGGAGTCTAAAGTTGTGTGTGTGTTTGTAAGTGGATCATCTCAAAGCTTAGTATTAATGGAAATCTAACATGCAAAACATGCCCAAGATATTTCTCTACTACATGTTCATATCACACTAGCAACTATTCTCTTCTGAACTCTAAAAGTATCATTAACATACTACCATGGATCACACTGCTTTACGCAAACTTTATGCTTATTGGTTGTATGTTACTTCCTGTCTTGTATTTGATTTACTCTGAGTCATCCTTGTCTAATATGAAAACTACCAATGGAAAAAATCGCTTCCTAAGGCTGAGGATATGGGTCAGTGGTTAAAACAGTTGCTGCACTACTAAGACAGAAATTTGGAACTACAACGTCCATGTAAAACACCAGGTAAGTTGGTAGCCTGCCTGTAAAATGGCATCAGAATGTAGGGATGCCTCAGAGCAAGCTGAGTATCCAGATTATTCACCCCACTGGTGATTTGGGGTTTAATTAGGAACTATCAAAAAGAAGGTGGAAGAGAAAGTGAGGGTGAACCTACTCATATCTACGTCCCACACACACACATGAAAACACACACACATATACACCATATACTCATAAAACATGAAAATAAGAAGGAGAAAAGAAGAGAAAATATACTTACTGGTTTAATGAGTAAAAAAAATAGAATGAATCAATAGTAGCAAATAAAACACATAGGTACCACAGAGAGACCTCCAAATGTGACTGTGAGGTTATGTTGAAGGAATACACTTAATTTCATTGTAGTTAGAGAAGTGTCATTATTAAAGGTATGATCTTAAGTCAGTTTTAGGCTTCAATATATTTTTCTGAATATATAAACAACTGTGCTGGCTTTATAGAGTTGGAATGATTGTCTACGGTTCTCTGTCTGTGTTTTTCTCTGTCTCTCTCCCCACTCCCTCACATGAAGTTAGATTTCCAGGGTGCATGATTAATTAGAAAATTGATTTGATGCAGCTCCTATTTTTCCTAGGTTGTTACATATAATCCCAAATGGTGAGCGACTCCGATATAGTGGTAGCCACATTTTTATTACAGCAAAATCTCTGGAGACAGCACTTTCTCTGAAAATTTATTTGACTACAAAGTATCTGGCAGGTTTCAGAAGGAAAAAGTCATCCAGAGTTTTCAACAGAAGGAACTTCTAAAGGTAGATGAAGTCAAAGTATTTCAAGGGAGGAAAAAGTAGATTAGCCAACGGTGAAATCTACAGTCCTAGGAAGATTTCCCTTTGCTTGAATTTTGCTGAAGCAAGGTTTTCATCAATTATTCCCATGAAAGTGTAAAAGTGCTGTGGCTACATAATTCTGACTAAAGGAAAAAGTTCTCTTTTAAATATAATTTTAAGATATTATTAAAAAACACACCCACAAATCATACACGAGTATAGCTTCATCATAGAACATGCAAAAATATGCAAAATACTTAAGGTTCTGTCTAGTTTATTCCTTCCTTCCACAGTGTTGTTGTATCTTTCATATATATTTAATTTTACATGTTTTTTTTTCTTCCTCAAATCTCCCCTATTTACCTTTGGGAAATCTGTGCTTCCCCACAATTGCTTCCATGAGTCCTGTCTCCCAGTCTAGGGCAGTATGAGACACAAGTTCAGTTGCAACACACAGGCTCTGCACTTGAAGTCATTATCAGGAGAAATCTTCCCAGCAGCAAAGAGAATGTAATGGGAGGTGGTGACAAAAGCCCCAGCTGTGACAACACAGGCACCTGTGGCCCCTCCTGAGTGCTGCAGCACTTCCTAATTTGAGCCTTCCTCAGGAGCTTCCTGCTTCCTGGTGCTTCCACGTGTTTTCTTCCTGTTCCATTGATTCTGTGAGCCAGTAGCAGGTATTTTACAATTCCTTAAAGCATGTTGTACCAGCTACTAGAATTGTAGGCCAGATTTCTCTGGGTCATTTTCTAATAAGTTTTTTTTTTTCTGTCTTCTTACTAATGTTTGTTTTCTGGTATATTACAGATGTGCCTCTAAAAATTATAAACTCAGAGGAATATGCTATTAGAGTTTTCTAAAATTAAATCTGAAATTTTCTCTCAGTAGAAAGTGTTTGAATTTTCAAGCAATTAGCCTCATTTTTGGCAATGTTTTTAAAATAGGTGTATCCAGGTTTGTTATGTGTAGGTGGCACATGTAAATTTGTGGTACACATGTGTGTGGGTCCATATGCATGTGGAGGTCTGAAGTTGACAACTGCTGCTTTTCTTGATGGTTTTCCATATTATATATTGAGGCAGGTTGCTTACCAAATCTTGTCTATTTCACTGGTTCAAAAGATTGCCTATGTCTACCTCTTACATGCTGGGAGTACAAGTGCTGGTCTCCATGCAAACCTGGTTTTTAATTGGGTTCTTGAGGTTGGAACTCTAAGTATTTTACCCACTGACCTATCTCTCAACTCTCAATTTAGGTTTTGCATTTTGTTCTCCCTGCTCAGTTTAATGGTCTGTTTTTTAATCAAGATGTAAATTTAATTTAGTCTATGATAAATCAAGTAAGTGTATGAAACATTGTAAATTGCAACTGAAAGGGCATCTTGCAATGAATGTGTAAATATGTTAATTAATGTTCCTATTCTCTTCCAGCGATGTAGCACAGTGGAATTTAACAGAAGGGTCAGCAGTCAACACGTGCATCTATCGCTAAATGAAGTTGTAAGAGGACACCAAACCTCATTTCAAGAGACAAAAATAATGTGCAACACATGGTGCTGGGCAAACGACCTGAATATAAGGACCTAGAAGAACTCTTAGAGGAATCTTCCTGGCTGTGATATGGCAAGTGAATCTTAGATTCAGTCACCGATTTTCTTTCTGCTGTTTGCATTTTCTTTTTTTAGAGTGAGAAACAATTTCTCTTTGTTTTCCTGTAGTTGATATTTTTGTTGGATTAAGGAAATGACAATTTTTCTAAACTTGGGAAGAATTTAAAATAAATGATTAATGTACACTACCGGGATTCTAATTTGTAAATGTGTTATTTGTCAATTTTATGAAGTAACAGTAGTCTTTTCCTTTGAGATGGGTATGCTTTGATTTTATGTTCTTTTTCCTTTATAAACTATATGCTAATGCATTGTCTAAAATTTCGAATCTCAGTTTTTGATCACTATTCTTCAGATATTTATGGCATTTAGCTGTGAAATGCCTAGCTTTACAAGTAATTCTGCTAAGAATCTTTGTGGAATCTTCTAAATGCACTCAAACCTGTTTTCCTTACTCTATTCCTTCATTTTCTACTATTTTATTGGCTGGAAAATTAATAACATTGTGAGTAAGTTCCCAATAATCAGAGACTAAATAAAACTGACATTTTAGTATCAGAAGCCAATCTTTGGGAAGGAAGTTCTCTGGCGTGCTGCATTGCCACTTGCTAGCTATGTGTTCTAGCCATACTGTGAGAGCTCTCAAGAGGAAGCTACGCGAACATTTTGGAGTCAAGATGAGTTATCAGCTGAAAGAACTTCTGCTCTACCTCTGTTTAGAACTATGTGCTACTGATCATTCCTTTTTCAATTCTGGATATTTTCTTTTTATGCTTCTCCTGAATGTGTCTTCTCTCTCCATACAGCCCCCATCCCCAAATTTAGGTAAATGTCAAACAGTAGCACATCATTCTTAATTTCAATAGCTACTTTTCATATTTTCACACTCTTCTTGCTTTGAATTTTTGTTTTTGTCTTTGGGTTGAATTTTGTGTGTCCACCTTACCTCCACCCGCCACCACACACTGAATTCCCACTTTTCTCATTCTCTCTTCAACTATTTCTAACCACCATTTAAGCATTCTGTTGAGATTTCCACTTCAGTTATATAGTTATCTATTTCAAGATGTTCACCTTTACTGCTTTGCAATTCAGTCTGCATATTATTTTTCAGTCTTTGTAGTGGAAATGAGAGGGAAGATAAAACTGGGAATTAAGGCGTGAAAGTATCTTATATTCACTGCAATAATGCATAAAAAATTAAACAATAATTAAACATTATTTTTCACAGCTTATGATTGCTTTTTTAATGATTCTTTCTCTGATCTCCTTAATCTTTAAAATATTTGAGTTACTGGAAATATCTTTTAAATCATTTCATTTTCTCTTGTTCTTTGGGTTGCAATT
The DNA here is from genome assembly GCA_023101885.1 of Typhlomys cinereus. Classification (NCBI taxonomy): domain Eukaryota; kingdom Metazoa; phylum Chordata; class Mammalia; order Rodentia; family Platacanthomyidae; genus Typhlomys; species Typhlomys cinereus. Next base: position 1,028,979 of record JALPQD010000487.1, read on the forward strand.
TTTGTTAAAAATCACTGGCTCCACTCAGGTTTTTTATCTATGCAAAGAATTCCATTTAATTATGCAGCAAAAGATTGGTCTGTCTTTCAGTCTTGCTATTATTTGCCCTCAAAATAAAAATACATAATTGGTTTTGGTTATCAATTCATAAGAGAAAAATATTGTCAGGTATGTGGACCTTAAACTTTTAAAACATCAGAATTCCAAATGATGTTTCAATCACTGAACATAGATGGTTACTTAAGATACCTGCATACCCTTAAAATAGAAGGTTTTTTTTTCACGCTGAAACTCATCAGAGAACTTCTGGGAGGCATGAAAAGTAATAGACACAAATTTCTTCTGTCCACTTTCTTCTGGGAATTTTTTGGATGGATTTTTAAAAAATATTTCATTTTATTTTATGGGTGTGTACAGTTGAGTGTATACACATGTGTGGATATAGAAAAGGGTACTGTGTGTACCTGTAGAAGTTCAGTGATGATTTCAAGAATCATCCTGGATTGCAATACCATCTTACTGATTTGTTCTAGGGTTTCCCAGGCTTCACCTTACAGAGTTAGAAGTACAAACCATTGCCATGTCCACCTGGCATTTTTATGTGGAATTTGTGCTCTTTTGGCTCCAGACAAAGGCTTAACCCCTGAGCCATATCTTAAGCCCTGGATGGTTGTTTTTTACCAGAATCTCACTTGTACCTCTTTGTTTCACCTGCCAAGAAGTTAAATATTCTGTGTGAGGTTAAAATTTATATAAATTATTACTCACCTTTCAGATTGGATGTTTGGTTTTCTTTTTATTTTCTAGAAAAAAAAAGATTCTTTTACCTCAAAGAATGCCTTTACTTCTGAACAGGAGCATCAGTTAATTCATATCAGTATTTTTATCTGATTTTGAGAGTGGAGAGTTCAAGAGAGTCACTCAGATTCCATGTGGCCAAAACTTATCTTACCTTAGGAGTCTACAAGAAAAATGTCTAATTTAAAATGTAAAGTCATTTATATATTTGAGTTTCTTCTTAATATCTGTCTCTCAAGAAACATGCTATCAGCTCTTTCTCTCACTGTGACATTTTGCATCTTGCCCCATACTTTTTACTGTACCACATATGGTTTTGGGTGAAGAGACTTCATATTAAATTTACCTTTCCTTATGAATAATGAAGTAGAGAATCTCTTCATTTCTAGTTGTATTTCTGTTCATTTTTTGAAAGACATATTGTTTTATGAATTATATATAGTAATTAATTGTGGTGATGTTATCATATTCTACATGGCATATGATTAGCAAGAGGTAACTAACACCATTCCCTTTGTGTAGGAATGAATGTATCTTAGAAAGAGAAGTCATGTGAAAGTTATATCTAAGCACATACAGCTAGGAAATTCATGAATCAAGTGCTCGTCTGTGGTCACCCGTGCTAAAATTCTCTGTGCCTAAAGAGATAAACATGGCACACCTTTAAAAATGGAAACATTCTGAGTTAAAGATAAATGCTCATAATGGAATTTGACAGTCCTTTCTGCCCAACAGAAAATTTTATCCTAATGGGATTTGTAGGCTTCCTTAAAGGTAAGGACATATATAATTTAAGAAGCTTGGTAATCATCACTCTGTGCTAATTAATGCAAGTATGGAATAAGTAAATGTTATAAAACCTACAGCATACAAGTTCCATTGAATGTCCATAGAACATTCTAATATTCCTGACTTACTCCAGATAATCTCTGAAGCTCTCATGTTTGTGCTTTGCTCAATAAGAGAACATCATCAATATGAAGTACTAAGAAGATTAAGTTACCTGAAAAAAAGAAAAGATGCTCAACACTGACAGCAAAGAAACCTTTGTGGTTAACATCTTCTCAAAAATAGAATTTTTTAACTTTTCCAATAAATATTTATTAAAGCCATAGCTTAAGGTAGATATAAAAAGAACATACCAGGTGGCAGGTTATAATAGTTTAAAAGGACAGATAGAAGAGGGAGGGGTCTTTTGGTGCTTAGAGTAGCATCCGTGGTCTTAATTAGCAAAGTGTTAGCTTGAGAGCTCAAAATTTAAATAGAAAATGATCTTTCCTATGATGATCCCTGCCCTCCTCTTTTGAAGATGCTCTTTGAGTCTGCCCATTGCCGGGCATTACAGATCATTTGTCTCCACCTTTTCAACTGCATACTCTTTTCACTACAAAGGATCTACAATCTGTCTTTCTCATGCTAAGAAAATTCTTGTTCAACCTGTAAAAATCTAGCAGATGGTACAGTAATTTGTATATCCATGCATGCATACAGGATATATTCCTGGAGAATGAATCAGATTCATGTTACACCTATTTAAATATTTCATTATGTTTAATTTTAATTCATTTATTCATGGTTTTAACCTCTGTAAGAACATCCATTATTTAAATTAATAGACAGGTAAATGGCATCAACAAAACTGCAGCAGTTAATGTTGAAGATAACTGACATGCATGAAGTCATTGTATTAAAATATTGGTTTTCCTTTTGTTTTCCACAGATGGTGCTAGTAATTAATATTATGCTATTTTTCCCATCATGGTACTCCCTGTTGACAAAATTCACATAGCATAAAATAAACTGCTATATTATGCCATATAAAGAGATGATATATAGTTTCTATTATCTAATATGTTTGTCACATGTAAAATATATAATACTCTTAATGGTCGATGTATTATTATGGATAAAAAATTTAATAAAATAGTGTAATATTTCCTAAAAAAAGAGTCTTAATTTCAGAGTCGATCATAGATGTGTAACAAATCTGTGTCAGGCCATATGGATTCTGAGAACAATATTGACCTAAGGCTCAGAAAGCATCTAAATGATGAAAGGTGGTTTTTCTGTAGAGAAGCAGCTCTCCTACATGGTCAACAGAGGCATTCTTTGTGTCTTTAGAAATGCAAAGTCATTCAACAGCATGGCTATGGACGAGCATATCATCTTAAAAATTAATTTAAAACTGCCCCTTTGTAATTATGTAATCTTAATCAGTATAATCCTAACAAGTTGACTCATCACACCACAAGAAAGAGCAGTACGCTGCATCCACCTGGTTCATCCATTCAGGAGGACTTTCTGGCTAGAGCCTTGGAGAAGTGCCTGATTTTTGCTATCATCTCCTTCAGAAGGTATCAGAAGTGTACAGCTGATATTAATAAATATCTCCTTATGCCTCTTTCAGACAGATCAAATAAAGTAAAACAAGCTACTCTCTGTTCTGAAGGATTTTAAATTTATTCATTATTGCTAAAGTACCCGTGAAAATATTGTCTAAACTGTAATCAGTCCTTAAAACTGTAATTTATTGCACAGAGAATTTCCAATCAGCAAACAAAACTAATGGAACTAATATCCAAGGTCTCAAACAAAGAAACACCAAGGTATATAAAAGTCATCATTTATTTTGTTTTACTTATTAAAATTGGGGTTGGTTAGAATTCCTTGTGAAATCTTTCCAACCTTTGAATGAGTCCTCTCAGTTTCCTCCCTGCCAAGGTATTGTTTTTTGTGCTTCATACAGAAAGTTCTTAATTTAGCAGATCCAGATGTAAGGAGATCTTCCACACAACCTCTTCAAAAGGGAACTTGAAAAGTAATACTCTTTCGTGTTATTGAGTAACGCCATTCTAGGTCCATTCTTTCTCATGTCTATTTTACAGCTAAGTAGATTCTTGTAGTCTGATCTGAGGAATTTAAGACATGCTTTTCTCTGCTGAGAAGCAAATCTGGCTGGTTAGCATAGACGTATTAGTGCAGACGCAATACTGCAGGATAGGCACCTGGGAAGTCACCCTAGGATGCAAATGAATTGAACCAAGTAGAACACAGAGCTTTTACATAAATCAAGTAATTTCTGAAATCTGCATCTTTGCTCTTCAGTTCCCAAGTGTGGTGAAGTTCTGTAAACCATTAGCAAAAACACAGTCTAAGTATGCCTGCAGCAAAATGATTCAGGAGATTGGTTTCGGACTGGCTGTGGCCAGACCATAAAGAATATCTCTTGTTGTTCTTTAAATTATTGATTTTTATAGTCATTATGAAAGCTTTCTTCTTTTTCATACTAAATTCTTATATAGGCTGTACTACCCATATGATTTAAGAAAACCAGTATCATGAAATATCTAATAAATATTCATGGTTTGATGTTTTGGTTTTTTTAATTATTGATAAACTGGGTTCCTGGCACGGCTTGCTTTAGAATTTTTTAAAAAAGGAAAATGTTGTTGATCTCTAAATCCCCTAATTTAAGTCAACTGACAATATATGAAAATGAAACTTCAGGAACAAACATTGAAATTCAACTTATGTATCAAGCTAAAAATTTTTAAATTGGCTACTTCAAAATTAATATGAATAGTCAATGGAATGAGAACAACTTCGTGGATGGTAAACAAAATATTGTAAAAGATAACTTAATAAAGCATTTACCTGACTTTTGATTTTATATACATGTACTTGTTCAATATCAATCCCATTTACAAATGTATGTATAGAATATCAGTGTTCTCATTTTAAAAAATCTTGCATTATCAGTCAAATGGTATGTAAAATAGTGTATTATCTAGTTGACACGATTCAAGAAAAAATTGTATAATTCTACAATCAATGTAAATTTTGTTCAGAATGTAAAAATTTAAAATACATAATGATTGGTATGCTTTCAATTTTATTTTAATCCTGAAATTTTCAAAGATATTTAGAAACATGGCTATAGAACCATACTGTGAATAGCCTATGAATATCTTTTGATTTTTGTGTCAGAATAAGAAGTTAAAGAAAAAAAGAATAAGATGAATATGCATGTGAAATTAGTTCCAGAGAAAGGTGGATGAGATTCTAACAATCTGGTAATAGAGCTCAAAGGAATATATTTCAGACAAATCTCTGTACCTTCTTAATTAAGACCTCATTTACACATTCACAGCAGGTCTTCATTTCAAATCTCTTTGTAGCACCTATTACACTAGGCTTAATTTCTTGCATCAATAGTAAAATATTTTATTAGTCATTTTATTAATCATGCAGTACACTTTTATGTGCTTACTTTGCTGATATTTCTTATTTTCTCTTTGCTTTGACTTAGATCGAGAAACTAGAAATTATTTGAAATTTATTTTTTCTTCTAACCTAAAAAAAGCTTTAGAGATCATTCAAATCTCTCAATTTTCAGAAGTGAAATCAAAAATGTTTTGCCCAAGTTCCACATCAATTTCAGCTAGGAAATGTTTGGAGTAGGGGAGAATTATTAAACTCTCTGGTTAAAGGCTGTGTGTTCTTCAACAGTTTGGAGCATGATTCATGTGACTGAGCTTAAATTCGTTCACAGAGAACAAGTGAAGTGAGTGGTGGGGAAGACAGGACTAAAGAGAGAGGAGGGGAAGGAACAGGAAAAGAGGGAGAAAGGAAGGGAGAGAGGAAGAAAAGAGAGAAGGAGGGAAGAAGGGAGGAAAGGAGAAAAAGAGTATAGAAAAAAAGAAAAGAAAGAAGGAAGAGAGAAAGGGAAGGCAGAAAAGAAAGAAGAGAGGGAGAAAAGAAAAAATGGATGAGAGGGAGGGAGAAGGCAGAAAAATGATAGAATTTAGCATGTGAAACATGATAAACCACATCTGAAAAATTGCATGAATGTGCTGAGATCAGAGAACAACCAATGTCTACCTCCTCTCAAAACAAAAGTTACACTTTAAGACTTTGATGCTCACTTCTACTGTGTGATTGCTAGTATTAATTATCTACACAACACCTAAGAGGCAAAACTCTGGGACTAACTGAGAGGTAGTTTTTAGGTTAGCAGTTACTTTTGGGAATTCCTGTGAGGGATTGTCTTGATGGCATAACAGAGTGTGAAGAACTCGTCTATTGTGGGTCTGGGCGTGAGTAAAGATGGCTAGAGCTAGTGAAACACGATAGCAGACATGCAATGGCCCTTGCCTTCTGCTCTGGCTGTGGATGTTATGTAAACTTTTCCACTGTAACTTACCCATAGCAATGGCCTGTATATGGAATTGTGAGCCAATTAAACTTTCTCCTTCATAGCTGCTTGGGTCAGATATTTTGTTGCAGCAGTATGTATTGAAACTAGAACAATCTGCATGCTGTCCTTCATTTTCTTTGTATATCTGTATATGTTCTTTTCTCATGGAAGGGCTAGTAGATGTCAGATTTAGGAAATATTTGAGGAAATCAAAGAAGAATCAGTGCATATTTTTATGACCAATCAAGGAAAAGTCATTATTTTAACAATTTTTTTCAAACCACAGTCAATTACAAACATATAGAAGAATGTATTTTCCGTATTATCTAGTACTGAATTTATTTGAATGAAATAATTAATTTTTATTTCCACTGTGTACCTTACTTTTGTCCAGTTATTATCCTTTGACTATGTTCTTATTTATTCAACTGTGAATATCATTTATTCTGAACTTTTTTTATTATCTAAAATCAAGATGTCAAAACAGAGCACATTTGAGGCAGAAATAAGGTCTGAGATCCATGAATGTTTAAAACATATTCCAGTGTTCTTCATGCTCAGACCTAACTAAATTCATACTGCTTGGGTTAAAATATGTACTCTTTGCCTCACTAAACTCATGGTTTTCGAAAGGCTATTGAGTTGTCGTGTTCCTCAGTTTCTCCACTAGCAGAAGAGAAATGAGGACAGTCTTTTTCCCCTAAGATTGCTGCAAGCATTAAGAAAATTATGAAAAATACAAAATTACTTGGCACCTCACCTACTATCACTACAATTACAATTAATGCTCCTTGGGGATGCCTTACAAGCAGAAGGTTCTAAGTTCCGCTCCTAGGTTCAAGGTAAAAATGCCAGGAAGTCACAAAACTTTCTTTGCCTCCAACTCAGGAAGAAGCAGCCAGAGTGATAGTCACCCCTCATCCCTTGAGCAATCAAGTCCTCAAAAAAACTAAGGGAGAAATTAGGCAGTTTTAGAGCAGTCATGCTGGGACAGTCTCTGAAGTTCTTGGAAAGTCATCCCCCACTGCTGGGATTACCTGTAGGAACACACTATTTGCCAACTTCCCCTTCCCCTCTAGTCATGAAAGAATATGGAGATTAGTTCTCCATTGTAACTAAGCCCTACCATGAGGTGGACACACGATCAATTGGGTTGGATCCCAATATGAATAGACCAATGAGATATAGAGGACCAAATCTCCAATCAGGTTTACAGAAACTATAGCTAACCAATGAGGAAAAAAACATTTTCCCTAGGCTTGCCTAAGTGTATAAATATACCTGACCTTGGAAGCTATTTTTGGAGCCAGCTACCTCATGCACTCCATGTCTGGAGTCCCTGAGTTCCCTTCTTGCTCTCCTATGATAAATTCTGCCTTAATCCTCAAAAAAAAAAAAAAATGCCAGCTTGAAACGACATGGTAGTGGTAGGACCTGGAAAATCCCAGAGTGAAGGAAAAAGGAATTAGAAGCAATCCAGAGTAATTCCTAAAGTCACCCTTTATCGTCCACAGGAACACACAGTGTCTTCTGATACACACACACACACACACACACACACGTTACCATGATACAAGAATATTGTATGGTCACACCTGAGGTGGAGGCAAGATAATTAGAAATGCAGTGATATGCCCAGCTGCATAGCAAGGTTGACACCATCCATAGCTACATGAGACTCTAAGAACAGTGATTATACAAGAAAAATACTCTGAACTGTTCATACGACATGGATTCAAATTAAAGTAATCAAATTTAGTTAGGTACCTCAATGAACATAAACAATTATCTTACACAAGTGCCTTGTATACCTGTTACCTTCAAACTGAGGCATTCCCTCAGTTTGAAGGTAACAGGGTCAAGAAGCTCAAAGAAAATAATCACAGCTGAGAGAATCACAGAAATGTACAAGACTCCCAAGGACCCTATTGGAAGTTATAGAAGCAGTAAACTTCTGGTGGGGAGATGGAAGTCTAGTAACAGATACCTGTAAGTTGCATGGGGCCGAGGGACTCTAGCCATGTAACTTTCATAAAACATTAATCGTGCTCATATGGACTTCTCAGTGACACAGAGGCCTGAGTCACTCATAGCACTGCATGTAAAGCCAAGGAGCTATTTGACTCACTACACTGAGCTTGCATGGAATTGTGTCTCTGGTTTACTCTTCTGTCTGGACATGTGGAGTTCAGAGTGTAACTCTCAGAAGTCAGTTCTCTCCTCCCACCATATAAGCTCTGATGACTTAAACTTGGATTGTCAGATTTGCACATAAGTACCTTTATCTTCTGAGTCATCTCTCCAGGCCAGCACATCACTTATTTTACAACTAGCATGATAAAGATTATTTATATTTGTTGAATGAAAATTGTTTGTTCAGTTAAGGAATTTATATTGAATCTCATGATGTCTTCCCTTGTATTTGAGCTTTTTTGCCTATGTTAGAAAATAAAGTCATAAATAGTGTTTCCTTCTACAAATCAATTCATTATAATCTGAATAACTTTTGTTTGAGAAAGTTCTAAGAAATGTCAGATTTTAATGATCAATTTATCATCATTAAAAATGATGTGCGAGTAGCATTGTTTTTATCCAAAGAACAACATGACAGTACTATCATTTGATATTTTAATTTTTTTCTAAGATATCTTCAGTGGTTTTATGTTTAATAAGATGTAGGGAAGTGTATTTACTACTATCACTTCCTCTCTTCTCCCTCTTTTTCCTCCTCCTCTTTCCCCCGCTCCTTTTCAATGTTGCACTCTTTCTATATTGTAGTAGATCATTACTGATGTCAAATTTGCAACTGAAGGAAGACTTAGGCTCTAGGTAAAGAAATATTTATTAAGCCCTTAGCAAGCCTACAGGAGATTGTGTAGTAGTAGGGCTATTCTCTTGATCAAATGGATAAAACGTAAAGAACTGGTTATGAAAGTAGGTTATGAAAGTTGGTGTTCTTCAGCACACTTGGGCAGGCATGCTGTCTGTCAAAGGAAGTTTGCCCCTTTCTCAAATGTCCTGTGTATATGTCGTGGCCAGTTCCCTTAGCCCCTAGTATTGATGTAAATGCTCTTGCCCAAACTGGATTAAGAATGCAACTGGAGAACTATAAGCCAAGATAAAAATCTTTTTTTCATACGTAAGTCATGTGGTCATGAATTATCTGCAACCATGAAGAGTAACTTCAGCATGTACAGCAGCTGCTATTGAAACAGAGAATTCTAGAAAGTGATACTATACCTTCACATCTAGATGAGAGACCTTGAGAGATATTTCAGGACATCTCTCCCCATATTCAATTTCCCTCTAATGGAGTGAATACTAGAGGTGAAGAATTGTCCCAATGTCACAGATTCATTGATGTGCTCATGTCACATGGAAAGAACAGCACAGATAAGAGAGACAGGAGCCTTTTGCTGCATCAGGAGGGGCACAGAACTCAGGACTAAAGGGATTAATGCCTCACTTTGATAGAAAAAGTTAATGTGTGCCACTTCGACCCTAAGCAAAATCTGAGAGTGACAGAACAAGGCAAAATCTCCATGAAGTGAATTAGTGTCTAACCAGTTGTTAAGGCTCACCTCCAGGAAGTGGTGAGCCAGCTGAGGGAAGAGGAGAGGAATAAAATAGAAGAGCCTTGCTCCCTGGAATGGTTTTGGAGGCAGTTCCTTGACAGGTGCGATCAGCTGGGAATGAGGAGGAGCACTCTGTATGGGAGTTAACATTCTGAAGAGGGTCTGGACTACGATATAATAACCGAGAGTGGCCAGAAGTTATGAAATCTAAGACTTCATTAAAGACACAGAACCAGGCGATTCCACAGAGCACGAGGGAAGACAGTGATTTGAAATAATCAAACCATTTTCTACCCTGCTGAGTTCAAAAATGCTCAATAACTAGCTGCACATCAGTGGGTAATTGGACCTGCAAATTATTCAAATTGAGTAAAGACTGAAAAAATATTAAAATTAAATTATATGGGATCCCAGCATACTAAGGGAGTTTATTTAGGGGCAAAAAAATGTGAGTTTTTATACTAGATAAAATTGAGTTGTAACTGAGGTGCATCATTGATGACTAGCTGAATGACCTGGGCGAGTTTCTGAGGTTCAGTACAGCTCTGTTCACTTACCTGAAGCAGAAGATAGCTACCTGCAAGACTGACATGATGATAAAATGGAACGACCCATATGAAGCATTATGTCTGCCACATGGTGAACATGCACAGTAGCTACCAAGAGAGGTGATTCTCTGTAAACTTTAATGGAATCACAGAATCATTTTATTTTCAAACTCGATTAAGATGTACTTACTTTTAAAGACCGGCATAGTGCTAAGCAATTTTTTGTAATCACAATTGCACTAGCTAAACTATAGAATCTGAGGCTATTATTCTTTTCATTTCTCAACTATGTAATACTGTATTTTCATTTTTCAACTATATAATACTTTAAAAGCTGAAATGAAGTTAATTTTTACTAGCTGAAAAATAAAAACAGAAAGGAAATCTTGAGAAGAAAAATGGGACCTTTATAACAACACGACATCACTTCCAAAGTTGGAATTTTGGGCAAAATAACTCCTACCCCACCACTTCTCTAAATACATCTGGTCACATACTGTGCAGTTTAGGAAGAGCCTGCCATGATTCTGGCTAATATAATTATCTATTTGCTGAATCCCATAGTACTCCCATGTTTTGTCAGCAGAGACAGAATTAGCAAGCTGCTTTTACTTTCCTCTCCTGCTTCAGAGAATCCCTTGCTTTTAGGTCAGGTCAATTGTGGACATTTTTCCTTCACTAGTTTAGACTCATTATGAACTTAGTGATGGATTCACTGATCCCATACAGCTGGCTTGTGCCCTCTGAGCTCCAACAGGCATGTGAACCAACCAGAATTTGCCACGTTCTAGCACCGAGATACCGCACCTCTGGATCCATTCTCTCTATAAATGTTATAGATGACTTTATTTGTTTCTATTTAATTTATTTTAAATTGCAATGGATCTTTGATATTTCCTCTCTCTGTTCCATTTCCCTCTCTCTCATTCCTCTCCCACTAATCGTCTTCTTCTTCCCAAAAAGATTCCTTCCTACCCCAAAATTCCTTCTTATGAATCTATCCCACTGAGGCCAACAAAAGAGATATGTAGTTTGCCTGCATGGTTGCTGATAAATGACCATCAAACGGCTTAAGGAAACAAGGGGTTTATTATCTTACTATAGTCAGGTTACAGTTCATAGTCCAGCTTGACGGGAGAGCATGCACCACCACCAGGGCCAAGGGAACTGGCCACACCATCACCACATAACAGCTGAGAGAGGGATAATCTCTGCTTCCCAGACTAGCATGTCTGGCCAAGTGTACACAGGACATCAACTCTCTCAACCATCTCTCTGTCTTTTATTGCAGGGCTTAATATCACTCACCTTAGGCTGGGCCTTCTCCATCAGCTAGAGAATCTCCTGCAGGCTTGCTCTGGGCTTAACTCAATCATTAATTCTCTACAAATGTGCCCAGAACTCAAACCTTCAACTGTCAAGTTGACACTTGTGACTAACTATGACAAGAGATACCTATCCTTGTGTGTTCAGGGTACAGTACAGATAATATTTCAATGGAAGTACAACTGATGTATGAATGACCATTTCCTATGGCCAACTTTGACTTATTTTTCTTGACAAATGCAGTTTTAAAAATTAAAATTATTTTTTCAGGTTAAGCTTTAATATACTGTGCTGGTTAACTGTTTAGGAAGAAACTCAGAAGTACTCACCGAGTATTATTGATACAGGAAGAAAGGCAGAGCAGTCACTTCTGGCTTTGCTGAAGGGTTAGTGATGGCTTGGAACCTATGTGTGTAGTTTTCCAAGCCTTTGCCTAGAAGATCATGTCTGCTCAGAAGGAGGAGTTTTATGGAAAATGCTTATTCAGGGTAAGTGTTATTTTGTTGAGTGAGAACTATGGATGCAGCTCAGTGGAAGCGTGCTTGCAGAGCCTGTGCAAGCCCTGGGGATTGATCCTCAGCAGTTTAATAATGGATGATCATGACAATGATAAATAAGGTGCTTAAATGGACTGGCAGTGATCCTGATCATTGTGCTAAATTATCCTTAAAATTATAGACTGCTAAAGATGAGCCCTCTCCTGTTATGAACCTGAAGAAGAAGGAAAAATATAGCTAGTTAAAATCATGTATATTTGATATATATATGCCATGAAATAAGTGAAACTATCTACGGGTCCAAAGGAGACAGAGGAAATGAAAGGAGAAAATGGAGTGTAAGGTGATATGGGGAAAATATGACCAAAATTACAGTATATTTCTGTGTGAAAACTTAAAAACTAACATTTTCTTAAAATAAAGACAGAAACCCAAAAATAAGCAGGCTTTTGAAGATACAGTGCACCAGAGAAAGAAAACTCTGGAATGGGACTATAAAGGGGCAGTTGTGTATTTTCCAGAAGACATATCACTATGCCACTAAATCTGTCTTCAAATATGATTTTCCACAGTATCTATTAAAACCCAGAGACATTAGTAAAATTTTTAGTGGACACACTTCTGCTACTTTCAGGATACTACTCTCCTTTGAGGTTGATTTCGTCAATTGCTAAAATATGACAGACTTTATTTCTAAGTTAAAACAATCTATCCCTCAGTGCAAAGTTCCCAATATGAGGGGGACCAGGGAAGCCTTTGTTGTTCATTGTTAATACTGTGTAATAACTAGCCTAGGAACATGGTGACAGGGAAAAATACAGGGAAGAGTTGGGTTCTTGAATGAAACATTTGTAGAAAAGATTTATTGTTAGATTAAAATTAGCATAATTGTACACAAGGAAATGAACAATGAGTAAATGACTTTTTATTTAGAAGAATTTCAACTCAAAGAGTGATTCACAGTATGAATTCAATTTCCACAGACAACAAATGACAGAGGTGGGGTAGTTGTCATAGTTTCTTTCATTTTTGATGTGATAAAATATGGGGGGAAAAGGTACCTTATAGAGGAAAGGGTTTGGTGTGTCTTATGATTCTAGGAAAGTACAGTCCATCATGGAAGGGAAGACAAAGAAGGCAGGAAAGGCATGAACAGAGAACTGGCTAGCCACATTGTATTCACACTTGGAAAACAGACATCTTGAATGCGTGCAATCAGCTTACTTTCTCTTTTTATTTGGCTTGGAAACCCAAACCCAGGAAATGGTACCTCAACATTTATGCTGGATCGTCCCACACATTAGTTTAATCAAGATAACTCCTGGAAGACATGCTCAATGTCCTGCCTCCTGATGTCAAGTTGAAAACAAAGCAGGTCATCACAGTAATACAGAACTATTCCTTGAGAAAAGATGCAATACAGAAAAAATCAGTTATTTGTATTCAAGCATTTACATAACAGTACATAAGGTACAGTTAACAAATACATATAAATTGATGTATTCGATAAAGTAAAACATTATAAAATATTCCCTTTAAGTGTGATATGATCACAAAGTATTCATTGCTTAATAATCCATCTTTTAAGTGAGGCCAGACATATATAAACTTTCAGAAATAAACAATTTGATTTTCTTCATATCTCTATCTCTCCAGATATATGACCATAGTAACATTGATTTCACATTTATTGGAGAATGTAAGAAGTGCAGTTCTGAGACTAGAAATAAAGAATACTAAGTAGTTCTTATAAAATGATAAAGCTGCAAAGAACAAGCAAGTTATAATATCATTAATAAGTACCTCACCACAGCAGTATGCATTACCTGAAAATGGCCATATAAATCTGTCTGATCACTAGTCTTTCTTCCATATTTTCCTAGAGTCTTAATAGATTCAGCTTTTGTCATTGAAGAGTTTTTGATATGCATGCTAATGAGTATACTAGCACAGCTTTCAGCTGGCTCTTCATGTTAGCTTCTTCCTCATCAGAACTTCCAGCTATGTTGTAAGGAAGCTCAGCTCACATGATAAGGCATCATGCCAATATTGCAGATACAATCACCATCTAAAGACTCAGATAAACCTTGACACATACTGATGAGGAGCAAGCCTTTGATTGACCCTATTCGCCAGCTTTCAAACTGCCCTAAATAATTCCAAGTAGAAAGTGATAACGTGTCATTGTATACTCTAACACAAATTGTAGAGTTGTAAGCAAAATCAGTATCATTGTATCTAGTTATTATACATTGATTGTGTCACATAACCAAAAACTACTAGAACAACTGTAAGAGTCCTTAGGCTGCATGGGAGAACAATGACATTTCCTAGCTTAGATAGTAATACCAGGGCAGTTTAAAACTACTCTGCAGGACATGAGTAACTTCTGCTTTGGATAAGTCATTATTTTAGCACAATTCTTAACTCATAATGAGTGCAACACAATTTAATTTACATGAAAGTCACATGCTGAGAAAGCAAGGTACCTGAATTTGCCACATTCTACTTTCAACCTGAGGAATGAAGGGTCAGTAAGAGTCCAGGGCATCTACCTTCTGGACATGCACCAAAGTCTTTCTCTTTTTCTTTGGCACTCTATTTTTATTATTTTTTCTACTTGACAAAGTTTTGCACCGCTGTCTGCTGTGAATGGTGCATGAGATGCCTGCTGCATGGATGAGATGTGCTTGAGAGTAAAGCACCTCTCCTCCACTGCATGTAGCAACTGATGCAAGCATGACTAAGTCACCAAGAGAGTTAATCAGTGTCTCCTGACTGATGTGTGGCAGGAGGTTTCTCTTATTTATTTGTTTGCAGGAGGTTTCTCTTATTTACTTGCTCATGTTTCATGGTAACCTACATTGATCCTATCAGCCATTTTTCATGTCACCGGGAAAAATCTTGATTGGGAATGGGAGCTGGATGGAGAGCAGAGGTAAACCTAAAAGAGTATGTCAATCCACAAAGATAGAACATGGATCTACAGGGCAAATGATGGCCAGGGATACTCTATTTCTTCTTAGACAGCTGAGTATTTCCTTTTTTTTTTTTTTTTTTTTTTTTTTTTTTTTGCTAAGAGTTTGGTTACTTCTCAGCAACAAGCCTTAATTGGTGTTATGGAAACTGTTTAAAAATATAAATCATTTTGAGAAGTACACAGAAATACTAAGAGACTGCCAAGTTTTCTTACAGGTCAAAATACTCAGGATTATACTCTGTAAAGATGGACAGTACAGATCAAATTATACCAACTACTACAGAGCCAGTATTTAAAATCTAAGATAATTCATTATACTATAAAATTCTAAATGACAGCAATTCTAACTTTAAAGTGACAGACACAGAGAACCCTACTATTAAAGAAATGCAAAATATTTTTAAAAGAAAATGAAAGAAATATGTTGCCATCTGTTTTGCCATAACACGATAGTTTTATTTCCTCCAAATTCTAAGATATCAAAAATTGTGCTGCAAAAAATAGTATTTTTAAAGGAAACAAAGATGTTAGGCCCTAGACAGTGACAGACATACCATAGCCAATGTTTTCCCTTGCTGATTATTTCTCTGATAAATGGATTCGCTCGCCAGAAGTGTATTTTCCACTGAAGGAATAATAAGACGAATTTTCACCAAAAGTTGTGCGGATGACTGAAGATTGCCCCAAGGAATTATAATACAGAAGTCAGTGAAGTCCTCAAAAGTGGCAAAAAATGTTAGTTATACAGATGATAGAATGGCTTTTGTCTATATGTCTGGAACAAGAACAAGGAAGAAATTGGACCTCATCAAAACCCCAAAACATAAAGTTCATATGTTTTAGAAAATGAGCACGATTCCATGTCCCTTCTATCTTTTATCAAATAAATTGACATTTTAACTTGGAAAGGCAGGACATAGATGAAGAGCTTGAAACCTAAGATAGTTCACAGACAGCAAACTGCTAACATGCTATGAAGACTTGGTGGTCCATAAAAAATGCATCCCACTGCTAGTCATCACCATGGAGTCTATAGGTGAAGGGATGCCAGAAGGCTCAGGACCATGGAAAGGGTAGGGAGGAGCTCTGCATAAGGGCATGTGCTCAGTGCATATGTGGCCCTGGATTTGATTCCCCAGCATCTCCCCACCAGAAAAAGATAGAAGACCTTGGAAAAAAGTCACAAATTTTTAAGGTAGAAAGTTAAATAAAGGAAAGCTTGTTTGTTTAAGTATTTCAAGGTTTACTATTAACTATATTTAAAACATTTAGGGGCCTGGAGAGATGGCTTAGGGGTTAAGCCTCTGCCTTGCAGGCAGAAGGTCCTGAGTTCGGATCCTAGACCCCAAGTATAGACGCTGGGCGGAAGCAGGGGCGGCTTGCGTTTCTGGTCCTGGTAGGGCAGAGCCTGTGAATCCCAGGGCAGAGTAAACAAGGAGGAGGTGGAGGCGATCCATGGTGGTTCCTGAATTCACCCATGGTTCTACACACACACACACACACACACACACGCACAATTGAATAAAATAAAATAAACATTTAGTAAGAAAGCTATGATCAGAATCAGCAGAAGTTCAATATGTACTTAGCACTAAATAGCAGTTGGTATTTTCACATAAATATCATAGAAAAGGGGAAAAGCACATCCTAATTCTTTTATTTCCTAATTGAATGAATTTACATACATGTAACACAGCTTACACTACAGGATATGTAATGTGAAGCCTTTCTAAATCTTGTTCGAAACAGACATGAACTACATTTTTTTTGTCCTGCTTATACTTAGGTCCAGCTCTAACTAAGTGTTGTAGTCAGCCTGCAACATTGCTGATAAATGACCATCAAACGGCTTAAGGGAACAAGGGGTTTATTTCCTTACAATAGTCTGGTTGCAGTTCTCAGTCCAGCTTGATGGGAGACCACGCACCAACACCAGGGCTGAGGGAATTGGCCACACCATCACTTTATAATGGCTTAGAGATGGACAATCCTTACTTGCCAGACCAGCCAAGTGAACAGAAGGATGCCAACTCTCTCAATCAGCTCTCTGTGATTTATCCAGGGCCTAATCCCACCCACCATGGTTGGGTCTTTCCCATCAGCTAGATAATCTCCTTCAGGTTTGCTCTGGGCTTAACTCAACCATCAACTCTCTACAACTGTGCCCAGAGCTCAAACCCTCAACAGTCAAGTTGACACCTGTGCTTAACTATGATACTAAGTGTACAGATAAACAGAAATATGTGACAGATATAGGAGTGATCTGTGTGTGTTTTTCTACATCGTTTCCCTTCCATCATGAGGCAACTTAAGTCACAAGTTGAAATGATGCTGCTGCAAAATGAATGGAGGCAGACATCAAGAGACTTGAGCCATGGATAAGATAACTGTGTGACTAAGCAATGAATGACTTTCAACTTGGAGCCACTACACACTTTTTGGATGATTTGTGATTAGAATTCCTTCAGCTAATACATGAGTGATATACCACTGTGCTTCCTTCTTTCTTCAAATTAGTAAAATTAATACAACTGTATCAAATTGTTTTCTGCTACTTAGTTGCTTCTTTCTTTAATTCTTCTGATAATTAGGGATGAGTAAGTAGCAAAATTATGGCTCCTTATAATTGACTACATAAAGCGCTTCAGGATATATAGAGACTTGTTTCAGAGGAAAAAAAAGAAAACAAAACAAAGCACAGGGAACATAAAGTAAAGTCTTGTTCAGCGTACAAATGGCATTGGGAAATTGATACTTAGAATAGAAATGGAAATAGTGTCATGAACTTATCCAACTTTCAGGCCAGACTTGGATTTCAGATCTAAGCAATACTTTTCAGAAGGGACATTAATGAACATTGTCACTTCCATTTCTTTCTCAGCAAATAGGACAGGAGTACTTGCAGTGGATTACAGGTAAGAAAAACCAGTGTTGCAATTAGCCTGCAATGTGGTTGATAAATTCATGATGAAACGAAGGGTTTATTTTGGCTTACAGTTGGTTATCGTTCCTTGTCTAGCTTGGTAGGAGAGCCACACCAACATCGAGGGCTTAGAGAACTGACCACACCAAATCCACATGACTGCTCATAGGGACAATCTTCACTTGCCATACCAACAAGTCTGGCCAAGTATAGTAAAAGATGCCATTTTTTTAAACCAGTTCCTTCCATCTTATCTGCCTGTTCAAGGACCAGCCATACCCACCATGGGCTGGGACTCCACAGAAAAAGATAATCACCTGCAAATTTGCTCAGGACTTAACTCAACCACTTATTCTTTACATATGTGACCAGAGCTCAGAACCCTCAATCTTCAAGTTGACCTCTGTATGTAACTATGACAGGAGGTATGGCCCCAGCAACAACAATGGTAAGAAGGCACCTGTCACAAGAGGGTCAAAGTAATAACTACCATTTCATGAAAAATACCTGTAACTTCTACATAGGCATCATGGCTTAAAACTGAAAAGAAATAGAAACTACAGCTTACCAAACTGACCTCCATCATTTCTGAATTGTTTCAGTTTGCACGTTACAACACACAGAGGAAAGTATACGTGCATAGATCCACACATTTTTATTGGGAGAAGATGGCTTTTTTTTAGACCTAGTGGTTAATAAAAACTAATGTTAAATAAGTGTTGTGGCAGATTCTATGCTGAATATATATATGGTCCGGAAAGGGAAACTGTGTTAGCGTATCTATTTTCCACAAGACAAGACTGAAGAGCAGAGAGGAAAGTAATTTGCCTGTAGCACAAGGTGGGTGGATAGCACAGCTAAGGTATAAACCAAAGAGCAAGCTGGAATTAGAGTCCTGTGTCATAAACCCCAACTTTAATGTAAGACTGACATCAAAATGCAAAAAGAAATTAATAAAATAGCAAACATTTTTAGGGAACTATTGAGAGAAAGTTGAGGAAGAGATACCAAAAATTTTGTGAGATGAATTTTCAAGTAAAACTTTCCCAGAACAGTCTCATTACTGATAAGAAAGAAAATTTAAAATAAAGCCCCACCATGAAAATATGCTTATTTATTCCTCTTTAATTAAAGCAATATACTTTAAGTCTATAGCCTGTGATATATTCTAAACACATCTAACTAAATTGCAATAGCAAGATTCTCTTTCATCTGCAAAATGGGGTTGTAAATGTTTATTTACTTATTTAATATCTGAAAATTGCATAGTTGAAATTATGCTGTTTAGTTTTAAATCACATTCAGTGCATTAGTCTTTAATTTTAGAAAAACTCAATCTGCGTCCATATGTTCCCAAGCTGCTTTGGCATCTTTCACTACATAAAGGATCTCAGGAGCATTGCTGCCTGATTATAGGACAGATTCCCTTAGAATCCTCATACATGTTCTGATATTCTGACAGCCTTTTGTCTGTACTCCATTCTACACACATTGGGAAAATAATCTCTTTGGATCACCTGATCCCTTTCTTTCATTCCATAGATTTTTATTTGCCTATATTCTGCTTTTCCTGTTACCTAAATTTCCCATATGAGTTTGAGGTTCTAGTTGGGGAAGTTAAGAATCACATTTCTATAGTTTCTTTCCTCTCCTGGGCCACACTAGCTGATTTTCCTGTGACTTCATAATATGGCTCTTTCTTCTGTTTAAAAATAAAATGCATCTTTCTGAAAATCATTGTTTTCATTATTTTATTTCATTTTGTATTCTTTCACCACAAAGTAGACATTTCTGCTTGTCTGTGTTCATCGAGTTTATTGTTACAATTACATTGTTGAGATGGTTTTGGATATACCAAGGAGACTTTCAATGCCAGCGAGAGATCCACTTGATCCTGGTAATGACCAAATCAAAGACACATGTGGAAGAAAGCAGTAACAAAATAAAAATTCTACAACATCTGAGATCAACACACAGTAAAGTAATTTGGAATTTGAGTTTCCATGAGACCTAGAAATTATCACATTTCTCCAGTGTTGTAATTATATTACAAATATTACATTATCTGCTCAGAGATTTACACATGGTAGATGTTCATTAAATAAGTTTATTTGTATTATAATTGTGTTATTATAATAAACACTAAAATTGGAAATCTATCATGCAGTTGTTGTATGGTTTTTAAGATAACAATGGTTTTACATGCAGGTCATAATGCTAGGAGGTCTCCCTGATAGTAATAAATGTTTATAATAAACTGAACCAATAAAAGCTTAATAGTAGAATAAGATATAATCAATTATTAAAAATGTAATCTAAGACCTGAGAATCTCAACATATTCTCTCTCTCTCTCTTTCTCTCTCTCCATGTACTTCTGTGTACACAAATATTTGTACACATGTACGCACATGCGTGTGGAGGCCAGACTTCAACCATGGATGTGGTTCCTTAAGAATTGACCACCTTATTTTTTAATACAGAGTCTATCATTGGGACCTGAGACTTTCTGGTTAGGAGAAACAACTGGCCAGTGAACACCAGGAATCTGTCTTGTCTTTTCAATACTGTACCACCAAGAACATTCCATTATGTCTGTTTTCTTCCTTTCCATTTCCCTCCTTCTGTCTCTCCTTCCAAATCCTTTCATCTTCCCTCCCTCCTTCTCTCTTCTTTACTCCTTTCTCCCTTCCTCCTTTCTTCCTCCCTCTTCCTTCTTCCTCCCTCTTCCTTCCTTCCTCCCTCTTCCTTCCTTCCTCCCTCCTTCTCTTCCTTCCTTTCTTCCTTCCTTCCTTCCTTCCTTCCTTCCTTCCTTCCTTCCTTCCTTCCTTCCTTCTTTCCTTCCTTCCTTCCTCCCTTCCTTCTTCCCTTCCTTTCGGACACTAGTGGTCAGACCTAGGTCTTCATGTTGATATGATAAGCTCTTTACTTAAATGGTTCTACATCTTGTGTTATCTTACCTGCCCACCCCTTAACTGATCATTTCTTTCTTAAATGTGATCAGTTGTTTACAATAAAAACATGCATTTAAAATAGAAAAAGAAAATGTGGTTCATACACATTGGAAAAGCATTCGGTATTAAGAAATAAGACTGTTATGTTGGAATAACATGGAGGAACATGGAAGCATTGCTATAGGAAATAATCCAGAAACACAAAGACAAAATGCTAATAGTTTCATGAAAAAATGGAACAGGTAGAAGTAAAATGGAATGATGGCTGTTAAGAGTGTGGGGAAGCAATATTTATGGAGAGGGTAAAAATGCCCAAGGTTTAAGTTAGAATGTATTCAAGAGATTCATTATATATCATGGAAGTGATATATACTTAACAGTATATATCAGTAGTGCATTGTATACTTGAAAATTGGAAAGAAAGCAGATTTTAAGTTCTCACTATTTAAAAATAAGTTACAATATTTGACTTGGTTCAGCCTTTCTATAGTCTATTTTTCATAGCATACTTTTAAAAATTTCAGTGAAAAGTATGACTTTTAGTTGTTAATTGTGCTTTTAGTTCTAATTTAGCAGAAGAGATTATTGCTTACACATAAGCTTTTCTAAAATGAATATAAAACATCTTAGACCTAAAGCTTTAATTTATGTCTTAATTTTTACAATGCTATGTATTTTATGAACATTCACTGTATTAAAAATTTTTTGGTCATTCTATCACCCCTCAATATTACACTTGGAAAATACATAGATTCTGAATTATCTATTTACCTACAGTCTTCCTTCTGTACCCATGAGTTCTGAATCTGTAATTCATTCAACTGTGAGTTGAAAATATATGAGAAGAACCAAAAGATTAGCCATATGCAAATTTTTCTTTCATTTTACAGTGCAGAATGACAGCTCTTTACATAGCGTTTGCATTGTATTAGATATGGTGAGTAGTTTAGAAACAGTTTAAAATGTGTGAGAAGTGTGCATAGGTTCTATGCAAATACAACACCATTTCATGAAAAGCCAGATTTTGGTAACCAAGAGTAATACTGGAACCAATCTTTGGCAAGCACTGAAGGATGATTATACTCCAAAATCACAATTTTCATCCTTAATTCCATTCTGCTGATTTCAAGTATACAAATGGAAAAACCAGAAGAGAGCACACAGACCGACAAATCATATTGCTGGAGGGTTTCTTACATGAAAAAGCAATATTGATGATTTTTTAAAATTATTCTCAAATCTTTTTCATCTTTAATATGATTTACAGTAAATAGGGAGAGATCATTGTGGAAGTTATAAAGTCGGTTGTGAGCATGTGAAAAATTAAAAAGAAAACTTTCATTTTTTATCCTTTGAATTCAAAGTATTTATTACATGTAGGAAGTATAAGTGCATGCCTATACACACATGCACACATAGCGAGCACACAGCACACCCACATAGGCGCATGCACTTTCACGCCCTCTCCACTCATCCCTCCCCTTTTGGTATTTGTCCCATATAGAATAATGACCAGGTTGGAGGATGCAAGTATGCTAACTTCACAGCATCGTCTGTATTCTAGGAAATATGCCAAATGCTTTCATGCATTTGCTATCTAAAACAACTCTTTGAAATAGGTATTATTTTACTAATTGTAACAAATGAGTAAATTAAGGTTCCATTATTAATGTCACAAAGAGGATAAGTGATCAGTCAGAATTAGAAACAACAGCTGTCTTTCTTTAACCTGTTCTTTGGTAGTTTCAAACAAAACACCAAAACTTCTTTTGCTTAATATGGATTATAGTTAATGCCTTGAAAGCTGCAAAACATTGTCCTGGGAGACTTTTACTATAGTTGGTTTAAACATGGCTCACCTCCCAAGTTCTGGGAAAAGGCATTTTCTTACATTTGCTGCTTCTAATTATACTTTGATGCTTTCTGGAAGGCTATAATTCAGCAATTTTTAAATATCAGTATCTGTACTGTATGTATTAATAAGTGCTGTCCACTTGATGATAACTAGAGATATGGATTTATTCTTAAGACTCACCAGTTTTTGAAATATCTGATAAATTTATAGAAAGAAACTGCATTCATATGAAAGGGTCACAGGAAGGTAATAGAATGTATTTTGCTCAAATTAAACAGACTATAGATGTCTGATCTCAAACTCTGAATGAGAAAGACCACCTCACAGATTTCGGCATAGCACTACATTCTACAGTACCTAAAGCAGTGCTCAGATCAGTGGAAGATCTTGTGTCTTCTTGACTGATTTATACCAAAATTCCATACCCCACAATGATATCTCATGAGTTGCTGAACTGGAGAGCAGGTATAATGGAGAATCTGAGCACAAATACTGAATTTGAAAATGAAAGGCTCTTGGAACCTTTTCCTTATCATAAGAACCACCTAATCTGGGAGACTCAACAGAAAAGAGAAATGGGTCCAAGCACACTGCATTTTCTCCAGAACTGACTGAACTTACAACTCTTAAGGAAAAAAAAATAATGACTGTTTCATGTTTGAGGATGTGTACTTGTAAGGATGATTTCACCAGCACATGTGACATGCGGGCATGGACAAGAGAGGTTTAAACCTTAGAAGATGTTGACTGATGAGAAAAAATAACTTAGAGGTGGTAGATAGTCCAATCCCATCCAAGTAGGAAGACAAGAAAAGAAACAGTGAAAGGATACATCCATCATGCACTATTCAAATAAACGCTGTCACTCATTTACCTAATGTCAAAAGAGAGAACTATTTAGTAATGTTTGACACCAATGAAATCATTTGTAATAGTCCTTTTCACTTTTCAATTCATCCTTAATTTTAAAAGAAAGAAAAAATCCCTTTCAATTGTTGCTATTATAAGTCCGTTCATCATTTATGAATCCTTGTCAATGTCTTAGTTTTTTTTTTCAGTGAAATGGCTAATTCATATTGTCTTCCCAGTCACTTCATAGTGAACTGCTGCTGTTATATTTCGCCTGTCATCTGACAGAGCATCGCCTTGTTCTGAACCACACAAATGGTAATAATTAGGAATCTGATACTTTAAATTTATCTAAAATACCCAGCTAATACAGAATACAAGAACAAGGTCAGTATAAATTACAATTTACAAGAAAAAAATTCATTAAGCTATATGAATTGGGTTGAAACAATTAATGATATTCAGAAACATTGCAATTGTTTCAGATCATATATGCAAAAATTATAGGAAAACTTGTAACTCTTAAATTGCATATATGTAGTATATATGGGATATCTAAGACATAAGCTAGATGCATACTATAGTAGCTATTTGAGTTTTTGAATCACATTTGTTCAGCTCCGAATGTTCAGAAGTTTCTACCACTTCAATCTTCAAACCCTTTTAATTTGTGCCTTTAAATTCAAGGAATGAGCATATAAGGTGAGTGAACTTCTTGTTTATGGTTGAAATGGTTTTCCTACATCTATTCTAAGAAGGGTCATTTTTCATTTCATTTCAAAAATTGTTCTAAAATGTTTAGCTGACTATACAAAAATTACTCCATGTGTGGCTACCAGTTTCTTTGCTGGTTCTAAGGTCTACATAGCCTATGAATTGTTTTAGATTTTACAGTCAAAGGTGGTGATTGAGTAAAATCATATTGCTTCATTACCCTCAGGTTTTTAACAGTCATTATTTTCAATTATATTTCTGTGAATGCAAAATATGTTCATCTCAAAAGTGTTTCTTGCCCTTTTTATTCATTTAGGTTTACCTATGGGAAAAATATGAAGTCGATATTTAAATCACTCACTGACATTACAGATCCTACCCCGATGCTAGTGTTTGCTGTTAAGTTGGTCTACAGTTATACAATGAAAACAAATGTCTCCAGAGTCACACTACTCACTGTCTAGGCAATGTACCTAAAGCTAAATTGACATTCTAAAAATGTTTACTACCCTTTGATATTCTACTAAATCCAAAATGTACAGAAAACACTAAAAGGTGATTTTTTTGTGGGGAGGGGGATTCAAATTCAATTTCCTCTCCCAATCATTACTAGCAGCTCTTGAGCTTTAGAGAGAGTGCCAGTTCTTGCCGTGCAGAACAGCATTCCCTGCAGACTGGTGAGCCTCCCCTCAGAAGCAAAGCCTCACAGAAACTGAA
Source organism: Typhlomys cinereus (assembly GCA_023101885.1). Classification (NCBI taxonomy): domain Eukaryota; kingdom Metazoa; phylum Chordata; class Mammalia; order Rodentia; family Platacanthomyidae; genus Typhlomys; species Typhlomys cinereus. The sequence continues at coordinate 1,053,910 of JALPQD010000487.1, forward strand.
CCAGAGTATTTAGGATAGTCAGCCCCTGACAGGGCTCCCTTCCAGGAGTCAGGAAGTTAATGTGCACTGTGTTTCTGGATCAAAAAGTAAACACTGTCAACTAGGCAAGTTTTATGAAGTCTATGTGTAAATCACAATGCTCCCAGGCCTGGGAGCTTTTGTATTTGTGACTCTTGAACTGTACTGCTATCTGTAGAAAGACTCCAACCACGGACCCTTTATCTAAGTCAATGGCAATTTCACAAGCTAAAATGAGAAAGAATCAAATCCCTGAAAAATAAAAGTTTATGGTAAGTTGGAGGGAAAAATATCTAAACAATGACTTCTGATTAATTACTGTGATTATTAGAGTGCCGTGACACTCTAATATATGATGAAGGAAAATTAAACAAAATGAATATTTCACTTGTAGACAGTCTTAAAAATAAATTCCTAACCTTGAATTCTGTCAGCCTTACATAGCCTTACATAGCCAATGACAGATTTCATTGTTTAAAGACTACTTGGGAATGATTAAGAAAAAGATGATGTAATCTAATATGTGATAAAGACAGATATAATATTCCCTATTGGAAGTCATTCCTATCATGTCATATCAAAGTCTAGCAAAACGTTGAAAGTTAGAAATGTTATCAAGCATTAGCAGGCATTTAAAGAACGTCTCTTGAATATTTCTAGCATAAAAAAGTATTTCATGTGATGTAAATGAATGGTAATTTTCTGACTTTAAAAGAGAGTCATGCCAGTACATTCCAGCATTCTGGACCCAATTCTGCAAACATGGAGATGCTTTCAATTTGCTCTGCCTGCCTTCCCGCCTTAGATGGCTGCGATTGCAGCGAAATTAATCCATTTAAAAATCTGCGGCTTAAACTTAAGGATTTTCAGTTTTTCCCCCTTCTCTCTCTCTCTCTCTTCTCTTTTTTTTCTTAGAATATCAATAAGTTCCAATTGAAGAGCGGATTCTTTTGCAATTCAGGCATGTGCCGGCGATAACGGGCGAGTTGGCATGAAGAGAGGCAGAGATGGATTAATTATGCAGAGAACATGGAAATTCTGCTTATCATCGGCTAGCAAAGGAGCCCGGCTCACATAATCAGCAAACGAAGGGAGAGGAAAAAATAACAATGCAGTGGCACCTTCCAGCCCATCATCAGGGTTTTTTCTACCCCCTTGTAATTAAAAAATAACATACACTTATAGCCCTATCTCCTGTGCAGGCAAGGAGTGGATGTCCACAAAATAATTGCACTGGGATATTAGAGCTGGCACTACTGGCTGACCAGTCCTGCCTGCTCTCCTGCTCACCCTTTTTCTCTTCTGGCCTCTCAAGGCACTAGGCTTCTGAGACCAGTCTGATCAGGTGATGTCTCAGATGACATTCAAGCTCCAGTTCCAAAAATCCCGATTGGTACCTTATCATGGTCAAAGCAAACATACATACATATGTGATAAATATTTGCTGGGCTGACTCTGGGGAAAGCTTTGGAACCGATCACCTGTGGGGTGTCCGAATAGTTTCTCTTTCTCTTTTTTCTCTTTTTCTCTTTCTTTCCTTCTTTCCTTCTTTCTTTTTCTTTTCTTTCTTTCTTTCCTTTTTTCCTTCTTTCCTTCTTTCTTTTTCTCTTTCTTTCTTTCTTTCCTTTTCTCTAGTTCTCTTTCTTTCTTTCTTTTCTCTCTTTCCTTCTTTCTTTCTTTCTTTCTTTCTTTCTTTCTCTTTTATGTCTTTCTCTCTTCCTCCCTCCCTCCCTCCCTCCCACCCTCCTTCTTTCCTTCCTTCCTTCCTTATGATGAAACATCTAGCGACTCTTCATTCTGCAATGTGGCTGATATAAATGGTGTGCCGGGAAGCAGTCATGCTCTTTTCTGAAATCATGTCATTTATTTGCAACTTTTTGTTTCTCTCCCCTTTGCCAACTGTTTTTTTTTATAGACTCACATATCTACAATTAGCGAGTGACATGCTTATGCTTGCAAATAGAATTCAGAATTCTGCATTATCAATGAATAACAGGACAGTTCCAAGCTTTGCAGTCCTCTAAATGCCAAGATACTCCCAATAAACCCAGTTTATTGCTTCAAAGAGAATCATATTGAAGCTTACTTTTGTATCAATGTGTTCCCCAATTCTGTGAATTAGGCTACTAACATTCTTTTAAATGATGATCATCCAGAATGTATGACATTGAGCTGGGTTTTCCTGTTCTAATCAAACCCAAATAATTTGATCTAATTAAGGACATAAGCCCAAAGAAACTCTCTGACCATAACAGTGGCTAGTCCTTCCAAAGTTATTGGTGAGCAACAAGAACAGAAACATAAAAATAATCTGGAAAGACAAAAATTATGCAACCTATGAAGGAAAGCTGTTGTTCCAAGGTGCAGTAAACCAGAATTAGAAGCTGGCAGGCTGGAGGAATGTAATTTATTCATAGAGTTCCATCAAAACAGGGAACCAGTACGGGGCGCAGTTTACACGCTTGTAGAAATGTCTTAAGACACAGTGAAGGTAACAGACTGATTTAAAAAAAAATAATTATTTCCATGTCTGTGCATATGGACACACACATATTGAAGACATACGAATCACAAAGAAAACAAAGACTAAGGACAGGGATCAATTAAATGTTTGGGAATATTTGTACTAACTGATGGCTAGTTTCTCATAGTGAAAAGAACATCAAATAGAAAAAATATGCACAAATAGGAATGAGAGTTAAAGGTAAAGAAAGTCACCAAAATAGGAAATCCTGGTAAAGAGAACAAGAACATAAAGAATATGGAGAAAATGATCATTGTGCCAGTAAAAACCGTTCATTTTTATGTTTACTTATATTGTAGATGCATACATAAGTAGACAGTATGCAAATTAAATGTACATAGAGAAAGAAACACAGAGAAAACAATTTGAATATGCATCTAAAAGTGCAATTTCAGGGGCTGGAGAGGTGGCTCAAGGGTTAAGCCTCTGCCTTGCAGGCGGAAGGTCCTGAGTTCGGATCCTAGACCCCATGTATAGACGCCTGGTGGAAGCAGGGGCGGCCTGCATTTCTGGTCCTGGTAGGGCAGAGCCTGTGACTCCCAGGGCAGAGTAAACAAGGAGGAGGTGGAGGCGGTCCATGGTGGTTCCCGAATTCACCTGTGGTTCTACACACACATACACACACACACATACATACATACACGTGCACACACACACACACAATTGAATAAATAATAAAAAAGTGCAATTTCAGAAAGAGACCAGTTTTGCAGAGGAGAATATGATTTCCCAATGATCTTGGAACAGAGCCACACCAACTAGGGGTATGCAGTGGGGATAATTTGAATGTTTCATTACCATTGAATTCCTACCTCCTTCAAATGGTTTGTGTATCTCTTTGCGTTTATGTCTTCTTTCTAAAGATGTTCCTCTGAGTTTACTTTGAACAATTATCAGGACGAATCTGGTAATGTACATACAATTCGCCAAAGTAGTCAGAGAGTGTCAAAGGACCTTACATGTCCCTTGCAAAAATAAACTGCTAGACACTTGGAATCTTCAGAAACTATTATTCCTCTGGAATTAAAGTTACAAAAAGACAAGTCAGTCAGATACTAGAAAACAATTTTCTACATTTATACCTGATAGCAAAGCATCTTCTCACTTCATATCCAGAGCACTGTTGCTGTTGTAGATGTTTTCCTGCTGTATGGCACAGTGTTATAACTCAGGCTACACAACAGAATTCTCTGGAGATCTTTCCAAAAATAGTTATATGGGCCTGGATTGATGGCCCAGGGCTAAGACTCTACCTCACATGCAGAAGGTCCTGAGTTTGGATCTCAGATCCCACATTAAAAGAAAAAGATGAGGCAAAAATGGCAATAGTCAGGACAATCAACTCTGATAGGCAGAGCCCAGGAAACTCCAGAGCAAACCAAAAAGGAGATAGAAACAATACAGGATCATTCCCAAAGTTACTCTTGGGCCTCCACAACTGTATACAGTGTCCTCTGATACACCACACATGCACACACACACACACACACACACACACACACACACACACACACACACAGGCACCCATGCACACAGGCAAGAAAAAAAAAATTATTCCCGAGTACCAACATAGAAAAACTCTTATTAACAGATTTGGAACAAAGATAGGGATACGGATAGATTCTAGATAAATGATTGATAAAGATGGATGATAAACATGATAGACAACATTTAGATAAAGATGAAGATGGAGGTTGAGATGAAGGAGATGGATCTTTAAGTTCTCAGGTGATTCCAATGTGCACTTGGACCTAGTGACCAGCCTCTGGAAGCTCATTCACTGCCCTGCAATAAATAGAGCTGAAATCTACCTAAGGACTCAGATATCCTCAAGAAGAGGGCAGGCACAAGTGACAAGCAATTTCATGCAGCACAATGCAAGAAACATGTAGCTAATTCTTTATTGGATAGTTGTTCCAGAATCTAATGTGATGACAGTTACACAGGCGGCTTTCAAAAATACTATTTTGCCTGAAGATTTTTTCCCATTATGTTTATTTTTTTCCCAATCATACAAACTTAATAGGTACCCCAGTCCCCTCCCTCCTTCCACCCCTTCCCAGTCCCCCTTGCACCCTCCCCCCTATTCCCCTTCCTTTCACCCCCTCCCTCCCTTTCTCCCAGTGCCCCCCTTTTCCCCTCCCATTCCCTGAAGCATCCTTTAGTGTGAATATTAAACTTCCCTCTACATCCTCCACTCTAAAGAGGTGTAAGGACTCAGTAGGATTGCCCAGAGCCCTTTCTTGTGCTCCCCTTTAGCAATGGGGACACTGTTGTGACTGTTAATCCCTTGTCTCTAAGGATCCTAGTGCCTGTGATCCATGCTAGACTTTGGAGGGTCATTGACATGTCAGTCATTGTGCAGGTCATGCAAAGTCCAATTATGGCTACTGCGGCCCTAACTTGTGTGGAGTATCTTGTGTATCGTTGTTCCTCCCCATCTTTAGGCTCTTACAATTTTACTGCCCTCTCTTCTGGAAATTTCCCTGAGCTTTAGGATGGGGAGAGATTTGGTTGGTCTGGTTCCAGGCGATTGCCTGAAGATTGAAGCAAAAATAAGCCAGAACAACAAAGACCTTTATGCCCACCTATGATCACGGCCACCTTCTCCATAACCATACTGTGACCCCTACATGTTGACATTTTGGGGTTTTTCTGTGGGTTTTCCAAAAACCTGTGCTCTATTAGGATATAGCTTTACTACATATCTATGATCTTTTTTATTTACTGAAAACATGTCTTAACATCTTTTACAAGAGAAGGTAGATAATAGAATTCTCAGTAACTTTAACTGTAAATGGATTTATAATCTATCCATGATGAAAATTATTTTCATCATGAAGCAGAACCCTCATTATCGTTGCAATTTTAATATTATCAACTCCAAAGTGTCTTGGTGATGGATAATATAGACAGTAGAACCCTATATTACAGTAATTAAATTGAAAATGAATCAGCTATTCTTATGTGTCTCAGCACAGCACCTGACTATTTGAAAACAATTTTCTTTGCATGCCTTCTAATGCCAGACAGTACTTGGACCTGCTCCCGGATTATTCTGGGTCACAAAGTTGCTACTGAATCAGAGTACATTAGTGCTTTGTCAAGATGATCATTTTCTCCACTGAAGTTCATACTCTCTAGAGTGACCTACAATCTAAGGGGAACTCAGGCTAGGATTAGGAACATTTGAACAAACTATGAAGGCTAAAATTGCCTTTGTTGCTAGTGAACCTCATTGACCTCATATGAGACCCATTCTCTAGAAAACTACTGACTACCCAAGAGCAGCTGCCTGACTTTGTAGATGATGAGATGATGTCTGTCTTCTGCTCAGGACCAGGATGCAAAGCATGATCCTCATTCATGGACTTCTTGTCCTTTAAAGGAAGTGTCTCTCTTCTTAAATTCAGTTAAATAAACTTGTCCTACGTTCCTACTGTTTTCCTTCATTTTCCTAGTCAGGACTCTAAAGAAAGGCACATTTCTTGACTGCAGAAGGAATTCATCCTCCTACGTGCCCGTGCCCACATGCTGTTTTATGGCCCCTCTTGCAATCCTTTGTGTTAACCAGACTCCCCTTTACCAATGCTTCGCCCCACTAAGCTTCCCATACACATTATGGGAGGGGAAAAATAGTGCAAAAAAAAAAAAAAAAAAGAATTCTTCCATAGTTGACTCATTTGCAGATTTCACCAGGCTTGCAAAAAGCACACCTGTTGTGCTGTCTGGATTTCCTTTTCTGATCATAGGCTTTTGACAAAGAGGGGGGAAAAGAAAGATTTTTATCAAGCGCTCTTCACCGGACAATGAATTTTCTTCACCATTTGAATGTATCTGTGGAATGCCTGAGTGATTCATTACAGCAGATTCTGAAGTATGACAATGGGCCGCAGAAATGACTGATGGTATCTCTTTCCTGATTTCATTTCCCTGATCCTCTTCATCCCTTGGCCTGTGTACCTCGATTAATTAGAAACCAGGGATTTTCACTCATCAGCTGATGGGTTTCATGCTCCACTCTGTCACAAATCTGCTGCCCGCACTATCTCTCTTTCAGCGGCTGGCTGCTTTAAAAACTTTCCCTTGCCTTTTTTTTTTATTTCCTTCCCACCCCCCCCTTTTTGAAGCAGTGCTTTGTGACTACAGGTTTAGGTCTTTTAAAGATTCAGACTTTTAAAAAAAAATAAAAAAGATTCAAAATCTCTGATTAAGTTAATCCTCATCCAAATGATACTTGTCCAAAAATGAACTTTTTGAAGAGATAATAATATAAACGTTTCATGGTTCTCAGCTCTCTAAGTCTTTTATTCAAGGGGCAACAATCAAAGTAGTAGGAAAGACTGGGAATATACATAAATACAGATTTTTGATGTGAATAAAAAAGCATTTACTTTCATGTCTCATGTGTTTTGGAGGTACCTCTACTATATGTCTCAACTCAATTGCATTCAAATTCCAGTGGAATAAGCCATGTTATAATAGCTTCCTGAAATAAATCATTGAACTATTATTGTTTCTGGAGGAAACATTCTATAATTGAAATATATTCTCCCTTTGGGTATATAGCAAATTAAATCACATGACAACATAATCCTTGAGGAAGCAAATCACAATTAAGTAGGATTTCAAACACTGGATATTTTGTTCTGACACTCTCCCCCTGAGTTCTAAAATAATGTATGATTCAAAGGTGAAAGCACATAAATTATTGATACCAAAGAAAAGTGTCATGCATTAAGGTTATTTACTGGAATATTTTTTCCACATTAACTCTGGATAGCAGTTTCTAAGATATCAAATGCCTAGACTAGAGGAGACAATTTGGTGAGAAGAAATTGTCTACATTGCCACAGAGTTTTGCAACACTAAAATACAGGCTTTCAGAGATTTACTTCTACATGTCAGTTTTACAAGAGTTTTGGAAATTAGAAATAAGGGGACAAAAGAATCCATTGCCCTCTGGGGATCCAGTCATCTTCAATCACCGAAACAAACAACAACAACAACAACAAAACCACTCCTACCTGACCATCAAGAGTGACTCCTAGAGTCCCCCTGTTATTCTGAAAGAAGTTGCCATTCAACTTAGCAAATCTTTGGTTTTAGTTGAAGACAAAGCAAACTATGCCACCAGGAAATATCACTATGCTTATATTCTAGAACAATGAGGGGAAATACACCCAACTACTCCATCCAATCATGGTGACACTTTTTTTTCCTTATGCTGCAATACAAATGATTCCTATTGCCAAAAAATACACATTGTATGCCTCCATTTATGTAAAACTCCAGAAGTGAAACTCTGGATATACAACAGGTGTTTGGATAAACTCACTTCAAAGACAGAGTAGGCTGTTGAGGTAATTTAAAAATATCTGAAACTGGATTGGGTGTTGGTTATGTGAGTGAACACATTCGTTAAAAAGCAAAGGGTACCCTTAATTGGATGTTTTTTAATTGAAAATAACACCTCAAGTAAATAAGTATGTAATGAAAATAATGATTTCTTCAAATGAATATTTTGGGTTGACAGGTACTTGTGACTCTTACCTTTAAAAACAGAACAAATCACTATGGTCTTTGTCATAGTTAGGTACAGGTGTCAACTTGATAATTGAGGGTTTGGTTTGAACTCTGAGCACATTTGGAGATAATTGACAGCTGAGTTAAGCCCATATTGAACCTGCAGGAGATTTTCCAGTTGATGGGGCAGATCCAAACCATGGTAGGTGGGACTACTCCTTAGATAGGCGAATAAAAGAGAGATGGTTGAAGAAGTCGGCATCCTTATGCTGCTCTTGCAAGTAAGGATTGTCTCTCTCTCAGCCCTGGTGTTGGTGTGAGCTCTTGCATCAAGCTGGACTAAGAACTACAACTAGACTATCATAAGAGAATAAGCCCCTTGTTCCCTTAAGCCGTTTGATGGTGATTTTATCAGCAACCATGCAGGCTTACTGCAACAGCCTCATAACTGCATTTCCAATGCACCTTAAAGGATCTACTCTTCTGCAGCAGTGTAGCAAGCCTGAGCTGGGAACAGCTGGAAAGTATTTTATTTGACAACAACACAAGTATACTGATAACCTGGAGTACTGGGGCCATCTGTAAATTTCCCTAATTTGTTTTATCTTTCCCTAAAACTCCCAATATTATAATAACCCACCTGCTTCCAGGTACCTGCTAATGTCAGGCACTGGGATGAATAGTCAGGAGGAGGGAGTAGGAGGTGGCCCAGCATGGGCATCGTAAGTCAGCGAACTGTGGTGTTGCTTCTGAAGGACCCATAGCCTTCACCTTCTCAGTGTTTATTTGTGATATTCCATAGAGTTCATCGATTTAGATGGTATGTGCTTTCCATATACTTGAAAATAGAAGTTTAGTCTCTTTCTTAGAATAAATGTTTCTATATCTCTATTTTTTTCTTTCTTTCTTTCTTTTTCTTTCTTTCTTTTCTCTTCTCTCTCTCTCTCTCTCTCTCTCTCTCTCTCTCTCTCTCTCTCTCTCTCTCTCTCCAAAATAATTTTCTTAATCTATAATTTGGGTCTCATTGGCTTGAGAATCTGGAAGGTGTTTTGTTTATTACACCCAGTTAAAGGTGAAGAGTAGGGGAGCATTCTCAGAGTAATTACAGCCAGCGATTTCACTGATCTTTGTTGCCTAACAAGCAAGCATAAATCGGAACAAGATATGCCCTCAAGTGACAATTTCTGAGAGAAATAAGAAGACTGTGCTTTATTCTTTCCACACCTATTAAAGTAACTACTTGGTACATGATAGACTTATGTCTTTCCCTGTGCCTATGAAAATCTGCATTTTCTACTTGAAATCCTAGTTACTTTTTAGACTGTTTATTTCACACAAAGAAGTATGCTAAATAGATACCTGGATCACCTTCATGGTAGTTTTGTAACAACTTCCACAGAGGTGTTAACCAAAGTTGGGTACTATACATAAGAAATAAGGTAGGCACCACTGAAGAATTTCCCTTTTTTAGCCAATGAGAGATCTTATTTTTTTCATTACACAGTTTCTGGTATAAATACGTCACCTTGTATGAAATCAGAATTCTTGGCCAGTTTCAGAAGCTTTTCTAATTTAGCATCTCCAAGTCTTTTCAGCCTCCTCAAAACAGGGCTGACTTATGTTGCTTGACTATGAGGGCTTCTTCAGTTCTTTATAGATTCACATTGCTCAGCACATCTGATCCCTGCTCTTACATTTTGTTGAAACAATGTAAATGCAATTCATTCAAATAATGTTGGTCTTCACTCAGCCTTTGAATCCATATTCATTAATTTTAGACTCTGCATCGAGTTCATGTTTCTCTGTTCTTCCTAGGTTCATGCTCATTCCTTTCATTCTTTTGCCATAGCAACTCATTCTCAGTCCTCATTATTAATCATTATATTAAAATTGATTTTTCTAAATGCATTTTTATCAAAACTTTAATCAATGGCCAGTTTATATTCTATATTAGATGACTTGCGAGTCCAAGATGTAAGAAACTCTTGGTCATTTCACCCAGTATGTCACTTTAATTGAATGGTATTGTCTCAAAGACCATCAGTTAATACATATTGATTTTCATCCCACATAGATTATTGTAATCTGAGTTTAGGAAATAAGACTTTGCTCTTATCCAACATCTAGGGGCTCCTAGCTCCATGCAAGATAAAGGAAATGTGTAATAACTTTGTCTATTGATCAAATTATCTTCTAAATTCTAAGAACGTATCGGGAAGTTTACCATATTGAAAAAATAAATTCAAAATTGAACACTGAAGATGACCCTTCTATTAATTACCATATTCACTCTCATACTTCTCTGATGTGTTCACTGTAAGTTGGAGAACGGGAATCTTGCCAGCATCTGGATTTTCCACCTTTGGTAACCCTCATTAATCTTTGTGATTGTGGTCACCATTTACTAGGAGCATCTGAAATTACACCACGATTACTAAGAATATTAATTGGAAACTAGATTTTTTTTTCCTTTCTTTCTCTTTGTTCATAAGATAGTACTTAATAGTAGCAGGAATGCTTTGGGATATAGCATCAGTTTCTCAGTAAAGGATCAAAAAAAAACTAGAATAAAGAAATGTATAAGAAATCAAAGGGAAACATTTATATTCTTGTATAAAGAAAAAAAATCCATACTAACCATTATAACTTTGACAAAGCTCTGTGCTGTAGAAAAAGAAGAGAAAGATGTTACCACTTCAGCATGTAGAACTCACTCCCACAAAGTAACAGATTTGTTGGAGACCACCTCAGACAACCCACCAATGCAACATAGATCTAAAGAAGAGGGTGTTGTATATAACAACTTGGCTGTGATGAAAGGACAGATTCATACTTTTATTTCAATTTCCCTCTCTCCAGTCAGTGGAAAGCTAACATTGAAGCTTTTATTTACCTTTTCTCAGGCTTGCCTGATGAGGACATTATGTTCTCCTTAAGATAGCTGCTAATGTTGCTTCTGAGGAAGAAAGGACTAGTGAGAAGTGATAAGCATGATAATGACAAAAATATTTGCTTTTATCTTTTACATTTTCCAGTATGTTTTTGGAAAATATGAAGGAAAGGAAAAAAAATACTTTTATCCTTCTAAAACAGGATTTTGGCTCATTGTTGTAGCTGTGTACACATATTTGTACCCTCTATTTGTTTTTTGACCAAAGAATAATAATTCATTTCTATTTCCATTTTTTTAAATGAAAGCATCTACTGAACTCTGGGAGTTTCCCAGCAGAAAGAAAAGCAAATCGATCCTGAAACCACAAGTCTTAGGCTTCTGTATTCCTTCTTCCTGTGACATAAGTGCTTCCATTCTCCAGCTTACCTGGAATCCTTCTTAATTTCCCATTGGGATCTATATGCCACATGGTACAATACAGCTGGAAATGGTGGCTTATGAAGAGTAGAGACTTAAGGTTGGTGTAGAAGGAGAAAGAGACTCAAGTTTAGATGTAGGAGAATTGATTTCAGGGACAAAAATTGATTCTGGCAAGTGACACCTAAGATGCAAGGAACATTGTCTCAGGGATTCCTGGATTATAGAAAGTGAATGCATAAAAGAGTTTAAAATTCAGAGGCAACAGAATGGAACCACAATCTGACATCAACATTACTTATCATTCTCTAAGATGTCATCAAAAAACACAATTCTTTTGTGTGAAGGAGGAAGGGGAGTGGGAAAAAGAGGAAGTGGTTGCTAATCATCACTAATTAACAAGATAGCTTTCTTGAGAACAGTTAAGGCTGATTTCTAAAGTGTTACTTATGCTGTCATGGTGCCCCAGAGCATGGTGAACATTAAATGTATATTTATTTTAATGGAATAATAAATAACTCAATAAATACATCACTAACCAGTTGGCAAAATGTGATCTGGGACTCTTCATTAAAGAAACCACCTTATATGCTGAGAAAAGGGACATTGGGGCTCAGTCCTAAGCAGACATTTATACTACCTATCACAAGGCTTGGAGAACACTGTGGAAAAAAGGTTAGAAGAACACAATATCTAGATGATAAGAGAGTAGAGTCATGTGATGTCATTCTCTAAGCAGGGCACAACCATGAATTCACATCTGCTAGGGTTCCCTGTCCCACAAAAATGTTCTTGTCTACAGATAGCAAAGACACCCAGTGAGCGACTTTTTTTTGTTCAACTAGTGACTACTGATAAGATTCTGGGAAAGGAGCGGTCACTGACTTCAGTCTAATACACAGATGTCCCTGGTTGAACTTAGTCAGTGGGTCACAAAAAAAGCAAGGGAAAACAAAACAAAATCTGGTCATGAATGTGAGAAAGGTATTCACAAAAAGAGGGTGAAAATGGATAGTAGGGAGAAGAAAGAATTGGAGGGGAGTGGTTGATATGCATGACATCAAAGAGCAAATCTAACAAATAAAAATATTAATAATAAATTAAAAATAACTTGAAAAGAAAAAAATCAGTAAAAAGCAGAGTGCAGGAGTTGATTGATGGATGTTCAAAAGGAAAAGGAGCAGATGGGTAATATCTAGGAGTCTTTTAGTAGGAAGTAAGGGTTTAGACATTGGAGCATCAATCCAGGAGGGAAGGAAAAGTAGACAGGCCTAGGATTCAGGAGAACTCAAGGACTGAAATTTGCTCCAAATTAGTTGTAGAGTTGGGAACACAGCAAGACATCTGCATCATAATTAGAACTTGGGACAGAAGCTGAAATCCAGCTTCAGCTCTCTTCCCAAGTCACAAGCTTTTTCTAAGTTCGTGCTTTTGTTTAAAAAATTTTAAGTGGAAGTAAATCAAAACTGGGTACAAGAATGTTTTAAAATCAAAGGAGAGACTTAGGGGAGTTCTTTAAGAGACTTAGATTAAAAATTTTGAAAATCACTGATACAAATGGTTATCTGTTACCCCCATCGCCACAAATTTACATTTATCATAAGTGAGAGAAATCAATTAACTTATTCAATAAACTGCATGATCACACAAAGAAAAATATTCCTTACCAGAGTGCCATGAAATGTGAAGGTACTTTCTAGTGTATTCCTTCAGTATTTAGTGTGAAAATTAAAATTATTATGCTTTTACTTAATTGATGTCTACTCAGAGTTTATATACAATCATGAAAAAATAAACTACATAAAAGTAAGTATGGTTTAACTCATTCCTCTAGTATCAATAAAAAGGATGTTGAATAAGTGACTTGTACATGATTATTGAAATATGTCACCCATAAATTGTATAAAAATTTAATTTTTGTGCACAAGTTGAATCACATGTTTGTAATTTGCTTCCTAATAATATTTTTAAGGTTTATATGAGGGCACTTACTGACATATAGATAACCCTTATATCACTGGGTTGCAAACCTTTTCATTTTTATATAAATTACTCAAAAATAAACATTCATTTATCTGTTATCTATGCTTACCTATATGAGTATGGTTGTAAGATTTTAAGAGTGAAATTTAAGAATGAAATTATTGGACTCAAAAGATATAAATTACTCATGGGTATCACAACAAATAATAATATTTTTGTTTCTACTTAATGTGCAGTGTAAAATAAAAAAATACATTCTTTTTGACATTTATAAGTGTTAGTTCTTTTGAAAGCATTGACCTAGAACATTAAACTGGGACAGTGATAACTGATTAACATATATGACATCCTTCTTAAGATAACATCTATGTTAAGATAACATAAGAAATTTTAAAACCCATTTCATAACTGCAGAGAACAAACAAACAGAGGAAATGGACAATAAAAAAATCTCTGAAAGAACCAAATTATTTGTAGCTGTACTCATCTTTGAAGGCTAATGTTCTCTGTCAGTCAAAGGAAAACAATAGCTTTCATTTAGTTCTCGAAATCTTTGTCTTTCCCAGGGTTGGATAAGTACACAAATCTAAGGTACTGTAGGACAAGAGAGCAATCTTGTGGCTAAAGAGATAAGAAGCAAGAGAAGGCAAAGATAGCTTGAGTCATCATCTCTGATGACTTTCCCAAAGTCAGGTGTAGAAACACCCAGACTGGGCTTCCAACAAATGAGGGATCCACCTCTGTTGCATAGAAAAGGCTCTGTTGCACACGGCCACATAAAAACAAAATGCTCCTTGTTTTGTTTTGGTTTTCCCCTATTTTCTTCTAGAATGAAAAGAATGATGGTGTCACACTGACAGATCAGGATGTCCCAGGTCAAAGAACAGCATTTTCTTGATAGGGGACAACAGCAGGGATCTTGGCAGCGGTGACATAAAGCTCCTAGCATGGATCTGCAATCTGCAGCCATGGGGCGGGCAAGGTGGTATGCATGTCAAGGACAAAGGGCACAGGTGAACGTTTGTGTCCTGCCATTAGCAGATCGCCTTTGGTTTGTACGGAGAAGCATAGGGTGCAGTGCTTAGACTGCTCCAGATTCACCGTTGATTTCCATCTGGATGGTTACTATGTTTAATCTTCATTGTCAGTCTCAACTGGAGTGAAAATCACCCAGAAAACATACCTCTCGACCTTTGAAAACATTCTAGACCTTTGAGAATGTTCTGGATAGGATTATCTGAAGAGAGAAGATTCATTCTGAGTAAGGGCAATACCATTCCATGGGCTAAGAGCCCAGACTTTATAAAAGATGGGGTGAGGTGAATGAATGAACAACAGTTTTAATCCTCTCTGCTTCCTTGTCTGACAGATTTCAGCAAGCAGTCTTGTGCTCCTGTAACCTCAGCTATGAGCTGCTCCTACCACCATGCCTTCCCCACCACAATAGTCTGTACTTGAAACATGAACCAAAATAAACCTTTCTCACTTAAATTGCCTTTTAACAAGGTATTTGGTCATAGAAACGAGAAAAGTAACTAATTCACTGATTAACAAATTGCATATAGTCATTTATGTAGGCTGGATTTGAGAAATAAGTTGTATACAATAACATATATTACACACGTGTATTCCTTACCAACCATATTTTGAATTTTGGCTTTTTTCTTTTTTTCAGTGCTGGGGACTCACCCAGAGTCTTCCATTTGCTAGGCAAGCACTTTGTCACTGTCAACCCTTCCAACCATATTTTTAGAATTTACATAGTACAAACTTTATATATGACAGCTCAGGAGTATAAAAGGGTTTGCATGCTATATTTTTGTTATTTTTTTCATTTGCTGAATAATAGCTGTGCAATTATTTGCTTTGAATGGAAATATTTCCCCCCTGGAGAGAAGAGGAAGGGAGATTCATAGGACTCAAGAATATAATGAAACTTACAGAATTTACAAAATTTATGAGAACTCTTCCCTCCTTCAGATATATAAGGATTTCCTGAGGGAGAGAAGACTTCCCTGGAGCTGCCTGCAAGTTACGCAGGGAGCTGCAGCAATACAGCTTGCATGAAGCATCACTCATTCCATGGTGGGCTTTTCAGTGATACAACATCCTTTCAGTCACCCATGATCCTGTAAGTAACCTCAATAAAACCATTAGTTCATCAAGCAGACCCAGGGGAAACTATTGCATTGGCCTATCATTGGTGCATTATTTAGGGTGAAGACACAGTTGCTCATGACACACTAAAAAAGTTATTCAAAAAGTCCAATCCAAGGCTTGTGTGTACTAGACACATAACCACATGTTACCTATGATCCATTCCATTGGCTTTTGTGTATGAGTTCTTAAGAGAATTCACTAACATTGACCTTAGTTTTTCATTCCAGGTGTCAGAGAAAATAATGGAGGAACTTTCACAGTGATCAGAATGCTAGGTCCAGAAAAACGTATCATTAGAAAGTACATTAATTTATGAAGAACATTATTGATGCGTTTGAAAATGGAAGAAGGAAAAAAGGGATGCTAAAAATATTTAGTACTATCCAAAATCAATCCATTGTTAAGGAGCACTTGCCAGAAGTGAAAATGAGTAGCCTGGATAAGATAACTGATTGATTACTAATCATTAATTACATCTCTCTATAACACACACACATACATACACACACACATACAAACACACACACATGTATAGAGCATTTGCTCTTTCAGACTGTCTTTTGGGAATGTTGTACCTTGAGTGTTAACTGGTTCTGCTTCTCAGGACTTACTCTTATTTGTTATATGCTTTTAGAAACTAGAATCTTGATGAACCAGGGTCTCTTTGATCTTTTGTGCCCTTGCCTATCCTTTTTTTTTGAAATCTGCCTTTCATTTCTCAATCTAAGTAGTTTCAGACAACCCTCCAATCAACCAGCAACAAATTCAAATATAATTATGACAAATGCAGGTTCTGGAAGCCCTGCCTGGTAATTGACATCGAAAGAGACTTACAGCTTCTTACAGAATCAAGACTATTGTAATGGGGCATATATTGTAATACTAACTCCATAATTGTCCACTTCAGTTCACAAATGAGGGAGGCACGGCACAAACTGAATTTGCTGTCAGTAAAAATGTGTTGTTACTCACTCTACAAAATTTACATAAAGGTAAGTTCTTCAGCCTGCCCAATATTGTAAAAAGTATCAGATGCTATGGATATAGTTTTCATCTAGTCTAGAATATCTGTAACTTTAAGTGAACCCTGCTTCTCCCCTCGCAAGGCACAATGTTGCAGAACCTGGGTGATACTTTCTGAGCATTGTCCTGTACCGAGAGAGAGTGCATCATTATTTTCTGTGAACAGACAAAGCTGTTGCTTATTGTTAAATGTTTCAAAGCATCTAAATTCTATCCCAATTTAAATATAAGCTTTCATTTTAATGGTCTGTTGCATCTAAAATTACAGAAAAATCACTCCAAATTATTCCAGTGGTCCTTTTACGTTGCCTTCTTTTTGTTCATGGTTACAAATCATGGTTCTTGTATAAACAGCTTTTCCTTTTTTGTCTGCATGATATACTTTTTTATTTCCTTCTGTATTATCCATTTGTGAATTGCTTCCAGAATCTCTGAAATTTCGTAAATTCTCCATGATGACCTTTTTCTTTCAAGTATAAGTATGAGGTTATTAAGGGAGAGTTTCCGGACACCGGGCAAGGGTTGAGAATAAGGAGGCACCCTGTTTCACATGTTGCTAGACAAAGGAGACCTGAATGGGAAATAAGTTTTGTATCTAACAAGATGATCAGCTTTTAC
The DNA here is from genome assembly GCA_023101885.1 of Typhlomys cinereus. Classification (NCBI taxonomy): domain Eukaryota; kingdom Metazoa; phylum Chordata; class Mammalia; order Rodentia; family Platacanthomyidae; genus Typhlomys; species Typhlomys cinereus. The sequence goes on from JALPQD010000487.1 coordinate 1,071,072, forward strand.
CATGTTGACCTCTAGTCTTTGGGGCTTTCTCACAGGAAGTTAAACACCTACAATCCTTACAATAAAATGTGCCTGTCTGACTTGAAGGTCACATTGGAAGGTAAACCACCAGGAGTGCTTCAAGAACCTTGTTATGACACAATTGTATTTGTAACACACATCTGTGCACCACCAGCACCCTGCTTTGGCAACTTCCTGCCTTTCATACTGGGACCCATCAAAAGCCTCTCTGCAGATCTGATCCAGTTGTAGTTTGATGCAGTAAAAGTGTAGAGAAATGGGACATTTTCGTGGCTGGTGCTGCACAGAAAAACATCACCTTGTTTTCTTTAACTGTTGTCTATTTATTTCCCAGCCAGTCTCAGAAAATGGGATGGCTCCTTACTGCTCACACACAATATACAAGCTTGTTTCCAAAGAGCAGAGAAAATTGACTAAGATCCATGGTTAGATGACAGATGGATTCTGTCGCTTTGCCAGAGACATGAAATCGCAGGTGACACCTGATATATGATAACAAAGAGCACCTATCCAGTAATCAGTTCCTGGCCTTCATTTGTGTGATGTCATCAGCACACAGGTGGCTTACCTGAGACTCTGAATAACAGACTGGGCATTGTCAAGGGGCTCACATGGGTCGATCTCATCTCCCCATCTGCGTGATCTTCCATGTGATGAGTTTGGACCAAGGCCATTTCCAACTCTATTTGGGCTTACAAAAAATTATCAGAAGGTTATCTATAGTCCTGTCCTTCTTGCTCTTTTCTTTGTCTTAAAGAAAAGCTCTGAACCTGGTAGGGTAGAGTAATGCCATTATGTGATTGTGATATCAAAACTGGTAGGAATAAAATTATAAGAGTCTCGATATAATCAATAACAAATGTGAGAAACTGAAAATCATCATCCTGGATTGACAATATTCATAGGGCTGAAATGATCAATTTCTAGTTCTACTTATATGTCAGATAAAAATACATTTGTCACACAATTCTTTACAATATTCCCAGGCTGTGATATTATTCAGGTGTTTTAGGGGGATCTGATAATGTATTATTGTATTGTTTGTTTCTAACTGTTCAGCTGCAGCATCCAAACTGTTGTACTCCAGTTTTATTACTCACTGTCTTTTGCTGTACATAATAGCTCATATACCATACTAAATTGCCTTCATCAGTGCTGATTTCTAATAATCAAGAACATCTCTTCTGGTAGTAAATGCACAAAGTATCATGCATTACAAAGAATTAAAGTTAATTAAATTATGTAGCACAAGTTATAATGGCTGCTACTCTATTGTTTTAGCTTATATTAGCCTTATTTTAGTTTTACCCAATAGATTAGTATAAAATTATAAAATAAGATGCACCATGGTTCTCAAATGTGGCATTTGGGAACAGTCACTTGCAGTGTTCAAAATATACTACAAATTTCCTGGTTTATATGAAGCAAACAACATCTTCTAGATTGAGTACATTAGAAAATGTGCTGCAATTAAACCAAAGTTTAAATTTGGCAACACATTGCTTCATATGCTTAAGCATCTTGCATGGGTAAAGAAAGATACATTTTAAAAAATATTTAACAATTTCAGTCACATATACATACCCACACATAAATACAATAAAATAAACTAATACAGCATTTAAAATTTTAATTTCTCCATTTTATTCAGTAATATTCAGTGTATGAGATAACCTTAACAATTTTATTACATTATTTTAAAATGGTTTGTAGAGATGATATTTGATGCTTGAAATGATTTCTGTCATATTGCCTTATTTTGGTCAACCATGACAAATTAGGATATTTTTGTTAATTACCTGCTTATATATTTGCATAAATAGCACTGAATTTGGAAATTCAGTAATGGCACAAAGCAATAGACTTTATGCTCCAGAAGAAAATAAACAAAAATGTCCAGTATAATACTAAGGGAAAAGAAATCTCTTACTAGCAATATAAAAATGATGTGTTTTGCTGTCGTTGCTTTGAGGAAGAGTCTCATTTGAATAGTCCAGGTTTGTCCTAAGACTCACAAATTGTGTAAGGAAGATTGATCATAAGTTGGCCATTTCTTCTCTGTTTCTTGTATGATGGAACTACACAATATGTCCAGTTTAAAAATGATGCTTTGTTACTGATTTGTTACTTCATCAGGAGTAATATGCCATTGTACTGCTATCAGTATTGAGACCTTCAGTGCTTAATAAATTGGGTACAAATTAAAGATATTGAATAGTATGCTAAGATTATAGGATTCCATAATTGCCTTTATGGTAAATTTGAGTGTACAAAATACAACAGCAAATTTACAAATGAACTTTTAATATATATTCACAGCAGACAGGTTTTTGTGCTCTGTGTTAGGTATTAAGCTTTCTGAATTTTGCAGTCATTTTGTCCCAAAAGCTATCATAAACACATAAAAGTGTATATACAAGCAATCAACATCATGCATGAAGTGTCTATGTCAAATGATACATAATTCGCAGATGAAAAATAGTATATTATGAAAAAATTCAATTTTCTGAAAAAAATCCATAGACAGCTCACATTCTGGTACTAGGAGATTTATACTGGTGTATACAGTTGGATAATGAAACCACAGGATTTCATGTACATAAAACTTGCTATAATTTAGGAGTCTTCTAAATAAGCTTATCAATGTAAATAGTTACAGTAGTTCATGCTGATGAATATGATAAACACTTCTACAAATATTGTCAGTTCATTTTCACCAGAAGATCTATAAAGTATTATATATTAATGTCTGCTGAAATGAGGTATCATGTAATATTGACAAACATAGGATCTGGCTTCCTAGTTATGTAATTTTCAAAAGTGAAATGTTAAGAGCATATTATATAACTTCCTAATGATTTTTCTTACCAGTCTCACGAATCATTCCTAAAATTAAAATCAGTACACTGCATGCAGACTGTTGTGACTCTGATCTAGCACAATACTAAATAAGACAGACCCTCAGGGATGAGATAGTACTTTGCTTGACTGTAAACACATCCTCTGCTTGAATTTCCATCACGTATGTTTCTTAGTAAATTTCAACACTGTTAACCAGTATGAATTTTCAAAACAAATTAATCAGAACCTCATGCACATTTAACATAGGCATGAGCCAATAATCATATTTATTGTTTCATACCTAAATTTTTTCAAACATTTAATTGATTAAATTTCAAATCAATCATTGAAATAAGTGAATAAATAGAAATAGATGTGAATAGATTATTTAGATATTTAATATTTTAAGGACCAGAGCTCAATTTAAAAGAAAAAGAGTTGGAAGATGAAATGAATAAGGTATTTCAGAAAACATTGAGGAAATATATATGCTTTTATGGCAAAATGGGCATCTGATTTAAGATATTTATTTTAAAATGTGTATTTGGTCATTCATTTCTGCTGGAACACAGAATCTGCAAATGAAAATTTAAATATTGCTAGAGAAAGAGCAAAGTAAATTACATGATCTTATTTTCCTTTGCTCATTTTATAGTTGGATGTAGTTCCAAGTTATGTGAGGATATTTTACTTTTCCATGAAAACTGTGCAGCCCATCTGTTTTATTAACCATTGGTCTTGCGAGGACTCCTCAAAACTTACATCCTCCATAAATCCATTGTAGGAGATTAATGATTTGTACTGGACCCAATTAGGATCTCACACTTGAAATTTTAGTTCTAATCCCTTGTTCTTCAACCACAACAAAGATTTTACAATTGATTGCTTTACAATTTGAAAATGATCAGAACTTTTGAATAATTCTTTGATCCTTGAATGGTTCTAGCAATGTTACTGTTATGTAAATCCTTTTTATGTCTTTTTCTTTATTACTGCAGCTTAATTCAGATCTTCCTAAAAAGGACTAATTCTCTTGTTTATTTACATATTGGGATTGAACTCAGGCAAACACTATACCATTGAGTAACACCCCAACTCCAAAATGTGCTTCTTTTTTTGTTTATAATCATAAACATTATTGGGTTTAATAAAGACAGTTTCTTTCAAATGTATCACATACTCTGACCATATTCATCTTAGTCTAAGACATTTTTCCTTTTTAATACAGACAGAAAGAGAGAGAGAGAAGAGAATGCATGTCAACATTCATTGGTGGATGCCAAAGTTCAGCTTTTAGAAATCAGTTCTATATGTCCACTGTACAGAATTTCAGGGACCCAACTCAGGTTGCTAAGTCTACAGGAAAGCTTCTTACCCATCGAGCTTCCTCACTAGCCAAAGATTTTTTTATTCTTTATATTTGTTGATCAAAATACTAAAACCTTTGGTTTTGTTTAGATTTGCTTAAGTACACTCAATGAGTTCTTCATTTCTATACCAGAAATGTGTTCAGCAAGAACCAGCTGATCCCATACCTCTCAGAGCATGTATGGATAGTTAAAACTAACCAGAGAAGGGATTCTTTGTGCATCAGTGGTATTGCCACTGAAATATTTCCTGTAGTACAGCAGGTACTGGGGCAAATGCAAGGGATGCCAGGCTTTGTAGACTCAGCAGTGTGGATGCACAAGAAGCTAATTTTTAACAGCAAAACATTCTACACAACAAATGCCCTAGAAAAATCAGTAGAAAACAAAATGATTCTAAATTATATCTTATTTTTTCCTTACATGCCTTTCATTTTATGGTTGTATGGTCTTTAATTACTCATTTAAATGAATTATATAGATAATAAAAGCTTCAAGATTTAAAGATTAACACTTGCAAAATTTGAAATTAGCAAAATATTTCTCTCTTTTTCTTACTATGACATCTTTAGAAACTTTTTAAAACCATTTCCATGTTCTGATATACGGTTAGAAATTTGGAAGACAAAAGAAAAAATTTTGGATAAACTACATTTTGAACTCTGTTTAGTTATTTTTTCCAACAAAATTTATCAGAAAAAATATCCAATTTGAGTTTGCAAATTGAGATATAGGATGCACTACCACAGAGATGTAAGCTCAATGATAAGTAAAGAGCATTCATACTCATTGAATATCTTATCTCAGTGTTTCAAAAAGTTAGGATGATGGTTTTGCAAGACATTATTCAACGTGCTCTACAGATTTTATTTTTAAGTTGAAAAAGTAGCCTGCAATATGGCAAGGATAATGGTTTCTATATACTCTTAAAGGCAATCAATAACTCTATAAAAAGGCCAAGGAATACATACAAAAATTAGATTGTGTAATGGAATTCAAGACTGAATAAATCATATAGATTTAGTCATATCATAAATATGCATATATTTATTATATGTATTTATAAACAATATGTATTTATTATAAATATATTTATAAATAATATAAATATAATAAATATAATAAATCAAAATAAACAGTATTCAAATATTAATTATTTATAATACAAAAGATGAGCTCTTAGGATAAAGTCAACTCCAGGTCATTCACTAAAATAGCCATAATCTAGTTTGGCTCATCATTCCTAAGGATTTTAATCCTTATCAACTCTTAACACGTTTCACTATCACCTCCACAGGGTAAAGTGTAAACTGGATAGTGTAATATTAGCAATAAGAGCTTCTTAAAAAAACTTTATTTATTTTGTATGTGTGTGTGTCCGTGCACATGTATCAGAGGGCACTTGTGTCCCTGTGGGGCATCAAGAGTGACTTCAGGAATCATCCTGGATTGTTTCTACCTCCTTTTTGTTTTGCTCTGGGATTTCCTATTATCTGCCTACCTGGGCCTGAATAGCAGCCACCCTTACCCCACCCCCGGCATTTCTGCCTGTCATTTTATTTTAATGTGGGACCTGAGATCCGAACTTAGGACTTTCTGCTTCTGAAATAGTCTTGACTGCTGAGCCATCTCTCCAACCCAGCAGTAAGAGCTTTCTAATCAGAAGTGATTATTGTTTTTGACAGCTATCTCATCCATCCATCCATCCATCCATCCATCCATCCATCCATCCATCCATCCATCCATCCAGATATTTTGCTGAAAAGAAATCAGAAGGTATCTCCTTATTTCAAGGAGAGGACGACATGCTATGCTTCTAATGTGTCAATGTTCCCAAACACAGAATAAAGTCAACTCCTGCTGAAGAACAGCACCAATGAGAATACAAAGTGACCTAATTTTGGCACCTGACATGAAACTCTAATTTTTTTTTATTCAATTGTGTGTGTGCGCGCATGTGTGTATGGGTGTGTGTATATGTGTGTGTGTAGAACCACAGACAAATTCGGGAACCACCATGAACCTCCTCCATCTCCTCCTTGTTTACTCTGCCCCGGGATTCACAGGCTCCGCCCTACCAGGACCAGAAACGCAGGCCGCCCCCGCTTCCGCCCGGCGTCTATACCTGGGGTCTAGGATCTGAACTCAGGACCATCCGCCTGCAAGGCAGAGGCTTAACCCCTGAGCCACCTCTCCAGCCCCATGAAATTTTAATTTATACTGCATATTCATAAAAACGTTTTGCCATGATGTAGCCTTTCAATTTTTCAAAACCAAACATATAAATAAGAAGTAAAAATGAAACAAATACCTTAGACTTGTCTCCAAAACAATTTAAATCATTAATTTATTTAATAACCTGTGTTCTTTGTGTAGAGTCATACTTGTGAATGTTTCAGCAACTAATAAATGACAAATATCAACTATTATCTATAAAACTGTAAATAACAAGTAAAATTATGATTGTCTGTCCCTTAAAGTATAAATATTTGTAAGTACACTTAGACACTTAGAGAATAAATTTTTGAAATTATAATTTTCTACTGTTCTTGAAAGTAAGGTTTAAAAAAACATTTTTGATGTAATTGAATACCAAAGATTATCTGATTCACATTCAATTGTGGAAATCTTCATATTTCATTCTAACTCTCTTTGAGTGTTCCGAATCTGCTCTTTCAGAAATTATAAACATTAGACTCACTGGCTAAAAATTCATTCTTTTTTGTGTTTCATCCATCAATGGCCATAGGAATTAAAAATGGAGCCCAGTTCAGCATAAAATGTGAATTTAGTTACATAAGCCTTTTTTTAAGCTCAATGATAAGTAAAAAGCATTCATACTCATTGAATATCTTATCTCAGTGTTTCAATAAGGTAGGATGATGGTTTTGCAAGAGAGATTATTCAACATGCCCTACAGATTTTATTTTTAAGTTGAAAAAGTAGCCTGCAATATGGCAAGGATAATAGTTTCTATATACTCTTGAAGGCAATCAATAATTCTATAAAAAGTCCAAGGAATACATTGCCCCATTCTTACCAAAAATGACTATTATGTTTTTTGAACCCTTGAATTGACAATAGATTTAGTTTGCATATATTAATATTCACCCAAATTGTCTATTTTGGATATTAAAAATAAAGATAGGGTTTCTGGCTATGAAGCAAGCTCTGTCTGTATTGTAGAAATTCTTGAATAGTCTCTACTGATTGTACTTCTCTTTTTCTGTATCAGAATATATCCAGGAGATATGAAGAAGGAAGCACCATACAAATTTTTCTTCCAGGTGAAAAAAATTGTTCCTAAAACCATAGAAGATGAAAATGTGCTAAAATAAGATACTAAAATTAAGGACTTACTGATTTTGTACAAGACTTCAAATATTCTAGAATGACAACAGCAAATATTTTGTGAAATAAAAAGTATTATAATTAATATAATATTGATAAACAAAACAATGGAAGAGATACAGAATTTTTAAGATAATGAGTATTTGTAAGGGAAGTTAGCAAATATTGGACTCAATAAGCTTAGAAATAGTGTCAATTAACAACAGATATAAAGAAGTATATTCAAGCCCTGTGTTTGGAAGTAGCATCTGTCATCCTTACTAATAAACCATAGTAACTGAGACTGAGAAATGAATTACTGTATCCAAACCTTCTTCAAGATGATTCCAATGTCAGTGGACTGTGTGAGGTATCATAGTCTTTTACAAATAATGGTACCTAATGACCTAAGTGATTTTTGTGAATACTTTTAGGCATGTTTTGAAGCCACTTTTTAAAAAATTTTTTAATTATTATTATTTATTCAAGTGTGTGTGAGTGTATGCATGTATGTGTGTAGAACCACGGGGGAATTCCGGAACCACCATGGACCTCCTCCTTGTTTACTCTGCCCGGGGATTCACAGGCTCCACCCTACCAGAACCAGAAACGCAGGCAGTCCCTGCTTCCACCTGGCATCTATACGTGGGGTCTAGGATCCAAACTCAGGACCTGCAAGGCAGAGGCTTAACCCCTGAGCCACCTCTCCAGTCCCTGAAGCCACTTTTAATAATTCTACTTTATAGAAATTTGATTTGTGTGCTCTTACTTTTATATCAACACTGTTTTGCCACTTTAGACCCATGCTATATTGTGTTTTAATTTTTTATCTTATAACCCAACATATTGATGCTTAGCTATTTGCTCTGTGTTATGTACTGGGAACAAAAAAAAGTATAAAAAACAATTCAGTGGCTTAAAATTTTTGATGCTTCTTCCATCAAAAAGTGGAGTCAATATTCTCTCCTCGAATTTAAGCTCTCTCATGGTTTGACAAACAGACCATGTCAGAAGGAACTCTGACTATGTAGAGCCACATCTAAAAAAAAACTGCTTTCTATCTGTTAAGACACAGCCCAAGTCACATTGAGAAGCCACGAATTTCCTAGCTGAGATTGTTAGGCACCTACCAGACATGTGATTGAAAAAAAATCTTTGACATGATGCCAGCCCTAAGGTCCAGCCAAAAGACATCTAGCAGAACACATTAATTCTCATGATCATAGAGATATTAAAGTAAATGTTGTCTTTTTAAAATGTAATCTTACATGAGATAAAAAAACCATCAAAAATCTTACCAATAGGGCTGGAGAGGTGGCTCAGGGGTTACGCCTCTGCCTAGCAGGCGGAAGGTCCTGAGTTCGGATCCCAGATCCCACATATAGACGCCAGGCGGAAGCGGGGGCGGCCTGCGCTTCTGGTCCTGGTAGGGCGGAGCCTGTGAATCCCGGGGCAGAAGGAGGTGGAGGCGTCCATGGTGGTTCCCGAATTCGCCCGTGATTCTATACACACACACACACACACACACACACACACACACACACACACACACACATGTGCGCACATACATACACACACATGCACAATTGAATAAATAATAATAATGAAAAATTTAAAAAAGATTAAAAAAAATTTTAAAAATCTTACCAATAAACATCTTACTAATAAACATCTAAATCATGATTTAAAAAAAAATGACATGAAAATGTTACTCTTTTTTCAAGGAGAAATGCACTGCATTAGTTAGCTGATGAGTGAGTATGTTTTGAGGGTAGGCAGATTTTTAACCATGTGTTTAGAGGTAGGATGGTTCAATGTGATTGATTAGATTTGTAATCAAACTGCATTTTTGTGAAAGAAACATGTTTTGAATCCCAGCAATAATTGTGCTTAATAGTTATACAATTTTCCTTCCTTCCTTCCTTCCTTCCTTCCTTCCTTCCTTCCTTCCTTCCTTCCTTCCTTCCTTCCTTCCTTCCTTCCTTCCTTTTCTTCCTTCCTTCCTCCTTTCCTCCCTCCCTCCCTCCTTCCTTCCTGTCTACATACATAGTACAACTTTCTTTCTTTCCTGTGGTTGAGTTGAGGGTGTAACTTAGGGCCTTGTATATGCCAGACAGGTATTTTATGACACTAAAATGAACTCCCACCCCCAGCATTCTGGAAACTCCTATTCCACTCAAAGAATATTCTAGGATATCTGCTTCCTCTAGCTATTTTTTAAATTTATTTATTTATTATTTATTCAATTGTGCGTGTGTGTGTGTGTGTGTGTGTGTGTGTGTGTGTGTAGAACCACGGACGAATTCAGGAACCACTATGGACCACCTTTACCTCCTCCTTGTTTACTCTGCCTGGGGATTCACCGGCTCCACCCTACCAGAACCAGAAACGCAGGCCGCCCCCACTTCCGCCCAGCGTCTATACGTGGGGTCTAGGATCCGAACTCAGGACTTTTCGCCTGCAAGGCAGAGGCTTAACCCCTGAGCCACCTCTCCAGCCCCTCTCTAGCTATTTTAATACTTTTAAACTAATGATATGATGGACAAGAGAAGAAGATGCAGAATTCCAAGAATGAAACCAGGTGCTAGTGAAGGAGAGGCCCACACCACTGGAATTTCTTCAGGTTGAATCATGTCTGTCACTAGGATATATGGCACATTCTTTCAGGAATTCTCAAACTATCCCAATGGTGATTTCAAAGAAGTTCAGAAACATATTTGACTTTATAAATATATCGTTTTTCTAGATTTGGACTACCATAAAATGCAAAATACTGTATCGTGGCATGTTGTTTCAATAAATTCAGAGGTAGTAACCAAGCATTCTATTTTAACCTAATTATTCTTCCCCACTCGGCTCATTTGTTGATTCTGAAATGAAAGAAAAGAGAAAGGAAAGCTCTGTATGGAGCAGATTAACAATTATTATTCCACCAAGAATGCATTTTCTGCATAACTTCCAGGACCTTTTCAAAGATTTGATTATTTTTCTAGTAAAAAAGAAGTACTGAATTAAATTAATTAGAAAAAATAGCCATTTAACTATAACTTAAATTGAATAAGAATATTGGAAATATAAACACACTGCGATTTGTCATTTGTTTCACATTTAATCTGAATGCACTAGCTATATGGCACATTGCAGTATTATTAAGAGTATCACATAATCTGCAGAGATGAAGTAATCTAAAAAATTCAGAGTCACAGCTTATGCAATTAAGTTGAATCAAAGAGGTCCTGGGACTCTGCTGGTGGCTGGGGAGAAGACCTTGTATAACACTGAAATGAAGCATTATCACTCTCTCACTTGCTCATGCTTGGAATTGGCTAGTGATTACTCGAACATCGACATCAGTGAAAAACATTTGACATCTGGCCTAGAAAATCAGACAGTCAACCACAGAGACTTTGATTAAAAAAAAAAAAAAAAACTTCATGTAATTTTCTCCAATCAGCAGCTTGGCCTGTTCTTTTATCACAGCGAAGGTTGCTCTCATCACCTGCAAATTTATACTAAGGCTTTAAACAAACAAGCATGAAACTGTTACACGAAAGTCCTTCCTCCCTCCTCCCACTGAAGGAATATCATGATGAGGTGAACTGATGATGTGATTTGTTCAGTGTGAAATAAGCTTGGGACCTTCTGTGCAGCTTTTATTCTAGTTCCAGGTAGATGTGTACGTGCTTAGCTGTCATCTCATGCAACATTTAGTGAGAAAACGCTATCTTCATTATTATTGCTTTCTGGGGTAAAGACAGAAGAAAGAGAAAAAGACAGAGAGAAAGGGAAGAAGGAAGGAAGGAAGAGAGGGAGGAAGGAAGGAAGGAAGAGAGGGAGGAAGGAAGGAAGGAAGGAAGGAAGGAAGGAAGGAAGGAAGGAAGGAAGGAAGGAAGGAAGGAAGGAAGGAAAGAAGGAAGGAAGGAAGGAAGGAAGGAAAGAAGGAAGGAAGGAAGGAAAAACGGAAAGCTCTTTGCACATCATCTGTGTGCTAGGGACAGTTCTGAAGTCAAAAATCATGCAAGCCACTAGGGCTGTGTATGGTTAACCTCCCATAGGGCAGAGCCATTCCCATTACTGAGAAGAATGAACCTCAGGGACACAACAATAGAAAACCTGAAATGAACTGCACTGTGGCTTCACCATGAATTAAAGTCTGCATCAGGGGCTGTGGCTCTTGGCATTAGAGAGCAAGGGCTTTGATGAAGTCGAGCAGAGAACTCTACAGTAATGAACCATCCTGCTCCCTTTTCTCTCTTGAGACAATTTATATGATGAAACTTGATAATTAACTTATGTCCAGCAAACTAAATACAATATATCTATTTTCAGGTCACAGGCAACAACTGTAGGCTCTGAGAATATGCTTCCCCTTCTTTGACAAGGACACAGTCTCTGTTAATACAGTGTCACAGTAAATTTGCTTATCTCTTAAGAACAATGAGGTGTGCTGTAAAATATGTACGTACTATCAAAACATTCATAATAAAATCCTAATAAAATTAGCAAGTTGGTTGAAAATGAAGTCAGGGTCTTCAATTATGTGTCTCGAAATCACCTTCAATAATGGCTGATGTATAATATACATAATGTGTGTGTGTATGTGTGTGTGTGTGTGTGTGTGTGTGTGTGTGTGTACATGTATACATTTCAGTTCATGAGCACACAATTGATTTCCAATTTCAATTTCCCTGGAAGAAAGACAATACAATGAAGTACATGCCAACTTTAGTCAATTCCACAACATTATCTTACATGGTTTACAAATTGTCACTGTATTGCTATACCCTAGAGAATATGGTATCAACTCAACAGTGCGAGGCCCAGCCTCCAACTCTCAAAAAGGCATTTTCTTTTTGATACTACCTGAAATAGCAAAGTAAAAAAAAAAAAACATACAAGGTGAAAAAAGGAAATGCTTGGATCATTTTTCAAAATGTCAATGTTTTATTTAAACCTGCCTGGGGCTGATCTTTGCACTCCATCCATGCACATGGCACAGAGTGGGAATGACAACTCTCAGATGGAAAGAGAGAAATACAGGGCAGATTTTGCATCACAAGTCATGAGCATTTCTTGATACATACTTACAACAGTCATTTATTGGTCCATTGGCCTATGTCCTCATGAAATCAGATTGCATTTTTGGAAATCAGGCAGAGAAATAAAAATCTACTTTCAAAGATGGATATCTATTGGGAAGTACTTTCATTACGTTACTGCTACTAGCAGTATTTTGCTGGAAAAAAAATGATTTGTTCCATGAAAAAATGCAACCAGAGGAAATTGATATGTAGTTACTCATATAAACCATGCTTATAAAAAAGAGAGTCCATATTTTTGCCTTTAAAAACATTACATTCATCTTTCTTGATGTATTTATTAGTAACTGCCTAACATCAGAAGCTTAAAGTGGCTTTTCACAATTTATTCCTTTAAATACAAAATTTATTGCTTGTAAATTACCTAACCCCACACTTTCTTGGTAATTTTGGGTTAATCCATTAATAACTAAAAAGCAGACATATTTTTAGAAACAGGTTATAATTCTGTGCAGTTTCTTCAAGCCATTTCTTTTTAAATTAAACCTGTGATTATTTTATAAGAATAGTAAAGACTTATATGGTATTTCTGGGAGATATTTAGAACATGTTTTCAAAGATGAATAATTAACAAGACAAACAGAAGTTATAAAAATGTCTTCATCATAAATCCCTGTTCATGGGGGTTTTTATAAGTAATTAACTGAAATATGCCCATTTCAGAAAAGAAAGACTAAAGTGAGAAGTGAACTTATTGTATTAACCCACATTCTTGTGTATATGAAACCAATAGATTTTGAATAGGTTACAAGATGAGTTCATTGGCATAGACATAATTTTACATCTTACAGCATGTGTTTTCAATATTTCTTTAACCATTTATGAAAACTGTTGTGTATAAATATACTGAATCTAGCTTTCATTCTTTTAAGTTCATCAAATAAAAGACACGTTTTAATAAAGCTGTTGAATTTATAAAGTATTTTATATACAGATAATAAGTTCTATGAGGGCAAATTCCTTTTCATTTCATTTTGTCCCTTAATGACTAAACACAGTCCTGGAAACTTAAATGACACTGGGCTGAGACAACTGGAAATGAGTACTCTTGAACCACTTTCACATTTTTATATGCCTCGGTCTCCTTTCACATCACCTTCTCCTGGGAGCTGGGTGTGAATTCTCTTTTGCTGAAATAAGATCTCTTTTGCTGAAAGATGCTGTCAAAATACAGATGATAAGATCCTGCATGGATGGACATAATAATTGCCTGTCTGTTGTGTTGCTGCTGCTGCTGCTGCTGCTGCTGCTGCTGCTGCTGCTGCTGTTTACACAGCATCATATAATCATAGCATGGGGACAGTCACAGTCAGGAAGTGTGACCAGAAAAGGAAGCTGGAAGTCACCATGGAATAGGTTATAGTTGATGAACAAACTCACATTGCAATAACTATTTCATGAAGAAAATTTTCAGCTCAATTCTGATTTCAGAATTTTTTTTTCTACTGGAAAGTATGACCCAGGATGATTTACATACGCTGGGTCAGGCTTTCAGTGGAGAAAGCTCAAACTGAACTCACTAGTCTTCTGCTTGGGAAATGTGTTGGGAAATGAACAAAGATATGGTCCTTCAGGTATCCTTTTGTATGCTTGAGAAGAGTTGTGTCTTTATGAAGGTGGGTTTTCTGTTTATTTACAGTGGGTAGAGCATAAGGAAAATGTTTACAAGATTAGGGGCATCCTAGACCAACCTGTTGCTACCTGTCCAAATTTCTTTCTTTCTTTTAATAATGTCTTTTAATGAGACATTATTCTGATGAAAAAAATAATTAAAATAATTCTAAATATTTCTTATAACTCCACAAGTTTATTTGAGACCTAAACATGAAAGTTTGATTATTTATACTAATGACATTTTAATGCCTTTGATGAAATCAGGGTTTTTGACAACTATATATCAAGATTGTATCAATATTATGGATATATGAGAACATACATACTAGTTTTATATCTTCACATTACCAACTATTACACTTTAGTAAATGCATCCAAATATAGGTTTACATTTAATAAATGTACATTAATACATGGTTAGAGTTTCTCAAAATTAAGCAGAAAGGTAAATCAACCAATATCCAATTAATTACGGAAAAAAATTATAGGAAGAGAGCCCAGTAACTAAGATAAAAAATAGCTACTTTTGCTGCCACATAGTATCAAAACCAAACTATATTTGCTTAAATATATTCAACTCCTAAGGATTTTAATCTATTTTTGGTGTTTTTGAGACAGAATATCCTATGTAGTCAATCCATGATGACCTTGAATGCAAGATCTTCCTGCTTTAGACTCTTTTTAAAAATTGATTTAAGTTTTAAAATATATTTGTATCTTCTTTATTTGCTAGAAAGAGCACATGCATGTCATACATGCCATGGCACAGGTGTAGAGGTAAGAGAACAACTTTGAGAAGCTGATTATATTCACCATTTGGACTTCAGATAATTTCACTCAGGTTGCCAAGTTGGTAAACATACATTTTAACCCACTAGCTTTCTCATCAACCCTCTGTCTTAGACTTTTTGAGAGTTTAGATTACAAGCATGAACTATAATGCCCAGTCCATCTATACTTACATATTTAACATTACATATTTGAGCTTCCATTCTCTCTCTACTTTAGATCTTAGTACAGTGAAATTTAGAAACACAGAGATATTCCACATTGCTCTTTTCCCTAGAAACACATCAGGAACATGATGCTAACCTTTACTGGACTTCTGTTTTTGTCAGGCCCTAGGCTAAGTCTTTAGCTTGTATCATCTTACACAATATCATAACATGCTTTTGAGCTGTACATTGCCTTCATTTTAAAGCTGAGGCAGCTGAGATTTGAGGACACTAATAATTTTTGGAAGGTCATACAGCTGTTATGAAGCAAAACCAGGAAAACACACGTCTATCTTTAACATGCTATGTGATCTACAACTGTTTCTCAAGCCATGATTGCAGGACTAACAGTTCTAACTTCTCTTGAGACTCCGTGCATGAACTCCTGAATCAGAAGCTCCAGGCAGCAGGAGCTAATATTTTGTGTATTACTAAGCTTTTTGGACGATTTTAATGCTAAAATCTGAAACCTACAGAATCTTATTTTACTTGTAACCCTCCTAACAGCAATATGTCATATTGCTATTGTAAACAAAGCATATGTATAAATATACATAATGATTTAACTGATGAATTTCTGAGCTTGTGCAATTCAATGTCATCCATAGTTCACATCCTTGTGTGAATGGAAGTCAAGAAGATGTTAGAATACAAATAAAGTATGTTTTTCTGTGCATTCTTTAATTTATTTGCTTTATGATATGAAAAACACTTTTTTAAGAGCACACAAAGTTGTCATCTATAAAATCTGGGAAAGCAAAGTATATATTACCTGAGTGATTCGACTTTGCTAGTCAGGGAGAAAATAAAAACATTAACACTAGCAAAGAGGGCATGGAAAATAAATTCTCATTTGACTTGGTTGCTCAGAGACTCATTTCAATAATTCCTCGTGGTCAGGGATGGAAGAGAGGAGCAAAAGAATTTAACTAGAAGAAAAGATGAGGTGTGAGATACTCTCTTTGATGTAAAATTAAAGTTTCAGTTTCTTAACATCACGTGCACTTCTCTGTCCATTACCCAGAATTACAGGGTCTGGTCAATGCACTGAAAATAATCTATATTAATATAGGGAATTTCCTACTACAAAAGTGAGTTTGAAGCAACCACGATGCTGATTCAAAAAAAAAGTGAGTGAGAAAACTAGAAGGTAGTTTTAGTGAAAACTGTCTATTAAGATTGTGCTTACTGATGTGAAAAGTTTGGAAAAACCATGTGGGCTATCACATTAAAACAGGAAACAGATGGTGCTTAAGCGGGTATGCAGGTGAGGAAGCAGCTGCTTCCTCATCTGGCTGGCGGAGGCACAGCAAGAAAAGCAGAGACCTGTTTGTTCTTCAGTCCGAGTCTGAGAAAATATCAGTGTGCTTGTAAATTACCATGCATTGTGTTGGGTATGTTCTAATTTACTTACATAGAATATAACATGATAACAAGAATATAGTCTGACTATAATTCAATGAATTGTGATTCATTCTATCGTTGCAAATTTCTCTCATTTTTAAAACTGTTCCTTCTGACATTAATGTAGAACACATTGGATTTCAGAGGACAAAAGTGTCAATATAAATTTTAACCATTTGCAAGTAAGGTTAATGCTGGGGAAAAAATTAGAAATGTACTAAAACTGTGCCACAAGAAAATTTATGACAAATAGTTCTGCAATAATAAAAATCTCAAAAATCAATTAACATAAAAATTTCTAGCTATCGAATTTCTGTAAGCAGAAATAATTATAATTTTATTTCACTGACTAAACTTCCACCTAAGTCTACAGTAAAGAATATGAGAGTGAGGGGCACCTTTGGGCCAGACGAAAACAAGAGAAGGTAGCATCAAATTTAATAGTAGACATTTTGAGTTACTAGCTACATACATACACACTCACACACACAGATCCAGACAGATACAACTTTAACAACAGTAAGTATTGATTCAAAGAATGAAAAATTTGTGAAATTTTTATGAGAAAATTGGTAAGAAAAATGAACAAGATATAAAAACAAATTTGTCTGGAAATTACAAAGCAGGTAGTACCTTGAGAACCATTTACAAAGACTAAAAAAGGAAATTGCTCATTCACTAATCCCCCAAATTATCAGTGTTAGATGCAAAAAAAAATCCTTTCAGAAAACATAATTCAAAAATTAAGTCACTGATCCAAGACTGATAATTTGAAATATTTTTGTATAGCCGATATAGGGCAGGCTACAATATAAGACAGTATTTGAAAACTAAAAAAATAAAGTTTTGTACTACAGCATTTTTAGGTACTAAGTAAATGTGGGTATTGCAGAGCTCACAGCATTTATTTCTGCTTTTTTTTCTTTGTATCCCTGAAACATTATTCCTGCTGCACTTGCTCAATAAGAGTTGACAGGACCACATGGAGGGCTTTTATAATGAACAGGCCTGGTTCACTAGGAACTGCAGTGTCTGTGAATAACAAGCAAAGGCTATCCTTTCAGGTATTATAAGCTATCCTTTTGAGTATTAAAAAGAATTTTTCTAAATCTCTTAATGACTCTATCATGGACCAGATTATGGCCCTTTTATTTCCTTTAGTGACGTTAAAACACACATCTTGGGCTGAAGAGATGACTCAGGGGTTAAGACTCTGACTTGCACTCAGAAGAAGGTCCTGAGTTCAAATCCCAGGTCACATGTAAAAATGCCAGGCAGAAACAGCAGAGGCCTGCACTTTCAGCCCTTGTGGGCAGAGCCTGGGAAGTCGCAAAGCAAGAAAGAGGTAGAAGTAATCTAGTCACCCTTAGTCCTCCACAGGTACACGTACAGAGCTCTCTCTCTCTCTCTCTCTCTCTCTCTCTCTCTCACACACACACACACAAACACACACATGCATACTTACACACACACACACACCACACATACACACACACACACACACACTAAACAAACAAACAAAAAGGAAAGAAACCAAAACCCTACATCTTTGTGGAAGTACTGTGATGTGGAAAATACAAAGACATTTACTGTATTTAAGAAGAATTGTGTGCATATATGTCTTGACCATATTATAAATAGATGGATAAAAGGACAGAAGTGGCCTCTTAATGTAGTTGGCAAAAATGTTCCAGGATCTTATAAATAAAAAGAAAGACATATATCTCTATTGTATTAGATAATAGCAACCACTATTTTAGCAATCATAATTTTTTGCTAATTCTTACAATTTTGTACAAATTTTTAAAGGTAGAATTACATATAATATTTAAGTTGGGAGAAATTTCATTGGATGACTGTGAAGTCAAATTTTCTCTTGTACTGGAATGGATATGCTTCCCCATGCTCAAAAAGTTGTCAAATATTAACAGACTTAAATTCCAATCCTGGATACTAAGACATTACAAAATCTATTTATTTCTGGAGCACTATTAGAATCTATAACATTCAGTGTTTATGAGTTTTAACCATGATAAGTTTCATACATAAAAATTTCCATAAATTGTAATCTTTCAAAGATAAGATTTTAAATTTTCAATATTCAGAACACCAAAGAATGAAAGTTCTGAAATACATTAATTTCCTAGCAAATAACTGATTTTTCAACTTTTACTGTTAGCATACCTGTGAAATAAATCAGCTTCTTCTCTTGTTCTCCTTAAAAAATAAATTTTAAGATTAACTGGAATTCACTTACTTGTTGAAGAAAAAAAAATCACATGTGTAATATTGTTGGGGCACTCATTCAGTGGCTGGTAAACCTGTGCAGATACTAGGATCCTTGTGAACATTATTTTGTTCCTAGTGGTTTTAAATCAATGATTATAATAGTATATCTTTTATCTGTAAAGGGTATGTAAGATAACATGGTTAATGGTTAATATCACCTTTGATTAACATGGATTTTTGTAGTGAGATTCTCATTTGTGAATGTATCAGATCTATCTTCAAAGTGTTAGACTATATCAGATAAGGAACAATTTGAACTTAATTTAAGTTCCACATACAAAAAGTTGAAAGACTGAGTCTCTATGTGCCACTGCTAAGAATTTACCAAAATTCATTTTCTACAGAGAGTAAGGTGCTATAGAAATAGCTCAATCGTGAATCACTAGACTTTTCTGTTTTTAATTTGGAGTGTATGTGCAGACCAAGAAGCTAGGAAAATGCTTTGGGAAAAAATATATATATGGGTAATAAAAGTAGAAAGAAATATCAGGATAATGAAGCGTAAACAGGGAAAAGGAGGTGATAGGAGAATGAAATGGCATTGGGAGAGACAACCAAAATTTAGGATACAAGAAGTCTATGTCTGCAATGTAGTATATGTAAAGAGTTTGGACAGAGGAAACATCCATGGATGAATAATGACTATCTCAGGAGTTATGGTGATCAAATGAAAATTCTAGTACCAGATATATGACACCTCCCTATGAGCAATTGGTCAGGAAGATCCCAGAGACCTCTAGAACAATATGGGCTGTTACCATTGCTTTTGGTTCCCCACCAGAACTACATAATAAGACCCTATTGACAAAGATTTTCAGCAGCTCAGTTACAGTATATACTGATTATCAATCTGGAATCGAACTGAAAACTCCCTGCTTGGTAGTAACATCCATAGCCCTATTGATGGAAATAAGACATTGTCATTTAATATTAACTTTCAAATATGGTTGATATGTTCTAGGAAGGAATTTTCTTAATTTTTCATTCTGTCATGTCGAAGAGATAAATGTACGCAGATACTGGATAGATATAAATGGAAAATAGATCAGTAACATATAATAGATGGATAACAGATGGTAAAGAGATAAAGGATAAATTATCATAGATATACAGACAAGTGATATATAATAAAGTCTCACAAGAATTTAAATCCTATAGACAATAACAAGTGTGTTCCCAAAACTCAAAAGTTTGAGAACTTAATGGTTCAGAACCATGTTAATTATGTGAATCCAGTGTTCAAGGAAATAGGCACTGTCATACTAACGCTAAGGGATGTGTCGTGGATCAGAAGCTTGGAGTTCTCACACTGAGTGCTTAGTACCACACTGAGTGCTGAACCACTGGCAAGTCCAAGTTCAAGGAGAGAATATGAATGACTGCAACAGGCACTAGACCAACATAGATCCTGGGCATAATTCTCCATCCCATTGGGAAGCATATTGGTGCTTCTCTTATTTGCTTTGCACAGTGCCTGGCATATAATAGTCTTATACTTTATGTTGAATAAAAATAATAAATCTTTTCCACATCTAACAAGTCTGGGAATGTTCTGGATGAGAACAGGGACATAGTCAGGAGTGAAGATAATGTTTTAAACTGGATGTGGTGGTCGACACCTATAATCCTAGTACTAGGGAAGCAGAAGCATTGTAACTTCAAGGCCAGCCTGGGCTATATAGTTAATTTGTTCAAAAATCCTGTTGTCATAGTTAAGCACAGGTGTCAACTTGACTGTTGAGGGTTTGAGTTCTGGGCACATTTGTGGAGAATTAGTGGTTAAGTCCAGAACAAACTTGCAGGAGATTGTCTAGCTGATGGGGAAAGTCCAACCTATCATGGGTAGAATTAGTCCCTGAACATACGAATAAAATACTGGGAGTTGGTTGAGGAAGTTGGCATCCTTTTGTACAGTTGGCCAGACATGCTGGTCAGGCAAGTAAGGATCATCCTTCTCTCAGCCATTATGTAGAGATGGTGTAGCCAGTTCCTTTGGCCTTGGTGCTGGTGCATGCTGTCCTGTCAAGCTGGATTATGAACCATAACCGGACTATCGTCAACACCAGTATCAATGTGCACATAGTAATATAATTTTTATTATTATTTATTCAATTGTGCGTGTGTGCGCATGTGGGGGGGTGTATGTAGAACCACCGACGAATTCGGGAACCACCATGGACGCCTCCACCTCCTCCTTGTTTACTCTGCCCCGGGATTCATAGGCTCCGTCCTACCAGTACCAGAAACGCAAGCTGCCCCCGCTTCCGCCTGGCGTCTATACGTGGGGTCTAGGATCCGAACTCAGGACCTTCAACCTGCAAGGCAGAGGCTTAACCCCTGAGCCACCTCTCCAGCCCCCAACACATAGTAATATAGAAATGTACATAGATAGATGATAGATAGCTAGATGATATATGTGGAGATGATGGAGAGAGATGATAGACAGATAGATAGATAGATAGATAGATAGATAGATAGATAGATAGATAGATAGATATAGATATCGATTGATAGATTGATATATAGATGATGGATAGATAAGTGATAGACAAATTTCTATAGACAGTTCCACAAAGAAAATAATATTCAGCAAATGTATAAGAACAAACAATTGCCTTATTGGTGTGATATGCTACTGATAAAAGATTGTTAGGTAACAATGATAATAACATCCTTCGTTTTTAAATGTGGAGATTGTTAGAGATATTCAGCCATAATAGCCATCCATAATAGTAGGTGAATTTCAATCAAAATTACTGAAATTTGTCCAGCCACGTTTCTATTATTATTCTGCAGCAAAGTGACCTATTTGTTAACAGCCTAGAGGAAGAAATGAAAAATTGTAATTAACACTCAGCCAGAGTTAATGCCTGAAAGCGAAAGTTCAATTCACCTTAAACTGGAGGCAGAGGAAGAACAACTGAAGCATAGTCTTAAGAATATAGGTGAAGAACCATTGGGGATTTTTAAATTCAAATGGAATTCAAAAGCACTAAGTAAACTGCACTGCTTTGGTGAATGAAGAACTCAAATGTATTTAAAGAAGGAAAATTTGCTAAGGAATAAAATCATTTGAATAACTCCTAAAAATTAAAACATGAATAAATACTTTAAAGGATTAACATGCTTCATTCACGGACATACGATCTAGCTAGATTCTTGAATTCTGTCCATTTTTTAAAACATTAAATTTTTTCTATATTTTCCAGGGGTCTTATGAAGAGATTGCCCCACAAATGACAACCCATTCAGTTTTAACATTTATAAATGTCACCTGTGGTAAAAAAAAAAAATCTGAGATTTGAACATCTATCTGTCATTTCTTCTTTTCACACTCTGTCTTTAGCTCAGCTGGCTCCCTACTCCTTCCCCAGCAGTCAACTCTCTTCACATGTGCATTTAGCACACATCTTGTCTTCCATTGTTCATCTCTATCCTTTGCTGCTTAGCTTATTTACACATGTACAGAGAAATCTTGGCCAGTCTCTCCAGGTCAAATGTACTCCTCCATTCCTTTCTCACATGTCCAGAGTACACTATGTATTAGACTGGTTCTAAGTTTTAATGGCCACAAGCCAGAAAAGTTCCTTTGTTATGTTAATATCTGGAATAAAGATTCCAGATAGTTGGAAACTGATACATGAAAAAAAAGAATCCTCGACAAATTTGACCAGATTTACTATTTACATTAAAATTGAAAACATGAACATCACTTTTTCTAATGATTTCAGAGCAGTGCAAAAAGAAGACTTCAGGCTTACATATGTGGGATCACTTGAGATAGCCATAATAGTCCGTATAGTGTGCTAGAAGCTGGATTACTCTGTGACTCATAATCATTAGCTTGACTCATTCTGCAGGACTACTGCCAACATCACACTGTGACATTCAATGAATCACCTACAGTTATATGTATTTTTAAGAATAATGCCTCAGCTATCTCTCTTGAATGATTAATAAGTTATCATTAATAATCACTGCCTACACTTTTAAAAAACACTTTTATAAAAAGGCTTTGATCCTTAAATGAATAAATTCAAAGTTCCTTACCATAGTAAAGCCCACTTTCAGTCTCATATATCTCTTGAATAGACTATATAAATGCCCATTTCCTACATAATATAATCACATAGAAATTAGACCTAAAAGAAGATATGACTGTTATAGAAATGTTAAAATTATGCTTCTCAGGGTAATATTTTTGAACAAATTTGCTAGCCTATGTTCCTTCTTTGAACTCTTTTATGCTTTCTGCAGATTAAATAACAAGACGATGATGAACTAAAAAGATCCAAATAGATGATATTTGAATGTTATACTTGTGTGTAATTTAGCCTAATTAAGAAGAATTTTGATTTTTCAAAAGTATCAACCAACAAATACTTATCCTTTAAATCATAGATTGTTGAATAAATAAGTGACCATAAGATGCCAAATAAATATATTTAGTTGTGATGTTCATATACAAGCAAGAGTAAATTGCATGAGATGACAATGTATTAAAATAATAACAGAGTTTTTCATTTGTACATGAATGTACTTTCAAGGCTAAAACAAATACATTGTACTCTACTTAGCAATTCTGTGCATACAAAGGCACATTGTATTTGAAACCTAGATATGCAACAGTGATGAATGTCATCAAAGCAGTCATGAGAATGACCCTCATGACTATACTTCAGAACCCTGCCAAAAAATGTATTCCCCAAATTGTCATAAACAATCTATTTGGCTTCATCATCTGCTGATAAACAGTTTCCATCAATTCTTTGGAAGCACACACTATTGACATACTTCCAGATAGTTACAGATAGCTTAAAATAACATTTTTCCTAACCTCTTTCTCAAGGTCTTCCTTCATAATAAAATCCAACTTTTAAAACTCATGTTGAATATTCATATCCTTGTAAATTTTAATTCAGTCATAAACTTCTAATAAAGTATTATTTTGGGTCAATTCAGTCTTTCCAAACACTTTCAACATTAACCACTTCACTTATTTCCTTCTGCAATGAAAAGCCACTGAAAAATTAGTGATTCTGTCTAAAAGCCAGCACAGAAGCAATATTTAATCAAGTGGCATTTTAAGTTTTGATTTAATTCTTGCAAATAATATCGATGCTATTACTCCCATCTCATACATTATCAGCAAATTACTGATCTATGAATTCATAACACCCTGCATTGTAAGCCTGATTTGTCAATCAGTTTGCCTACTTTGTATTAGCCACAGGCTCTGTGGCCAATGTTTACTATGCCAAAGAGTATTTACTGACTTAAGCAAAGTTGTCAATGTGATAATAACATTAAGTCATCAATATTGACTTATCATACCTCCAAAACATATTTGAATAAATTATCTTTCCCTTTATATGAAACACAGGATAAAGTTAATTTAGTATGAAATCAAGAAAATTCTCCTGCTTTATTTATGAAAGCACCAGGATTAAACATTAGTGGAGCCTCTTTGTTGTCATAAAGCAATTTTACGGCATAATATTAAATATAGCATAAAACAGAAAATTGTAGACATTCTTCAGGAGAAGGAAGAAAGTCTTTTCTATGGACGAAGACAACCACTACAGCTTATCTTGAGGTTTGTTTTCCATCAGTGAACAGTTAAGAGGGAAGCCTACCTCTCTGGTCATCATCCTGTGTGAACACGTGGAATGTACTGCTGACTTAAAATCTGCATCTGGTCATACACTAAAGTTCTTTATAATAAGTACCATAACATGGCTTACCTTGACAGAGAGCAAATTGGCTCTTTGGCAAATGAAAGTCTGAAGTCAACACTTTTTTAGCAGGAAAGATCACTCTCTAGAGGCAGAATCTACATCAGCATTGCTTTTTTGGTGGAATTGCTCATAACTTCACCTAGTCTGGTCGAGCTCAGAGCCACTAACCCAAGGATTGCTATGCAGAGATAGAAATTATAATGATGACCAAGACTTTCCAACACATCTAAAGCTTCAATAAAAGGCAACAGAAGCCAAAGTCAATGTCAGTGCAATGTACTGTTGATAAACACAGTGTTCTGTGCATGCATATAAAATAAACACAATTCAGAACATCAGAGACTCTATATCAACCACCTGGAACTAGGCCAGCCTAATCTCTCCCCATCTTGAAGCTCAGGGAATTTGCGGAAGAGGGGGCGGTAAGATTGTAAGAGCCTAAAGATGTGGAGGAGCAACGATATGCAAGATACTCCATACAAGTTAGGGACCGAAGCAATCGTAATAGGACTTTGCATGACCTGCACAATGACCAACACGTTATTGACCCCTCAAAGTCTAGTATGGACTAAAGGCACTAGGATCCTTAGAAACTAGGGATTAATAGTCACAATAGTGTTCCTATACTTAAGGGGAACACAAGAAAGAGTTCTAAGAAATGCCACTGAGTCCTTACACCTCATCAGAGAGGAGGACCCAGAGGAAAGTTTGACATACACATTAAAGGATGCTCCAGGGATGGGGGGAGGAGGCACTGGGAGATAGGGAGGGAGCAAGGGAAAGGAAGGGGAAAAGGGGGGAGGGAACAAAGTGGTCCAGGAAGGGGTGGAGGGAGGAAGGGAGGGGACCAGGGTACCTATTAAGTTTGTATGAGTGGAAATAAATTTAAAAAAAGCAAGGATGAATAAAATAAAATAATCCAAGCTGTAGGAGTCAATGTGTGTAGAGAGAAAGGGTTACTTAGTAGATGATATAAAGCTAACTTGGACCAGAAAGGATCAGGTATCAGACAGTATGCAGCACAAGGTTGGGGATGGAAGGTATAAGAAAAATATTGATGACAGAGAATTACATAGAGCAGGGAGTCAGTGGATATAAGACTAGCATATGTAAAGGCCTATAGCAAAGACTACTGAAAATACTGTGGTAATGGGAAGGGACATAACCATAATTACAGCTTGTAGTTGTTGGTGGCAGTCTCTAAGAGATTGTGTCTAACTAGGTTTGAAGACCAGAAGTCACATGGTGTCATAGTTAGGCACAGGTGTAACTTGACAGTTGAGGGTTTGAGTTCTGGGCCCATTTATAGAGAATTAATGGTTGAGTTAAGCCCAGAGCAAACCTTCAGGAGATTGTCTAGCTGATGAGGAAGACCCAGCTCATGGTGGGTGGGACTAGGCCCTGGAATAAAATACAGAGGGCTGATTGAGGAAGTTGGCATCCTTTTGTACAGTTGGCCAGACATGCGGGTCTGGCAAGTAAGGAGCGTCCCTCTCTCAACCATTATGTGGTGATGGTGTGGCCAGTTCCCTTAGCCCTGGTGTTGGTGCATGTTCTCCCATCAAGCTGGACAAACAACTGTAACCAGAAATCATAAGAATGAATAGACTCCTTCTTTCCTTAGGCCATATTCAATGGCAATTTATCAGCAACCATGCAGGTAAACTGCAACACATAGCTTGGAAATGATGTTCACCCCAGAGAGTTTCAATTCAGTTGACATTGGGATACAGTTTTAATGATATCTGAAGATTTTCTAGGTGTCATGAAATTTAACCAGTACTTGAACACTAGATCAACCCATCTCAAAAGGAGCCTGTAAAGGTACTTCCACAGATGCAGCACAATGTGACTCTGAGGTTGCCGTTATGCAGTTTCAGACCCTCCTGAGAATGAGTTTCAATAACGAACCCTTAAGGGACTCAGATCAAGTGATCAGAAGCTCTGTCTGGAAATATATCTTTGCTTTTCAAATCACTGGTGGTTGCATCCCATGCACCCCTTTTCATTCCTACACCAAGACTCATCCTTTGCAAATGAAATGGAAACACTTGAAAATAATCTTGCTAAGGAATGACAACCCTATCCGTAGCCTGCGGAACATAGTTATTCACAACACCAATGTATTCAAGAAAAGATAACACAAAAGAATTGAAGAGCTTGAAAGAGTTTTTTTTTTTAAATATGACCTTTATTCACTTTGCATCTCTGTACACCATGACAAAGGGATGCAGATGAAGTCACATGCATCATTTCCTCTTACCAGCATTGTGAGTTGGCTACAGTTGCTAGCATGTTGCATTTGTATGAAAGGAGTCTAGCCTTTTGTTTGGAAGAAAAAGTTTTTTAAAATTATTTCTCCAGGACCCTCACTAGAGTTCTTGGAATGAGCATATGCTTCTGTAAGTGGTAACATTCTTTCTTTTCACAAAATTATCTTCCTACTTCTATCTATGCATTTTATTTGTGTAGGCACAGTTGTATGTGAGGTTTATCTTCCTCCCAGAAAACAATTATGTCAACCATATTTTATATTTGTTTTTCTTCTTCCTGGAAGTAGGAAGGGACCCTTGATCTACTATGGGTAGTGCTAGTCCATAACTTAACCCGCAGGCCCCCCATTACAAACCCTATATCCAGATGTTGCCGGCTCTTGAGTGCCCTTTGGAGAGTTGAAAAGAAAGATGCTGCCATTCTATAGAAAGTCATGTTAGTTCACAGGGGACTTGGGTCTTGATGGGAGTGAGGATAAATTCAAAAGCAATAGGCAATCAAATTATTAGTTTGATAGCATCATGCTTGTTCCTGAAATTTTTATAAAGTATGATTAAATATTTCAGTTCATTTGCCTGCATAATCACTCAGGCCAAAGAAAACAATAATAGCTTGCACAGTCTCCACAGAGGAAGGGAGAAATGCCTAGGCACTTATTTCTGGTGTTTAAACAAAATCCACTCAATAATGGTTATTACACTAAGATCACGACATTAGTTATCAATCAGTCAATACTAACAAAAATCTCAAACACAGAATAAAAGCTTCAAGACCCAGTGTACAAAACCTGCTGGGAAACAGATTTCCCCCAAGGAAGAAAGGTAAAAATATCAGAGGGAAACTGGCAATGTCTCCCAGCCATCTACAAGGTGTCTGGAAGTGAATGTCATTTTCTCACCAATAATCTGCACTTTAATCTTACATGAAACAATTTTTCACAAAAAGTCTCTGTTCCCTTGTATTTGATAAAGAAAGGGAATTAGAAATAGGCCCAATTTCTTTAGAAAAGCAGGTTCTTCAGCTTTTGAATGGCCTTTCTCATGACCTCCTATACAAGCAGACAGATAATAAATATAATGATTTATACGAAAAAAAGAGCAGTGAGGATAATGGCCCAAACAGAGCTGCCTTTTATTATGTTACCATAGTAAATAATAGCAGTACCATTCACACCATCATACTTAAGGTTGCAGCAGCGATTCCATTATAATTCCTGTTTTTCAGAAGTTTATAACTGGGTCTTGACAATGTATGGTAGCTTAAAAATAGCTTTTTATTTTTACTTATTTGTTTATTTTTTATTTAGTCAAAACTGGTTTTCCTTGATTGCCATGCTCTTAGTTAATAATCAGACAGGAATTAAATGACATTTTGGCTATATTTTTCTGTCTGTTTTTTACATAGGCATCTTGAAAATCCTCTTCTGAAACACACACATACACACACACACACACACACACACACACACACACACACACGGACACAGACACAAAAACAAACACCTACAAGATTGCCTACACAGTCAATATATGTATTCATAAAATTGGACAACTTTTAGTTCATTTAAAGGTTCATAAATTGGGTCAATCATCATAATCACAGTTCAACATGACTAAAAACATTTACATTAGCCAACTTTTTTCTTTAAAGCTTTTCTAATTCTATAATTGAATAGTTAGATTAAGTCTTATTTGAAAACAGCAACATATTTTGGTGAAAGGTTGATCAATCCAATTCAAGAAGAGACATTGGCAAACACACCATTGAATATCTAGATATACCAGAAATGAAAGTAAATAGGTTTCTCATTGTGTTTCTTTTGTACCCTAATAGGAGATAAGAAATGAGACAGACTGTAAGTAAAATGTCTTAATTTTTACTGTGTAGTTAACCCAGTGTATCACCTTTATACAAGACAAAAAAAAAAAAGAAAAAGAAAAAGAACAATTCTACAAGAAAAATAATTGACAACATAGTAAAAACTATAAATAGCAAATAATATATATTCTTAAAATTTAGCACTGACATTAATACTCATCTAGACAAATGAACAATCTTTTGGTAAAACAAGCAAAGAACCATATAAAAATAGAAAGGGAGAAAAAGAAAGGTTTATTAGATAAAAATTAAACAAATAGGAGTAAAAGTTATGACTCCATAGCTCTTTGTTGGGACTATTGGGAAAAAAATTATAAATCCACATAGTACCTTGTGGAGAAGAAAGCCTATCTCTGCATTAGGTTAGGTAATACCTAAATTCTCTTTCTTTGAAAGCTTTTGAAGCTTGAAAAGCCTCCACACTGATTCCCTTAGTGGCTATGTAAGTTTCCACTCATAGTATCAGTGGAGATCCCCTCTGCCCACACCCTCCTCGGTGTTTGTAGTCATTCTTTTGTCTTTGTTTTAAATTACATGTGTTCCTTGACAATTTCACACATGTATATCATACTTTGTCATTACTCTCATTCTTCCTTCTATTTCTTATTTCCCCTGTCATCAAAGAAAATGCCTCATCTTCCATGTTAATACCTGCCTCATATTCATGTCTTTTACTTTGTCTCATGACCTACTGAGGACAACCAGGTCATTTGTGTGACCATGGATTTGGAACTACCTTTCAAATATGGTGGACTCTGAAGTACAGAAAATGGCTTGCAACACTGAAGACTGCCTCTTCCAAAAATCTATCAGCACCTAATGGTTGAGCAGGCAGATATAAGGTCCCATGTACCTACTCCATCTCTAGACTCACTGTTTGTGGAGCCAGTCTTGTGCAGGACTAGTGCTGGTAATTGCATCTACTTTCAGTTCATGATTGCAATAGCTGTGTTGTGTCCATAAGTCAATATTTCAGAGTTCTCCCTTTCTTCTTGCCCAGTTTTTTCTTTACCTCCCCTTCTTCTGCAAGGTTCTCTAAGTCTTAGAGGAGGTGATATAAATGTCAATCATTTGTTCTCAGCACCTTGAGCAGCCAAAAGAACCTATGTTCACTGATTAAGAGTAAGAGAAGCATTTGTCTATGGGTATAATCACAGATAACTGGAAGGTAATTGAATACTGTGTCAATTTAATCAACAGTTGTAGTAAGTCCCCCTCCCAATAGCTTAGGAAATCCCCATCTTTAAGATGTTGCCAATTTTCCAATACTTAGTTTGGATTCCAAATCCAATCAGAGAGCAGTTGGTTAACCCTACCACAGTCCTTTCACTGTTGTGCTAATGGCTTAACTTGCGTTAAAGGTTGGTGTTATGGTGCACAGAATCTACAGATGAGTTAGACCTTTCATGTCTTTTCTCTCCCAGCAACATGAAAAACAGCTTCGTGCACTGTGAAAACTAGTCAGTAAGAAGAGAGGCTTCAGCTCAGCTCCAGATTGATATCTCTGCATCTTGCAACTAAGGCATGTGGTATATGTAACAATAGAACACTCTCAACCAGTTCTTCTGATGGGCAAGTAAAATAAGTGGCATAGTTTGGATTTTTTTAAAATAATAGCCATTTTGACTGTGCAAGATGACATTTCAAGCAATTTTAATTTGCACTTTTCTGATGGTTAAAGATATTAAACATGTATCTAATGATTTATTAGGCATTTTTTCTTCTTTTAAGAACTTAAGAATTCCATAGACTAACTTTTAATGGGTTGTTTATGTTCTTGATGTTTATCATAAAGGTATCCCATGAAAGGATTAATTACAAGTGGTGACCTTCCTAAGAGTTGATGGCACTTTCTAGCTGCAGTCCAGATATACAGAGGTCCAAGGGAAAAGTAGGTTTGTTGCCTATTTGCCTTGTCTCCCTGCTGGTAAGCACATCTGTCCTATTGCTGCCAATAGCTGCTGTTGTCCTTCACTGAGAAATTACCGAGTTCTTAGGCTCTCCAAGGTGAAGATAATACTTATTAGGCTACCAGACTGGAATCTTATAAGCTAATCTAATCAATTCTCAGGCCCTTAACACTACATATCCATTTTATCAGTTTTGCCTTTCAAGAAAGCCTTGACCTATCTCCCCAAATAAGCCATGCTTCCCGCCTTGAGGGCTGTGAGGTTTTTTTCATCATCATTGATCACATAATACTAGTAACACCAATTACCCAAATTTATTATTTGGCTGGAAAATTTTATATTCCTGAAAAATAACCAAGTTCAGTTATGAATAGGCGTTTGCTTCTGCTTGGATTACATCACACAGTATTATGATTCTTTAGGCATGACCACAAAGATGCATCGAGTTTTCAAAATGATCATTAAGACAGTATAATTACCATCAATTGTTCAAAGAAACGAATTGCTATTTATTATACAGCAATCAGAAACATGAATGTGTTTTCCTTGTTCTGTATGTGCTGATTTAAATGCTTATTATATGGGAGGGATATTGATTAAGTCCTTTTGCAAATAGTCTCAAAAGAGAGAAAGAGAATTTTTTTTTCTGTTTTACTACTACAAATTTCAATATGAAATATTTTGCCAGTATGCTATGAGCACCAATAGTATAACATAAACCATGGAAAAACTCTGTTTTGACACGTTTTATGAATGTTATCCGATGCCTGATGGGAGGTGTACATCTGTGGGGGTGGGCCAGTCATCTTACTGCCGTCTGTGTATCTGTATGCTTAAATGAATTAGCTAATATAAAAACAGAGCATAAACAAGCTTAATGTCATAAAGTTTCCTTTACAGAGTACAGAATATTCAAATCTGAGAGAAGAAATAGAGAATCACATACAGCTCCTATTGCTTGAGAAAGAGGACTATATAAGATGGAAAAGACAGAGCACCCCAAATGAAATGTTTTAGCACAACATTGGGCTTCCTCTACTTCCTTCCTTTGATGACCCCATCCTGCTTTCCTGGCAGCAGTGGTTTCCCTTCTAGAATGATGAGCAAAGATATTTTGTGAAAAGACTAGAGAAGCTATCTCCTAACCCAAGGACACACTCAGTGACCATCCAATCAGCCTCTTCTTGAGGGAAATCACGTCATAAACCTAGATCCTCATCTCTAAATGACTTTGAACACAAGAATCATTGCAGTCACTTTTCAAGAAAAGACCCTCTGGTTGCTGGTCCAAGAAAAGAATCATTTCTAGCATGCCATTCTTGCACATCCTTTGTGTCTGACAAACCTCCATATCAACACCTCACAGTGAAGATCCCTTTCCCTAATATCTTCTTGCATTTAAAAGCTTTCATTCTACCTCTTACTGGCAATGTTATGCGAATTTCTTCAGATACATTGTTTGATTTCAACTTTGATTATGCATTCTCTTAATCCTTACATATAACTTGACCTGAGTTATTATTTCTCTGTGCAGTCATTATCCCCTACCTGATGTGAGCAGTGTGTGTGTGTGTGTGTGTGTGTGTGTGTGTGTGTGTGTGTGTGTGTGCGTGTGTGTGTAATATCTGTAAGAATGAACAAAAGGAAGCTGTAAATGATTTCAGGGAAAACTACATACACATACACAGTAGGTGTGATTAGTGTTAATTTCAATGATGGGATTTTTTTAAACTTGAACAAGAAACAATAAAACTTTTATTTTTAGCTAACAGTTTGTGGACTAATTTAGTTTTTGAATTCCTTCCAAGCATGATAGTTTAAATTTGCCCCAGATGGACTTTCTCTTCTGTTCAAATTGCTCGACACAACATAACAGCCATTTATAACAAAGTCCGCAGGAATGGGCTGATGCTTCTAGTCTTCCGAAGGCATTGGTCTGTTTGTGAGGAGAGTGCCCTACAAATCACCATGAATTAAAGAGGAACGCATGCATCACAATCAAAACATCAGGAAGAAACCCTTGCCCAACAGATAAGAACACAAACAAGTGCAAAGCATCACTTGAGTTTTTGTAGAAGGCCCATATTTTGGAAGGCAAGCAGTGCTGTTTCACACGCTGTACTCTTGCTAATCTGACTGACTCACAGTCTTGTGATAGTGAGATAAGCGAGGGAGGCAAATTTTTATAGAGTTGCAATTACTGAAATTGTCATTACGCTGCTCACTGTAAAATAAATATAGATAGAAGTGAAATTATGCGCAGGCTAGAAGTAGAAAGTGTTTTGCTTCTGTTTGCTAAATTAATCTCTTCCTAAATGGCTGCAGGCCAGGTAGGTTAGCATTTGTGGTTTCAAAGGTTTTCAGCGCCTGCAATGAGCCATGAAATTACTGCATGCTGCTGAAAATGGCAGCTGATGAAAGGAAGAGACTGAATCCCAAAGGCAGAAAGACAGGAGGAAGCAAAATTACAGGCAGAAAGTCTGATTTTTGATGTTGCTCATTGTGAAATGTACACCCAAACTTTTAATAAAACATAAAACATTAATAAACCTGCTAACAATTCCTTACAATTTCTTTTGAAGTCTGAGTGTAATTTCTGAATACTTATTAAAACAGGCAGGGATTCAGAGGGGGGCAAGCAGGTTTCTATCTGTGTGTGTGTGTGTGTGTGTGTGTGTGTGTGCGCGCGCACACGCGCGTACGCGCACATATATGCTATATTGGTTCTCTACTTGTGACTTTTGAAATAAGAATTTTTATAGATTTTTTAATTGAATCACACAAAGGGATTGATTTTTTTCAGTTAATAGAAGTATGTAGATCCTTCCAGTTTCTGTTAAAATTTGATAATCTTAGTCCAATACTGTCTCCAGCATGTGCCACAAACAGAGCTTGTAGCTCACAATCACTTGAATTTCCACCTAATAAGGTGATGCTGTATCTTTATTCATGGACATGAAAGCTCTGCTGGCCCAAGAGTATGTCCCAGGAATCCTTTTGTTTGAGTCTCAGGAAAAATGGGAGACTCGGTTTGATTTTGGAAACCACAAGCATCATACCTTGCTACAAACAGGCAGGCTCTTCCTGCCGGAAGCAAGCATTCTCTCACTCCCTAGGCTTTCCTCTTGGGGACTCATTTCAAATTGAAAGTTGTAACAGTTCTTAAATATATTTTACAGAGCTGTTTCCTGTCTTGTAATGGGGAGGAAAGGTCTTTAAAGCTTTCAGACATTTTGTTGCCAAGAGAGATTCCAGAGAAATGAACTGATCACCTTTAGAATTTCAAGTTTCTAGATATTAGATAAAGTATATGCAATGGGAGTTCATTCACACTAAAATAATCACACTACTACTAAGGAATGCAAAAATATCATGCCTTTTAAGTGATTCTAAGCACTTAAACTTGCATGATTTTATAGATTAATGACTAGAAAGACACCATTGTAGAGATTTTCGGATTAAATTCTGTTACAGAAGGTATAAATAATCTAATGAAAACTATGCATGCCTGGTCAAATAGTTTTACTGCCACCAAGTTATTATTAGCTTGTTTTCATGTCTAGGAAGTGAATGATTTTAAATGGAAATTTAGCTTCTGTATAGGGAAAAGATGCTTTGATCCAACCCATCAAATCTTTAGTAAAGAAAGAGCAGCAATTAGATACTTACTAATGATTTATTTTTTTAAAAAAAGACATTCATTCAGGAAACATATAACTACATATTGCAATGATTTCGGGATTCATTTTTAAATGCCTATAAGATGTTTGCCTTTCTTTTTATTCATGTACCTCTATAATTTTTTCTTCTTTAATAAAAGAGTCAGTATATGTAGTTTCAAGCAACTGTGGCTTACTAGATAATGTATTAGCTTTGGAGTTGGAGGAATATAGTTTTAGCACTTAGACATGTAATCATATATTAATCACTGCTGTACTGTGCCTGGCTGTTCTTTAGTTTAGGTTTGGCTCTGTGTGTGTGTGTGTGTGTGTGTGTGTGTGTGTGTGTGTGTGAAATAATGATGGGAATACCTACGTGAGTGAATCAAATGAGTGCACACAACTATATTCCATTCTGTAAACTAGAAATTTTGAACAATTTTGAGGGATGACTTAAAAATGAATATTTGAGACATCATTAGTTTTCAAATAAGATTGATGAAGAAGGTAACCAAGAAGTCTGGAAAATTAATCAAGCCGAGGTTGCAGACTTAAGTGGCCATGTGTAACGGGGCTTCTTACAAGGAAAATCTACTATCCCGTCACATACCAGGGCTGTTTGCTGATCCCTGAAAGAAATTATTTCCTTTTCTTCCTCATTCTTATTTCCACTTTACCGAAGTTTGAATTGAACTACGGCTTGTCAAGCAATTCAAATCGAGTTGCCATAATTTCTAATTTGCTCTGATTTGTTTCAACTCCAAAGCTTCAGTAACAGTAAAATAGGAGAGGGGGAAAAGAAGGAATAATAGTAATTTTAAAAAGATATGGAAGTCCCTTATTCTAACCATAGTGAAAGCAATATCCACATATGCAGAAAAAGTTGACCTTATTAGAAAATAGAAAACAAGCTTTACTATCCTGCTCATTTTAGTCAGAATCATACTTACTGTCAAGAATGACCTGAAATCAAACTATAAATGCAGGAGCAATGAAACTAGAAGATGCTAGTCACACTAATGATGTGGGAGCTGTTTGAAAATACAGATATGTTGCATGGATGGTTCTGTTGTGATTACTACTGATCACAGCAATTTAATGGAATACTGTTTTAAAATTTCTATTCCAATGAGTTTTGGATGCTCAACTAACATAAAAATCAAAGAGTTTCTTTAATAACTTCAAAACTAGTAACCTCTAAGAAAATGCTCAGATATTTCATGAATATTTTATTAAAATTATATTGTGAATGTGAAGGGGATTCACATTAATTTTGAAAACATTTTGTCTAAGTTTGTTATTCATTCATTCATAGTACTTACTGAGGTCCTAGTGTACTCCAGGCATGCAAACATCAAAAAATAGAAAAGGTAACGCTATGGTTGGCAAAAGTTCATGTTCTAGAAGTCTAAGCAATCATAAGGTCTGTTCCATTTGGAATATTTTTGCATATCAATTTGAAATGAACCTACTGAATATGATTTTCAAAAGGGAGTTGTTAGGATAGTTGTGTAGAAAAAACTACCCTGACTGACTAGTGATGTCTACCACACAGCAAGACAAAGAAACACTGATGTGAATATCTCATTTTTGCTACGGCCATCAAATTCAGAACTATCGTCTAAGGAAAATGACATAAAGCATCTTGACCCGTTCATACACCAGGCTTTGTGAAATAAAATTAAAGCTTATTTTCCCCAAGTAAGAGTTTGTAGTAAGAGTTTGAAAGGATTAGCTTTTGCTTTCTATTGGTTGTTTGTCAAGACATAAAGTCACAGTGCCTCTCAATAGGCAATATTTGCCCTTTGCACTCTTGCTATATCATTGTTGCAGTTCACCTGCATGGTTGCTGATAAATGACCATCACACAGTTTAAGGGAACAAGGAGTTTACTTTCTTGCAACAGTCCAGTTACAGTTCTCAGACCAGCTTGATGGGAAAGCATGCATCAACACCAGGCCCTAAGAAACTGGCCACACCATCACCACATAATGGTTGAGAGGACAATCCTTACTTGCCAGACCAGCCTGTCTTGCCAACTCTCTCAACCAGCTCTCTGTGATTTACCCAGGGCCTAATCCCACCCATAATAGACTTGGTCTTTCTCATCAGCTAGACAATCTCCTTCAGCTTTGCTCTGGGCTTAACTCAAACATCAACTCTCTATAACTGTGCCCAGAGCTCAAACCCTCAACAAATCGAGTTGACACCTGTGCTTAACTATGACAGTCCACCCCTTGTCAACCTGACACAAAAACAATAGCACTTTTAAACTGTAACCTTTCCTTGTCCCCACAGATGTTAAAAGTTATCTTAAAAATATAAATACATTTCATAAACAAATTTAAAATATTCTCATTAAAATTTCAGTTATTAAAATATTGGAACTAAAAGTCTTTCTTTAAATATGCCAAATAAAATCTTTAAATATTCCAAATAGAATCATTGTAACAATGAGAAAACAAGTTAAGACCAAAATCCAGCAAATTATCACATCCTGTACTTCAATGTCCATCTTCTGTTGCTCATCATAGTCAAGGTGGCTCATCGTAGTCAAGGTGGCTCAAAGATTTCTAGGCATTCCCAGTCCCTGTTTGAAGCTCAAAGTTATAAAAGCAGAGTTCTTTGAACCAAGCTGAATCTCCACTCGCAGTCATCCTCAGCAGCAGTCCCACGGTTCTGGCATCTCAAACACTCTCGGTTCTCCTCTGCAGCTGTAAGCTTCACCTTCTCTTGCAGGTACTCTACGCCTGCTACTTGGTGCCAAGCTTTTGCTGCTCTTCATGAACCCCCGTAATCGTACACCAAAACCAGTACCACTTGGGGGATGCTGCCAGTCTGTGAAGTGAGTTTGAAACGAAGCTTGGTTCACTCGAGCCACAGCTATACCAAATTTTATGGGCTGATGCTGGAAAAGCCTCTTTTAGGCAGCCAAACTTCCAAAGGGCAAGAAGTGCCTTTAATTGGGCTTTCAGCCCCTGAAATAATCTGAGTTTTCAAACCACACACTTGCCATACGGTGGTATTCACCTTCTCCACCATCACAGTGCAAGTCACTAGGTTTTCCTTCACTGATATTCATTTCTCCAACAATTGCAGCTGTTCTGCCTGCCCTTTCCTCATCCAGAGCATCATAGCCACCAACACAGCTCTCTTCTCTCAAGCAAACCAGTCCATCGTCTCTAAATTCAACTTTACCAAAGTCCTTGTTCCTCTCATAATAAATTGGGCCCAAACAATCTCTCTCAGCAACTGGCCCACTAAACTCTGAAGAACAGTATTTGTAAATCCACAAAGTGAAAATTCTTAAACATTTCCAACTTTGTCCAGCAAAACCATTCAAAAGCCACAATATCCACATAGATTTATCAGCAACACCCCACTTCTTGGGTGCCAAATTCTGTTGCATTTCACCTGCATGGTTACTGATAAATGACCATCACACAGTTTAAGGGAACAAGGAACTTACTTTCTTACGACAGTCCAGTTACAGTTCTCAGTCCAGCTTGATGGGAGAACATGCATTAACAAGAGGGCTGAAGAAACTGGCCACACCATCACTACACAATGGCTGAGAGACGGATAATCCTTCCTTGCCAGACCAGCATGTCTGGCCAAATGAACAGAAGGATGCCAATTCTCTCAATTAGGTCTCTGTGATTTATCCAGGGCCTAATCCCACCCACCGTGGACTTGTTCTTTCCCATCAGCTAGACAATCTCCTTCAGTTTTGTTCTGGGCTTAACTCAATCATCAACTCTCTACAACTGTGCCCAGAGCTCAAACCCTCAACAGTCAAGTAGACACCTGTGCTTAACTATGACAATCATGAATATGTCTTTCTCCTATCCTGTAATAACTATATACTTAGCTATGCTTTCAGATTGTGCTCACACCTCAAGGAACTCCACAGATCACAATACCTCCCAAGCTGACAATAACATATCGGGGAAACAAAACAGAGTATGTGGGCTGAAAATTCAAAGAAGAAATAGAAAAAAAATAGAGCAAATAAAAGTCTTTAGCTACATTGAATGAATAACCCACTTTTCCTGTCAAATTTACAAACCCTTCAAAGGAATGAACACACTGTATTGGTAATTCTCAGGGCAAAGAGCATACTGGTAATGGGGACAAAGCAACACCACTTCTTGGGAAAGCAATGTTTCAGAACTCAAAATATTTTTGTTCTTCAGAAACAATTCATATTTTTAGGAAGCACTCATGAAGATCAACTAGATATGTATGGAAATGTATAAGGATATATATATATGTATATATTCAAAAATTTATCAATAGCAGATTAACAAGGCATTGTAGAAGAAGAATACCATGTAACATGGTATAACCAGTAAAAAGCTTAAGGCCGTGCACTGAAATAACATCTGTGATAGCTCATCAAGTTAAGGAAAATTGATATTATAATTTCAAATAAACATAAGCATATCCCTGTAATATATTATGTATGAAAAATGCCTAAAAGCATATATATCAAGCTATCGCATCATTTTCTTAGTGGAAAGTGTTGAGAAGTATAATTTTTCTGTTTTCATTATATACAATTGTGCATAATTAAAAATTTTCAAGGAAAATAGGCTATTTTGTTATGAAATGAGATGAAAAAGATTAGCAAGAAGTTTTTGGAATATTTAACAAGGCCCAAACAATAAGATCATGTTAACTTCATTAAATTTGGAACTCTTCCCCAGCCAAGTCATGTGGCAAATAAAATTACTAATGCACACAAGTCAGGAATTCTTAATAATTTAAGAAAATGTGGATTGAAAAATGATCTCTCAGAGATTCAACCTTCACTCAGCTTTTGCCATTAAGACAGACCAAAAATACTGTCACAGTAAATAATGGCAATGACAAGTAGCTGTGTTTCCCTGTTTGAAATGGTACTCAGGTTAAGCAGAAAAATGGTAGAGGAAGTTTTTCTTTATAAAGTATTTCCTTTTAAGATTGATTAAAAAATACTCTTCAAAGTGCATAATAAAATGACCCAACTGGACAAGGATTACATAAGCCCACATTATCAACAGCAGGTATAATAGAATCTGAATGTAATCGGGTATTCATATGTAATTATCAAATAAAGAGAACATAGCACATTTTCAACCAGACCATCAGGATTCGACTAGTAAACTATTGTCTGTAGGATCCTATGTAACCAGCCTCCTGATTTCTTTTATACATGACCAAAATATCAGGAAAAGAGGCAGGAATCTATCACTTAAGAAAATGAGTGATCGGGGCTGGAGAGGTGGCTCAGGGGTTAAGCCTCTGCTTTGCAGGCGGAAGGTCCTGAGTTCGGATCCTAGACACCATGTATAGACGCTGGGCGGAAGCAGGGGCAACCTGCGTTTCTGGTCCTGGTAGAGCGGAGCCTGTGAATCCTGGGGCAGAGTAAACAAGAAGGAGGTGGAGGTGGTCCATGGTGGTTCCCGAATTTGCCCGTGGTTCTACACACACACACACACACACACACACACACACACACACACACACGCACACACATACATACATGCATAATTGAATAAAAAAATTAAAAAAAAGAAAATGAGTGATCATGTAAAATTCTATCACTACCTTTGTGCTTTATATGAATCTTCATTTTAATAAACTAATAAAAAATACACTCAGACCATTGAGATATCTCAGCAGGTAAGACATCTGCTTGGAAACCTGGCCACCTGAGTTCAATTTCTGAAATTCCACATGATGGAAGAGAGCTCATTTCAACTCCATTCATGTGCCAAGACATGCTTTCTCTCTTCTCTTAACTCTCTATTCCCTCCCTCTCTCTCTCATTCTCTTTCTCTCTCAAATAAATAAGCAAATATTTTTAAAAAATAAAAATAAAAAACAATTAGAAAATTACTGACAAAGGGATATTTCATATTAATTATTGCTATATTTGATTTTAGTGTAAGAATTGTGCAGTTATATTTTCAAAAACCCCTCTTGTTTTAGAGACATATACTAAAATAATAAAGATTAATGTTGTCCCCCCATAGGTTCATGTGTTTGAATCCTTGGTTGATGTTGATGTTTGGGAAGATCGTGACACCTTTAGGAGGCGAAGTCTTGCTGGAGAAAGGCATGTTACAGGGGGACAGCCATGAGTTTTGGTAACCCTGCTCTAGCTCCACAGTTTGCTTTTTTTCTCTGCCTCCATGATGGCTGAAGTGACCTGAACCAATCTGTTACGTCTACTACCTGACATGCCTTTTCCTTTATATGGACTATATCTTCTCAAGAACAATGAGCCGAATAAACCTCCCTTTCTCCCTTAAATTATATGTAAGTATTGAAGTATTGTCTCACAGCAGAAAAAAAGAGAATCTTTGGGGGCTTTTGGGAGGGCCCCTTATCTCAGAATGATCGAGGATACAAAATCATACCAAAACCAGCACATATTATATAAAGGAGAATTATTCTCAAACAAGTGGGAGGACAAAATAGGCAAGCAGCATGCAGCATAGCTGTGAATAGAGAAGCAGAGAAACAGAGAGGCAGAGAGAGAGAGACAGTTAAGAAAGGCAGAGGCAGAGAGAGACCAGAGAAAGAGAGAGTCTAGTTTCTGGGGACTCTTATAGGGCTTGGTCATGTGACCAGGAGTATGTGACTGTAGGCCAAGGGCACACAGTTGAAAAAGTACTGGGATGAGAAGGGGGGCTCATCTTAGGTGGGTGAGAGTCCTTGGATGATTGTGTCAGTTTAATCTTACTTGCAGGTGGACTGAGGGCTGTGGAGAAGTTGCAGACAGGGTAGGGGTTGCCCAGTTGTGTCCTTGGGAGAATGGAACTGTTTTATCTAAGTAGACAGGGAGCTGTGAAGGGTTCTTTGTCTGAACACGTACACTAGATGGAAGCAGGAGGGGGGCAGCTTGAGTCATTTTGTGTTTAACATGTCTAACATCTAACATGTAACTATTAAAAGTAGTATTATATGATATCGAGAATTTCCTTAATCTCAGAATAGAGGATATAATATAACTATAGATTTAAAAGCACTGATTGTGAGCTGGTAATTATTGACACCGAGCATTGAAAAATATAAGGTTGATGGTATTGTTCCACATGTTTCTGAAATGTTACAGTTTGGTAGCACAAAGATTAGTACCATAAAATATATAAAGAATTTTGGCAGAAGAATTGAAATAGTGAAACCTACAGAAGCATCCCCAAATTTTTTCCTTAAAGACTTTTCTTTAAATCTGTAGAATATCTGCAAATTTTAATCGGATCAAGGTCACAAAAAGGATCTTAATAAATTACAAGCTATGAACTATTTAATTAGCAATATTCATGGAAAATACCATACAAAATTAACAGTGTGGGGAAGAATGACAATTTTTCCCAACAAAATTGCAGATTTGACCATTACAAATGTGGTTGTGATCGAAAGCAGCTTTTAGAAAATTCCTCCACATTTTATGTTGAGTTAAAGTCCAAAATCATAACTAAGCAATTGTGAAAATTGATAGGAAAAAAGGGTTTGCCACCAACAACAATGTAATAGAAATAAGAATTAATTGAAACATGTAACTGGTATAATAATTAGCAGATCAATGGAAGAGACTACAAAACCTCAAAATAGGTCTTAGTGTATTTAAATAAGTGAAGAAAGATACATGAAACAGTGGAGAAAAATAAAAATTATTCAATTAAAGATGTTAAGAAAATCAACTATAAGTCAAAGCAAATTTGGGACTGGAGAGATAGCTGTAGGTAAGATAAACCTGGCAATCTCAGTTCACTCCCTAAGCCCACATGGGGATTCCAAAAGTCATCCTCTGATTTCTACACTATGGCACGCCAAGGTATATCTCCATTCTCTCTGTGTCTTTCAAATAAACAGATAAAAATATTATTTAAAAATAATAAAACACAAATCTTCTGATTTAAAAATACAAAATGTTGTGTGTTTGTTTTGTGAGTGTGTAGTGTGTGTCTCTGTGTGTGTATGTGCACGCGCATGCATGCATGCAAGTTAACTTGCGAATTTGCATATGTTCTATGCATAGGCCAGAGGTCAATGGTCTGTAGGGATCTTCGTGCTTGCACAGGCACTTTCCAGACTGAGGTGTCTCCCTAATCCTGCACATGTTTTCATGGTGCCTGCACTTTTCCAATTTAGCTATTTCTATCGATAATTCCTCTTGTCTTAGATACCATACAGTCAACAATCCCTGTGGTTATACTTTCTGAATAAATATATATTATTTATGAGACACACATATTCTATAGCCTGGATTGAATCATTAAGTTTCAAAAATATGAGCTTGACTATCAGTCCATCTCTCAGAAATATGAAACTGAAAACTGAAGAATTTTGGCAGTTAGCAGCCAAGGTGTGAAGGATTGCTAGCAAAAAGTAATTGAATATTTATGTTATGCAATAGTGTCTGGGTCAGATTAGTGTCTAAAAATCTCTTAGGAATTAATAAATGAAAAATATTGTAATATACTTACTGCACTGAAAAATAGAACTGATAGGATCTAAAAGTCACAAAAATATTGATATAAACAATTAGTTACTAGCTTTACTATCAAGCTAGAAAAGGTAAAAGGATAAAAAATGGAATATGATAAAATATATTTGCTATATTATAATTATAAGCAAAAATATAGTATCTGTGAACATTACCATAGTTGCAATAAGATACTGATGATGGGATACAAACTGGTGAAAGTAACCAACCCATAATTTTCCAGAAACTCAATTGGATACAATTTAGGAAAAGCTTTAAAATAGCACACACTCCTTGATTTATAAGTTTCATTCCTAGAGTCATGGTTTAGTGCATTAACCAGAAAAACCAGAATTTTTCTGTATGCCTTTTTTAGTAGTGAATAAACAGGAAGTTGGAGAGAAGGTTAAATAATTATGCTTCATAGTAGTAATACTGTCAATCACTAAAATTTAAGAGTGTACCAACTGCTATAAATTCCTTCTGTGCATCCCGATGTAATCTCACAATAACTCTGGAGGCAGATATTATTATGTGTTCAGCGTTGCCAACAAGGTAACTGAGACTCGGAGAGGTCAAGACAGCTGGTAAATTGTTAAGCTGGAACAGAAAGAGGAATGCTTGGACTTCACAAGTAGTACCTTTCATTACTGTGTGATCAAAGCATTAGCTGTGCCCTCTAATACACCAGATGCGATATCAACATTTTCAACTGCCCTATTTAATATGAAGCAAAAGAAAAATCTGTTGATAGTGCCATTATGAACATCAGGAAGTCCAAGAATGGACTGAGTAATTCAGTGTGGGTTACAGAATGAGCAGTTCCCAAAAATATTTAATGCACATAAAAAATTTGTTAAGTACAATGCTAAATGTCAGACTTTGGAGGAATTCATCTCTTTTGGGGAGGAAAAATGGTGCAAACATTTTGGAGATTGACATTCTCTCTCAAAATTATGACAGTGCTAAACTATGAATGAGCAGTTACAATTTTAGAACTTGATCCTGAGGAAATGTCAGTCTGTTTTTTAAAAAATGTATACAATAAACTGTAGATCAGTTTTGTTTATTAGCAAGTTAGAGGAAACAGCTCATGTATTTATGAATGGGGGGGTGAATATGACATTTCAATCCACATTCTACACCTGTGAAACCATTTACTATACTGACTGAGAAACTATATAACTTTCTATGTAAAAGAAATAAATTACAGAAAACACACACACAGGCATGTACATACATAGTTGTGATTATGTATATGGAAAAACATATATCCATGTCTACACATGGGTGTGTTACCAGTGATTATAATCTTGGAAGAGTAATTATGCTCAACTGATAACGAGAATTCCTTTAACAGTCATAATGACTGGGAGAGCTAGAGGTAAAAGTGGAGAAACTTTATTCTTATTCAAGTTGCTCCCCTGAAGTAAGAAGAAAATGAAATAATGGAGTTCGAGTGATTTTTGCTTTTTTGGGATTTTTATTTTATTTTAGCTTATTTTCATAGTTTCTACGTCTTGTTATGAAACTGTATTTTACTCTTGTCATCAAAGAAAATAAGAATCTCCAATGTTGCCTGCTCAGTCTCCACCTGTTTTCACAGGATAAAATATAAATATAAGAAAAAAAGTGGCAAAGGTAAAAGAAAGAAGCCATATCAGTTTCTATTTCTCCTTCTTTCTAAGTTTTTCACAATGACCAGTAAAACATGCATTATTAACATGATAGAGTTTAGGAGCAAGTAGTACATTTTTTTCCTCTAAAATAAAACAAACATGGCTACTGATCAAATTAATTTCCTGTTCCATGACTTTTACTACTAATCTTCAATGTGTGACACTCTGACAGGGAAAAAAAAAGTTCACCACTGTATTCAACATGGTCCAGCATGTCCTTCATGAGTAAAGATGGAGGAAAACTGGAAAGAATATA
The DNA here is from genome assembly GCA_023101885.1 of Typhlomys cinereus. Classification (NCBI taxonomy): domain Eukaryota; kingdom Metazoa; phylum Chordata; class Mammalia; order Rodentia; family Platacanthomyidae; genus Typhlomys; species Typhlomys cinereus. Next base: position 1,115,905 of record JALPQD010000487.1, read on the forward strand.
CACATGCTGAGAAAACTGTTCTTTACTATAGCACATTGACATAAGCTTTGTCACAGAGGACAGATTTCCATCTTGATTTTGGGTCCCAAGATGCCTACTCTGAGCAATCGTACCAGTTACAAATCAATCAATCATCTTCTATGAGAGCTCTCACCTCTACATTGGTATCATTTGGTCCAGTTTATTTATTAGTTCCCACAGTTTGTATTCCTTAAATATGCTATAGATTATCTCTTGAAACAGACAAGGTATGAGGGAGGAAAAGCATTTCAAAAAATGTCTTGGGAAGAAAAAGAGAAACACTAACCATTCTTCCTTCCCTTTCCCCAGCTTTCCTCTCTCCTCCCTTGCTCATTCTTTTCCATCTTTTCTTTTAATTGTTCAACTCATTTTAGATCACTGGTTTGAAATTGGGGCTTTAAAACAAAGAAAAAACTGGTGATGGGAAGGAAGGCTCTTTTGTTGAGGGTCACATCAATATTACTCAGAGACTCTTTTGGTTAAATACCTTCATCATCTCATACTTCTTTCTGAAAAATCTTATTTTAAATATAAGTCTTTGTAGATGCAGTGGGTTTTATAATTTATACTTTGTCTTTTAATTACTTTTAAAAATTGCTTATCTATCAGCCTTAAAACAGAATGAAATGTTGTCATTTGCCACAACATGCTTGAATACCTTTGCTTTTAATTATCTTGTAGTATTTGCAAGTACATACTGGGGCTTATTTTTTAGTTGGCACATGTTATAATGTTTCTTTTTAAAAATAAATGCATTTAAGGGAACAGAAAAAAAGAAATTATTTACCAGAGCTGTGAAGTTGCAGCATGGTTAACTGAGATCCAGGAACACAAATAAAAGCCACAAAAGCTTTAGTACATGGAGAACACAATCTCTCTGCTGGCTACTCCTTGAAATCATGGGACCACAGGACCACAGTGGCAGGAGTAGTGACTATCTTGATGGTTAGGGCAACTTGGCCATTATTATGGATGGGGAAACATGCTAGTAAATAGCATCTGAGTTTGTTCAAAAGGAAAATCTAAGTGTGAATTAAAACTTTTCCTGAAGAATTAAAGGAAACAGTGATTTCAAGGATTTGTAGTCTACCAAAGGGAAAAAATAGAGTGTGGAAGAAATCATAACCAAATGTACCATTTCTGTACCAGAGCACTGTAATAGTTCTTTTCATCACGAGAACAGAGGAGGTTGGTGCTAAATTTGTGACCTGAAAATGTAATTATGCCAAGGGCAAATTGGTCTTATCACCTCGAAACATGTTTCAATGTACTGTGATTGTGATGTCCATGTTCATTTGATTTGTTTAGAAAAACTTCAATATTCCAAAAGGTGAGATGACTATATTGTAACATAGTTCTGTGGACCATAGGGCAGGGGTGTGATAGGTGAAGGCTGTCAATGCACAAAACAGTGAAGGTCAGAGCAAAGCTGTGCTTCCCTGTGAATTGAGCTGAGATCCTCAACCGGCTCTTTGATGATACAGTTTAAAGAAGTCCTATTGACATAGTCCTGTGCTGAACAGCTACTTATTACCCAAATAACTAGACTTCGTGAACAGAATGTTGGATCACTCCTGGACTGCTACTTCCCATTGCTTGACAGGTATAATTCAATCCAGTAGTCAGAAGTTCTTTTTATATAACAACAGCTCAACCTTCTGAAGATAAGCTCTGTACATCTAATGATGTGATATGTCATATCACATAAGGCACACATATATGTGGCTATTGTTTCCTTCCTCTCTGGAAGTTTCTTTACTCCAAAAGTGAGGTTTTATGCCACTCTATGATTTCATTGCTTGCTAAAATGTAGGTCAAAGACATAAAAAAAATGGGCGGCTCCTCACAAATACTCTTGATCCCCTTTATTAATGGTATAATCAATCATTGGCATTTGAGGTACACCAAAGTAGAACTATTCCCCAAGAAGAAGCTAGTTTGAGTTGTAGACTTCATCATGCTCTGTATTCATTCACCTCTTATTTTATATACATGTCTCTCTTTTTGGTATCAGATTTCACCTTACGATCTCACCTCAAGCCAGAACATTGACACATCAGATATAGGAACAATAGACCAGCAAAACCCTCCCTCAGTTTCCCACTATAAGATCTGCCAACCAAGATGTTCCAAGACTCACATTCTGCTTTCTGCCCTGCACTGAGATTAGGCCAGTCGGTTTTTTTAGGAAGAAGCCCAACCCTTCCCTTCTGAAACTCATTCTGTTTCACCATCTCAAATTCTTCACTTGGGCAATTTCCTTTTTCAATCTGTTTCTCCATTTCTATTGCAATCTCATCAACATACAAAAATGCTCTTTGAGAAACAAACAAAAAAAAAGAGCCCATCAAGAAAGCATAATAGCTTTGCCATTCAATTTCTCTCTTCTCCCTCACAGCAAAGCTTCTTTAGGAGATGTTCTAGAAGATACTATTTCCAATTTTTCACCAACAACCAACATTCCTGATCAAGAGAAATTTCTCAGTTCCCCACTGTCTTTTGTGATACTTCAGTCTTGCTTTTTCTATTCCCAAAGCTACCTTGAATATGAACAAGTTCATGAGTTCCACATTCTCCCTCCAGCTCAAACCACCATCTTTTCTCCAGTTTCTTAAGAGTCTTCCTGTCTGCGTCCTTGCTTCATTATGTAATAGTCAACATTGAAATGTTGTAAGATGCAAATAAAATGTTATGTCCTTAACTACCAATGATGATCCATCGAACCAAGAATAAATACTAGTTTCTAAGGATTATAATGTACCATAAAAATATAATCTCTATCTACTATGCTTTACTAACCTAGTACCATGTGTTTTCATTCCAAAGACATTCAGGCCTCAGTGGATTTCTTTGTTTCATGCACACTCTCTGCTTTCCATTATCTTCATGTTAGCATAACAGTTGTTTTATTAGGAGTATTTTCAATTAAAATCCAAGTCTTCATAGCTTTCATCACACACTTGTCCACATATTCCTGTGAACCATTTCTGCCATTCTCAAGTAGCACTCCAGTAATTATAGCACAGTTTTCTCTGCATGCTTAATGTTTTTCACTTTATTTTTATATTTACTTAATTACCTTAATTATTCTAAAATTATTTTGCCTACTTTCATATCTCTGTGAGATCAACATGTTGCTTTATTCGTTTTTTTTACTTTTCACTACTAAATTTACTTTTTCCTTACTGTGTAACTGGCAAGTTGATGCAGTCCCTATTAGAAATTTGTTTGTGGTGACTTTATTGACGCATTTTCTAGAAGCCATACCTTAAAAATAATTTCAAAGATTCTTGAATTCATTAGAAACTATCACTCAGAAATAAATTAACGAAGGAAATTGTGTGTCATTTTTTTTGTGGCACTGATGTGAATTTTACCACAAAGCCTGAACTTCACGAGTAATTAATGTACAATTGTCCTGTAAAAAGTTTATACTAATCTGTTTACAAGATTACAATACAGTTTCTTGGTTCTTAAATCCAATGTTTTATTTTATAGGAAAATTATTGTAAAAGAAGAAATACCTAAAGAAGACAAATTTCTAAAGAAATAGATGAACCCTTTCCCCACCGGCCCGATGTGCACAGTCCAGCCAGGACACACTGCATCCTAGGTAAGCACCCCATGCTCACCCCCCAATTCCCAGGTAACCCACTAGTCCCAGCTTCTCCCACCAGCCAGTCCAGTCAGAGAAGGCACTGCTCCTGGCCGGGGAGAATCCCTGGACCACTCCCCAGCTCCCCAGGTTAAGTGCACCCGCCACCAGCACCTCTTCCCTTTCCCCAACAACCCAGATGCATGCAGTCCAGCCAAGACACACTGCGCCCTAGGTAAGCACCCCTTGCTCACCCCCTAAACCCCAGGTAACCCACTAGACCCAGCTCCTCCCACCAGCCAGTCAGAGCAGGCGCTGCTCCAGGCCAACTAATTCAGTTCAGTCAAAAACACACAGAAATTGAAAGAAGATCTTAAGAGATAAAATGGCAATGCCCAAGTCAAAGTGCAAATCCATGACAAATAAAACCCAAGAAAACAAATCTCCCACTGAAGGAATTAATCCCATAATGATAGACTCCAACCAGAACAAATCCATGGAAAATAGCCAAGAAAGCCTGACCCAAGATAACGAATTTCAAATACATGATCATTACAATGATCAATATTATGAAAGAGGAAATCTGGGAGGAATTAAATAATCGCATCAACCACTTTGAAGAGGAACACAACATACACTTGGAGGAGTTGAGAAAAACAGCTCAAGAAACAAAAATAGGCATAGAGCAGTTAAAACAGACTCAAGCAGAGTTTAAAACTGAAAAAGACAAGTTATCTTCAACCCAAAATTCAACAGTCTTATCAGCATAACTAACGAAGCAGAAAATAGAATTTCAGACCTTGAAGACAAAGTGGGAGTATTAAACAGCTCAATGGAAGAGGTTGTTAAAGCCAAAAAGATACTTGAGAGAAATATTCGAGAGTTATGGGACACGCTGAAGAAGCTTAACATGTGTATTCATGGAATATCAGAGCAAGAATCCCAAAATACCACACCTGAGGAAATTTTTCAAACTATCATCAAGGAAAACTTCCCTCATCTAAAAAAAAAAAAGAGGCCCATCCATATAAAAGAGGCATTCCGCACCCCAAAGAGATATAACCAAAATAAAAACTTGCCATGCCAAATAGTAGTTAAAACACTTCACATTCAAGACAAAGAAATGGTGCTGAAAGTTACAAGGGAAAAAAAAGTTACTTTTAAAGGTAAACCTATTAAAATAACAAATGACTTCTCAATGGAAACAGTAAGGCAAGAAGAGCTTGGAGAGATGTACTTTGTGTATTGAGTGAGCAAAAATGTCCACCCAGGATAATATACCCTGCAAAATTATCCTTTATGATCAAGGGAGAAATAAAAATTTTCCAGCACAAAGACAACTTGAAGGGATGCATGTCCACCAAACCAGGCCTTCAAAAAATGCTAGAAATGATACTCAAGTTTGAAGGAAAAAACAAGCATATCCAGGAGAACAGAAGGGACATATAATAACACCAAAATCTAAAAGTGAAACAATACACTTACAAAAGCCACTAAACATAAAAAATGTCTGGAATTAAAAATTATGTCTCCATTATAACATTAAATGTTAATGGAATTAACTCACCGATCAAGACACACAGATTACAAACTTGGATTAAAAATCACAACCCATCAATCTGCTTCCTGCAGGAAACTCATCTCATCACAAAAGATAGGTACATCCTAAAAACAAAAGGCTGGTCCAAAACTCTGCAAGCTAATGGAACCAGAAAACAGGCAGGGGTAGCCATTATGCTATTGGACAAAGGGGACTTCAAACCAAAAACAATCATAAGAGACACAAATGGATACTACATTTTAGTCACAGGTACAATTCACCAGGACGACTTCACAATATTGAACATATATGCACCCAAAATTCCCCCCGATATTCATTAAGCAAACCCTATAACACCTAAAGCGAGAAATTAAACCCAAATCAATAATTCTCGGGAATTTCAACACCACCCTCTCAACATGGGATAGGTCAACAGGTCAAAAGCTTAACAGAGACACTTTGGAACTTAATCAAACCCTTAAAGAAATGGACCTTACAGATCTCTATTGAACTTTTCATCCACCCACCAAAGTATACACATTTTTCTCAGCAGCATATGGGACTTTCTCCAAAATAGATCACATATTGGGCCACAAAACAAATCTCCACATATATAGGAAAATTGAAATTCTAGCCTGTACCCTATCAAACCACCATGGTCTAAAGCTTGACATCCACAACCCAACAAACAACAGAAAATACCCTAAATCCTGGAAACTTAACACTATGATGCTGAATGAGAACTGGATTCAGGAAGAAATTAAAAAGGAAATTCAAGATTTCCTGAAAGTGAACGATAATGAAAATACAACTTACCAAAATCTTTGGGACACAATGAAAGTTGTCCTAAAAGATAAGTTCATAGCTCTTAATGCCTACATCAAAGATATGAAAATATAAAACATAAATAACTTAACAATGCAGCTTAAAGCTTTAGAGACACTACAGCAATCTGATCCCAAAAGCAGTAGAAGGGAGGAGATTAGCAAAATGAGGGGAGAAATATCTGAAATTGAGATTAGGAAGACGATACAGAAAATCAACCAGTCAAAAAGCTGGTTTTTTGAAAAAATCAATAAGATTGACATACCCCTAGCTAAATTAACCAAAAGCAAGAGAGAGAAAACCCAAATTAATAAAATTAGAAATGAAAATGGAGTTATCACCACTGATACACAAGAAATCCAGAGAATTATAACATCATATTTCAAAAACTTATACTCTGTAAAACTTGACAACACAAAAGAGATGGATGAATTCCTAAGTAAACACAACTTACCTAAATTGAATCAGGAAGTGGTGAATTATTCAAATAGTCCTATAACATGTAAGGAAATTGAGGAAGTAATCTTGAATTTTCCCACCAAGAAATGTCCTGGACCAGATGGATTCAGCACAGAGTTCTATCAGACATTTAAGGAGTTAATACACCAATACTTCTTAAACTGTTCCATCAAATAGCAAAGGAAGGAACACTACCAAATTCCTTCTACGAAGCTAATATCGTCTTAATCCCAAAACCTAATAAAGATACACTCCAAAAAGAAAACTACAGGCCAACATCTCTGATGAACACAGATGCAAAGATTCTCAACAAAGTCTTAGCAAATCGGATTAAAAAAACATATCAAAAAGATATGTATAGGTTGGTTCAACATATACAAATCAATAAATGTAATTCATCATATAATCCAGTCCAAAGTCCAAGACCACATGATACTCTCAATAGATGCAGAAAAAACGTTCGACAAGATCCAACAGCCTTTTATGATAAAAACCCAAGACAGTTGGAATGGAAGGAACCTTTATCAATATAATAAAAGCTGTATACAACAAGCCCACAGCAAGGATTATACTCAATGGGGAAAAACTTGAAGCATTCCCGCTTCGATCAGGAACTAGACAAGGCTGTCCACTCTCACCACTTCTATTCAATATTGTACTTGAAGTCTTAGCTGAAGCCATAAGACAAGAAAGGGACATAAGAGGGATTCAAATCGGCAAGGAAGAAGTCAAGTTATCTCTATTTGCAGATGACATGATCTTATACCTAAGTGATCCCAAAAACTCCACTAGGAAGCTCCTGGAACTAATACAGAAGTTCAGCAGTGTGGCAGGAAAATAAATGTACAAAAATAAGTGGTCTTCCTATGTGCCCAGAATGAAAGACGTGAAAAAGCCCTGAGAGACACAATCCCATTTACTATAGCCCCTAAAAAAATGAAATACCTTGGTATAAACCTAACCAAGGAAGTGAGAGACCTTTATAATGAAAACTTTAAAACCCTAAAAAAGAAATTACAGAAGACACCAGAAGGTGGAAAGACCTCCCAAGTTCATGGATTGGCAGAATCAACATCGTAAAAATGACCATCCTACCAAAGGCAATATACAAATTCAATGCTATATCAATTAAAATAAAGCAATTCTTAAAGAAGATGACCAAACAATCTCAAAATTCATATGGAGGCACAAAAGACCCAGGATAGCAAAGTCAATCATGAATAACAAAAACACTGCTGGAGGTATCACCATACCAAACCTTAGTCTATACTACAAATCCATAGTTATAAAAACAGCCTGGTACTGGATCCAAAATAGACACACGGATATTTGGATAAGGGTTGAAGAACCAGATAGAAGCCCACACAATTACAGCCACTTGATCCTACAAAGGGGCTCAAAAAATCCAGTGGCAAAAGAACATCATCTTCAACAAATGGTGCTGGCAAAACTGGATGTCCACATGTAGAAGGTTAAAACTCCACCCGTATTTGTCACCATATACAAGACTTGATTCTAAATGGATCAAGGACCTCAGTATAAGGCTGGAGACTATAAAAACCATAGTTGAAAGGATAGGGAACTCCCTCAAGCTGATTGGACTAGGCCAACAGTTCCTAATCAGAAATACAACAGCACAGTCAATACAACCAACACTCCACAGATGGGATCTTGTGAAATTAAAGAGCTTCTGTTCATATAAAGAGATTGTAACTGAGCACAAAGGCAACCCACAGAATGGGAGAAAATCCTCACTAACCACATATATGATAGAGCTCTATTATCCAGAGTGCACAAAGAACTTAGAAAATTAAACACCAAAGAAACAAATGGGCCAATTAAAAAATGGGCCTTGGAACTTAAAAGAAACTTTATCAGGGAAGAAATTGAAATGTCTAACAAATATCTTAAAAAATGCTCCACATCCTTAGCCATTAGGGAAATGCAAATCAAAACTTCCCTGAGATATCAACTCACCCCAGTCAGGATGCCAAAAATCCACAATACAAATAACAAATGCTCTAGAGGATGTGGAAAGAACTCTCCTACATTGCTGGTGGGAATGCAGGCTCATACAACCACTCTGGAAAGCCGTCTGGAAATTATTAAAAAAGTTGAAGATTGAAATGCCATATGACCCTGCTATTCCACTTTTGGGAATAATCCTCCATATAGCAAAAATTCACCTCGAGAGCACAAGCATGACCATGTTCATAGCAGCACTGTTTACAATAGCAAAGTCATGGAATCAACCCAAATGCCCAACGAGTGGATGAGGAAAATGTAGTACATTTGTACAATGGAATATTATTCAGCCATCAAAAATGATGAATTAATGAGATTTGGCAGGAAATAGATGTAATTAGAAAAAATTATTTTGAGTGAAGTATCCCAGATGCAGAAAATTAAGCACCATAATGTATTCCCTAATAGGTGGATCCTAGTACCAAACTCACTTGGTGACACACTCAAAGATAAATCTCTGTAATACCCACAGTAATTGCAAAGATTATAAGCAGGGAGTAGAGGGGAAGGAGGCCCCTCCAGAAACAAGGAGAGAGGGGATCATGCTATAGCAGAGAAAATAGGCCACTATCATCTTAGCAGAAAGGGAGGGTATAGATTCTGGCAGATAGAAGGTTACCATACTGCAAATGGGAGACTGACCCACACACACAGCGGTTTCCTACTCTTATTCCATCTACTTTGAATCTATTCTTATAATAAGACTCCATTTTAATAGCCTTTTATCTCTGGCTAGGGGGTGACATCCAATACCTATCAGGATAGAGCCAAGGGCAGAGCAGGAGCAGCAAAACTGAAAAAAAAATCAACAAACCATAATTCAAAAAATCAGAGACTATACATCAACTACCTGGTACCAGGCCAGTCTAATCTCTCCCCATTCTAAAGCTCAGGGAAATTTGTGGAAGAGGGGGCCTAAAGATGGGTAGGAGCAATGATATGCAAGACACTCTGTACAAGTTAGAGCCAACGTAATCATAATAGGACTTTGCATGACCTGCACAATGACCAACATATCACTGAATCCCCATAGTTTAGCATGGATCACAGGCAATACAATCCTTAGAGGCAAGGGATTAACAGCCACAATAGTGTTCCTGTACTAAAGGGGAACACAAAAAAGAGCTCTAGGAAATGCCACTGAGTCCTTACACCTCATCAGAGAGGAGGACCCAGAAGGAAGTTTGATATGCACACTAAAGAATGCTCCAAGAATGGGGGGGAGGCCACTGGGAGAAAGGGAGGGAGGAGGGAAAGGAAGGGGAAAAGGGGGGAGGGAGCAAAAGGATCCAGGGAGAGGTGGAGGGAGGGAGGGGAATGGGGTACTTAGCAACTTTGTATGAGTGGAAAAAATTTTTAAAAAAAGATGGAAAAGTAACTCGGACTTTACTATAAATTTCACAAAGTTAGTTAACCAAAGTAATATAATAAAATTCACCCATTATTTGGTGCTAAAAACTATGTGTTCCAGTTACTCTTCTGTTGCTGTAATAAAATATTCTGACTCATGCAACTTAAGAGAGAAAGAGCTTATTATTTTGACTTGTCTCCAGAAGGAATACAGTCCATCATGGAAGGAAATGCATAGTGAAAAGCATGGCAGCAGAAACATGAGGCTGTGTGTTATCCTGAAGCCATATTCAAGAAAAAAGGAAAGAGAAGGGAAAGGGCAGGGTTAGCAATCCACAAGCACCCCCTCCTAAAATACTTCATCCAACAAGGCTTCTTTCCCTAAGGGTTCTATAAGCTTACTAAACAGTGTCAATATGCAAACACATGACCCTGTGGGTTTAGTACCCATTCAAACTATGACAGTGTCTCTTCTGATAGCATTGCTGTCATTGTTGAATGTTTTCAATATTTAATTCCTAATCTATATTTTAAATACTTTATCAAGTCAGAATAAAAAATGGATTAACTTACATTAATTGGCTAGTATGCATTGATTGTAAGATTCGAATTTTGTTGAGGTATATAACAAAGTTTCACCACGTAGCCTAGGCTGTTCTGGAATTTCTATATAGCCCACCTTAGCCTCTGGCTCTTGAATGATTGAATTAAAGGCATGTGATACCATATCTGGATAGATTATGTTCTTTCTATATAAAGGAAATCAGTAATGATTTTCTTTAAAAGTTTTTCCTTGTTAGGTAATGAAAACATACTGAGTCACAATATTAAAGAAATAATTCAAATTTCATAATTACTATACTTAAAAATGTTTCTAAACCTCCCTCACCACAAGACTCAGGAAACAATATAGAAGAGGGGTCAATAAGAATGTAAACACTTGAAGGGCTAAGAATGTGACCAGCCAGTATTTTCTGGACATGGCAGGGCTGCGGCTATATATACTTCTACACAACCTGCACAGGATTTGGCATATCAACATTTCACCAAGGAAGGGAAATGATCTCATGAGTTTCCTTGTTCTCCTGAGAGAAGCTTGAGGTCTAATATTGGATGGGGGGTAGGATTTCCCTCAATGGTATATGCACTGATATATGATTTATGTACTAGCATGTGCTCAGACACATGCCATGAAAGGAAAGCCCAGGGAAACTCAGAAAAAAGACACAAAAGTATAAGGAAGACTGGTAAAGAAGAAGGGCTGCAATAGGAAAAGGATGGGAATGAGATTGGAGATTAAGGTGTGAAGATATGATAAATTCATTGTATTATGTACAAAACTCTAAAATAATAAAAACTAATTTTAACAGTTTATATGTCAGTCTCTTAGCTAATCCTTTCTATGGAAAAAAAAACTTAAATATGAAAGTCATGAGGGTTCTGGGAAATACCCCTGGGTCCTTGCACCTCATTGGAGAGGAGGACCCAGAGGAGAGTTTGACATGCACATTAAAGGATGCTCTGGGGATTGGAGGGGGGGACCACTGGGGGAAGGCACTGAGGAGGGATGGGGAGGGGAGGAGGGAGCAGGGGGGTCGGGGGGAGGTGGAGGGAAGGAGGGGACCAGTGTACCTGTTAAGTTTGTATAAGCGGAAATAAAAAAGAAAGAATAAAAATTAATAAAATAAAATAAATAATAATAAATAAAATAATAAATAAAACAAATAATAAAATAATATACATGTTACATAAACATATGTAATAAAAATGGATATCTTCAGTTGAATTCTATTCAGACTACATTTGACCTTGTGGAAACAAATATATCCACTTTTTTACATTTCCCAGAGTTTCAATTATTATCAAGAAGGATAATTTATTTTCATATTTTGAAAAAAGTGAGTGCTTTTAATGATAACAGTGGACAGTATGATTGCTAAAGCTGTAAGTTATATTCTTCACCCAATTATCCATTGTTGTTAGCTTCTAAAACTGTCTTTGAAGATTTTGCAATAATGTAGTTTTAAAACCCCAACTCCCAAATGAGAGTCATGATATTTACTTGCTCATTATGCAAAAAAAAAAAAAAAAAAAAAGACAGACATCCCTGTGATATCTGAGTTCCTATCTCCCTGCCCCCTTTACCAAGTGGAAATAGGCTCCAGCCTATTCCTTCATTGATTTATGTTCTAAAGGCACTTTTTTAAAAGATATTTTAACATTAAATTTGTTTCATAAGTAACCTGTGCTCTGAACACTAAGGGGCCAGAGCAATGCAGATACACAATGCATCTTAAATGGAAAGTGCCTTTAAATCCACACTGGCCTTTGGAAAAATATTGGAAACAGGGCCTTCAGAAGCAAGGTGTCTTCTCTGGTTGAAAGGAACATATATTTAGTGGCATAAGAATAATGTTTCTTCATTATTTTTTTTTGTTCATCATAAAGAAGATACCGAAAAATGAATTCTCCAAGTCCTTTGTAGAATCTTATATTGTCTTCTATAAAATGGTTGTTTTGACAATGCAATATCCTGCCAGGAACATGTTAAGTTTTGTTTTCTATGTTGTTTTCATTCTACATAATTTAAGAGACAAGTACAGCTGGACCAATTTCATCAAATGTTTCTGTTATCCTCCCTTTACTTATTAATCATTATTTTACACTTCACAGGGAAAAAAAATCTTTTATGTGAGTACACATAGAAGTTTACATTCCTAATCCAATAGAGAAAAACTATTAGTAAAAATAAATAACAAGGGGCTGGAGAGGTGGCTCAGGGGTTAAGCCTCTGCCTTGCAGGCGGAAGGTCCTGAGTTCAGATCCCAGATCCCACGTATAGACGCCAGGCGGAAGCGGGGGCGGCCTGCGTTTTCAGATCCTGGTAGGGCGGAGCCTGTGAATCCCAGGGCAGAGTAAACAAGAAGGAGGTGGAGGCGGTCCATGGTGGTTCCCAAATTCGTCCGTGGTTCTACACACACACAGACACACACGCACGCACATACACACGCACAATTGAATAAATAAAGTTTAAAAAAATAAATAAATAACAAAACTGTTCTGGTTTACAAATAATTACATAATTATTACATACATAATAAATACATGATTACAAATACTACATGAATATTATAATGCATTATAAGATACATATATTTTATAAATTAAATAAATAACCCAAAAGGAAGAAAGCTTTGCTCTTTATATTCTGAAATCATAACAAAGTCTTTTTAACAAAGTTGTTTTAAGTGATATATTTAGTCTTCTCAAAAAAGTAAAGTTGCTTTGTACCTACAATATGTCAAAGACTCTGTATATGTACTTTATGTTTATTTTTATTAGACAATTATCTATCATATAAGTGCTATTATTGCATTGTCTTTCAAGGATAAAATAAAAAAATAGATAAGTTAAAGAATTTTGGGAGCAAAAGGTTGATAATTGGAGCTGGAATTCAGATCTCATGAATCACATTCTTTTGATTCCCTGGAGCTGGAATGATGATTCTGTGGAGGAGTACTTGTCTAGCATCAGTGATGCCCTGGGTTTGTTCCCCCACATGGAAAAACCAAAGCACTCCAATTACCTACCTTCCAAAATGGCTCACTATTCTCAGGTTATGGTGAATGTAGTAAAAAACCTTGCTTAAATTTCCCAAATCAAATTTGTAAAATTAATTATTATATAAAGCCAAATTCCTAGGTCCAACAATATTTGGTTGCAATACTGTATAAAGCCTACAATTGCCAAATTAGCATGTAATGTATGTTCTTCTGTCCAAATAAAAAGCAAATGTACAAGTGAAGTGCAAACACACACACACACACACACACACACACACACACACACATTCATTAGATTTGTCTTTAAATTTTGATAAGGTTATATCCACAGGAACTTTTAAGAACACCTTTGTAAGAAAGTCAGAGCAATGACATAAATTCAAATACCGAGAGTACAAATCAAAACCAAACAACATAGCCTGTCTCTATGAGTAGTATCCATAGTGATAATTTTGCAAAACACTGAAAAACATTCAAGGTATTTAGAAAGACTATAAAGATGTTTTATGAAGATGGCACACAAAAACACTTTCTCAAAGGCAGACAGGAAGCCCAACTTGGAATTTCAAATTAACTTTTTGTATGATGCATTATTTAATAAATGTTAGCATTAATTTTTAAAGGGTTTAATTTGCATACCATTACTGGGCCAAATGGTTGATGAGGATCACAATTAAAGAAAGATGCACCATTCATTTACTCAGAAGAAAAAAATCCAGCAAAGTCAAATCTTCACCATTAAACTGAATAAAAGAAGCCTATAACTGCCAAGAATGTAGAATTCTCTGACAGACGTAATTCAACTCCTATATTATTTAAATCAACTCCTTTATGTATGACCCTAAGCAACAGTTCAATGTCTTCTTTAGGAATAGGTATTTTTTTAAATGCTGCAGACTTCAAAGAGGGAAAATGGCATTAGGAAAGAAAAGTAAATTAGAAGTTAGAAATAAAAATACAATTTAGAGGAATTTGTCATCACTTAATGTTACATTATGGACATGAAGCACTCATGCAGAATGGAAGCACTACTACATGAAATGGCATTAGTTCCAACATGATTCAAGCAGTGTACAGTCCACAAAAGCTATGTGAAACAGAAAAAGCAAAACCCAGAGTTTCTTGCCATGTTTATCATCTGTACAAAGTTTGCTGCTTTTCGTGTGCCCCTCCTACAACTCCTAAAAATAAATGCACCATTGAATGAGATGTTGTGTTCCAGTCAAAAAACTGTCAGTCATATGCTAAGTAGAAAATATATGTATATGTGATAAAGTTAGTGGATGACTTGTTTGGGCCAATCTGCCAAAAAAACACACTGATGTTGTAGAAGAGGGTCTGGATACACCAAAGTGGCAGGTGTACATCCTATAAAACAAGGCTGTTCGTTACACATCTTCAGTCTCAACAAAGACTAAGAAACAATACATTATGAGTACAGCATGTGCTATATGTCTTATTATAAGCTTTGTATATTTAGTAGACATGAAATAACTTAGGGTTTGGATTCTTTCTGGATTGTATCTATCAGGGTACAAAACAGATGACTTTACATCTGATCTAATCAGTTTTCAAAAGTCTGACAGTAGGCTAGAGGCACAGATCATCCTCTAAGTTTCTCCAGCATGATATGTGACCCATGACTTTGCTTTGTTGCTGAAACAGTCACTTACAGTGGTGTTTATGCAATTACACTGGACCAGACCCTGAAGATAATTTCGAAATATAATTATCTGGAGCTTTGGGGAATCATTAAACAATAACAACAAACTCTAGCATAAAGAGATTCCTAGAGACAGGGCCAATTATAACAATTTCCCATGTGTGTGCGTGGGATGGAATGGAGACTAAAAGCTTTGTTTATTTCAAATAACTTTTAAATTGTGATCAAAGCAATTCATGCTCAATGCATTTGGAAAATAAATATTAAAAAATCTTGATGACTAACAAAAGACATCACTGGAAATTTTGTTGTTGGGACTTAAGATAATTTTTGTATATAAACATATGAACACCCTTTTATTAGATAGATAACCAGCAATGAGAAACATTAGTCAATCTGCAAATGGTTTTTCTGAAGGTAAGTGTTTAGATATTATAAATATATTATATTCATAATATGTACATTTGGTTTAATTTTTATATAATCATTTATTCACTGAGTAGTTGATGGTAGATCCTCTCATGAAAATTCCATATTACCTTTTTAATTTAACTTTTTTTTCTAGTGAACCATAAATTATTTCTAGATTGGTTATACTGATATAATGAGACAGAAAATCTCTGGATAGATGTCTAGATTTCCATTATTTCTTCATGTGTTCACTTCTTTATTCAGAAAGAGTGGAGTAAATTCCATCAGTAAATCAAATTTATTGATTTTTCCCAAAGTGTACTATATAATTTATGCAAAAATACTCTCTGAACACCAAGTTTACTAGACATCCTGTAATTAAATAATCTGTAATTAAACTTTGCAACATCAAGTAAAATTATCTCAGTAGGAGAAAACAAATATTTGACTATAAAACTATGTATCAACCAACAAGTGAATCAAAAATATGGATATTGCAGGAAGCATCAGACTCCATAACAAATGTCATTTTGCATGTGGAAATGCTACTGTGAAGTACCAGTGAGGTGACAGTTCTTCTGCAAATATTACTATACAAATTGAATACTATACAAATCGAGATGACCCTATATTAATATCAGGGCTGATGTTCCTTGCTGATGATCGTTCACAGTTGTAATTTCTTATATTTATGATGGTACAAAAGCTGCATTCAGTCAATAGAATAATATTTTAGCTGTTCTCAGAGTAGTGACATGTTCTACAATACCCTTGTGATGCTGACAGCATCAGTGAACAGCACCACACTCTACAATGTGCTTGTAAGCTATGGCTTCTGATAGATTAGGTACAACACACACATTTCCAACCTTCTGGATGGGTTATTGGAATGTAATCCCATTGTAAGTTGTATATCATGTATATTTTACTCACCTACATCTATTATAGTGAGCATTTTCTACATCAGTAAATACTATGTTTTAGATATTTTCTCCATTTAACCAGTGATTTCTGGCAAAGATATATTAAACAGTAAACTTCCATTGATACCCACCTTATTAATTCCAAGTAAAATATGTGAGCATTATTGTGATTCTTTCATTTACATGAAAAGAAAATTTTAAAGATTGTACATTTATAAAATATAAACATTTGAATTTTATTTTATAATCAAAAGGCTTAGGTCAAAATGCTTATTTAAATTTTTAAAAGGCAAATCTCATCCACTGATGGCCTTGATTTCCAAAAGTAGGTAAGCAGATGGCTTTCAAAAAACAAACAAGCATCAGGCCTTCTGCTTTGCACTCATGGAGGTTGTAACTCTCAAAAGTAAATATGTTTTGCATAGAAACAGTACTATGCAGACCAATAGTCATCCACATAACTTCAATGGAAAAGCAATGCAAATAACAAGTGACCTACTTAAAAATAAAATTTTGCAATTTATTTTTCCTATTTGCCATTAATATACTGTGTAACAAGCTTAAAATTTAGTCAATCAAGTTAATGTCTGAAGGCTGCTGATTTTTCACCAAGTACCATACAAATCAAGGATTGCTTTTTGGATGGTTTTGTTCTATAGCTGATGAAATGCTGACTGAAATTTTGTGTCTTTAGGAGTAGAAACAGTTACCAATATTGCTTATATCCATCAACAAGCCATATCTCCATCATATTTTCTAGGCTTCTTTAGTTGCTATTACAAAAATGTAAATAGAAAAGCACGTTAAAGGGATAAGAAGCAGTTCACTCTGGAGCCAAATCTGAGTAACCATGACCCAGGAACGCAGATTCAGGTTGTTCCAAATTTCATGTAGTGCTGTGGTAA
The DNA here is from genome assembly GCA_023101885.1 of Typhlomys cinereus. Taxonomy (NCBI): domain Eukaryota; kingdom Metazoa; phylum Chordata; class Mammalia; order Rodentia; family Platacanthomyidae; genus Typhlomys; species Typhlomys cinereus. The sequence goes on from JALPQD010000487.1 coordinate 1,133,185, forward strand.
CAATTTTATACAAAATCAAGACAAACATGGTAAGACGTTTGGGATGCAAATATTTAAGGTATGAGAGATTTAAGAATATTTCCTAAAATCTTTAGGAAGGAAGTAATATAAATGATGTTTAATCTCTAACACAAAAGTCTCTTAAAACCTGATACCATGAACGTGGTCGTGCTTGTGCTATCGAGGTGAACCTCTGCTGCATGGGGGGTTATTTCCAAAAGTGGAATAGCAGGGTCATATGGCATTTCAAGAAGCAATCATAATTGGACTTTGCATGCCCTGCGCAATGTCCCACACACTATTGATCCCACAAAGTCTAGCATTTGCTAAAGGCACCAAGATCCTTGGAGGCAAGGAATTGACAGCCATAGTAGTGTTCCTACGCTTAAGGGGAACACAGGAAAGGGTTCTGGGAAATGCCACTGGGTCCTTGTACGTCATCGGAGAGGAGGGCCCAGAGGAGAGTCTGGCATGCACATTAAAGGATTCTCCGGGATTGGGGGGGGGAGGCACTGGGGGGTGGGGAGGGAGGGGGGAGGGGGGAAGCAGGAGGGGTCGGGGGAGGAGGAGGGAGGGAACTGGTGTACCTATTAAGTTTATGTGAGCAGAAATAATAATAAAAAATGTTAAAGGAAAAAAAAAACCTGACACCAAGAGTATATAGCCACAGAAGGTTTAGGCATCTTTTACCTTTCTCACTGGTTTTCATCTCAAATAGTATCAGTATTCTGAAATGTATTTTACTATATTTCTGTTTTCTTATTCAATGTTCTAAGACAATAGTTAAGGTGAAAAATAATTTTCAAATATACAATATAAATATAGCAAAATATACCTGTTTAAAGTGGTATAATGTTTGGTTCTTTTTAACCGAAAAATGTCTTAAGTCATGATTGTTTATCTGAATATAGCATACCCAATTTAAATATTTTCTTTAACAAACTTCCATATTTTACCAGAGTTCGAATCTCCAAGCAACTATTGAGCATCCGTGTAATTTTACACAAGCAATTTATCATTTTGCCTTAATTTTACTCGATAGAAAATTAAGGCTAAAATTATACTTTATAATTTTCTTTGAAGGGCTTTGAAAACTCTCTGTGAAAATTAAGCACTTATAAGACAAAACTCGGAGAACTTTTTGTCTCCCTGACACTATTTTTTTGCAAGGGACTTCTGACATAGAAGTGAATAGGTTAAAAATCAAAAGCGTTGATAAAACCAAAACTTAATCTGAGAAAATTAGTGCCCTTCTAAACTGTGGCTGGGATATTATTTGATATCAAAATTTGGCAATGTCTTTTGAAATTGTGAACTGTGTCTAGCCTTTGATCTGTCACTTTTGCTGTAGAAATTTTCCCTGAGGGGATATTAGCAAAGTTTTCAAAGGATTGAAGCTGCTTCAAAAAATAGCAAAGTAGAAGAATGACATACAATGCCTGTTAAAATTTATAGTATATTCATTTAATAAAACACTATATAAAAGGTAAAAGGATTATCTCAGAAGCAGTACTATTTGAGATACCCTAGAAATATAACATATTGTTTAGCAAAAAGAGGGAGCTATCAACTTATTTGGATTTTATAATGTAAATATCTTGGATTTATAAAGCTAATCCTAGTTGTGATTGCTGTTATGGGTGAAATAGATGATGTGTGAGAACCATGATTATCTTATATGCTCTGGTTTTATTCAATAACATGGAGACATGGTGGCATACAGTACATTTTGTTAGTTACAAGCGACTACATGAACAGAATGTAGTGTACAATCGATGAAAGATCCAGATACTTAATGACCATATGTCTTACATTAAAAATTTTGTCATTTACATTGAAAAAGCAAATAGCAGTCTCTGCTTCATTTCAAGGTCAGAAAAAACAGTTATAAGCAAATAATAACCTCTGCTCCATTTCAAGGACAGGAGAAACAGTTGCATTCACATTTTAGAAAACATACCTTTCTCATCAACACAGCAATGAATAGAAGCAAGAATCTACTAAAAGACAATGCTTGGACTCGAACTTGAGTGAAAGACAAGCTCAAAAGTGGAATTGAAACATCTCCAGAGATTTACTTTACAGAAAAGTCTGAAAGACAGTTTTAAGTAGATAGTGCTCATAAGGTATATATATCATGGTTTACTTCAATTACAGAAGCTGTGAGTGGGTAGTGACATTAAACTGAAGGGTGATTGTGGTGGTGAAGAGTGCAGAAGAGTGACTAGGATTGGGATATTGGCTTCCTGGTCCTAAAATATAACTTTTAGTATAGTCTTTAGTGTGATCTACTTATAATCTATTTGATTTATATTTATTTAAAAACATTTTTATTCTGCCTTCATTTTTGAATGGATTTTCTAAAATTGATAACACAGTTTCTCAACATTCTATAGATGTTTCTCCATTGTCTTATGCCTTTTATCCTTTCCTTGAAAGGTCAGCTCTTCCCTTGCAGGCAATTTATCTCTGGGACTAGTGATTTTTGATACTACGCTTGTGTAATCCACTCTTGCTCTTTGGATTTAAACAGAAGCCAGATGTGATTATCTGTGTTTTCTTTCTTGTCAGACTCTGAAGCCTGAGCTTTTGCTTCTGACCGTCATGGAACATCTGAAAGACTCGAATGCCTACTTGATCTTTCAACTACCTCTTTTTGCTCCACCTCTTCAGCACTTGGTTCCACATCACTTTCAAAATGGCAAATCCCCTGAGGAGAAACTGCCACCACGAACTTTTTACTGAAACATTGGCACTTCAAGTCCTAAATCCATAGGCTAAATTCTGAGCTTTATCTTCAAAGCTCTAGAATTTGTGAACATGCTCCAGGTGTACCATCTCTTAGAGTCCAACATCCCTTTGTTCTCTCTAAACTCAAAGAGAGGACTGAAGAAATTCTTTGGGTGGAAAAACATTTCATCTCAACGGGTTTCTAGTCTCCCTGGGATTCAAAAGCCCTTGATAACTAACTCCCTTCATTTATTTCATGTTTCCAAACAGATTCTTAAACAATTTAAACTATTCTTCTTGCTGTGTACAGAATGAAGAGTCTCATAACCAGGAGCTTGGAAGCTAAATATTCTTTGATGAAAATATGTTAAGGAAAAAAATGCTTCAGATAAAGATGGAGAAGGGCTGGCATAGAGCAAGAGTAACAGAAAACACAGCTGAATGCTTTGGGGGTGAACAATGCTAGAGTGGACACGCCACAGGAAAGGTGCAGTGTGTGCATAAGGTATAGAGATGTAGAGAGAGAAAGAGAGAGAGAGAGAGATGCACATTTGGATAAGGCCCTTACCAAAGAAATTTATGGCATGATGTTGTCACCTGATTCCAAGGAGAAATTCTCTCAGTGCTCTTTCTCTTGCCAATGCACACATGCCCAGTGTAGCCACCCTTAGCACAGCCCCATCTGCATGCAATGTCTCTTTTTCTACATGCTCATCCTTTTGTGTTCTGTATAGTCACTACACTGACTGGGTTGATGCTAGCACTGAGCCTGATGTCTCATGAGTGCCTTGTTATAACACTGTGGCTGTGTTTCAAAGCCCCCACTCAGCTCCTGTTTCCCAGATTATCATTTTGTCAGAAGCCATCACTAGATATAGCTGGTCCCGCCCGTCTGCCTACAACAGGACGGCTTCCTCATCTCCCCTTCCTCTAGCTGGCTGATACTCAGCAGCGTGACTTTTGTTCATATCAGAGTCATCACTACTTACGTAGCCTCTTGCGACAGCCTCTTAAACCTCATCTGAAGTGTCACTTTATTACAATCCACGCTCCACAGTGCTGTCAGCTATTTCTTTATAGATGTGATTGTATCACTTCCTTGGTCAAAACCTTTGCTAGCTCCTCACAGTCTAAGGAATAATGCGCAATCAGTCCTTGACGAAATAAAATCTGTAATAATTACATGGGCAATTTCTCAGAAAAGCTTTGTATATTAAAACATGTGGAAGATGGCCAAGGCTGTTTTTCAGGAGAAAGTCATAATTTCAACTGTCTTCTTATGAAATTACAAAAAAAAGAAAAAGAAAGAACACTAATGAATCAGAATTAAGAACCAGAAGCTAGGAAAAAAATCAGTGAAATAAATGAAAATATAAGGATAAATTACACCAAGTACGCATTTGGTAAATAAATCTAATAGGCACCTCTGAGGAGGAAAAAGCAATAAAATAGTGACACTATTATAAGGTAAATTTAATATAAGAGAGAAAGCACAAGCAATATAACAAATCACGCACAGTATATTTAAAATGATAATAAAATATGTTTAAACCCATTTAACTCTATTCTTACAAAGCATAATATCTTGCTGCAAACAAACTATCACTAATGGATATTTTAAAGAAAAACAAATCAAGAAAATTAATTCAATAATTCAGGAAAACTAGGTAAAAAAAATAACAAATTCCCACAAGAGGGTACATGATTCAGGTTGTTTCCAAATCTAGCTTGCAAAAGTACCCCAGAGCTTTATGTAATTTCATTAAAATCTCTTAAAGAAGGGAACAAGAAGGGAAACCTTACAATTTATTTACAAACTAGCTAAAATTCTATGAATGCTGTCTAATCAAGATAAAGAAGGAAACAAGAGATGGCTCTCACTTAAAAATACATAAAAGAAGTATATTTATAATAGTATTGCATAGATGATTCAATATAGAAAATGTAATACTATAAATCCAAATATCAAAAGAACAAAAGAAATTGTAAAACTGTTATCACTTAAGAAGGTTCAAGCAGATATTCCTGTGCAAACACCAACTAGAAATAGAAAATATTAAGCACCATGTAAACATTGAATTCCAAACCAATCATCCCTCATTTTATCCTATGTTAACAATTGCAAGCAAAGAAATCAAGAAAAACTTTATTTTATATAATTCTAGAAAATTTTGTTGTTATCAAATGAAAACAAATGCATAAACTAAAATGTGAAGTTTAGAGTTATAAGCTATTTTGCTTTGACATTGTTTACAAAAACTAACATATAATTCAATGATTGACAAACCTTATGGTGGAATTACTGAGACTGATATTATGATCCATAATCTACTTGGGGAATTCTGATGTATACATTTTTGTCAATTTTATTCAATCATGGGAGATGCTGGTCTAAAGTATTTTTAGTGACAGCTTTGGTTTAGCACCACAGTACTAATGTCTTCATGATGTTTGGGCCTTAATTTTATATTTCTTGAAAAATTCATCTGGAAGTGCTGTTGTTTTTCCCTTCAGAGTTTGAGAAAATTTATCAATAAAGCTTCCCAGGCTTGAAGTTTTCTTGATGTGAATGTTTTTAAGCTAGAATTCAATTCCTTTTAAAAATACTGAGCTAAGTGATGCATTTAGCATAATCAACAACCCTCTTACACTTCTGAACCTTATAGTTCCCTACTTAAAAAAAAAAAGACAGGATCAATGACTTCAGTATTTTGATCAGAATCATATAAACATAATTATAAATTATTCACCATTTCTTTATGTTTGCTTTTGTTTCTCTGTTTTCCTCTGTCTTCCTTTTACTAGACTAGTCCAAATATGTTCATGATTCCATCCCAGAGTCATAACTGGACCCATGATACTCTTTTCTGATTTGTTTTCTTTTACTCTATACTTAGTTATTACAATATATATTTGAAGTCCATCAGTTTCTTTCAGATAACATTCCTATTTCTCTCTCCTTGTGGAATTGTTTCCAAACATGAAACTTCATGTGATCATAAATATTAATTCTTTCTACTTCATGTAATGTATGTCATATTTGCTGGAACATGAATCATGTCAGCATGTGTCATCAAAGGCAAACCAGTTGAAACATAGTGGGATACTTGAAGTAAGAGGGTTCTCACAGGGTAAAGGAAAGTTTGTAAGGGGAAAAGAAGGGGGAATGGGGTTGGATATTGAGGTATGCAAATATCACAAATTCATTATATTCATGAATACAACACTAAAACATTAAAAATTTGTATAGAAAAGTGCTCAATATTAGTCAAAGACATTATTGTAAAAAATAATATATGAAGCAACTAAATATTAAAAAATTATCTTCTAGATTAAAGTAAATAAAATCTCACTTCATGTTTGTTTACATACATATTTCTGGAACTCTTATACAATGGAATAGATTCTAATTTCCATTCAGCATATTTTTCTTCTGCCTGATACATTTCTTTCGACATTTCCTCAGGCAGAGTTCTATAGAAAATAAATTCTCTCCACAATTTTTGGGTGAAAATATCTTCATTTTTGAAAGAAAAAAATTTGCAAGGGTAAAGAAAAAGCAGAACAAATACCTTTGTTTATTTTTCCTTTCAATTCATCAAATATTGCCTATTTAGATTCTCATGCCAAGTTTCATCTGATTCTTGTGGCTGTGTATGTACTGAATTTGTTCTTGCTGTTTTAAAATTTTTTTATAACCTAGTTTTTGCAATGAAATACTGCCTTAATCGATTTTCTGTTGCTGTAATAGAATGATTATGATTGTGTAACATAAGAAAAAAGGGTTTATTTTGACTGATGGTTATCTAGCCTGGAGTTTGAGAGCTCAAGAACATGATGCCAAGTAAGTGTGAAGACCTTGTGCTCTTTCACAATATAACAGCAATAACAATAAACAAAACAGAAAAGAGGTGGGAGTATATGTGAGAGAGAATGCCTGAGGAGTAGCCTTGTTGGCTAATAACTGTTTCAAGTGCAATAATCCAGTATTATGACAACTGTATTCACCCCTCTTGTTGACCTAAGTACCTCTTGAAGTTCTTAAAAATTCTCAATGCCCAGCCATTGGTAACCATACATTTTGAAGAGAGAAATGGTTACACCAGCTCACTTGGCATTTTATAAAATATGTTCATATTGGAAATGGCCTGAGTTTCTTAGATCTGCACATTTATAATTTTTAATTAAATATAAAATTGGAATCGGGTATTTTCTTTCTCTGTTCTTTTCCTTGGACTTGGATTAAGCATTAACATATATTGATAATCTTTCCATTTTCCCAATCTTTTTTGTCTACACTTGATTTTGGACAGCTCCACTAATCTTTTCTCACATAATTGCAATATCGAATTAGTTTCTGATCTGCTATTAATCCAAGCATAGTACAATTTTATTTCACCAAAGGTATGTTTGTTCCTAGTCCATGTACATACTGAACATGGCCCACAATCTTCAGTGTACTTCTGTCTACTTGAACCCACAGTCACGCTTATCATGACTACCTTAAGATCTTATCTGGTCTTTTACTTTTGTGTTACTGGCTTTTCTACTTCAGATTCTTCATAATTTTCTACAGTATCCAAGAAACTATTAACTTGTTATGGTTAGGTGCTGAACCTTGTGCATTCCCTTAAATAGTGCTATTTTATTTTACAATGTAGCTAAAATTCCTAGCTTGGCTATTTCTAATAACTTGTAGATATCTCTAGATACTTACAGAGTTGGTCTGCAGGATGGTCCCTCTTACTTAGTTCATCAGTACCTTTTGTACCTGCACCTAAGTACCGTGTATTCTGAAATATTTTGCTCCAGTTCTTGAAAAAACATATTGCTCCAGATCTTGTGATCTCTATAAACGATCTTGCCTTCTGCAGTTCAATGGCCTCTCTCCTTTATTCCCCCACCCCCACCCACTCTGCTTGGATAATTACTTTTCAATCTGTGACACAGAAAAGTACATGTGTAAATTAGTACTAGTCAAAGTCTCCGAAAAGTCTCTCCACAGGTGTTCAGAGCAGCCTTTGCAGAAGTACTGATCCCTTCCCCTGGTGCTCTGCAAACCTTGTCTTCCTGACCTCCATGAACTCTAGTACATTTCATAATACACAAAGCTCTGACGGGTTACTTCCTCCCTCTAAGGCAGTCTGGGAGGCAAAAGGCTATATTTTATAAACATTATTTTGTTTATTTTACATTGTTTATTTATTGCAGTTTCATGTTATCGTTCTCCTGATGTCTGAAACTCATTTGAAATACATGTGTCCAGTTGTCTAATTATTAAAAGTGGGGAAATTTTGTCAATGTTGTTTCATTTGGGTCAGAACCAAAATTCCCCAAATAAAAGACACTTAAAATAAACCTGAGAGATGTACATGATCCCAGTATCTCAAAAGGTAGAAGAAAGCAGACCATGTTTCAGACTAGTTTGAGATTTTATGTATATATAAACAAAACAAAGGAAAGGGAAAGGGAGGGGAAGAGAGGACAATGAAAAAGGAGAGATGGGAAGGAAGGAGGGAAGAAAGGAGGGAAGGAAGGAGGGAAGGAAGGAAGAGGGAAGAAGGGAGGGAGGGAAGAAGGGAAGGAGGGAGGGAAGGAAGGGAGGAAGAAGAGAAAGAGGAGAGGTAGGGAGGGAGGAAGAGAGGGAGGATGAGAGGAGAGGAAGGAAGGAAGGAAGGAGGAAGGAAGGAAGGAAGGAAGGAAGGAAAGAGGGAAGAGAAAGAGGAAGAGGAGGAGGCGGGAGGGAGGGAGGAGAGGAGGAAGGAAGGAGGGAAAGAGGGAAAGAGAGGAGGGAGGAGGGGAGGAAGGAAGGAAGGAAGGAAGAATGAAGAAGAGGAAGGAAGGAAGGGAGGAAGGGAAGGAAGGAAGGAAGGAAGGAAAGAAGGAAGGAGGAGGAAGGAGGGGGAAGGAGGGAGAAGGAAGGAAGGGAAGGGAAGAGAAGGAAGGGAAGAAGGAAGGAAGGAAGGAAGGAGGAGGGAAGGAAGGAGAGGGAAGGAAGGAAGGAAGGACGATAGGAAGAGACGGAAGGGAGGAGTAGGCGGAAGGGAAGGAAGAGGAAGGAAGGGTAGCGGGGCGGAGGTGAGTAAGCGGAGGGCTGAGGGAGGCGGAGGAAGGAGGGCCTAAACGTACTTCTTGAGGGAGGCACAAGTGTGGATAGAAAATATAGTAGTTATTTGTTTTAGTCTAATATGAAGCTAAATAAAATCAAATTATTGAGATATGTACAAATAGATGATAAATGGAGATATTCAAATAGATAACTAAAACCATATCACTTAAAGATGTAAAATGATACATAAAAATGTACAAATAAGCAAAGATATTATGTATTATAAAAATCAAGTTCCAATCATTTCTAGAAGAAGAAAGTAAATCATAACAGGCTATCACATATAAGTATTTTTGTTTAGAACATTAAAGTTGTTGCATGTTGCTCTTAGTGGTGACTCTTTGAATACAAGTTCTATTAACACAATGGGGTTTTGTGGTTTTTTAGTAATTTTTTTAAATTTTAAAAAAATTTTAATAAAGCATGTCTGAATTTTATTATGAACTTAAATATATAAACATGTACGTGTACTTTGTTCAAATCATCACATAAAATGTAATAATAAGCTTAATAAATATGCAAAATGCAGTCATAGAATATATAAGAAGCTTATTAGATGGTAAAGTCACCTTTGACTGATGGAGAATTTGTGTGGGGTTCATGTGTGTGCAGCAGTGCACATGTGGAGGTCAAAGCATGATCTTCAGATGTTGTTCTTGAGTTTTCTTTCTTGCTTGAGTTTTTTGCTTCTTGTCATGTAAGCCAGGTTAGCTGGTCAGTGAACTTCTGGAGAGTCTCAGGTCTCTGCATCCTCTTTTCTGGTTTTCAATGATATTCAAGGATACAAATTTAGGTCAGGTTGCCAGGTTGTGGAGCAAGCACTTTAACTAGTTGATCCATCATTATTATACTAAAGATTTTTTTTTTTGCAAAATATGTTTCATTCAAGATCTCTGCAAATCTTTCTTCTTTTTAAATTAAAATTAGCAAAAGCACCCCAAAGTCTACATGATTAAATATCACAAGAGTATGTTCTATCTATTGTCAAAGTTTACTTTATATTATTGACAGAAATTATGTATGTAGTAAAAATGGATAGATGAGAAAATAATAACAAGTTATTTGGGAGATGGAGGAATTATGACATTATTGGAAATTCTGAAATAAATAAATAAATAAATATTTTCTAGGTTAAAGTAAAATAATGGAAAAATTTTAGCGATGTAACCATTTTACAGTATGGGAAAATTTGTGACATAAAGTATCAAAAAGACTGGTCATTTTTTTCTACATAAATATTTAAAAGTTCAGCTCAGCAAAACCGCCATAATTGAAATTTAAAGCTAAGCCACAGTCTATAGCACACAATACATTAATGTCTCTAATATCTGAAGAGTTCCTCAGAAGAAAGATGAACTACCAGAAAAATGAGCTAAGTTCAGCAGAAGGTGACTTCTGATTAAAGAAATGCAGTAAGAGTAAATAAATGTTAAGGAACAATCAATCCCACTCAATCTAAAATGTTTTCTGCAACTTATCTTTTACTAAGTGTTGGTAGAGATTTAAAATGTTATTATGACTTTTTGCAGTGTGTATAGCAGGGTATTTATATACACTGCAGACAAAAGCTGGGCTGGCACAATTTTAGAGTACTCATCCTTTTTACCCATAATTCCATTTTGAGTGAAGTATGTCAGGAGAATGGACAAATATGCAATATTATATATAAGATGTTCATCATGGTGTTATAATGTAATACTAAAAGAAATCAGAGACAATGCAAATGTTCAACTCTAGGGCACGTAGCAGAATACCATTTATTTTAAATGTATGTATGTGTTCATTGAAAAAATATTCAGAAAGTCAAACATAAAAATTTTAATATAATTATCTCTATATGATAGGATATGACAAGATTTTGAATGTTTCTTTCTTCTTTATAATTTTCTATAAGCTATAAAAAATTGAAAAACATGAATGTGCACAAAGGAGATGATCTATTAAGTTGACAATTTGACCATGGCTAAAATGAGTGGAGAAGGGGAATTTGATACGTGAAGAAGAGAGATGAAAGGAAGGGGGTTTACAGCCATTAGAATGAATAAGTACTTACATGAAATTATCAAAAAACAAATATAAAAAATTAAGTATATGTAATATCCTATATATATATTACTTATAGAATTATAAATTAACTTGAAAAAATTAGTTTTTGACCTATATTAAAATGAATAGCTTTATTACAGAAAATTGCCAGTTGCATTTAATGAAAGATTTTGTGGAATCCTATTTGACTATTCAAAATTATGATGTATAGGGGTATATGCCTATAGCCTGCCCACAGGAAGCTATGGAAGAACAGTTCACATAGGTACCTATGTAGCTCCTTGAAGGTCAGTGCACAGCTAGCACTCAGTCTTTAACATGGAGCTATATATCAATCAGTCACTCATAATTAAGTAACATATAGACAGTATTATGCAGGCTTTTCACCCAATGCGTAACTCTAGGTAGATTCTCATTCATCCTGGACAGAGGAAGGTAAACACTTAACAGTTTATAGAATTAATATTTCAACGATTCAAAGCATCATATGTCCCTAGATCTAGAGGGAAAAAAATGCACAGTGGAGCAAACTGTCTTCCTTTTCCTGTTGATAGAAATTGAAGTCACTTGAAAAAAAATCAAATTATGTTTCCAATATATTCCATGTTTCAAGCATTCTTGGATATGATTAGTTTCTGGAACTAGCCTCCTGTAGCCAGAATGTTTTCATATTGCTCACTTGCTCACTCATAAGAAGGCTTTTCTATCCTGTCATTAGCTTATACACCTGGCTTAAATCTATCCCTCACACCATGACATAGACTCTTTCTAATGTGATGCTCTCATTTAATATATCTGTTTCTAATAGAAGGTAATACATCTTTTCACACTAGTATCATCTCACATTCTGGCATATAGATCTACCAATGTTTGATTTGAAAGTAAGAATAGAAAATGGCATAAATATAAAGAACAATGTGACTATACAATAACTAATGTTTTCCAAAGGATGTTGAAAGAGTGTTATGTTGCTTCATGGGCACACTATAGATTTTCTTATATTCCTTACTCCCCATCCTGGTTACAAGTTCTCAGAAAACAACCAATGTGACTTTAAAGGATACATTACCTTTCAAGGCTTCAACATTTACTGAAGCCAAATCACAGAATAAAAACATAGAACAATATCATAGTCGATTTATATTCTTAGGCTTCGTTATGTATTCATTATGTGGCCAAGTTTTCTACTTTGATAGGAATGAGAATTGCAAGATTAAGTCCAGTGAGGGGATGTATTTAGCTGAGGTCTGGATAATCACTTAATGAAGAAGCAGGGGAAGGATCAGAAATATGTTCTGATTGTTGTTTGTTTTTTATGCCTTTGGCAAACGTTCCCATAATAACAGCAATATCATTTCTCTAGAAGGAACACTGTGATTACGGCTCACATTAGTTTGCATTAGAAGCTGTAGAAGGTAAGTCCTGCCAGCCAGTTTTGTGTTTTCAAGCACCGCAAGAGCAGAGGGAGGCCTCCACACAATTTGTTACTCAGTGATACTGCCTCTGGCCATGGCAAAAAAAAAAAAAAACTCTTCCTCTCTTTCTCTCAGGGGAAATCGCTGATGTTACCATTTTAATTTGCAGAGTACATTTCTCTGCATGATGATGATGATGAGATCTGAAATAACCTAGACAAAACAGATCTTATTCTAATAAACTGAAAAACACAAAAAGAGAAGCAAAAAACATCTTCACTCCCATTCATCATCTCTAGAAAAACTTGAACCCAAGAAATGATCTTGAAAGGTTACATGGCACCAAACCTGAGTACCACCCTAATGCACCCAGAATATGAGCTACTGCCACTCAGGACTGAAAGGCAAGAGCAAAGCGGGCAATATTATATATGCACAATACATATAAATTTAAAAATTTGCAATCATAATAGATATTTTATATGATTGGTTCTTTTTGTATATGAAAACTGAAGTCAGTGAGAACACTTTTTATGGTTTCTGTTCTATTACTGATATAAATATGATTTCAAAACAACTTAGGGAACAAGAGATTATTCTTGTTCATGATTTTGAGTTATAGTTCATCAACATGACACAAATATTCATACCAAAATCAGGAGCCATATCTGCACAAGAGCTGAGAGAAAAGCATATTTTCTACCTTGCTAGTATAACAATATGACAAAGTGTTTAAACTAGGTTTCTCCATTTTATCCAGGGAATGATCCAGTAACAATTAGATAATTGACATAGGCTTGCCCTGGACTTGCCTTAACTTTAATTTTCTCCACATATGGTCAAAGAATCAGCCTTCAATTGTCACTTTGGAGTCTATCACCAATGTCAGATGATGAAGTACTTTTACTTTATAACAACAGGCATTTGGAGGAGTTGAGAAAAAAGTTCAAGAAACAAAAATAGGCAAAGAGCAGATAAAACAGACTCAAGCAGAGTTTAAAACTGAACTAAAAGACAAGTTATCTTCAACCCAGAACTCCACAGTGAGTCTTATCAGCAGAATTAACAAAGCAGAAAATAATATTTCAGACCTTGAAGACAAAGTGGGAGTATTAACCAGCTCAATGGAAGAGGTTGTTAAAGCTAAAAAGATACTCGAGAGAAATATTCAAGAGTTATGGGACACCCTGAAGAAGCCTAACATGCGTATTCATGGAATACCAGAGCAAGAATCCCAAAATACCACACCTGAGGAAATTTTTCAAACTATCATCAAGGAAAACTTTCCTCATCTAAAAAAAAAGAGAGGCCCATCCATATACAAGAGGCATTTCACACGCCAAACAGATATGACCAAAATAGAAACTCGCCATGGCAAATAATAATTAAAACACTTCACATTCAAGATAAAGAAATGGTGCTGAGAGCTTCAAGGGAAAAAAAAGGTCACTTTTAAAGGTAAACCTATTGGGCTGGAGAGGTGGCTCATAGGTTAAGCCTCCGCCTTGCAGGCTGAAGGTCCTGAGTTCAGATCCCAGATCCCACGCATAGACGCCAGGCGGAAGCGGGGGCGGCCTGCGCTTCTGGTCCTGGTAGGGCGGAGCTTGTGAATCACGGGGCAGAAGGAGGTGGAGGTATCCATGGTGGTTCGCGAATTCGTCAGTGGTTCTACACATACACAGACACACACAGACATACACACACGCGCACACATACACACGCACATGCGCATAGTTGAATAAATAATAAAAAAAATTTTTAAAGGTAAACCTATTAAAATAACAAATGACTTCTCAATGGAAACAGTAAAAGCAAGAAGAGATTGGAGACATGTACTTCAAGTATTGAATGAGCAAAAGTGTCAACCCAGGCTAATATATCCTGCAAAACTATCCATCAAGATCGAGGGAGAAAAAAAAATTTTCCAGCACAAAGACAACTTGAAGGGATGCATGTCCACCAAACCAAGACTTCAAAAAATGCTAGAAATGAGACTCAAGCTTGAAGAAAAAAACAAGCATATCCAAGAGAACAGAAGGGAAGTATAATAACACCAAAACCTAAAAGCGAAACAGCACACTTACAAAAGCCACTAAACATAATAAGTGTTCAGAATTAAAAAGTTTCTTCATTATAACATTAAATGTTAATGGAATTAACTCACTGATCAAGAGACACTGATTACAAACTTGGATTAAAAATCACAACCCATCAATCTGCTGCCTGCAGGAAACCCATCTTACCACAAAAGATAGGCACATCCTAAAAATAAAAGGCTGGTCCAAAATTCTGCAAGATAATGAAACCAGAAAACAGGCAGAGGTAGCCATTATGCTATCGGACAACGTGGACTTCGAACCAAAAAAAAACCATAAGAGACACAGATTGATACTACATTTTAGTCACAGGTACAATTCACCAGGAAGACTCCACAATTCTGAACATATATGCACCCAATACCGGCCATCCCACATTCATTAAGCAAACCCTACAACGTCTAAAGCCAGAAATCAACCACAAAATGAACACCGCCCTTTCAACATGGGATAGATCAACAGGTCAAAAGCTTAACAGAGACACTTTGGAACTTAATCAAACCCTTAAAGAAATGGACCTTACAGATCTCTATCAAACTTTTCATCCACCCACCAAAGAATACACATTTTTCTCAGCAGCACATGGAACTTTCTCCAAAATAGATCACATATTGGGCCACAAAATGAATCTTCACATATACAAGAAAGTTGAAATTCTAGTCTGTACCCTATCAGACTACCATGGTCTGAAGCTTGACATACACAACACAACAAGCAACAGAAAATATACTAACGCCTGGAAACTTAACACTATCATGTTGAAGGAGAATTGGATTCAGGAAGAAATTAAAAAGGAAATTCAAGATTTCCTGAAAGCAAATGATAATGAAAATACAACCTAACAAAATATCTGGGACACAATGAAAGCTGTCCTAAGAGGTAAGTTCATAGCTCTTAATGCCTACATCAAAAAAATGGAAATATCAGAAATAAATAATTTAACAATGCAGCTTAAAACAATCTGATCCCAAAAGCAGTAGAAGAGAGGAGATTAGCAAAATAAGGGGAGAAATACCTGAAATCAAGATTAGGAAAACGATACAGAAAATCAACCAGTCAAAAAGCTGTTTTTTGAAAAAAATCAGTAAGATTGATACACCCCTAGCTAAATTAACCAAAAGCAAAAGAGAGAAAACCCAAATTAACAAAATTAGAACTGAAAATGGAGTTATCACTACAGTTACTCAATAAATCCAGAGAATTATAACATCATAGTTCAAAAACTTATACTCTGTGAAATTTGACAACACAAAAGAGATGGATGAATTCCTAAGTAAACACAACTTACCTAAATTGAATCAGGAAGTTGTGAATTATTTAAATAGTCCTATAACATGTGAGGAAATTGAGGAAGTAATCTCGAATCTTCCCACCAAGAAACGTCCTGGACAAAATGGATTCAGCACAGAGTTCTACCAGACATTTAAGGAGCTAGTAACACCAATACTCCTTAAACTGTTCTATCAAATAGCAAAGGAAGGAACACCAAATTCCTTTTATGAAGCTAATATCATCTTAATCCCAAAAACTAATAAAGATACACTTAAAAAAGAAAACTATAGACCAATCTGTCTGATGAACACAGATGCAAAGATTCTCAACAAAGTCTTAGCAAATTAAATAAAAACCATATCAAAAAGATCATACACGGGGATCAAGTAGGCTTTATCCCAGGCACACAAGTTTGGTTCAACATATGCAAATCAATAAATGTAATTCACCATATAAACCAGTCCAAAGTTCAAGACCACATAATACTCTCGATAGATGCAGAAAAAGCTTTTGACAAGATCTAACAGTCCTTCATGATCAAAACCCTAGAGAAGGTTGGAATGGAAGGAACCTTTATCAATATAATAAAAGCTGTATACAACAAACCAACAAGCTGTATACAACAAGGATTATACTCAATGGGGAAAAACTTGAAGCATTCCTGCTTCGAACAGGAACTAGACAAGGCTGTCCACTCTCACCACTTCTATTCAATATTGTACTTGAAGTCTTCGCTGAAGCCATAAGACAAGAAAGGGACATAAAAGGGATTCAAATTGGCAAGGAAGAAGTCAAGTTATCTCTATTTGCAGATGACATGATCCTATACCTGAATGATCCCAAAAACTCCACTAGGAAGCTCCTGGAACTAATGCAGAAGTTCAGCAGGGTGGCAGGATACAAAATAAATGTGCAAAAATCAGTGGCCTTCCTATATGCCCAGAATAAAAGAAGTGAAAAAGCCTTGAGAGAAACAATCCCATTTACTATAGCCCTTAAAAAAATGAAATACCTTGGTATAAACCTAACCAAGGAAGTAAGAGACTTTTATAATGAAAACTTTAAAACTCTAAAGAAAGAAATAGCAGAAGACACCAGAAGGTGGAAACACCTCCCATGTTCCTGGATTGGCAGAATCAATATCATAAAAATGACCATCCTACCAAAGGCAATATACAAATTCAATGTTATACCAATTAAAATCCCAAAGCAATTCTTTAAAGAAGTTGACCAAACAATCTCAAAATTCACATGGAGGCACAAAAGACCCAGGACAGCAAAAACAATCCTGAGTAACAAAAAAACTGCCATACCAAACCTGTCTATACTACAAATCCATAGTTGTAAAAACAGCCTGGTACTGGCTCCAAAATAGACACACAGATCAATGGATAAGGGTTGAAGACCCAGATATAAGCCCACAAAATTACAGCCATTTGGTCTTTGACAAAAGGGCCCAAAAAATCTAGTGGAAAAAGAACAACATCTTCAACAAATTTTGGATGCTGGCAAAACTGGATCTCCACATGCAGAAGATTAATACTGGACCCTGTACTTGTCACCATGTACAAGACTTAATTCCAAATGGATCAAGGACCTCAATATAAGGCTAGAGACTATAAAAACAATAGTTGAAAGGGTAAGGAACTTCCTTGAGCTGATTGGGCTAGGCCAACAGTTCCTAATGGACATCCAATAGCATAGTCACTACAACCAACACTCAACAGATGGGATCTTGTGAAATTAAAGAGCTTCTGTTCAGATAAAGAGATTGTAACTTGAGCACAAAGGCAACCCACAGAATGGGAGAAAAATCTTCACTAACCAGATATCTGATAGAGCTCTATTATCCAGAGTGCACAAAGAACTTAAAAAACTAAACACCAAGGAAACAAATGGGCCAATTAAAAAATGGGCCAATTAAAAAATGGGCCAATTAAAAAATGGGCCAATTAAAAAATGGGCCAATTAAAAAATGGGCCAATTAAAAAACGGGCCTTGGCACTCTGGTGAGCCATCTGGTGATTCTTAAAGAAATTAAAGATTGAAATGCCATATGACCCTGTGATTCCACTTTTGGGATACATACAACAAAAATTCACCTCGATAGCACAAGCACGACCATGTTCATAGCAGCACTGTTTACAATAGCAGTCATGGAATCAGCCCAAATGTCGAACAGTTGACAAATGGATAAGGAAAATGTGGTACATTTATACAATGGAATACTACTCAGCCATCAAAAATGATGAATTAATGCAATTTGCCGGGAAATGGATGGATTTAGAAACAATTATATTGAGTGAAGTATCCCAGACATGGAAAATTAAGCGCCGTATGTACTCCCTAATAGGTGGATCCTAGTACCAAACTCACTTAGAGACACTCAAAGACAAATCTCTGTAATACCTACAGTAATTGTAAAGATTATAAACAGGAGGGATGGGGAAGAAGGGCCCCACCAGAAACACGGGGGGACCAAGTAGCAGCAGAGAAAACAGGCCACCATCAAGTACTGCAAAGAAGTAATGAGACATCTGATTAAGTTCACAGACTTTCCTTCCTGATCATTTCCAACTGATGGAGTACAATCTTTTTTTTTTTATTAAAAATTTAATTATACATTTTAAAATTTTTACCAGTTCCCTCCCTCCTCCTCCCTCCCTTTCCCTCAGTGCCTCCCCCCCAATTCCGAGAGTCCTTATTGTGTACGCCTGACTCTCCACTGGGTCCTCCTCTCCGATGACATATAAGGACCCATGGCATTTCCATAAGCCCTTTCTCTTGTTCCCCTTAAGCATAAGATCACTACTATGGCTGTCAATCCCTTGCCTCCAGGGGTCTCGGTGCCCTTAACAGCGCTAGACTTTATGAGGGCAACAGTGCGTGGACATTGCGAAGGGCATGCAAAGTCCCATTATGATTGCTTTGGCCCCAACTATTGTTGAGAATCTTGCAAATCGTTGCTCCTCCCATCCTTTTGCTCTTACAATCTTACCGCCCCTCTTCAGCAAATGTCCCTGAGCTCCAGGATGGGGAGAGATTAGGCTGGCCTAGTTCTATGTGATTGATATAGAGTCTCTGAAGTTCTGGATTGTGGTTTGTTGATTTTCTTTTGCAGTTTTGCTGCTCCTGCAATTCCCTTCACTCCATTCTGCTGGGCACTGTATGTCACCCCCTGGTGGAGTACAATCTTACTAGAAGGGGAGGGCATATAGTCTGGCAAATAAAAAGTAACCATTTTGCAAATGGGTGATTGACCCCTCTCTCACCATGGTCTCCTGCTTCTATTCCATCTACCTTTGAATATACTCTTATAACAAGACTCTAATTTAACAGGTTTTTATCTCTGGCCAGGGGGTGACATCCAATACCCATCAAGATGGAACCAAGGGCATTGCAGGAACAGCAAAACTGAAAAAAATCATCAACAAACCATAATTCAGAACATCAGAGACTCTATAACAACCACCTGGAATCAGGCCTTCCTAATCTCTCCCCATCCTGAAGCTCAGGGAAATTTACGGAAGAGAGAGCAGTAAGATTGTAAGAGCACAAGGATGGGAGGAGCAATGATATGCAAGATACTCCACATGTTAGGGCCGAAGCACTTATAACAGGACTCTGCATGATCTGCGCAATGACCAACATATCGTTGACCCCTCAAATTCTAACATGGACTAAAGGCACTAGGATCCTTAGAAGCAAGGGATTAACAGTCACAATAGTGTTCCTATACTTAAGGGGAACACAAGAAAGAGTTCTAGGAAATGCCACTGAGTCCTTACACCCCATCAGAGAGGAGGACCCAGAGGAAAGTTTGATATACTCATTAAAGGATGCTTTAGAGAGGGGGGGAGGGGGCACTGGGAGAAAGGGAGGGTGGGGGGGGGAGGAAGGGACAAAGCAAGGAGGGAACAGGGAGGCCCAGGGAGGGTTGGAGGGAGGGAGGGGACAGGGGTTCCTATTATGTTTGTATGAGCAGAAAAAAATGAATAAAAAAAATAAAAAAATAAAATAAAATAAATGGGCCTTGGAACTTAAAAGAAACTTTACCAGGGACAAAATTAAAAGGTCTAACAAATATCTTTAAAAATGCTCCACATCCTTAGCCATCAGGGAAATGCAAATCAAAACTTCCCTGAGATATCATCTCACCCCGGTCAGGATGGCAAAAATCCATAATACAAACAATACCAAATGCTGGAGAGGATGTGGAGAGAGGAGAACTCTCCTACATTGCCGGTGGGAATGCAGACTTATACAACCACTCTGGTGAGCCATCTGGCGATTCTTAAAGAAATTAAAGATTGAAACACCATATGACCCTGCTATTCCACTTTTGGGAATAATTCCCCATACAGCAAAAATTCACCTCAATATCACAAGCATGACTATGTTCAGAGCAGCACTGTTTACAATAGCAACATCATGGAATCAACCCAAATGTCCAACAGTTGACGAATGGATAAGGAAAATGTGGTACATCTATACAATGGAATACTACTCAAAAATGATGAATTAATGCAATTTGCCGGGGAATGGATGGAATTAGAAACAATTATACTCAGTGAAGCATCCCAAACATGGAAAGTTAAGCACCATATGTATTCCCTAATAGGTGGATCTTAGTACCAAACCCACTTAGAGACACTCAAAGACAAATCTCTGTAAGACCTACGGTAACTGCAAAGATTATAAACAGGAGGGATGGGGAAGGAGGGCCCCACCAGAAACAAGGAGAGAGGGGACCATGTTACAGCAGGGAAAATAGGCCACCATCAAGGACTGCAAGTAAGTAATGAGACATCTGGTTAAGTTTACTGACATTCCTTCCTGATCATTTTCAACTGATGGAGTATGATCTCACCAGAAAGGGAGGGCATATAGGCTGCCAGATAGAAAATAATCATTTTGTAAATGGGTGATTGACTCTCTGTCACCATGGTCTCCTACTTTTATTCCATCTACCTTTGAATATACTCTTATAACAAGACTCTAATTTAACAGGTTTTTATCTCTGACCAGGGGGTGACATCCAATACCTATCAGGATGGAGCCAAGGGCATTGCAGGAGCAGCAAAACTAAAAAAAATAAAATAAAATAAAATAAATCAACGAACCGTAATTCAGAACATCAGAGACTCTATATCAACTACCAGGAACTAAGCCAGCCTAATCTCTCCCGATCATGAAGCTCAGGGAAATTTGCGGAAAAGGGGGCCATAAGATTGTAAGAGCACAAGGATGGGAGGAGCAATGATATGCAAGATACTCCACACAAGTTAGTGCTGAAGCAATCATAATAGGACTTTGCATGACCTGCGCAATGTCCAACACAGTATTGACCCCACAAAGTCTAGCATGGACTAAAGGCACTAGGATCTTTGGAGGCTAGGGACTGACAGTCACAGTAGTGTTCCTATGCTTAAGGGGAACACAGGAAAGGGTTCTGGGAAATGCCCCCGGGACCTTGCACCTCATCAGAGAGGAGGACCCAGTGGAGAGTTTGGTATGCACATTAAAGGATCCAAAGTACACCAAGATGCTCCTTCGTGTCATGACATATCAGCTGACTATTCACTGTTATAAGTGAAAATGACATCACATGAGACAGAGACTCCATCATTAAGCATCCATTCATGAAATCCTTCATTGTGGATTTAACAGGATGGATTCAGACAGTGTATACATTCACTGTCATCCTTAGGGGAAAGTTATAAGAAACTCACCTTTTCTATTTACATCTCAAAAACCTGTAGGGAAATCTGATAGCCTGTTGTCTTTCCTGGAGATATTTGACCAGTATTACCATGGAGAACAGATTGTTTCCCTACTCAGAGAAAACATTTTTATATGTGTCTTTATAAAATATTTACATGACTTCTCTTAATAAAGCAATGCCCTTTCCATCATGGTTGATTCCTTCTTGGCTCCACTCTGAGAAGAAATGTTGCTTTGCAAGGATGCTCCCCTCCCTTCCACAGATTCTCTCCTTAGACCAGGCATATGTTCAGGTGAAAAGGACAATTGCTCAGCTTCTGTTAGTCTCCTTATAGATACTTAGCATGTCATACGCAAACTTCCTGTCATTTTTTCTACCTATTAAACCTACTAATCACTTGTGTCATTGAGCTGGAATTTTTCTTAAGTCCCCAAGTTTTCAAATGATATGTATATTTGCAGTTTCTTCACCACCTTCTTGCTAAAGATATAAAAAAGGGTATCTAAGGAAAACAAAATATTGCTTCATGTGCATAAGCACTATACACATATGTGAATTGAGTGCATATGAAAATGGCCCTGAAAATTATAAATCCAGAGAATCTTTTTATTTTCTGAAATTTCCTACAACTTTCTGAAATTTTCTAGAAACTGGAACCCTCCTTCTCCTTCCTTAAACCTTGAGCTCTTCTGCTAGGGTATCCATTCTGGAATGATATAACTTCAAACTTGCAAAACACCTCTGCATTTACTTGTTTAAGAATTTTGCTTACTGAAGTAGAAAAGTGAGGGAGAGAGCTGTACTTGTGGAATTTTTTGCCTCTTCAATGTAAAAATATAATTATCTGAAACAAAAAAGGTAATTCTCTACTTATGAGAACAAAAAACAAATCTAGTTTCCATCCTCTGTATGTTTTCTAATAGTCTAACAAATTCTGTAAGTTAAGCAAGCCTAAAGTTTTACACCTTACTAATTCAGTGTTAGAAATTTTGAAGTAACTCAACAGCAGTAGAATAGTAGGGAACCTGGAGATACTCAGCAATCTGCAGAGGCTGCCTTACATAAGGAAATACAAGGAAACTCCAGGCTATTTCCAGTTTAGATATGTGGGAGGAAGGGGAGCCAATTCTTTCCAAATAACTGTGAGCAATTCATGTATTCAGACCTGAGAGGAGCATTCCCTTGAAAGCTGCTACTGAGAACTACTGGAGTTAACCAAACTTAGAAAAGAGAGTGTAGGCCTAGAACTAGGCCAGACTCATCTCTCCCCATTCTGAAGCTCAGGGAAATTTGCGGAAGAGGGGGCGGTAAGAGTGTAAGAGCAAAAGGATGGGAGGAGCAATGATTTGCAAGATACTCCACAAAGTTAGGGCCGAAGCAATCATAATTGGACTTTGCATGCCTTGCACAATGTCCAACACACTATTGATCTCACAAAGTCTATCGTCTGCTAAAGGCACCAAGATCCTTGGAGGCAAGGGATTGGCAGCCACAGTAGTGTTCCTATGCTTAAGGGGAACACGGGAAAGAGTTTAGGGAAATGCCACTGGGTCCTTGTACATCATCGGAGAGGAGGGCCCAGAGGAGAGTCAGGCATGCATATTAAAGGACTCTCTGGGAATTGGGGCTGGAGGCACGGGGGGATGGGGAGGGAGGGAGGGAACCGGTGTACCTATTAAGTTTGTATGAACGGAAATAATAATAAAAAAGAAAAGAAAAGAAAAGAGAGTGTAGGGATGACTATGTGTATAGCTACCCAACTTCTTGGGAATTCTTTTAAAAGTTTCATTGAGAGTAATGTGAAAGCTTCCAAATTAAAACATCCCACAGAGAGAAATATGACTGAACTTGTTCCTTCTCCATGAAAATTGCTTCACAAGTAAAAGTCAAACATAGAGCTATGGGAAATTTTCAAGGTCAATTATGTTACAGAGAATTTGGGAAAGGGGAGTCACTTGAACAAGCAAAAGTTAAGGGGTGTTCACCAAGCCCACCTTGAGCCACTCAAAGATAAATCTCTGTAATACCCACAGTAATTGCAAGGATTGTGAACAGGAGGGATGGGGTTGGAGGGCCACACCAGACACAAGGAGAGAGGGGACCATATTACAGCAGAGAAAATAGGCCTCCATCAAGGACTGCAAGTAAGTAATGAGACACCTGGTTACGTTCTCAGACGTTCACTCCTGATCATGTACAAATGAGGGGGTATGATCTCACCTGAAGGGGAGGGCATATAATCTGGCAGATAAAAAGTAACCATTTTGCAAATGGGTGATTGACCCCTCCCTCACTGTGGTTTCCTACTTTTATTGCATCTACCTTTGAATGTGCTCTTATAACGAGACTCCAGTTTAACAGCTTTTTGTCTCTGGCCAGGGGGTGACATACAAAGCCCATCAGGATGGAGTGAAGGGCATTGCAGGAGCAGCAAAACTGCAAAAGAAAATCAACAAACCATAATCCAGAACTTCAGAGACTCTATATCAACCACCTAGAACTAGGCCAGCCTAATCTCTCCCTATCCTGAAGCTCAGGGACATTTGCGGAAGAGGGGGCGGTAAGAGT
The DNA here is from genome assembly GCA_023101885.1 of Typhlomys cinereus. NCBI lineage: Eukaryota > Metazoa > Chordata > Mammalia > Rodentia > Platacanthomyidae > Typhlomys > Typhlomys cinereus. The sequence continues at coordinate 1,157,146 of JALPQD010000487.1, forward strand.
GTAAGAGCAAAAGGATGGGAGGAGCAATGATTTGCAAGATACTCCACACAAGTTAGGGCCGAAGCAATCATAATTGGACTTTGCATGCCCTGCGCAATGTCCAACACACTATTGACCTCACAAAGTCTATCATCTGCTAAAGGCACCAAGATCCTTGGAGGCAAGGGATTGACAGCCACAGTAGTGTTCCTTTGCTTAAGGGGAGCACAGGAAAGGGTTCAGGGAAATACAACTGGGTCCTTGTACGTCATCGGAGAGGAGGGCCCAGAGGAGAGTCAGGCATGCACATTAAAGGACTCTCTGGGGATTGGGGCGGGAGGCACTGGGGGATGGGGAAGGAGGGGTGAGGGGAGAGGGAGCAGGGGGTTTGGGGGGAGGAGAAGGGAGGGAGGGAAGTGGTGTACCTATTAAGTTTGTATGAGCTGAAATAATAATGAAAAATGTTAAAAAAAAGTTAGGGGGTGTTAAGATAAAACAGTAGAGAAAAGTCAACTTACACCTCACATGTAAAAGAAAGGTTATGATAAAGACAAGGAATTTGAGCAAAACAACATCAGCATCGGCTAAGAAAAGTCAACAGCAAAAAAAGAGGCGCCAGATTACACTGTATTGTAAGAGCTAGCACATATGTGTTCAAAAGAAAACTCAGAAGAAGAAAAAAAAAACATTGATATAATTCATTGTTCCATGCTCATCTCTCATAGACTTAGCTTAAATTTGTAGTTTCCCATCCAAATTTCTCAGGTCTCCAGCAAGAGCCTGAACAGCATATGCTACCCACATTCAGGATGGGTCTTACCTACTCTGGGGAAACAACCTCAGAGATGGGCCAGGTGATTCTAAATCCAGTCAAATAGACAATAAAAGCTGATCATCACACCTTCCCAACATATTTCTCTGAGTAGCCTAATCCTGATTTCTTACAAAATAAGTTTCTTCTCATTTGCAAAACTGTGATTTTATTTTATAATTTGAGCATGGGTATGACTAGAATTTACAAAATCAGCAAGAGATAGCATGAATAATTTTAAGAAGATTGAAAATTTAGCTCTTACAATTAGGCTTATATTATACAGACAAAGTAAGAACTCAAACATTGATACCTGGGAAAAATATTCAGAAATATAAATACAATGAAGTTTTGACTAGGACAGACTTGACATTGTAAATGACACGAGAGCTACATCTTGTTTTGTCATCTCCCACATCCAAATCACCTACCTTTGAAGGAGAAAAAGCATATGAGGGTGTGTACCAGAACTGAGGAGGTACCTCAGTTCCATTCAGTTTGTTCCTAAAATGCAATTCATTCCAAGTTTCTTGCAGCTGCTATTGTAATGTTAAACAGGCATTCCTTCAGAGCCTAGGAATAAATAAAAAGCCTCTGAGAATGATCCTACTGAATTCTCTATAGCGTCAATTCTCTGAAATTCCTGTCACTCCTGGTGTCCAGAATTAAACTATGTGCACAGCCACATTACCCTCCTTCCCAAAAGTATGTTGTAACTCACTCTGGGCTTAACATGTTTAAATTACAAACTCTGTTTTCTATATCACAGAGGAGAAGATTAGATATTACACATTGGGGATATAGAAAAAAAATCCTTTTGAACCACATACACACAACTTCTCTCGATATTTTTTAGAAGAATATACAATCACAACAGATGAATATGAGCCATGGCATTCCAAAGGAAATTAACTCTGTTCTGATACAGAAATTTTACCTGGAGTCAAATGTAGCAAATCAATTTTTCTGCATTCTTTTCCTCCAAAGAAGTTTTCAAAAATAGCATTTCATTACACATTATTATTTCTTGAGATCTTATATAAATTAAATCTTGAGTTATAAGTGAAATATCAATTAACATAAGAATCAATTTAATGGTAATTTAAATAGCTAACTGTTATAATTTTTGCATAATTATGTGGCCTCTGGGCTCCAAGTCCTAATCATGTCTAATTAATTTAAAGGATGTTGCTTTTTATTATCATTGAAATTTCTGACAGGTGATAAAACATTTAGGGTTGCCATGCAAACTTTTACATCAGCTGTACTGTAAGTTGAAAAGCCATAGATCATCCCTCTGAAAGTGGATGTTTAGGGAAAGGAAAAAAAGAAAAGAAAATCCAAATGCTTTTTAAAGTTATTACATTCAGATGCTATTTTACCACAAATGAAAGTAATTCTATTCAAAAAAATAATAAAAGAATTGTCATCTTATTTTCACAATCTTTATAACGAAAATCAACCTTCATAGGGAATGATCAATTTCAATTTCAGGAAATAATCTTCACAACCTTGTGAGTTTATATAAAACCTATATTCTGGAGAATATTAGCATACTTTCCACTGTCCATATCAAAAAAAAGCTTGATCTTTTGAGGTCCGGGTAGGAAATAATCTAACTGCAAGCAGATTAGCTGAAGGGTCTATCACTTCTTTAGAATAGAACATTAAAATATATACCACTAAAAGTATTCTCAGAAATGTAAAATAATTCAAAGAAAATGATTCTATGGAGATTATAGATTGATTCCATGCCTGTAGAAAAACCAAACTCCAAGCACAGAAAGCCAAAACAGATTAAGTCTAAACCAGAAATAGGTCAACATGAAATCGAAGTTATGGTAGAAAGTGAAAGATTCTAGCCAAAGTAACCCCAAGATGTGCTGTACACTACTATTCTTTTAAAGGAAAAGAAAATAATTATTTTACAAGTTCTCAGAAGGGAATTTAATGTAAGATAAATACATGAAGCAAACAGAGCTGAGTGAGTTGCTGTATTCTGAAGGTCAGTAGCTGGGCAGCTTTTGTTAGGATGGGGATACAGCCTCAAAGGAAGGAAGTATGAGGGAAACCATGCATACAGTGAAGATGTCAAAGTACTTAGGGACCTGGATATAGACTCTGGTTGTTTCGTCTCCCTGTACTATAAAATGTGGCTGATGACAGTACCTTTCCAGGTGATTATAATAAAGATTAAATGACTTCTTATAGGTATTTTACTACATCAGTGGACATAGAAGCTATGCATACATACCATATTATGTTGATGTTAGGCTGGTCTATTTAGTGTAAGAATTTCTGGAGTTCTGAGGCAAAATCTATAGTAAGAGTATGCTTTAAATAAATTCATTGTCATTTAATCTTAGAATCAAATGTGATTTCCCAGACATAAGTCTGTTAGGATACTCATAAGATCAAGGAAAAGTTTATCATAGTGACAAGAAAAAACTATGGAGAAGATAACAGAAAGCTATGGTTCTCTTAGGATTGTGAGTTTGGATAAGCACTACACACACACGCACACACACACCATCATCATCAACATCATTATCTTCATCATTAGAGTCTGTCAAAACAAAGGTTGAGTGGCACATTTACTACTTATAGCTGTTTGACTTTGCATCCAAAGTCCCTCATCTTTCTCATGTCCAGTTGCCTCATTCATGGAACAGAAATGATGCCAGAGTCCTTTTGTATTGTTGCTATAAAATACCTCAATTCAAAGTAATGAGATTCATTTTCTTATAGTTCTGGAGGATTTAAGTTCCAACATCAAAGTGCTGGCATATTTGGTGGCTGGTGGGGACCCAGCCTATTTTGTCAAGATGGCACCATATTGTTGCCTTCTCTGGAAGACTCACACACTTTACGTCTACCCCACAGAATGAACAGAAGTATAAAAGGGGCTTAAAGTTATGCCTGCAGTCCTTTTATAAGGTACTTATCCATTTGTGAAGGAGAAAGTGTTGGACCTATTTTCCAAATGCACAACTTCTTAACACCACCAAAATGAGGACTTTAAATATGCAAATTGTCATGGGGGAGACATTCAGATTATAGGCATTACACTACTTAATTGAGATGATTTTTGTGTGACTTAGAGAGCCAGCAAACAAACCCAGGACATCGTGCATGCCTAGCAATGGTTTTACCACTGAGTAATTATCTTCTTGTGGATTTTTTAAAAATAAATGAATGAGCATATTAAACACTTAATAGAATATCAGTCTTGTCAATCATGACACATTGATTTCATTCTCTTTCTCTTTTCTGGTTCTTGATTTTGCAATAAAATGAAAGTGCTAACATTCAATAATGCACTGATGATTTCTTTAACTTTCCCCATTGTCTTATTCGGACCTTTATTATATGATGCTCATATTTAACTCACAATATGTATGTGAAATTGTACAAGTCAGAAGCTAAATTTAGTCACAGGATTAGAAAGCTTCAGAATGCTAACTTATATTAATTTCTTGTTTAAATGCTGGACAAAATACTTGACAAAGGTAACCCAGGATGAATAGTTAATTTTGGCTCCCAGTACAAGAATGCAATCCATTATAGTGAAAAAGATATGGTGACAGGAGCATGAAGCAATTGGCTACATTGTGTCCACAGTCAGGAAACAGAGAGAAATGAAAGCTGGTGCTCAACTTGCTTTTTTTCTTACCTTTCAGTCCTGAATCCATGACACCCACATTCAGTGTGGGTCTCCATACCCGAATTGAACTTTCTGAAAACACTCTCTCAGACATACCCAGAAGTTTGTCAACTAGGTGATTCAATCCTGCCAAGTTAATCAAGATTATTCATCACAATTCCATTCTTGTTAGCTTCATTTTCAAAACACATCATTTTGGAACAAAAATCTTTCTCTAGTCCTCCAAAGCTGTGGCCATCACATAATATAAAAAGCATTTAGTTCATTTTTTAAACCTCTCAAAGCCTGAACAGTCCCAAAATTAGTCAAATCTGTAAATATATAGTTTCTTCAGAGACTCAGGCAGTCTTTTTACTCTTAACTCTGTAAAATCACTAAGACAAGCTGCCTATCTCCAATATGCAGAAGAAACATTTCCATTCTAAATGGTGCAGTGAGGGAATAATAAGAAAAGGTTATGGCCTCCCCCACTGCTGGGATCACCTTGAAGGAGCACCCTTGCTGAGGCTATTGACTCCAATCTTTCCAGAGATAAGATGACCAACTTCCTTATGAAAGGATTGTGAAAATGAGTTCGCCTTAGCCAACAAACAACTTGATTCCCAGCCCTACCTGGGCCCAAGATCAACTGGGTTGGGCCCTAGTGGGAGCTAAACAATGAGAAAAAGCCAGTTTTCTGGGCTTGCCTAGGTGTACATGTATGCCTGACCCTGGCAGCCATGTTCGGCGTCTGCCGCCTCACAGCACTCTAGTGCCATAAGTTTGTTTCTAGTTGCCTGCCTCTCATGGATTCCATGCCTGGGCTCTATGAGTTCTCCAGGGCACTTGCCCCTCATGGCACTCCACATCTGGAGTCAATGAGTTCCATTCTTTCCTCTAATAAACTCTACCTTAATCCTCTACATGTGTTCTGGTTTCAATCTTTAACTCCAAACAGAAGAACCTTATAGCATGGGACAGTCCTTCCAGCAACATTTGGCCCCCAAACAGGGACCCCGTAACATTTGGTAGCCCAGAAAGGATATTTGACAGAGCAAAGACTGTTTCTACAAAAAAAACATATTGCATTAGCTTCTATGTACCTGTAAATAGTAAAGAGTTTACTATTGCTGTGAAAGAGCACCCAAAGTCAAACAATTTACAGGAGAAAGGGAGATTTATTCAATTTACAGTTCCAGAGGGAAGATACACTGCAGACAGCAGAGACAGAATGGCTGAAGCTGGCAGTCTAAGCCACACCAGACCTCCACATGGTTGGAGCATTCCTGGAGCATCTCTCCACATACTAGGAGGTTCCTTTGAGATCTATGGAGGTTCCTATGGGACTAGGTCTGGTCTTGTATTATCCAGATAATCTCTTCAGGTAATCTCAGCTGATCTTACTAGGTGTGGTCTCAGCCAATCTTAGTTAATACCAGGGGTTAATACCACCCAAGATGAACTATCACAGTACCTCTGAGGCTGACCCTAGGGAAGCATTTTTCCAGGTCACCATTATGTAGCAGGGAGCCTCCACACTCTCTGTAATAGCATTCTCTATTCAAGCTCTCTTTTTAAATGAATTTGCATTTTCTCCTATGGGTGTGCTCTAGCCCTAGGGCAGTTTTTCTGTATTTTTTTTCATTGACCTAATACAGAGTATAAAGTTTCTCTTTAATGGTGTTAATTTGTTTAACAATTACTCTACCTTCTAGACTGCAACATTAAATTTGCTGAAGCTGTTTTGTTTCTGCCAAACCAAATGTTTTCAAGCTTTCTGTTACACTAACGGCTTTCTCTCTTTGTAGATCTGGATAAGAGCAGTGAACAGCAACCATGCTGCATACTCAATGCTATTCTGTCTTAAAATTTCTTCTGTAAAACAAATTCATTATTTTTAAAACCATTCTCATTCAAGTCCCAGGATATTGAGAGAATAAAGCCAAAAATCTTTGCCAGAATGAAACACAAATGACTTCCAGACTGGCTCCCAATTGTGTCTTTGTTCCCCTTTGATCTCCACTATCCATATTTTCTTACCGATCTGTTTTTCCAAACTCTCACCAGTACAGCCTATTTAAGATCCACTTTCTCTATTCTAGGGCTTCTGTAATCTATAGCTCCAAACTCTTCCACATACTTTCCACAAACTGGTCCCAAAGGCCCGTGAACCACATGGACAGATTTAACAGTCCAGTCCTGGTACCAATACTCTGTATTAGTTACTTTTATAGTTGCTGTGACAAAACATATGGAAAAAGCAACCTATGGAAGGAAAGTTTTGCTTTGGTTCACAGTTTGAGAGCATGACCCTCAAGGTGAGAAAGGCATGGTGACAAGAGTATGAGGAAACTGATCCCATTGGAATTACAATCAGGAGGGAGAAAGATGAATGATGATACTCATTCTTTACTCATGTTTAAATCTAAGCCTTTAAAATAGTGCCATCCAGTCATGGTATGTCTTCCCACTTTAGTTAAACCTGTCTGGAAATGCTTTTACAGGCTTACCAGATTTGTCACCCAGATACCAAATCCTATCAAAGTTGACAGGCAAGATGAGCCATCACACGCCTATCATTAAGGACAATTGCAGTCATAAAGGCAAACCATTAGTATCAGTCTTTTCGGCTTCAGTCATGTCAAAGGCCACTATTTTCCTTTTCTCTATTGTCCATGCAGTTATAACAGGATATGCTTCCCAGGAAGAACATGCAAAGAAAGTTTATTGTTTGAACACTTTTCCTGAAGAGATGTCACACAAACATCTATCCACCCTAACTAGAAACCTGATGACAGACTAAAATAAGGATTACATCAAGATCCAACTTGATAAACCAACAAGTTTACTGAAGCTACTTAGGGTAGCATAGATGATTCTAAGGCATCTATCCTTGCTATTACTTATGACAGAGACCTCAATGCATAGATATGAGATGACCAGACTACGTAAGTGCTTATTAAATGAAGATTCTAACCCCTACTTCAAACTTTTTGAATAGGAATTACGGATGAAGCCTTCCATCCTCAGACATCTGCCCAGGTGATATCAATGAATCATGAATCCAAGAACCACTGGTATCAAAGGTAAAAGTCAGATCCCATAACTGCCATACCTGTGTTGCTTGACTTTGTTCTTTTCCTAATGTAGTGGATAGTTCTGTAATTCCGAATCTACAGGTCACCTGGTTGCCCTTTCCACCACAGTATCTTAAGATCAGTCACTTAACTCCTCCAAGCCATTTTCCTCATCTATAAAATGGGGATTATAATACTCATTTTTAGAGTTGTTTGACAGTTAATTGATATCATACATTGAAGAATGTCTTCTTGCTCTGGGCCTGGTCCAAAGTAAATGTTTAATACTCATCCATTCACTACTTTCACAACCTGTAAAGGTAGTAGTGAGGATGGGCAGAGCTGACTACACAATTCTCTGACAGCAAAGCTACTTCCTGAAGCCAGGAATGACAATCCTACTACAGTAGAGTAAGCATATTTGCAATATGAAAAATATGTGGGGGGTGAAATTGCCATACTCTTAGGATTTCACAGGCCACCCATAAAATGCACTAAAGAAAAAAAAATAATCCCTCCAAAAAAAATGGGATGCCTGATCTCCTTAGCTCCAAGGCAGCTTATTCAAGAGTGAAGTTTTAAGACTGAATAAATAAATGCCCATATTAAACACTAGGTTAAATTCAGTCTCTGGCCTAAAGGTTCTTGCAATCTGAAGGAAGCAGCAGACACAGATGGACATACGGGCAAGGAGGAATTTATAGAACTATTTTTTAAGCTTTGTTATTTTCTCACTGTATTCAATATTGGTGACTGATAAACAGGAGAGAAAATGGCAAGGGAAGCTTTCTTCCAGTCCCTAGGCATCCCAAATATTTACTTAATTTCATCTAATACTTACTAACAGTAGTTTGTTATGTCTATAGTTTGTTTTGCCTTTAATAAACCAGAGTATCTCATTAATATTAATGAGCTGAGGATGGTAATGGTGATGATGGTGACGGGTGGGAGCTGATAGATATCTAATGCTTCAGAGGTATTAGACACTTAAAATGTTTATATATGTTACATAGTTTCCAGAACACATCAGTTTGAGATCAATGTTTTCTTAACCTTTTTGGAGGAGGGATGGGAAATAAAGGCAGCTTGCCTAAGGACTTTATTTTATGACTGAATTTCAAGATCTGAGATACCCAAGTTTCAAAGGATAATACCTTCAACAGTAATGGATTGAGTATCTTCTTTATCACAAACTTGCATTAAAAGAGGAATTACTAATCACCAGAGGAAATCTCATCACTGACAGATGGAGATCCTATATTTGTCTAAGGTAAACAGGTCAGTGTTGAAGCCTGATCTGGCATAGTGACCAGAAAAGACAATAGAATTCTTTTTTTAGCAAATCCCTCTAATAGTCCATTACATACACAGTCAACATGCTCAGAAGAAAGGCTATTCCCGCTATTCTTTGGTCTCATTGGATTTGATATTCTGTTTTGGAACTGCTCAAGAACAGGAGTAAGTTACAGCTTGCTTTTATTTTCTTAGAAACTAATAATCACATATAAAAATTGAATAATTCTGCACATAGTGAGATTCTAGAACCATGATCTTTTTTTGACTAGATGGAAGGTGTTAATGGAGTTCCAGAACCACTGGGCCAATCACAGAAAGAGGGAGAGAAGAAAGAAAGAGAAAAAAAGGTAGCTGAAAGAAGGGAATGGCAAGTTTTATACCGTCAGTGTTGGTGGGGGGGAGCTGATGGGGCAGGGTCTGGAGTGATTTCCAGGACCTTTGTCCAGCCTAGGAAGTGTGGCCAGGATCTGTCTTTCACTTTGATCTCACTAGCACTAAGGGTCAGGCAAGCATGTGTTCTTACAAGCATCAACTATTGGGGGGCAGTGATCATCAAACAGAAGTTCTGCCTTGAGTAGGGGGTGGGGGAATGGATGGAGGACTTGGATTCCTATCATTCCAGTCCTTTGTTATTGATAAGGGGCAATATATTCCTTCTTAGGGGTCTGCATGGAAAAAGTTACAAACTGGAGTGATGGGGTCCCTTTCCTGAGTACTCATGGTTTCAGTAATGACCACTGTAGCTTGGATTGAACTGGGTCATCAGCCTATGGTACAGCTAGATGTATAAGTAGTAAGGAACATTTGGTTAAAATAGCATCAGGTGAGTTCTCTGATACTGTCCTGGAGTCATCTGAAAAGGCTAGGCAGGATAAGTAACAACAAGCAAATAGCAGTTAGAGAAATAACAGGGGGAGAATTCAAGTTGCCAAGGGGGGCCATAGTTGAGAGCCCTCCAGCGAGCCCTTGGCAGAATGGATTTGAACTGCCGAGTTGTGGAGGTTGTTATCTTCTCTTCCACTTCTCCTGTGTGGTTGATGTAATAGCATTTGATTTTGGAGGATGACTGAAGCCAACAAACTGAGTTGAACCTATAGAAGTGAGGTAACCACAGTGATGTGGACCAATAACTGAAAGTCCTCGGTGTCTCCTAGAGTGGTGGAATGGTCTCAGGGATGCAGTCTGTTGAATGGAGAGTATAACCTCTCCTTCAGATAAATAGAGGACAGAGTTGTACCTAAAAGAGACAAGACTGATAAGAAAATTAAATCAAGAGCTTGAATGAGATGGGGGGCATGAACTATTGTACCCAGGAAGGTAGGGAAGGGATTACATTGAGCTTGTTAATTATCTGGTTTAGATTATCTAATACAATAGTTATCAGAATGTTAGATCACGTACAGAGGATGGCATTAAATGGCTATTAAGGGCTTAAAATAGCCCTAGATAATCTGGCTCTATATTTGTAGCATTTCAGATCTCTCCATTTTATTGGAGGCTCCAATTAAGTCAAGCAGTCTTACAAGTGTAGTAGTGTCTTTTCAAAACTTACATTCAGTTGGTAAAACATCACAGTTTTGTGCATGCAGAAGCCACATAGAATTGGCCACATATATCCCCGTAGCTAGGAAGGCTCTTTCCTAGTGCCTCATGCAAATGGGGCTGAGTAGTAGCAGGTGATGTAGATGAGACTAAGTAGCAGGTGATGTAGATAGAGCTGAGTAGCAAATGGGAGAATAGTCTTCAGGAGAGAGATAGATAGCTAATTGGCAGAGTCATTAATAAAGAAATACCTGAATCATAATAAATTTACTAGCCATAATGATCCAGTCTGATATATATGTTGTTTTTCATCCTCTGCATCTGTTATAACATTTGCATATGATTAGAGATAATATATAGGTAATGGTAAAGGAGAGCAGCATTTACCTTTAGGCCAGAGCATGCTTTACTTAAAATCCATAGTATCATGTTAAGACCTTTTAATCTCATGGAACCAATCAATTAGGCCCTTTATGAATATTATAAGCATAATCAAGATAGAGACAATTGAAAAACATTTGAATATAAAAAACTCAGTTCTTAGCAGACATGTTTCTGAGGCTCAATTCTTTTTCAACCTTCTAAGTCACATTTCCTTCAATATAACCTTCTAAATAACCATAAACCTCATCTTTAAAAGAAATAAAGAGTTGTGCTTTCTTTGGCATTATGCAGACAGTACACATTCACACATAGTCATTTATAAATATACAACTTGAAATATAAGATATCATAGTTCTAAATTTATTTATTTATTTATTTATTTACTCTAGCATTAAGCAATCTTTTAAAAATGTGTGCCTTTAAAATACATAATATTAGTACCAAAGACTTTTGACTTAGAATATAAAGCTTAACAAGACTATTGAGAAGGCTAAGAAAACCAAGCTGTCTGTGCTTGTCCTTTAAGTTCCCATTTTGAAAAGTAAATTTAATATAAACTTATCTATCATTTTATATTTATAAAAATTTTACATTCAATTGTAGTACTTTAAATACCTTTTACAGTCAAATGTACAGGTGAGTTATAACATAAGTTAATAAAATTTCTTTTAACTTTACTTTGTCTAGTTTAAAGGATGTATGTCTAAGTAAATACCAAGACACTATGAAATAGAGAATGAAAAGCAACACGTGGTTCTTTAGAAACTTATAGGCACATTATACAAAACAGCATCTACAATTAGGAGAATAAGCTTATCACGTGGAAATAGAAACATTCAGAAATCATTATATCTGAATTACTCTAGTAAGTTTGCAGCAAAACATAAGAGTACATATGGAGGACATGTAATCAGAAAGAAGATTTGAGCAAAGAAGTTGGTCTTCTCCAAGAAAGGAAGCCCATACATCTTACCACAAGACGAATGAAGAAATTCCAATAAATTTCTCAGAAGACATTTGCATTTTATCAGTTGTTAGATTTCATGGGACAAGATTCCATAAAAGAAGTCAGAGGAATGAGCAAGTTAAACTATCCAAAATCCACCATGGCTAAATGACACTAGATTATTGGCAGTAGGGCATGAGTCTGGAGGAAGTCATCAGAACCTGGTTATGGATGGAGATGTCAGCAAAAGGAGATGGTCCTTTGACCGTGGAATGGTGAAAACTACAGTTTATTCAGCTCATCTGGAGCTTGAACCCAAGCAAGGTCTGGGAGCTGGACAGGGGAGACCTACCCAAGGAGCACAAGTACCCCAGTAGAATCATGACACTATAACCGTGAAGTATAAATGTGAGGTACTTACCTCAAAAATTCACTGCACCACAAATTAGTTGGAAGTTTTTAATGGTGTTCCAGAACTGCTGGGCCAATCATAGGAAAAGGGAAAGAAGAAAGAAAGAGAAAAAGAAAAAGAGTTTCTTTTTTCTGCCTTGTGCTTTGTGATACTTTTCTCTGAGAAGTCCATCACCATGAAAAATGGCCACTGGTCCAAGAATTATTTTACTCAAGTCAATTAATTTCAATGTTGTTTTCTCACACTATTTATTCAAGTTGTTGTGCTGAGAAGTACAAAGAAACTATGCTTTGCTAACTTGGGAGCTTAAAATGTAGAAAAGAGATGTGCTTATACCATCCTGCAAAGCTTATCTAATAACTCCTCTATCCACATCTAGGTCCATCATATACAAAGAAGAGAGCAATTAATTTTTCCCAAATCACTTGTACAAGAGGTTAGTTTTTGTCACAGTTTGAATGTGAGTTGCCCTTCAAAGGTTCACGTTTGCATCCTTAGCTGATATTAATGTGTGATTAGGTTGTGGCAACTTCAGAAAGTAGAGCCTTGCTGGAGAAAGGTGGCATGCCTTAAGGTTTGGTAGTCTTGTCCGTTTCTTATAGCAATCTACTCTTGTGGTTTGCTGCTTGGTCTCTTGGCCTCCATTATATCTGCCTTGACCTGAGCCACTTCCAGCTTTTGCCTCCCACCTGTGGCATGCCTTTGATGCCATAACAGACTGTTCCCCTCTGGAATTGTAAACCAAATAATTCTTTTCTTCCCTTAAATTCCGCTTGAGTACTGTCTCACAGCAGCAGAAAGAGTAACTCTGATTTTTAAAATAACAGTATGATTGCATTTTGTAATCTAGAAAAGCACATAACACGGAGGAACAGAAAATTTCTGTTCATCCTGATAATCCAAAGAATAAAGCTGGATGTGATGGGTAAATGCAAATCCACAATAAGAAATCAAAAAGAATCAAAAACACAACTGCTAGAGTTCAAGCAGAAGTTAATAGTTCACCACTTGCTATGAATATTGTAGGGAAAACACAAATATCAGTTAATATTTGGGCCAGATAAAATTGACATATTTATAAACCTGACCTTTATCATTGTGTGTTACATACTCTGAAGAACAAACAGAATCCCAGCCTTAAGGAAAACACCCAATTTATGACTTTAAAGCATATCACTGCACAGTGAACTCTCATATGGGAATGATAACTCAGATTCCCACACCAGGACTTCCCTGCATTATTATTGCCATAACTTTAGGCAAAGAAACATGAACACTAGCAAGGGCAAAAGTAAGAATTCCTTCATGAAAACCAGACATTTTGCATTAAAAGAAAAAAACTAAAAAAGGGAAGGAATGATCTTCCTATTAGCTTTGTTTTTCTAGGATTATTTTGGGGTTCATATAGTGTAACTTCAGACTTTTCATGATTATGAGTTGCATGTAAAAGAACCCTCTTCTTTCTTTTCCTTACCTAGCTAGTCAAATGATTCCTTTACCTCCCTTATTATTTAGAAGCTTAAAACCAGTTAATGAATTTAAATGGCTTATAACAGAGTTAATGACTGAGCATAATAAGACATATCACTTCAGCAATGAAAAGTCTTAAATTTATCTGATTAACACTGGGAGACCTCATTGGACAGAGATTCCTCCAGTTCCCACTCACATGCCACTCCTATACAAAATGCCAACCTCTCTATTGTTTTGACTATGACTTACTATCTTTGGGTTCTGTGTGCTTCTAAATGTCTTCTAAACTACATACCTACAGTGCCTATCACTTTTGTTTAACTTTTACTTGCTCCAGAACTATATAGTTTACTTTTAGTCTTATGTTAATGTTTCAGCATTTGTCCAAACAGGAATAATAATAATATATAAACGTGCTCATCTATAAACCCATCTAATGATCAAAATTAATAAAAGCATAAAGCACAATAATATCCATCTCTGTTTGGATTATAATTATCTAACTTTTGTACACTTCGCAACTCTCTTGGATGAATATCATTAAAGAATCAGGATTTTATAGACACAACTTATTGCAATTAGCCATAACAATGATATTTATGCTTTTACTTAGCATGATATTATAGTCTGATCTTTTACAACTTGTCTAGGAAGAAAAATCTCTGCAAGGTAGAAACTTTATGATCCCTATCCTGACATTTACAAGCTGTTTTTTTTTTCACTCAACTTCATAGGTAGGAAAAGAATAAGAGAAACATTGAGATATATGAAAACATTGTGATATGTGAACAAAATGTTATAAATCACAAAGCAGACACATTCATATTCTCTATTAAGCTATATCTGCATTTTGTGAAGGAGTAACATGTTAATAGGAAACCATGAAAACAGCCCACTGAGCCTTGAAAATACAAAACGTTTTTTGAAAGTATACTGGTAGAAATGTTCCACTTAAAATAAGCAGAATCCTAGCCAGATACCCTCATTGTCCAATAGAACTGGGTCACCAACCACCCCACTTGAGCAAATAGATGCCTAGAGAAGTATCCTTTTGTACATGAAAGAGTTTGGAAACATTCAAGCTGAGTGAACTGTCAGGCAAAAGCAGCAGCTGAATATTCAGTAGTGAGAACACTAGCTGCAACCATATGAACCTTTATGGGATTCACCATTGAGGAAACTGGCCAGTCCACAGAAAAGGACATAACACTAAGACTTATTGCCAAATAATAATGTCTAATGAATCCAACATCTCCGGTTTTTATTTACCTGTTTTGTGCTTCATCCTTAAATGAGAACAGTCATTGGTGGATAATTGAATGTTTGAGAAAGAGATAAAAACAAATGTGTAAAGATAAATAGAAAGTGTAGAGAAAAAAACATCAAGAGAAAGAATTGAGAGTTTCAAAGTAAAGACAGATATTACATAGTTAAAACAGGACTAGAAAATCTTAAAGAAGAAACTCCCAGAAATTCAAAAAGAGGATTTTTGAAATGAAAAACACAAAGGCTCATAGAAAGGTTGGAAGATAAAGTAGGATAATATTCAAAGAGCTATTAAAAAGGGTTTAAAGTGTAAAAGTTTAGAAAAGTTCAAAATTTTCAATACTGACAGAATCAGATAACAGAAAAATAGAAAGAATAAAACTAGAAAAAGAAGAAATTTCTAGATCTGAGTGATAAGAATTTTCAAGATAGAAAGACATACAAACTACTTTCACAATGGCTATGAACACACACAATGACTTTGAACTACATTATCACAAATTTAAGAGTATAAATAGAACTCAAAAAATTACATAAAAAATGAGTTTTCTAATGAGAAAAAATAATGCAAAAGCAATAAATTAAAATGATATGAGACATTTTTATAGCAACATTGGCAAGCAGAAGACATTAAAAAATATTTTCAAAATTCAAAGTAAAAATATTTGTTGTCAAATTTCTCTTTCCAGTCAGATTTCCAATCAAATGTGAGAATAAAATAAATATGTCTGAGTGTATATAAAAATAGAATAAGCATGCCGATTCTTGTAGGCAAGGCATTTTTAAAAAAATTACTGGTAGATATGTTGCAGAGAAACAGGGTATGTACGAGGAATGAAAACCTACACATGATATAAAGTGGGACTTGATTGTAAGCAACATATGTATTAGTACATCATAATGGAAACACTAGATACTAGATAAACCAAAATTTGATATATATATATATATATATGAAAAGCTTGAAAGAAATAATAAAAACCAGAGCCACATTCCAATGTCTCCTAGCAAGAAGTCTACTGTCCAAATATTAAAAAAAGAAATAAAATAAAAATAGACTTACCGGTGTATTATTTAGAAATATGGAGGAAATCCTAAAAGGAGGAATGAGAAAGCTTAAATTGATGTACTTTAGATTAGGAGTCAAAAGTTAGGAGAATTGGTAGAGATGACAGCTATTTTTCACTGAAAGTCCTGAAGAATAATATGCCTGTTGCCAGCCAAAGCAATAACAGCAACTCAATAGTGAGATGGTAGAAAAAAAGCAATGTTCTTAATCTTGTGAAGTATTTTTAATTAAGGTATGCTCAATGTTCTGGTATGCTATGAAGGAAACTATGTTGTATCTTTTGTTTGCCTTAAGATTATACTGGAGTTTTTAGTCAATCCAACAAAAATAGGAAAACTAAATAAATATTGCAAAGTTGATAAGGAAAGAGTTATCTTTCAATATTTTTAGACAGCAGACTTCTCTGGGTAGAAATTCCTCTGAAAATACATGACTTTAGGAAATAAGGCAAGTCATCAAGACTTCTGCAGACAGGCTCAGCTCATTGAGGGTTTTTTTTCTATTTGGGGGTTTTTCACACCTGCTATTTGTTTTTGCAAGGGAATTTTCCCCAGAACTTTTCTGAATAACTTTCTTTCTCACTATATCCATGTTTCTACTCGAACAGACTGTCATTTCTTTCCCTAGAAAGATGTGAACAAATGTCTATTCATCCCAGATAGGACACCAGTGACAGACCGAGGAAAAGGTTCTGCCTAAGTCTAGCTTAAGTCTAAATCTAGCTGGGTGAGCCACTGTCTTTATTAGGATTACTTGCAGGAGCAGAGCGAAGCTACTTCCAGGAGCATAGTTGACTCACCCAAAAGCAACTCTATCACTCAAAAGCTCACACCAACATGGATGATGACTTACAGAATGACCATCTAAGAGTCTTCTCTCCCCTAGCCATTATTTATTATTGTTATATTATTTTTAGAAAAGGGCCATAATATTTGTAACTTTTTTGAGAGTGTCACAAGCCTCTCTCCTCCCCTCCAGGAAGAAATGTGAAGGAAAAATTACACATGAGAGCCATTTCATGAATTTTCATTGTTCCTTTCAAAGTTTCCTTCATATTATTTCATTAGAATCTGTGTATACCTGATATGAAATATTTTACACTTGGAATTATAAGTTCCTAAAAGCAAGCACCATCCAAGATGATGATACTTGCTGATATGTGGAGTGGTCCCTTCTATGGGCTGTTTCCTGTTTCCCCTGCTGACTCAAGACCTACAATGAGCATCCTGCTTTTGGTACCCTTCAGTTGAAACTCAACCAAGCAAGGCATCCTTTATTTATTTTAAGAATGACATTAAATCTGCCAAACTAAATGTCAACCAGCATTTTGCTAAATGCTTTCCATTCAAACTCAATATGAATAGCTTTTAACAGTAAATTTAAAGAGTCAATTACTATTAACTGTACCATGGAAAATTATTTTCATAAATATTCTAAACATATTCTAAACAACCACTATACTGTTTGGTACTAAGGTTAAATTAACACTTGTCAAATAAATACATGGGTTAATAACAAGCATGAAATTGGATGACATCAGTAGCTACTTAAAAATGTAGCAATCAAAAAAGATTACATTGATTATATGAAATAAAAATCTGAGAGCACTTAAAGTTTTTATGAAGACATCTCCAATTTTCAGTCAGAAAAGGAATGTGCCATGTTCATCTTTCAAACATATGAAGATTCAGTTGTACGAAGATGTAAATTATCTCTATATCAGTGTATACAGAGAATGATGGAATTCCAGTGTAAATCTTGTTGAGATCTTTCATAAGACTTGCCAAAACAAGGCTTAGATTTATTGGGGAAATATGAAGGACCAAAATAGAATAGATACTCCCTAAAAAATTGAAGGTAGGAATTTCTTGGCCATATAAGAAAGACATATTAAAGTCAGAATGTCAAAGCATATGGTATTGGAAGTACATGAGTACAATAAAAATGAAGAAGTAAAATCCAGAACCCAGTCTGTTGGAGACTGTGTTCTTCAAATCTATGAGGAAAAGAATGGTTAATTTCAGCATGTTCTCATGAGAAAAATAAATGGTTTCCTACGAATTAAAGGAAAACTCTCACACATTTGCTTAGCTTAGATTCCCTGGACAGGACACGGTTCCCAGTAGTTTAAGTATGTGTATCACTGGAAGTTGAGGGAGGAAGTAGGGGGAAGAGAGAAAGATAAAGATAGTTCACCAAAGTTGTACAAATGAGCCATTTATTGAAACTAATACTTAATCGTCACAGTGCCATTTGGGGAAAACAAGACTACTGATTTCTACCATAACCTTGTGTGCATGTGTGTGGGGTACATTGGACTATCTGATGAAGAGTTGATTGCTAGCAGTGCTCCTTATAGTCACCAATGTCCAGTCAACCAACTTGAAAGGAAGCTGGTGAGATGGCTCAGTGTGTGAAAGTGCTGACTGTGCGAGCTTGATGGACTCATTCTCATTCCTAGGACCCAGAAGTGAAAGAATTGGATCCTGAAAGTTGTCTCTGATCTCCACATGCAGACTTTGATTTATAAGCATCAACACACACACACACACACACACACACACACACAAACACATGTGTACACACAGAGTAAACAAATAGCATAAAGTTTTAAAAAGCAATTGAATTATTTGAAAAACTATATTATATGCTGATCTTCTGAGTTTTTAATTGTTGCACATCTGGGTAAACTGATGGTTTTAAAGGAAGATCAGAAAATAACAGCCTAATGAAGTACCTATTTCAGTTCTTTGCCTCACCCAATTCTGAGATTTAGACATCATAAAACCACATACAAAATGAGACAGCGTTCTCTAGATTCAAGCAAAGGTAACAGAGAAATGACATGACTTGGCCTAAATACAGTTAAATAATCCAAGGAGACAGAATGCAAATGAATATATTTTGTGTGGGGGAATAGATATGCTGCTAATTGCGTTCACTTATTATCATAGAAATGACATGTTTTCAGCTTTTGTTATATGCCGCCACAGTTAATAATTGAAACACAAACACATGAAACAGTAATTTAGTGGAAGACTTTGTAATTACAAAAGTATAGTAAAGGTTTGTTTTGTAAACATATGTGGAACTCCTTTGTACATGGTGTAATTAGCATGGACGTAAAAATATAAGAGAAGTTTAAAGAAGAAATTCTTCCTTACTCTTATGAAAACAGTGGTCAAAATAAAGATGTGAGGCTTTGTGACCTTGGACGTTTTTCAAAGCTCTTGCTGTTGTCAAATGAACTATTTAAATGGTCTTAAAAATGAGTATGTTTTGAAATAGTTGTATAATGCTTACTTTAAAAATAAAGACTCAGAATCCATATCTTTAGTGGTCCTGACCTGCAGCCCCAGACTACATTTTAACATTTGAGAGGAGCAGCTAGCTCTTGCTCTGCCATTGACTGATTGATCCTGCGCAAACTCCTTTCTGTGGATGAGCCTCACTTATCTCATTTCTAAAGTAAAATGGGTGACTAGTGGGACTCAAGGATAATGAATGGCTTTGTAGGAAGTATACAGAAAGCCGTCTGTTGGTTCTCACACATATACTGAGCATTCAATAAATAGCAGCTATTATGAAACAGATTTTCCTTCTAGCAGTTCTAAGCTAGAGAAAAAACAAAGTCCTTTGCATACAACTGACTTGGAATTGCAGTGCATTCCGTACATGAATGTAGGCATAAACTCAGATGACCAAAGAGTATCTACCTTTAAGTCAACTCCACTAGGCTCCATTCTAAGCTTTTTTATCAACCTGCTAACTGAATTTTCAAAACGATTTCATCAAATGATAATTATTCTCCCTTTATAAAAAAAAGTAAATAATATCCCAGAAAATCTAGATAACTTGTCCATAATCAACCACAGAAATTCTTCAAGCTAGAATTTAGACAAATGAAAACCAGGCCATCTGAAAACCAAACAAACATAAAAATTGAGTTGACCTTTTTCACATCTTCTTTAAGCACTTCATGGCATGTTCATGGTCACAGCCACTTAAAAACATACTTTTTTTCAATAGTATGATCTGCATTAACAAAGGTCATTTTAAGAATAACAAAATGGAGGAAAAAGAGAGTATACAACTTAGTATTAATGGTTGCTCTAAATGTTAGTGGCCTAAAGAATTAAAGAATGTATAGTCTACTCTTAAAATACAAATTTCAATATGGATCTCTATGTTAGTCCCCTAGTGCCATAGATTTGTAGCTAAGAATGCAATGGAGGGGGTGGAAATCAGGCCAGTAAGTCACTGGTCTGTCCTTGCTACAAGAGTCAGAGTTTGATTCTACAGATCCCCTAAAGACAAGTTGAATAAACAATGTAAGCATGTAAGACCCAGCAATCCAGGAACCATACATGGGTTATCTCAGTAGGGAGTATGGAGAAAAGAAAAACCATCAAAAGAGCTAGATGAATGTTCAACTAATCCAAGCAGAGCACACTATTATTTTTTTGATAGAGATGAATATTAGCAAAGGAATATTTAGGGAACTTGAAAAACTCTTCATTTTCTTTGTCGGGTGCATGTGCTCATCTTAATGCAAAGAGCACAGAAATCCCTATCTCCCGGCTCTCCACTTCTGAACAGGCTGGACAAAGGGTGCAGTCAGATGAAACATCAGTTAGTGCCTTCTTTCATTGGGAATGTGCTTATTAACTGTTGTTCACATAGTTTGTAGACTTAGCAGCACCGGGAGAGAATGTGGCTTTGTATTTACAAGGTAGTCATTTGTTGTTATTTATAGTTCTTTTAATTTCCACCTTTTTACATTTAAATTTCTGTCCACAGGTTCGGATCAAAATAGGCGGCACTTAAGAGAGGGAAGAACTCCCTTTAATGAAAACCCATGAAGATTTTCAAGCTTCAGAACAAACATAGGGGTGTCCAAGTTGTTCCTTTGTCCACCTTATGAACACCTACGGTGTGCTCCCAAAGAAAACAATGCAGGTCCTTAGAGAAAGGAGGACAGGAGTCTGTTTTAGCTAGGGTCACCATTTTAAGCAGTTGCTCCTTTCAAATATGATGGTTAATTTGTTCAAAATAAGATCCATGAAGGGAAACAATGTTTATTTAAAGTGTTACTAACACCAAAGCCTCTTAGCTGAAGCTTATTTTCATGTGACATCTTAAGCTAGCAATGCTGGAAATATCAGTTAAACCAGACACTCTGGAGCATAGTTAACAAGTTGTTCCCAAGATTCTACTAAGGGGCTGTGGAGATAGTTCACTGCATAAGAGTGAGTACTGGAGACCAGAATCCCAGAAACCATCTAAAAGCCTAGCGGCACTCCACAAAGACAAGGAGCACCCACTAGCCTAGCCCACTGGTGCACTCTTGGCTAAATTGACAAACCTTGCCTTGACAATAGAAAAGTGGAGAGTGATAGAAGAAGACACCAGAAAAAACAATTTCAATCCTTACATGTACACACAGATGCGAACCTGCATACACACATGCTCCTGCACACATGCAAATACTCATACATGCATGCCTCTGCACGTGCAAATAAAGATACACAAAATAAGAAAAGAGAAAAAAACCTCTGCTAGTTATCAGCTATATAATCCTAAGTATTTTAATTAAAATCATCAGTTTCCTTATTTTAGAAATACAAGAAACAATTATTATGTAAAGCAAAAATAAAATAAAGTTGAAAGAAAGAATATGAGTGGAATCCAGTGCATTGAAGTCATGTGAAAGGAATATATTATTTCTGACCTTAACATTATTGCTTTTCATTTCTTAGAGATGCACACAGAAGCTCAAGACTCCACCAAGCCACTGAATAGCAACATTATTTTAAATTTTAAAACTGAGTCTTTTTATTCCAAAAATAAACACTTTTCACAATGAATCGCAGTATGATGAGTGGTGAACAATTATGGAAATATGACAAGTCACACAAATGTGGACACACACATTACATCAAATCACATTGCTGGCTGAATGTTTTCATTTGAAAAATGCAAATTTGTTGACTTCGAAAACACGTCACCAGCTTTTTTTCCATTGAGCAGTAGAGGGTGCTGTTGTTGTGTGTGGACCTACTGTGAACTGATCATAGAGATGCAGTGGGTAGAGATGCAGAATCAGACCTTTTTCCTAGACATTACCATGCCAAGTACAAAATAACATATTGGGTTGCTGTTTAAACATTAAGAATGTATTCAAATAGTCATTTTCCCAAAAGTACTGAGTGTGGGAAAAAATAACATGTTACTTTTGGAAATATTTCATTAAAATTTAAGGACAGAAATAGCACAATAATTCTTTTCCTATTCAACTGGAAGAGAAAACACCTTATCCTTCACAGGATGGATACAGATGGTTGGAGTTATTGATCCTGTAATATTCAGCACACAAAAAAGTAACTAAAAGTACCCCTTTTACATGTACAAGCCAAGTCTTGTAAAAGGCAGTAGTATCTTCTTTCATAGTATCTGAATACCAACCACGTCAGAATGATATTTGTGTTATCTTTTCCTTCTGCTCTTTTGGTCTTGACTTATACCAAAAAGTATGCAGCGATGAAAAAAAAAAACTTGTATGGATCATTTGAAGCTGACAGTCACATTTATGGAAAATCTGATGTCACTTAGCTGAAATTCCTTTGAATTTCAGACACAGACGTTAGCAACCAGTTAGATTATAAAATTAATCATCTGTCTATTTTTCATGATAAGAACACAACCAGCCTCAATGATAGTAGTTCACTGTAAGTTCACGCACACCAACAGTGCAATCTGTTGTCTAGTAGCACAGTGAAAAAAGGGTTGGTCATACAGCTTGAAACTACAAATCATTTACATGTTTCAAATGTATGGATGGTTATGTGTGTCAGACACACAAAAGTGAGGCAAAATTTCTATCAAATTGTATCCAATCATCACTGTTGAAGGGAGAGTTTTAAAAATATGGAGGGCACCGAGGGGAGGAACCACAATGATCCTTCCTCCTGACAGTCACATTCCTATTGGTCTCCTACATTGTACTTGGGTTGGTCTGCGATCAACAGAACAGAACACAAGTCATGAGCTATTATTTCTGAGGTTGGATTGTAAAAAGTTCCATGTCTTCCATCTTTGTAAGTGATCTCCACTTAGTTCACCCCCCCCACACACACACACATCTCTCTCATCATTGGTTTTGAGAAAATACTATATGATGTGCAGGGTTTTAGAAAAGTTCACATGATGAAGACCATGAAAAGCTTTGTGAGGGAAGAGTTCTCCCATCTTCAATCCAGCCTTCAGATTCAAACTCCTGGTTTCAATATTCTGATGAAGACATTCTGATTAATTTCTCTCAGATCTCTGATCCTCAAGAAATTGTGTGAAGACATGCCAGTTCAGGCATCCTACAACAGGCACAATGGCTCTCCCAAGTAAGCAGAAGGGGGAATGGGAGGGAGACTGGGTGGGAAGGAAAGCAGTGAGAAGTGAGAAGGGGGTAGTAGGGAACAAAGGATAAAATCACTATACTGATATACAAAAACTTCAAAAAATTTGTGAAGTAATACATGTTTAATCTTTTTAAAATTGTTATATTAGGAATAATTTATTATTATATAAAAACAGATAACTGATATAATATGGATGGTAAGAATATTTTGCTTGTTTGCTCCTCAATGGGTAGATTTCTTATTCTGAGCTCCACCAGTGTGCAGTAGGACCTACATTGCAATAGGTGTACTGATAGTGTATTGCACATTCTTCGGTTGTACTCGGAACAACACCTACAAAGAATAATTGATGAGACTGTTATTTACTAAATAAGATAAAAGCAACAACTGCATGCATGTTTGCTTATATGTCCATATGCATGCATGTATATATTCCCTTCTCAAATTTAGAAATGTAAAACAAAACCGACTTGACAAAGAAACACAATGACTTATCATAAATCCCTTCTCAGAATGGCAGTGAACTTCAATAGAGGCCAATTAAAAATTCTTGCCTAGGCATACATTTCATCTTTGTGAAATGGAAATTTCCTGAAGGATTTGAATGGCAGAAAAATAAGACAACCAGGCAGTGTATACACTGATGGAGGTGCTTATCCATCCCTGGAAATCTGGGCTCAGAGTAAGATATGGTCTACTGCACATGCATAACATCACTGGATTAGCAGTGCCATCATAACAAAAATGTGAAAGTTAAATAAAATTGTTTTAAAGTGCCCCGAGTATCTATACCTAGAAGAAAGCAAGTTTAAATCGTAGAAAATTAAAAGGCAAAAAGTAAATATATACTTTCAATCTCCAATGTAAAATCCAGTATCTATCAAGGAAAGAAGTATCCCCCTTTCCTTAATGAGCTTTGTTAGGTATCAGGAAGGGAAGCAATTACTCCTTTCATTTCATTGTAGTAATTAGTTTAGTTCTTCTGTGTGTTCTCAGTCACAGTCCCTGGGCTCAAGGAAATCTCTATCTCACTTGGAAACTACATCTCTAAGGAGCAGAGAGTGATGCAGACATCTTGCAGCACACTGTCTCAATGCAATGCCAAAAGAGGTCATCCTCAGAGAAAATCAGTGACACTGGAGTCATAGGAAATCACAACTCAGGTATTCTCTGAAAACTAAATTGAACTCAAAGGGAAATGGGATATAAAGTGTATTTCAGGTTGGCATAGCTTTTCTTTGCCTTGCCTCGGGCTTATATGATGGTTAGCCACAAAAGTCTGCTTGATATAATCTAGAATCACACAGTAGTACTTCTAAGCTTCTAAAATCTCTGAAAGATGATTGTCTGTGAGGATGTCAATGGATGTGGGAAGACTCACCTCAATAGAAGGTGAGACCATTTCTTAGGCAGGTGGTCAGGGACGATGTAATGATGGAGTAAGCTGGCAAACATGCACACATGGCATCGCCACTCTCTGTTCTTGCCGTGGGTGAGATGTGACTGTCTGCTTCAAGCTCCTGCTCACAGCTTCACTACATTGATGCCTGGTAGTGAGAGTTCACTAACCTCTTTCTCCCCTGAAGTGGCTTGGACCAGGTATTAGGTCACAGCAACATGTAATGAAGCTAAAACATCTTATAAAAGGTGAAGTCTCCCTGGAATGAAGGTTAAGTTCCTCAGATTGGTACCAAGCAGGTGGGAATTAGAAAGTATCCACATTGTCAGCCCTTTAATGCAGTCTCCTGCCATTGCTACTTCCTCTTTCTTTTGATTTGCTCTTTCATTGTTATCATAGTCTGTCCTGCTCACAGTCACACCAAATCCCATCTATTGTTCTCATGAAGCACATTAGATGCCTTCTTTTCCCTTCAGTTCCCAAATTACCCCATGATGTAGGTTGCAATACCCTCAAATTCCAGTAAGAGCACTGAGATTTGCTTTACTTCATTACCATCACATAGCCTGTCATTGATAGGCTGCGGGATTTGGAGCTTCCCTTTAGAGTCTCTCCTTGTGACTCAGGGTTTCCCCAGTCTGGAGATGTGCTAACAAGTTCGTTTTCTCTTCCCATTGTCTGGGTCTGTCACCAGCAATGCAAAGAACACACAAGCAGCAAGTAACACAGATCAAGTGATGAAAGGGTCAAATTAAGAGAGTCTCCTGCTCAAATGTATCCAATGAAGCCCAGAGTTGCAGTCCTGACATGGCAAAGAAGTAGTTGGTAGGAGTAGGATAAAAGAGGTGCTTGATTGTAGTTGCTGAGGAGGTGGGAAGAAGCAGCTATTGCCCCCAGAGAGAGGCGGTGCTTTGACTATTCAGGGCACAGGAGAGAGCAAGTGACCTTTATCTTCATTTTCATAGGGCAGGTAGGATCAAGCCACCAGTGTCTAACACTCTGCAGGCTGGGGTAGCATGGATGGGGCAGCCTTGCAAAGTTGGGATTTCCTTAAAAAATGAAACATTTTTCACTATTAAACACTATCTTCAAAATCCTAGGGCAATGTTCCAAGAGCTTTGATTTACCCTGAAATGATTTGGTTCTCAGAATGTTTCAATTTCTGGATTTAGCAACTCTGAGCTGTGGTGCAGAAAAAAATAATGTATTTTGAAAAATCCTTGAAGCTAAGGGCTCAGAAGAGCCAAGTAGCCAGCCAGAAATTGCAGAATATTCCATTTCACGTTCTGTCTTAGGATATGGGTTTCTGCATGGTGGGCATCCAAACGGGAACAGGCCAAATCACACCATACAAATTAGATGTCAGGATTTTACTTTCTCCGTCTACATAATTTTTGATAGCGGAGGAAGATGCTGGTACTTGATCAGGATCGTCACTTTCAGGAGCCGTTGACTCCTATTCTTGCTGCTCATTCCAGCCTGTACAGAGTGATCCCTGATACATTTCAAGTATTATTAAATGTTGGTCATTCCTTCTTCTATTAAACTAAGCAAATATTTTTATAATCTTTTTACATCAAAGAAACATCCATTTAATTCTGACAGACTAATGGATAATGAATACATTTCTCTTCATTTAAGGACAAATATTTTAAATTTTCTTGACTGTATGAGTTGACTGTATTTGTTGATTCAGATTTCTGGTTTATTACATTGCCATTAGTTCATTGCCATTATCATGTGTTGATCACTCATTAAAACAGTTATTTAAAAAAAACTTAATATTTGCAATAGATCATTTGTGACTCACAAGGCATGGGTAATAGAAAATGACCTTTCAACATCCTCTCCGGTCCCTTATAATTAAGGATCTTACGACTGTCAACATCTAATTAGACTAGATGTTCTCCCAGTTTGCCTTTATTCATTCTCTCCAGTGAATCTACTTCCTCTGCCTGAGTGTGAATCTTTACCCCTTCACACCATAACAATGACTATGGTTGCCAACTGATGCTGGCTTTTCCCTTTTTGATGCAGACAAATATTGCCATCAACATTATTTTCCAAAGGATTAAATCGATTTCAGTCCCCAGACTGAAACCTTCCATTGGCCTCTTTCATATCTCCATGGTAGCTACATCTGAACCTGCTTTTCAAATCAACATGCCTAGAATTGACTTTTGATTCACATTTTTTCCTCTCTGAGGAAATGACCTTATGTACTCACTTTAATGTTAGGTGGTTTGTTTGTAGTTCAGGAAAGCTTTGCCATGTCTCTCTTCCTCCCCACACTCTTTTTCTCAGTGTATGTTATTTTACAAGTCCAGCTCTTCCTTTCTCAGGAAACTCAAACCCTTTCCTTTATAATCCTCACTCACCCTTTTACGAAAGCTCTCTCTCTCTCTCTCTCTCTCTCTCTCTCTCTCTCTCTCTCTCTCCAGGCTTTCATATCATTTATTTTATTATTGCAATGTCTACCTTATATTGATAATTTTATTTATGTTTAATCACAGTACATATCGTAATGTCCTGGAATACAAGAACCATAGTGTGCTCCTTTCACAACACACAATAGCTGGATAAAACACTGCCTATAACTTATAAATTTTTATTTATTTTTAAGTTTGGTTCCTTTCATTTATTTTGCTTTCTTTATTGATTTGACTGTTTAAGATGGACTCTCTCTATATAACCCAGACTGGGCTCAAACTCAATCCTGTGCACAATTTCAAGCATGCCATGAAGGCCTGCTTTAATAAATCCTTGATGAATTAACCTTGTGCTACTGTGATTCAAAGTCAGAGTAGAAAGTTGTTTGGTGTACATTCCTCCATGTCATGTTTAGGTTGCAGATCATGATGCAATCTGCTGGTCATCTTCATTTTTCTATTCCTGGAAATTAACACAAAGTCTGCCAAATTGAAAAGCATTTAAGTATTTGTTGAATAAAGAACTATGATGGATCATAATAATAGTTTGAAATAGATGGTTGTCTTGATTTTAGAGTTGAATCTTCCTCTAAATCAGAATCCAACAACTTCCCCCCACAAGATCTAATTAAGAAAAATGATGCTAAATGAATAGTGGTTTTCAAAACTTCATGTGTTTGTGATTGCACCAGAAAATTCTGAGCATCTATTGGGAAGCTCAACAATGAAAGAAGCAAGCATATTGTGGTTCTTCCTAGGTGGTAGAAGCCTGGGTCTCTCAGGAAACAAAGACATGTACCAGGGGGCCAGTTTCACAAACCAACACTTGGCATCACTTTGCTGACGGAAGAGGAAGCTCTTCCAGCTGTTCTCCTGAGAAAGAAGACCTCTGAGAATAAGTTGGGAGCAAGAATAGAATATGCAGTCATATCAATACACCATATATACTACTTTTGGCATCATTTCCCCAAAACACCTAGTGCAGTGTTCAGCTCACAGAGAGATAAAAAATGCCGTTGATTATTTGCCTAGCCCTGTTCTATGTGCCAAGAAAGGTGGGCAGCCATTGGACAGGATTCAAAAATGTCTTTCACTGCTTGAAACTGTAGGATTGACTCCCTGGAGAAGCACAGATATTCAGTCCACAACTGCCCAAATTGTACTATGGGGAAGGGATGAATCACTCCTTGCATTTCTTTCTTTTTTCTTCCCACTTACCAAAGCCATTTCAGTCTGCACAAATGTTTAAGATACAGAAGATTAGAGGCTATTTCAAGAAATCCTTCTCTCCGTGACCAAGGTGATGTTCACTTTGTATATAGCTTTGATGTGAACATTTTAAGGCAGGAAAAATTAAGGGAATCATCACAAAAAGATTCCAGGAAGCACTGGATAAAAATGGAAATACAGAATAATTTTCAGAAAAATAGAACATGTGTTCCCTTATTATTTCGCATAGGTAATTCTCACATAGTATACAATTTACTCCTAAAAATTAACATTTTATGTTCTCTTGCTTTTCAATTTCTTGAAAATAGTCCAAGTGTAAGTTGGGGACTATGTCAGAAAGTAAATGATCTTTCTCCCATTCTCTCTGTGATACATTCTGAAAATTTTAGTTAACTTATTCTAGGCAACAATAAATTCCAATGTTTCCTGTTTTTCCCTCCTTATGTCTCTTAGGCAGGTTTGTGGTCGAGGTAATATTCCTTGTCACATACAGTTCCTGTTGTGAAGTCCCAGAAGTAGTCTTCACTACATCTTCAACTTAATACATTTCTACTACTGTTGCTGATGAAGAATAATGTCAATAAATTGAGTTAGAAATTCTCCTTCTTGCCCAGCAGCACTGGAACATTCTCTGAGAACCTTTACATCTACTCTCTTATATGGTTTTCACCTGGCAAGGATTTCCTTTCCTCAAATCAAAATTTCACCTTTCAGAAAACAAGTGCTTAATGAAAAAAAAAAAAACTGGGGAATATCGTAATTGCAATCTGCCCAATTTTACACCAGAAGAGACTTCAGAATTGGAACACGGAAACTCTTAACCTCTGTAAATGAGAAGTTAGTCTAAATTACATCTCCAGGGAATTTTTTTCTGCTGTAATATTATGCAATTTTCTAAAACTGAAGGATATATTACCATGTGGTCATGAAGACAGGTTAAATTGTCACTTTGATCAACAGAATCTCCAAGCACGTTAAATAATATCTGTGTGCTGTGCAGTCTTGAAAGGTAAACAAACATCTGGAGTTTGGAAAGTTCCACAGATGCTTTTGCTAGCAGAGGTAAATCAGAAAGGCCAAGGAATTCTAGCTTTCTTGAGCAGGCCAATGAAAGCTCTCCTCCAGAACATGCTATACTTAGTAGGAACCATAACTTCCAAAGACATCTTCCACAAGGAGCACAAAGCACAGATTGGAACGAAGGACAAACCCCAGGGGACAAGAAACCCTCGGGGCCCCCTGAATGCATCTACAGTAGCTTTCTGGCAAGTGACCTGAGCAATCTGTGAAGAAGCTTCTAGCTGCTTAGGAAAAAGCATCCCTCTAGTGGATCAGTCATTAGGGAACATTAGCTTGTGAAACAATTTGATCTATGCAGGATGGCAGATTATCAAAACCAAAATGTAAGTTACAGGCCATGAATAAAGAAACTCATGATTTATTGTTCACCTTGGGATCCATTGGACAGAAAAATGTGACAGTAGCCAGATAGGTGGCCAAGCCAACAGACAAGTCAGAAGCTATTCAAAGAACAGAGGTATAGGTATCAGTAAACAAATGTTCATGTGGTAGGGGGAAAATCTAAGAAAACTTTATGTTACATGAAGGGAGAAGGATTTGAGATGGATCTGAAGGACAAGTCAAGCTGGAGTGGCAGGACCCTGTGAGTGAGATAAGATTAATACCAGTGAGAACGCTTCCCAGATAGCATGATTTCAGGCAAGGCAGCAACAGCACAAAGATAAAATAACTTATGTCAAGATAGCCAAATCACATGCATCTTATGTGTCAACTCAGATCAGCTCAACTGGCTCCTGAGAGTCAATATCTGTTCTCCATGATCAGCTCTGACATAATCAGTTAGTAACATTGGCCATGGTTACAGAAAGAGAACATAGCTTTCCACTTGCCAACTACAGCAGTAATCATCTTTCAGTTGGATGTATGTATGGGTAATGTTAGATTTTCAAACCCTGTAAAGATGCTCAAAAAAAATTATACTAATTTCATGTAAGTCAATTGTTGACTTTTTTTTGATGATCAAAAGCCACCACCAACCAAAGGTGTACCTTGGTGGCTAAGAAAGAACTCATTAAGCAAAACCCACCCTAAATGACCCACATTATACCAGAAAAGGTTAACTCAATGCCAGAATATTCCTAGAAAGATGAAAAAGTTGTTGGGGGGAAAGGGCACAGACTGGCATATGATGTTAAAATATTTATATTGGTAAACATTCATTTGTTTAGATTTAATATAAACCATAGGAAATAGATTGTAGAAGTAGGCAGCGAGCTGTGCCCCTAAGGTAAAATGCAGTTTCATAGTTATGAAAATTTAATTTGACTGCTTTCTCAATAATTGCTCATATTTGTAGCAGCAGCATGCCAGCAAGATAACGGTCAATCAAACGGACATCACCTCGTAAATGCTCTTAGGAAGCCTGCACTGTGTCTCCTGACAGAGAATGGCATTGCTTGCAATTGTTAAAAGATGTCCAGTTGAAAAGCAAAATAAGAAATTGGACAGTAGGAAATCTTTATATATATTGCCATCCCCCTCTCTTTTTCAAATTAAATTCCTGTTGGGAGCTGGAACTATTTTTTCCCCTTGTGGAAATGGAAATCTGTCACATCATAAACCAAACCATGAGCACAGAATGTGTGAGAATCTCTTTAAAATTCTGTTTGTGGCTTGGAAAAATTAAGAGATGCTATGAATATGGGATAGGCAGATATTTTTTTCATAGGGGAGTGAAGGACAGTGCTAAGTCCCTCCAAGTAAGAAAACTTCTCCCTGATTCTAAGTGAAGAACAGCAGCAGAAAAATACCTTTGTCTTTGTCTTGCTTTGAGTGCCCTCTCATTCCTTTCTTCCTTTTGTTCTTTCTTGTTCCCTGTTTCCCACACTCTTCATGACCGTTGAGAAAAATACCATTAATAATTGGTACAAAGAATCGTGCTCGGTGCATGGAGATAAACTGGGGATGACAAAATATCAACTTCCCGCTGCTCAATTGAAAGCCCTATCTGTACAACTGGTAATTACTTTTAATTTAATTAGGACTCCTGGTATTGTTTCTATCTCGTAGATTACATTATAACATGTAATGTGTTAAAGCAACAAGACAAATTGAGGCGAAAAAACACAGAAAATATTACCTTTTTGTCTATAAATAATACCACAGTTTAACTCTTCAAAGAGCCCTCAAGTAGCTTTACTACAGGATAATTATTATTTTTCATGTGCCTTTAGCTTGAGTAAGCAAGAATCTTACACAATCTAATGAAAAAGTATATCTCGCGGGTTTTTGAAAAGAATTTTTTTAACTCCACATTTTTCTCTTTTCCTCTTCCACACAAAACAAATAAATGATTTATGCCTTTGCATGCAGAAATGAAATTCATGTAACTAGAAAGAACACTCATTGGTGCTACAGAAAGAGTATGACCTTGCTGCTTGAACACTGGTGTGTGAAAATAGCTTGGGAAGGCAGCATGTTCAGGCAGAATCCACAGGGAAGAACAAGTTAAGGAAACCTATTTGAGATATTTGCTGACTCAAAAGGATGTACATTATCCATTTCTGTTTAAAGACTTAATTTGTGAATGACATTTAATTCGAACTCCCATATGTAAAATTACAAATATATTGTTAACTACAATGTGAAATGCTTCCAAGTTTCTCTAAATAAATCCCATAAGCTGATCATTAGCTCTTGGAGGATTTATCTTCAAATATTGCTGAACAATATATTAATATAGTAGTATGAGGAAAGGAGAGATAGAGAAGGAAAGAGAGAGACAGAAGGAGACAGAAGCACCAAAGCAAGACGATAGATGCTTGAGTTGGAAGAGTCCCCATGCTAAACCTACAGTCGTTGTCCAAAAATATTCTGAATAATTGACATGCTGAAATATGATTGGAAACTCCTCTAACAATATCTAGCAATTTGACCTGGAAATTTGTAAGTTTTGTAAATTGATTAGACTAACAAAGTTTGCCTCTGGAATTTAACAAAATCAGCAGAAAAGGACATTCCCTTGTTCTAAAATAAAAAAGTACATGATTCTGCTGTCCTAAAACTTGAAATGCCATCTCATATAATGTTCTTATTTTATACATCCTCAAAAAAGAAATTCAGATATACATCCCATCGAGACACAGTAAGAACAAAACCATGAGTCCATTTTTTTAAATTCACTTGTTTTCCATCTGTAGCATTGTTCCTGTGCATAGCGCTAACTTGAATTCAAACAAGAGAACTCCATAGCAAAAGCTGCATACAATTCAATAACACCTAGCTTTAATCCTTTATTTAGGGAACACAAGGTGTTACTCCAAGAACTAAAAACACTTCAGTTTACCTGGAGGGCCAAGTTGATTATCATAATGTCTCTGTTTCTAGAACAATGCCTCTTTGGCAAACTCATCCCTGCAACCTGGTATAGAAGGGACAGCTGTTGCCCTGTTTGTGCCCAAGAAATCAGCACTGGCAGCTAGTTCCTGCAAGACAGAAGACGTTTGGCAAAATCATGGCAGTGTTCTCTTACAAAAATAGCAAGCTGTCAAGTGGGTGAAGTCAGAAGATAATGACTTCTGCCAGGGCAAAATTTGCAGTGTTGTTGGCAAGTTAACACTATATTGGGACAAAGATCTAGATAAAGAATACTTTAGATTTAAGGAAGATTTGTAGCGAGTTAGATTATAAATATTTGAAACAATTGCTTAGGCAAGCTGTGATATTTTCTCCCAAAACATCCAAATCATTTTTTATTAACTTTATGACTGGAAAATGCTATTTTTCAAGAACATTCATATTTTAAAGCAAGGCTCTATGACTATCCAAATCCTCCACATTTTACCAAGAGGTTGCATGGGAGAGAGACGAAATCTGATCCAAAGGAATGGGATCGAGAATACATCATATTTATTCTCAGCAATATTGTAAGATGACTATAATGTAGCACTGATCAGGCAATAAAACAAATGCATTACACTTCATGGAGCTAACACTCAGGCAGCAAAGTTAAATAAGCAATCCTGGAGAGAAAATATGATCACTAATATTAAAAATTATTCTCATGACTGAAAAAGAAGAATCTCAAAGAATGTGATTCTAATAAAGTCCCACAACACTTTATGAAACTAAATATAACTTTGAAATACATCTAATTTCTTCATGCAAGTCTGTGAACAATTCATGCCCAGAATAAAAACAAAAATATCTGTGTATTTCTTGTTACTCCTTGGAAACTCAAGGAGGTTTTACACTTCTTGAATATTCGGCAAAGGAAATAAGATTCTCAACTGAGAAATCAAGAGGGACACCAAGCTACAGTGGATCAAAGCAAGATGTACAAAGGCGCAGAAAGGAGGGAAAAAAATGACTCCCAAGTCAGCAAGTCTGGGCTGTGTTATTTGAATAAACAAATACATCTGAAAAAGAAAATATCAGCTCATAGAGATCCGGTCAGCAAGGAAAGCATACAAAACGAGAGTGAGAGAAGCAAACATTGGCAAAGTCTACTCTAGCACTGTCCAAGACAGAGGGAGCTTGGATATCAGTCCATCCCTACCAGATGGAGTGGAAAGTCATGTCTTGCATGAGGATGAATGTGAGGAGTGAAAAATGAATGGATCTGGCAGACTTATGGTTCCATCACCAACACAGCCTGGATCCTAAAATGGATACATCCATTTCTTTATCTCAATTTATTTTGGGTTCCAATTATCTAACTCTACATCTTCATTTCTTCCTATCCTCACCACATAAACTTCTGATACTTATTAAGTACTTCTGAAGGGGTAGAATATATGGCAGGCTAGACCATAAATAGGTGCTCTTTCAGGGCACGGTGCAACTATGTTCAAAGCTCCTGGAGAAGACATGCACCAAGCATTGTTTCACATGTGCATATTGAAAAGTAAATGCAATTCTCAAGGACTTAGAGAAAGTCATGAAGAAAGTTTCTCACATATTTTTTCCTTAGCCAGGACTGTTTCTCTTGAGGTCAATTAAATACTTCCTGATAATCCCTGGGATAGGATCAAGAAGATGCTGGTGAGGAGACACAGGTTGGACATTAGGGAAGCATCATGAATGGTTAGGGATTCATCACACAGGAGAATACAGTATCCTCAGAACAAAGACAAAAGCAACAAGCAAGTCAGCAACCCCCTGATTTCCCTAAGTCATAGGGCTGGGTGACTTGGAGAAATTTTACAGCTGAGATATCAAAGGGAGGGGATGCATTGAAATTCAGGAGGGCAGATGGTACACTGAGATGACTTGGCTCCAGTTTGCAACTCTGTGACTCCAGTGACCTCAACAGATTCTCATCCTGCTGTGGAAAATGGCAAATGGAGTTCTTCTGCCTGGAGCAACTGGTTTGCAAAGAAGTTTCCAAAGAAAGGAGCTTAAACACAGGAAGAAGCTGAGCTATGCCTAGGACCAAAGCAACTCTTAGCTGAAGGGTGAGCAGAGAGGACAGCTCTCCTGATTAGCTGGCAGCTTCTCACACCCAAGTACATGAGATAAGGGCAAGACTAAAGACAGTAAGTAGTGAGATTAACCCAATAGGTACCGATCTACTTGCTGTTGCTGTTTTAATATTGTTTACAAAGCCACTCCCCAAACTAGGGAGTTTCTTAAAAATAAGCTCTTGTTACTGTTCATGAAGTTTGTACTGTGTTGATCTGGGTCAGGTTCAGCTATTGTGTCTCAGCTTTCAATGACGTCTTAGTCGAGTGGTAGATGGTGGTAGCCAGTCAACTTTAGCCTTCTTCATGTTGCTAGTTATTGCTGGGGCTGTTGGATTACCAGATTTCCTTTGTCCTTTCTCTTGTGCAGTTGGGCTGGATTTCAAGGGAGCAAGCAGAAGCATTCAAGGTTTTTCGTGACTTAAACTCAACATTGCCTTTCTTAGTCTGCTGCCCAAAGCCATAAGGACTGTTTAGATTTAAACAGTAGGCGGGGATTTCACCTTATATTGGGAAAAGTTGGGGGGTGAACCTGCACTTCAAATGGCGCAGTTCAGAGAAGTGAGAACTGTGACATTTGGCCATCTGACAAATGTGGAGCCACAGACTTTACTTGTTGCAGAGGGGGGTGTGGATTTCAGGATCTTAGTCAGGATGCTACCAAGTTCGTCTCTACTTCTAGCTGTGAAAATGGTCTTCCTTTCAGAATATTTCCTTCAGGTATTGATAAGGAATAACATGACTGTGGTAACTCTGGGGTGTGAACAGCCAGTAGTCTGTTTACCAGTCTGGTAGTTCTAAGTCAATTTCAACTGTAGTGCAAGTTTCTTCCTCTGTAAAATATAGATAATCATAAAATGTACTTCCTATGATACTCATGAGTATAAATAGTTAAGCATAGAGTGGAAATCTTGTAAAGAATAAATAATCAGCAGTTTTTACTTGTTTCTGCTTTTATTTTATTATTAAGTAAAAAGAATGATAAAAGGCAATGTCAAAGGAAAAAGATTTCAAAGCTAAATTTTTTATTTCATAAAGAGAGGGCTTTGAACAAGCTAATCATTTTCAGTTTATTCTTTTCTGGTGAGGTTGATGAATTTGTTAATTTGTTACATCTTCCTCCTCTTCTCTCCTTCTCCTCTTCCTCATCATGTTTTGCTTCTTTCTTTTGCTTTTGTTTTGAGACACTCTCACACTGTTACCCACACTGGCTTGAGGCATACTATGTGGCTCATGCTACCCTCCAATTCATATCAGTACTTACAACCTCAGTCTCCCAAAGGCTGGGATTAGAATCATCTACTATCATGCCCTGAAGCACCTCTTCCTCTTCCCCCTCCTTCTTTTCAATATTAGAGATTGAACTCAGAGTGTGGACCATGCTGGACAAGCATTCTACCACTGAGCTATACCCTCAGCCCCCTATGTACTTTCTGTGAAACACTTTAAACTTCATTGCTCAAAGCGAATTGAAGCCTCAGGGAACTGAAATGTCTGTAAATCCTGGCTAGTAACATGAATGAGCAAAGTGTGAACTTCAGTAGGGATCTGCATGCTGTGGTGAATTAGCAAGATGTAGGAAGGCCCTTCTTAGAAGTGGCTCTGACTGGTGATAGAAGGACAAAAGAGGCCGCTGACTGATCACAGTTTTTCAAGAAGTCAGTAAGGTGCTTATAGGAATACAAAATAAGCATGATTTAAGTAATGAGATAAAATTATGAACATTCTTACAATTTGAAAATGGACTTTATGGGAGAAAATTTGGATTGAATGTGGTGACAGTGATTCATTTAATAAGTGACTTTTGAACAAAAAAGTTAAGTTCGCTTAGCAGTAATAGTAATGAAAAATAAAAGCAAAGCCAGTAAGTAGCACATGAAAGTAAGTATGGCAAGATAATTGGTTCTTTGTGTGGAGAAGCTGATTCTAGGAAAGACTGGAGAATTAGAGAATGAGCATTCTTTGACAGCAGAATGGGTGGTCTAGGATGCAGAGAATAGACAGTGCTGGAATTCCACGCCTCTGCTACTGAGCTCCTTGGAACAGTGTCATGCAAAGTTAAGTCATTTCTGTGATAATAGAGGCCAGCAGATTTGTTTATCAGGTGTCTAGTGGAGAACAGATCTGAAGCATGTGCATTTATTTCAGTGCATGAGGGTCAACAGAACTAAGAGACTTAACACCACCTACTGAAATTCCTGGGAGTCTTGTATCCAGACTGCCCTCTTCATGTGGCACATGTAGAACAAATTCTTGGCTCTTCCACTGGCCCTGAATTGGGGTTTTTCCTTAGGCTGTCATCTTTCTATTGCAGTGACATGAATATCAGTGAACTTTGTCTTCTTTTCATGAAACTCCTGTGAGTAATCGACTAATTTTGCTTTAAATATTCAGCCACATCCTACCCCTCTGATGAGTCAGTTTCTTCCCATTGAATCTATTTGGAGCACTTCACTTAGTGATGCTTAGTTTATGCCATACCTTTCTATTAAGTGAGGCTCTTCAGGGGTTCCAGGTAGACTGTTATGAAACCTTCTGTTATTAAGCAGAGGAGATTGCTTTTCACCCTCCAACTTCCAATGATGAGTCTATCTCTCTACCTATGTCCCCATTAGACTCCATTACTTCAATAGGTGAATATACTGGCCATTCAGATATTAGCTTTAAAACTGCTTGGCTCATGTTCTAGCAACATCTCACCAGGTAAAGGGAAAGATCTCAAGAAGTTCCATACTCCCTGAGACACTCATGAGAACCAACAGGGAAAAAAAATGAGGATTCTATCCTCAGTGGTTTGTCCACTGATCCATGACACTTGCTGGAGCATGTCAGTATATGACATCAAAGACAAACTAGGTGAAGCACAGAGGGCTACACAAATGAAAAGACTTGAAAATAGGAAGGAATGTGACAGGGGAAAAGAAGGGAGGATAGGAATGGGGATTAAGGAGGGAATAAAAAGTAAAATACAATTATTTCCAAAAAAAAAAAGAAGCTCAGTTCATACAGGGTTCTACGGCCAAGTTCCAATGTAGTTTCCTGCTTTGATCAAGAAAGTTCGTAGAGTGACTAACTTCAAAAGAGTGTTCCATTTGCAAGGAAGAGTTCTAGGAAATGCTTCTGAGTCCTTAGACCTCATCAGAGAGGAAGACCCAGAGGAAAGTTTGACATACACATTAAAGGATGCTTCAGGGATGAGGGGAGGAGCACTGGGAGAAAAGGAGGGAGGGGGAAAGGAAGGAGAAAAGGAGGGAGAGAGAAGGGAAGTCCAAGGACGGGTAGAGGGAGGGAGGGGACCGGGGTACCTATTAAGTTTGTAGGAGCGGGAAAAATAAATAAATAAACATTTTTTTTTAAAAAAGAGTGTTCCATTGAACTTGGGGGGGGGAGATTATCGGCATGGTGAGGAGAATATTATTGTTTTTGATGACCTGGAAGCCGAGGTCAAATTAAATCTTTAGCACCTCATGTGAGTGTCCTCCTTTAGGAATTTCTTGCCTGACACATTCTCAGATTCACAGCAAAGAGTAAAATCTGTCTGGGTCCTTGGAGTCAGAGATGCAAACTAGAGCCAAGTCATCTCAGTGTACCATCTGTGCTCTTGAATTTTAGTGTATTCCCTCCTCCAAAAAAATTTCCCCATGCCACCCAGCCATGTGACTTAGGGAAATCATGGAGTTATTGGCTTACTTGCTGGTTGTTCTCTTTGCCTGTTGACACTGTACTCTGTGGCAACTGTAGCAGAAAAGATGAGTCCCTAGAGCAACCACTACCCATGATGCCTCACTAATGCCCAACCTGAGTCATCCTCACTAGGATGATCCTCACTAGGATCATCCTTGGTCATCTTCTAATGAGTAATTTAATTAACCTCCCGAAATGCAGCCTTGGCTAAAGAACAGCCTTTCGGAGCAAAGGGAGAACCAGCAATAGGATGACAAGAAGCCTATTTGACAATATTCCATAACTCCTTGAGAACTTTGTTTCGTTTATCCCTCTAAGCTTTCAAAATAATGCTTATGCACCTCTTTTATTTACTAAAGATTTTACAAATAAAATTGTCCAACAATGTCATCTTACATGAAAAAGAATCCACTTTCTCTCAAAGAAGACATTATTACTTCCATCTGGTATATTAGAAAAAAATCTATATCATCTTAGAATTTTTAAATTTGCACATCATCTCTCACTTATGTACACAATTTTATAAAGCTCAACTTATGGAAGCAGCTGGGATGGGGGGAAGGTATATTACAAAGGGTTCTCTAGAGGAACACAATAATAGCAAAAATATATATGAAGGCATTTGTTAGATTGTAACTAGACAGTGTTCAGGTAGTTTAGTTATGGCCATGTGCATGAGAATTATGTGTCTCCACAGTTACAATCTGGTATTGATGTCCTGGTGGAGAATCACTGACATAGAGTTCATATTGAAAGGCAGAGCTGAGGTATGATAATAGTAGCAAGGAGGTGTAATATCAGTAGCAGGGAGCCATGCACTCATTCAAGAAAGAGCAAAGACTGCAGGCAGTGTGCTCTGCTTTTACCTGGGACCACTATATCTCTGGGCCATCCATTGTAAGGTGCCCACTTTGAGGGTGGGCACGCCTCCTCCATGAAACCATCTCTGGAAATACTGTCACCTATCACCTTGTTACTTCCTCTCTCTTTAGTTTCAAAGCCAGAACTACTACATTTCCAAGTCTGCATGCTTCTGCATAGATCAGTATGTCACAATCAGTCCCAGATTCCTTTTCATTTATTTAATTATGTATGCATGTATGTATGTGTCATGTGCTGTATGTGGTAGGTGGTGTGTGTATGTATGTGTGTGGTATATGGTAGCTGTGGGTGTGCATGTGCGTGTGTGTGTGTGTGTGTGTGTGTGTGTGTGTGTGAAGTTGATATCAGGTATATTCCATTATCATTTTCTACCTCTTTTAATTTTTGTTTTTTCTTTTCTTTTCTTTTCTTTTCTTTTGAGATAGGATCTCTCAGATAACCTATAATTCTCTGTTTCTAGCTGCACTGACTTGCCAGCAGCTCCCAGGCATCCTCCTGTCTCCACTTCCCCAATACTGGAACTATAGGTTTTTTCATGGGTATTGGAGATCCAAATTCAGATCTTACTTGAGCAACAAATCAATTACACAGCAGAACATCTCCATTGTCCCTACCAAAGTGATTCAAAATCCTGTCAAACTGATAATCAAGACTAGTTATCACAGAGTTAAAGAAAAGATGTCGGTAAATGGATACAGATGTTCAGTTAGACAAGAGGAGTAAGTAAGACACAGGGATCCATTGCACAGCATGGTGACTATAGGTTAGAATGAATTTTTGAAAGCTGCAAACATGTCTTCAGTGTCATACAAGCTCCCGATCTTCATCATTAGGTAGCAACTATGGAGGCATGCATCTGAGCTACCTACTTCCCTGGCACTTCGGCATGCTGAAGTATGAAAATATGAAAAATGATGCATATATTCTTAATTTGGCCATTCTATAATGTATATATATATATATATATATATATATTTAGACCACAATATAGACTACAAACATCTCATTTGATACAACTATATATATATAATTTTTATTTGTCAACTATGCCTTAACTCAAATAAAATAAATATCTCATAATCTGTTTGTTTATAATGAATAGTAAATGTAAATGAAATGAAATCAAAGGGTAAAGTACCTATAAGTCATTTGCAAAATAACACATTTTCTCATTCTTTCAATTTAAAAATGATTAGGACATTATTCCTGCCCTTCAGAAACTCACAATCTAATAATGAAAGGAGATTAAAAGCAACCATTAAATTAACTATTTTGTACTTTAATCAAGTTGCCTGTCATTTCTCACCAGGCAAATAGATGAGAACTGTTTCACAGAGCAGTGGCCAATGCTTAAAGGAAATTGTCTATTTGAAAATTCCATGGGCCTGTTATTTTGCCATACCTTAGCAGGTGTTTTAAAAGTAGGATTTAAATGTGTCTATGTAGGTCAAATGCTAACCACAGTGTTATTTACCAAGGAAAAAAAAGAAAGGTGTGTTTCCAAGTATGTTTCAAAAATTTAACTTAGTACCTTTCCCTGAATGTTCATTTTGTAGCCCTGTTTATTATAGCTTTCTCTAGCAATGAAATGGTCCTGAGATAAGAAGTGCATTGCCTTGTCTTATTTCTCTGGAACAGGTTTCATAAATGGAGAGACATACTACTTGGATAATTCTGCAACCTCACGTTTCTATAAGTACATTTGTAAAACTTAATTAGGAGCAATATATATACAGTTTGGCAGGTAGTTACTGAAACAGCTCTATAGTTTTATGAAATATATTAGATTTGGTACACAAATAATGTAATCATTTAATGGGTCAATTTCAATTACACTTTTCCACTTGGCACCTTGGAAATCGATTTCTCTAACATGGAGACATTAGTCTT
The DNA here is from genome assembly GCA_023101885.1 of Typhlomys cinereus. Taxonomy (NCBI): domain Eukaryota; kingdom Metazoa; phylum Chordata; class Mammalia; order Rodentia; family Platacanthomyidae; genus Typhlomys; species Typhlomys cinereus. The sequence goes on from JALPQD010000487.1 coordinate 1,198,455, forward strand.
TTTCATATTCCTACATATATTTCAGGCTCATGAATAGAACTGAAACTAAATTTAATAAATCTTTTCTTCATTTTCAGCCAAATGCCCTCCATTTGACGGATATTAATGGCAAAACAGTTTATAGCTATCACGAATATTAAAAACTGAGGATAAAATACTTTGTGGCATGGTCACAGTGTCCTGAAAGGACTTTGAGATACTTTAGAGTTCATTTTTGAGCCCAGATCCTCTGTCAGCTTATTAAGCATTGTGATAACAAATCTCAAAGAGGGCCTTAATCATTGAGTATATCAACTTATAAAATGAGAGTCATGTACTTGAGGACAGAAAATGTTCAGCCTACTCCAAGGTATACCTCTGTGATATGAATACATTAGGGAGCATACAATGAGTAAGTGGATATCCATCAGTAGTTCTTAGATGACAGAATGATGATAGTTATAAAAAGAGAGATGGTATTACTTTTTCCATTTACTTTTCAACCATTTCCAAACTAAGATTCTACTCTTTCTATTTTGTGGTGAGCCCTAGAGAAGAGTGTTACTCATGCACACACAGGATTCTTCATCTATGTTCAGAACATCCATTAAAAGATGCATTTCTCAAAGTTTCAACCACAATCAAAGAAGAGGGAAATAGTTTTTTGTTTTGTTTTGTTTTGTTTTGTTTTGTTTTTTTGGCCTTTCTTTTTTATTTCGCATGCTTTTCAGCGTGTCTATTTTTGCTCTCAGGAATAATCTGACTTTGGAAGTGTTATCTGAAAGAAGCTTGAGTCAAACTCAGGCAATCATTTGGGAGTAATGGTTGCTTCACACTAAAGCAATATGCAACCAGATTGTTTTTTGCTACTGAGTGGCGAATAGTCAAGCACGACTTCTATGGAATGAATGCCACAGTAGCCTTTCCTTATTCATGCACATGCTGTTGGTGATTTTACATTCACATTAGTCTGGATTGCAGGTCAGAAGGTCAGCCTTGATGACTTAACTAAGCAGGACATATTAACTCAACTGCTATTCTTAAAAACTTCCATGTTGATGGTAACAGAGGAATGTCTATCCTCTCTGAAGAAGACTTAGTACAAAATTAAAAGTAAGAAAGTCGACACATGTTGCCGAATTCCCACCAGGCAAGCGGGGAAAGGAGAGGGAAGTGGTGGAGTCTCGAGGCTCGAGGCGAGAGGGTGAGCCGGCGCGGGGTCACCACCCAGAACCTGGGAATCAGATGAGAAGCAGGCAGGGGAGGAGTTTACTGCAGATTCAATTTACTAAGGAGGTGTTTGGGCTTATATAGGGTCAGGAGTCCAATCAAGTATATCTATCTCTCCGCTCCGGGAACAAGCACCAGTCATTTAACTGTTTGCTAGGTGTCCGTTGCAGGGGCAGGTTAGATGGCTGCTTCCCATTGGCTGTTCATTCCTCTTCCTGCATGGTTCTCTATTGGGACGTGTCCAAAGCATGTCTGTACCATCCAGGCTTGTCCGTAGGGACCCCAGGCTAGGACCTCCCAGCATCAGTAGTGCCACAGATACATACCAGTTGAACTAACTATACACACTGACATTTATACATATACATACATATGTGGGAGGTAATCATGTGTATGCATACTTCTTTCTTTCTTCCACAGGTAAGTCCCCTAACTTGATTATTTCCATGTTGAAGCAAGTAATATTCTCTAACCTTAGATAGTTTTGGGTGCGAGCTTAGCCTTTAGGATATTAATAAAATCAAAACTGAGGTGAGCATATGGAAAGAGGGATCCCAAGATGTATGAGGCAAAGGGCATAGGGTCAAAAGGCCAGAACAATGAGAGAGGCCTCGTAAAGTACATAGAAACCTATAAAGTCAGAAAGACTGTGGGGGGAATTGAGGAGATCCACGCAAAGGTTATAGGTTTTTCAAGCAGACACAAAATCCCAAACCTGTGTTTATCAACATATCCAGTCAAGAGTTTGAGGAAGATAAGTCTCTAAAATGTCATTAATTCAAAATCAGATGCACTTGAGCTAGGATAGCACAGTCTTTTTATTTTACTGTTTCATAGGCAAAGCTCCACAAAAACTCACACAAAGTGTAACGCGGGGCGATATATGCTTATGTAAGCCCACGTGCTTGCGCCTAGAAGGAAATTGTTGTATCCTTGAGATTTCCTTCTTGGCTTCCACACTACCACTCCCTTCCTACCCACCACACCCCAGTCCAGATAAGGTGCCTTTCCCTTTTCCTGCCCTTTGAAAATGCTGCCTGAGCAACACAGCAAGCATTAACGGGTTAAGAGGGTTGGAAACTCATTTGATTTCATAGTTGACTGTTTGCATGACTACAGGTTAAGCTGTGATTAGATTTCCATTTACAGCTCCCTCATTTTCAGGCATTTAAAAATAACTCAGCCCTAAAAGTTCTTTCTAAATTGATTGAACTGGAGCTTGCCATCAAGTCACAGATAACCCTCAGCCTTAAATACACAAACAAACAGACAAACAAACAAAAAGCATCAAAGCCAACAGTGTAGTGGCTTTTACTAGCACACTAGTAAATTTTTATAGAGCTTTTCTACTATGAATAAAAGGTCCTTTGGGGATGAAAGCCAATAAATTCGTGTCAGTAGCATATAATCATTTTTAAATCATTTTGCAAAGACCTAAAATAAGCAAAAACGTTCAGCTGAAGGACTCACAAAAGATATCCCTTCAGCACACACATTCACACACCTCACACATGGCTCTGCTTAAAGAACCCAATAGCCTTATGAAAGTTGCATAAAATACACTTTCAAAGTCAAAATGGGTGCTTTTGATGATCCAGATAACTTTACAATACCCAATGAAATGTCCTTCTTCCTCCAGTTTCAGCCTTAAATTCGAGGCTATACAGGATTCCCCTCAGTATGCCAATTCACAGTGACAGAGCCCCTTAAAAGTCCTTTGGCGAAATGCATAAGTTCCACAGGACAGCTCCTGGTGACAGAGTCTCATTAGCCCTCTGGTTCAATGCTGCTACTTCTCTTTCCACCCGAGGTCCACAGAAGAGGAACTGGTCTCTTGACCCATCCTATAACTCCAAGATTCCAATTTCCTGAAGCACTACAGCCTCTTATTATTACTTGAGAAAGAGTTACAGTATTACACTTCCTAGTGCCAAGGCACACAATGAGGCTTTCAATACAGCCCAGATCAACGTACCCCTTTGCTGCTCTGTCTTTACATATATATGGCCATTTCTAATATTTATTATTTGTCAAAGGTTATTTGTCAAACAAATTTCTTTTGTAACAAAAGAGTAAATTCTTACCAAAACCACAACTAATGAATGAATTGGGAGATAGTAGGAAAAAAAAGACAGAGAGTTGGTAAGGTAAAATTTTATTAACCTGGGCTGGGTTTCATGCATGGAGAGATCAAATCAGCAACACTGTGAAGTCCACATCTTTCCCACTATGACAAAATACCTTCACTGTCTTACATCACTTCTTCTCTTCTTATAGAAAAGAAAATGAATCACCTTTGTACTTCCTTGTCCTCTGTCATTTTACAGCCATCCAAGATCTATTTTCTAATTTCTAAGTTGCTAACAATATTGATAAACTTTATATAAAATCTACGTTTTTATGCAATGGTTTATGAATTTCTAAGACAGAGAATATGGAAGGACTGAAGACTGAAATGAGTGGATAATCTTATTCAAAGTCGTTAAATAATTCTAAAGAAAAGCAACTTTAAAAGAAAATTTAAGGGCCTTCTTGCAGCTGTGCTAGGAATATTTCTTCCTTCTGGCCGCCCGGACTAAGACACTAGGAGTTCGCCAGCCTTCAGCCATCACCCACTTGATTACCGAACTGAGCAGCCAGCTATTGGCAGCCATCGTTGGGACTACCTCGGCTACTGGGCAGCCATCGTTGGATTATCTCGGCTACTGGCAGCCTTTGCTGGACTACCTAAGCCATATCTGTAAGCCAACTCAATAAATTTCCTATATATATTCATTCTGTGAATTCTGTGACTCTAGAGAACCCTAACTAATACGGAAATTGGTACCGGATAGTGGGGTATTGCTATGAGATAAGAACGACTGGTACCACAAAGTGAAGTTGTTTGTGAGGCTGAGAAAAGTTGGCATCCAGAGGCATGGCCAATGCTGTGATGTGGCTAGTGTGCCTTTGGAATTGTTTGTTGGGAGAAATAAGGAGAACTTTGGGACTTTGTTCTGGGAAAGTTTTTGCATCTTAGCGGTTGGGACAAAGGGACCTTTCTTGTGAGAGGTCAGAGGAGAGCAATGTTGTGAGAGACATAGACAGTGGAAGCCCAGCTTGTGATGGTCCAGAGGGGAGCAAAGACTGTGTTTGCAACTGGTCGAGTGACACATGGAGCCATGCGTTGGCCGAAGAGTTTAGTGAAGTTTTGCCCTAGTCCTGAAAGTTTGCCTGAAATTAAGCTGGAGTGCTTGGTGGAGGAAATTTCAAAGCAATGTAGTCTTGACAATGTGATATGGCTACTTTTTAGTTGTCTTCAGAGTTGTGAAAAAGAGCAAAGAATCAGGCAGGAAGAAGCAAAAACTGTAAGATCCACTGATGAAAAATACAATGCTAAAATTAAAGAGCAGAGAACAAAATGGCTGTTGAAGAGATTAGCTCCATTTGTAAATCAAAGCCCGCTCTCAGTTTGGATAATAGGAGAGGCCCTAGCTTGAGGGCAGGATCCTCAAGGAAGGCTCCCACTCATAAGAATGCAAATCCTTTCAGAAGACTGGAGCTAAAAAGTGGAGTTCCAAAGCAAGAGTTGGTTTCTCTTACCAAGCAACTCTCTTACCAAGCCCAGGAGTGAAAGAGATGGTCAGCATAGAGAAGCAGAATCAGCTGTGATTCAAGGAGGCCAGTCTTGACAAAGTCAGCCACGTGGTTCTGGTTTTAGAGGCATCAGTGATGCAAGAGTGAGGAGATCATGGAATCCTCCTCCAAGATTTCAAAAATTGGCAGAATCCAGGCATCATGTGGCAAGAAGGGCAGTTTGTGCTGTGGAGTTAAAGCCTGGTTTGCCATTGAGAAGTAAAGATGTTAGAGATTCCAGACACAACGTGGGACACCTGCCAAGGAGAGTCGTATGCTCTGGGAGGAGTCAGCTCAAGAAACCAACATATTATATGGGCAGCTGCATTGGAGAGGTGGAACCAAAGCCCTTTGGAACTGAGATGATTTCAACAAAAGGCTCATCTGCTGGACTTGGAGCTACAAGATTTGGAGTTTGTCCTGCTGGTTTTCGGTTTTATTATGTACCGCTCTTTCCTGGATATGTCCTCATTTCTTCCTTTTGGAATGGTAATGTTTATTCTGTGCCATTGTATATTGGAAGTATGTAACTTGTATTTTGATTTTACAGGAGGCTTTGGACTTTGAACTTTTGGACTGTTGGGACTACCATTGTAGTCTATGAAGACTTTGAAAGTTGGACTGAGTATGGTTTATATAATGAGATGGCAATGAGCCTGTGGGGGCCAGGGGTGGAATGTCATGGTTTGAAATATGTCCCCCACAGTCTCATGTGTTTGGCAAGATCATGGAACCTTGAGAGGTGGAGCCTTGCTGGAGGAAGGCAGTCACAAGGGGTGGGCCTTGAGGTGGATTAGTCCCACTCTCCCTCCAGGAGAAGTCAGCCTTTGCTGCAAACAGTCTGCAGCTCTCAGCTTCCAAGATGTCTGCAGTGACTTAGCCTCCTCCAGCTTTGGCCAGCCAGCCATACCGCCTCTGCTTTGAGAGACTGTCCCTTCCCTCTGGAACCGTAAGCTGAATAAACCTCCCTTTCTCCCTTAAAAAAAAAAAGAAAAGAAAAAAAAAAGAAAATTTAAGGTGAGCTCTATATGTGGATTCCTGACCTCGGTCCTCTCCTCAAACAGAAGAATCATTACTACCTTGGTGCTTCATACTGGTCTTATTTGGTGCTTGAGCACAGGCATGCCCAATTATATACCCCCTTAACTGCTACATGTTGTTATTCTGTCCAAAGGTATTACAAACACCAACTTACAAATCTGTATAATCACCCTCTGTGATAATTATGACACTGTGATTATCCTCTTTTGGTATGTGAAAATGAACAAAAAAGAAACTGAAAGTCTGAAGAGTACAGTGTTGCCTAACATTACACAGCTATTGGCCAGCAGCGCTGAAGTGATAGAGGCCTCAGAGTCAAACTCTCAGTTAAGGCATGAAGCTGTTGATGGTGACTCACAGCCTTCCTCTTATCAGGATGTGGGCCCTACAGAATTTGTGCTGAGAGTCCTCAGTGACAATATCATTGCCACCAGGTAAAGTGTTTATCTGGTATATAACTCAAGCCCACCGTTTTTAGGAAATAGAAGCTACAGTGGAGATACTTTCATTCGTTCAGTGTGGTCTAACCCTTTTTAGAAAATATTTAGTAAGATAACATTTCTGCCTTCAATATCATCACATTCCTTTCTGCATTTAATATCCTACCAGTGTGTCCATGAAAACTTGAATTTGTATATCTTCAATACATGAGTCATTTGCCTAATTCTCCATTTTTGCTTCTTCTACTTAGCATAGTTCTCGATTCACAGTAGAAACTCGATAAATATTGATTTGAAATGATGGATAAATTAGGCGATGATGAAGTAAGGCTATCATTCTTAAAGCTACCTTCAGATTCTCATGGGAAATGAACTAATAAGTCTCAATTATTCACCAAAAAGTAAATTCTCAAATGTTTAATGAATCAGAAGGTATGTCATATTTTGCCAAACTCCTGTACCATTTTTCCTTATCTCTAGAATTTTCCTGGTTATTGTTGACATTTTACCCATTATAATATACTCAACAAAGAACACAGAAGAGGCAATCTGCTGTTAATAGCTTTTGAAGTGAATCAATTTATTGTCATAGTAACCAAAATTTACAAAACAGATCAATTAAGGAAAGATTTAAATTCAAACTAGGAAGTGAACGTTCCTAGAAAAATAAGATGAATCATTCCTTTTTCATAAGAACAGCAAAGATAAGCTTTCTTCAGTCTCAGATGAATTTCCCAAGGTAAAATTAAAAATGCAACCTTTCCAAAGCCCAAACAGGATATAGGAGGTGAAGCATAATAAAGGGAGAATGGTATCCATATACCCAGCATACATCTGACTGACTCCTTGCTCTGTCCCCTGCCTGCCTGTCTCCCTCTCCTCTTTTACCTAGGAGATCCATCATATTCCAGAAATGTCCTTCATCAAAACACTCACAGCATGTTGTATTCCTTTCTTCATATCCATTAATAATATATAAGCATCTTCTACATTGTGACCACTTGAGTACACTTGGTCTCTCCATCTCGACAGTTCAATGTATAGATCCATCCTCATTGACATGTAAGGGACTCAAAATATGTTTGTTGAAAACACAGTAGACTGTGTCCTCAACAATATTTATGTAACTCATGCATTAAGAATGTCATAGTTTTTCATACATCCTTCAAAAAAAGGAGATCAAAATATGAAAATGTGTGGGAGTAGCAGGGCCGTGCAGCAAGCTTAAGTGCAATGGTCCAGCTAGATGTTGGCAAGTGTGAGCTGAGAAATTTTATCTCAGGATGGAATTTAGATTCCTGAGATAATCTTGCTGTCAACTGGCCTTTGAAGGAGAACTAATGCTTTCCTAATGCTGTTGAAACCAGCTGGAGCAACCTGGGTGTGGTGGCACATGCTTTTAATCCCAGCCTTCAGGAGGTGAAGGCAGGAAGAAGCAGAAAGGTCAGAAGTTCAAAGTCCATTCTTGTTACATATCCAGCTTGAGCGCATACTGGGCTAGAAACCCTGTCTCAAAGAAAGAAGGTCAGGATGTGAGAAGAAACAAAGAAAGAAGAAAGGAAAAAAGAAGGAGCCCAAGTGCTTGATGAACCTGAGAAAGCACCATCCTGAAAGTCCTATCGCAAGGCTGTGAATGAAGTCACTAACTTGCCAGTTGTCCAGATTTTTCCCTCCCACTTGAGAAAGGCTCTTTACAATTAATTTAGAGTGTGACTAACTTGAAAATCCTGGACCTGATTTAATTCACAGGAAAGCACAACTACTTTATAGAAACAAACCATTCATATTCAGAACAATGGATGGTGACTTTTAAGTAGGTCTAAATGATTTCACGGAGACTGGCATCGCTGTGGTGGGCTCCCAGAGCACCCATGGGAAAGGTCAGAATTTTCTCCAAAAAAAGGCTTGAGGTCTATTTTCATTTCTAAGATGTCTACACTACAAAATTTCACTGAGTTTCTTTCCTTGGAAGAAGAAGGTAACTTCCTTAGATGGTGGGATAATCAGCAGGAGGGAAAACAAAGCGCAAAAGAAAATATAAAAGCCTCCACACGCCTCTGGCTGAGTGAAAAACTGAGATAAAATTGTCGTCACTGCAGTTTAACTTATTATTGCATCATAGTCCACCTGTAGTTCCATCATAAATCTGGCCCACATGCCCATATCAGATAGGGAAAGGCAAAGGGACTTTTTTGTAACTCTGCAAAAGAAGTAGTAAAAGGTAATTCCCCAGTGGTATCAAACTGATGCTATCAGAAGAGACAATGAATGCTAATATCTTCAAACTTAGGCCCAATTTTAAAAGTAAAAGAACTGCAGTTCTAAAGACTCTATCTTATGTCTCCACGCAGTCTGATCAACCAGTTCACTATCCCCTTTTTGGTTTTTTTAATTGTTTTCCAAGACATTATCTCACATAGACATTCCTGGCCTTGACTTGTTAAGTAGTAGAACAAATTTGAGTTTCTAAACATTCTGCTTGAGCCCTGGGATTATAGGCATGCACCCTCATACCCAATTGTATAAATGTTGGGGATAAAGCTATGGGCAAACATTTTATCAAGTGAGCTATGTACCCAAACCCCACCTCTAACAATTTCTCCTGCCTTTAAAAACACACTTTTCAGGATTACGACCTCAGGATCTTGAATATCTACGCAGTGCCCAGATTTCCTCCATAGCTCTTGTACACTCAGAAGGAGGCCGTAGAGCTGAATGCAAGGATGTGAGAGCATTGCATGCACCAAATCTCCTGTGGACTCTAGGCCTGACTGATACAGCTTTGACATTGTCTAAAGTTGATATTGTGAGTCTCCTACCATTAGCAATAAGATCCCAAGTCAGTAATGTTGGGTCACGCTAGTTATCCAAGAAATTGAGAAGTTGAGGCAGGAGGATCATGACCTTTGAGGCAGGATGACATAGACTATTAAAGTACCCCACCTATGCTACAAAACTTTCTGAAAGGTTAATCTAAATCTAAATCTATTACATTCAAATTCTACTCAGCAAAACACTGTATGTTGCCCAATGAAAAATCCAACCTTGTTAAATTCTGTCCTAATCTACTAATTCTACTAATCCTGGAGTCCATCAATCTTGATATTAATCCTTCGGTCTAGTCTCTGGTTATCTGAGATCTTGTTCAGTGATCTTCAGTGATGTCTGCTCAGATATGACAAAGAGGGAAAACCTAGATGCATCCAGCAGGCCCCTCTGTGTTTTAACATCCAAACCAGCTCCTCCAGCCTGACTTTCCTCTTTCCTTACCTCATGTGCCACAATTACAGACTGTGTTGAAGCCAAGTCCCAGAAGCGACCATGGCTTCCTTTGATTTCAGCAGCATAGTAGAAAACCACAGCAATCAAGAATGTGATGTTGTAGGATTTCTAAGTTAATATCAATTTTATTCCTAAACACTCATAAATAAGGTATTTCATCCAGTCCAACATTTCCCTAGGCTTTGAATCAAGCACCTTTAATTGATTTCTCCTTTAAAATATAGCATCCAACTTCTTCCCTATAAAGCATAGAACAAATTATTTCTTTGTTCTTTTGTTTTTCTGAATTCAGCCATAACATTTCTTGAATTTTTCAGAATAAAAGTATTAAATCTAGAAGGCTTAAATTTTTTATAACATCTTATAACATTTTCACCTATGCTGTCTGTTAATTCCTCTCTTGCTCGAAGATTACTCTATTACTTTTAGCACAGAATACTCCTGTTGAAAGAAAGGTAAGAGGAAAAAAATCGGATTATGTGGTTCTCTTTGTCCCTTCATTAGTAAGTAAAGCACAAACTGAAATACACAGACCACTCCCATTCCAGTTTTCTTCTTAATTTACAATAGATACCCCTCACAGTAATCAAGCTACTGTCTGTGGTGGATTCTGTATGTGTGTGGCGGCGTGAATATATCTTGTGTGTCTGTGTGTGTGCCTGTATGTGTGTGTCTATGTGTATATGTCTATGTGTGTGTATGTATGTGTCTGTGTATCTGTGTGTGTATGTATGGGTATTTTTGTGTGCTTGCTTCTCTGTGTGTGTCAGCCAGCAATCCAGCATGAGATCTTCCAGCAGGGATGTAAACCAGGTTTTCAGTCCTCACACCTTTGGCCCCACCTCCTAGCAGCTCTGTGGCTTTAGCCTGTAGGTTTGCTTCATCCTGTAGGCAGGCTCCCATTATGACACTAACATCTCACCAAGTAGGCATCACTCAGGGAGACAAGCTCCTTGAGCTCAGGGGCTGCACTCTTTCTGTTTATGCCTCACCTGTGTCCAGTATCAGGCTTGGGCTCTGGCACAGCGCAGGTGTTCAGCAGAGATTTTGAAGGAATAAATGAGTGCCCAACCCACACCATATCCTAGACCAAACATTTTGTGGATGTCTCCTAGAAAACAAAGACGTAGTAAGATTGGAACATCAGGATTATAAAAGTTTAATTGAAAAATGGCACTTTGAATTAAATTTAATTAATTTAAATTGAAGTCATTTTTTCTGAGTCTCCAGACTCTTGGCTGATGAAGCTTTCAGTCATAGCTTTTGGGGCATCTCCAGCCCCTCTGTTCTGAGCCCACTGACCTGAACCCAGGCAGCTGTTTGCGAAGCAGCCTCTCATATCCACACTTGTTGCAGACCTCTATGTCTATTCCCGAGAAGAAAGTGAACAAAGAAACTGTTCACACTCTTCTCAAAAGTAATCACTTATCTTACATTTCACAAATCTGTTTCAGGTAAAGCCCTCTTCAGAATAAGGGCAAAAACACTGGGTCCTTTTACGTCATCGGAAAGGAGGACCAAGAGGAGAGTTAGGCATACTCAATAAAGGACTCTCTGGGAATTGGGGGGGAGGCACTGGGAGATGGGGAGGAAGGGAGGGGGAGCAGAGGGTTCGGGGGGAGGAGGAGGGGGGAGGGAACTGGTCTACCTGTTAAGTTAGCGGAAATAATAATAAAAAATGTTATTAAAAAAAAAGTATAAGGGCAAAAAGAGAAATGGCCCTCTGGCCTCTATTTGACAAGGTCATGGCAGGCTTTGTGCAAGTATCCATCTGTCTCCTGCATGTTCTTCACTTTCCAGGTCAGAACAGAATGTTTTTTGCCCCTATTTATTTCTCTTCCCATATTCTTCCTTTTCTCACCAGAGGAGATGATAGTAAGCTTATCCAGCCAATTAGCTCAAGAGAAAAATGTTTGTCAAGCGGTCTTTTCACCCAGAATGTATGCCAGGACATACATGCATCTCTAGTCTAAACAGTGGGCAGTACTTTGACTGGCAACTTGGTTGTCAACCTTGTGATTTCCCTCCTGGTCCAGTTGCTATTGGAAGTTACCACTGATTTCATTTCACCCTCTAATGCTGAATGGATACCACCTAGTAGTATAATACAGACACAAGCAACAAAAAAATTCCTGCATGCTCAATTGCCATCTTAGCTGTGAAAATACGGAACCTTACTTTTCCAGCAAAGAAATTTTCATAACCATCTCTCGTTGGATCCACTAAAAAAATCATCTTTTATACTTTTAAATCAAAACCTGGACTGTATGCAGTATATTAGCTAAAGACATCCAATATGTTTTAAACAGTAAACATTTTATTAGCTCTAAAGTCCAGTGAGGTACTATCCTGGCTGGCAAAACAACACTGTCAAGTCCATTGATGCCATCAGAGAAATAATTATTGCCCAGTCCTCCTTCTCTTCAGAGAAGTTCCCTTATGTTACCCTGGTTCTTATAGCATGGCCCACACAAGTGGATTTATTAAAGTTTACAAATAACACTTCTAAGTTCAATCCCACTTTTAGAATTCCGACTCATCCTAATCAATGCTGAGGAAATATCTAGGCTCCCCTATTTTTCACAATGGTTCTCGCAGCCCGAGTTCTATATTGTCTAGTGTGTTTTTATTTTCAAGGTACAGAACTTCTCTGAGGCAAATACCAGCAACTTCTGCAATGCTCTGAGGTTTCCACAAAAGATGGGCTTGCACACCATTCTAAAAGACAGGCAGGGCTCTGGGTGCTGCTGTTAAGGATGTAAGTCCTGTAAGATAAGATGTTCCCCCCCCTTCATTAGCTCACTTCTTCCACCTGCTACATTTAGCAAGGTCTGAATAGTCTCCCCATCTAGCTCTGAAGCCCATTCAAAGCTGCCTTGCAGACAGGGAGGAAACTAAATTTGAAGTTGAAAATAAGACAATCCTTGCAGGGAAAAATCAGCCACTTATCAGTAGACTTCCATGCAGCTCATTGGAAATTCAGAATTTGGAACACAAATTTAGAATATTGAACCATGGCATTATTCATTCCTTGGCACGGACTCATGTAAGGCGGTTCGCCAAACAAGCTATCTCTCTACTTACAGGTGAAACAACGGTTTGGAGAATCTTAAAAATTTGAAAACGTTCATAAATCAAAACAGGAATTTTTCTAAGGGAAGGGGGAGCGAGCACCACGCCAAGTTACACTGAAGAAGAAACCATCTAAATGGTTTTCACGACAGACACTTACACTTCTTCAAACAGTATCAATTAGCGTCTTTAGAACAGACTTTCCAAAGATGATATTTCAATCAGCAAATTTTCTGGATGTAAAGAGCTTTCTTTCATTGTTTTGGACGGCAGGAAAAAAGACAACCAGTAGTTGTGCTGACAGGTGCGGTTTATGCTGCATGTGAAAAATATCTAAACACATAAACTGATTTAAAACGTAGAGTGTTTCTGGAGCGCCTAGCAATGACTTTCTCCTATCACCAGCAGGACGTGTGTGTGTGTGTGTGTGTGTGTGTGTGTGTGTGTGTGTGTGTGTGTGTGTGTGTAGTGGATGTTCTTGGATTCCAGATGTGCTTTCTTTATGAAAAATATTTTGAGCTTCTCAGAACTAAAATATTCATGTTTTCTAAGTACTAGCCAATCATTGCCAACTTGTTATGAGGTTATGTCAAGAAAGTGATTTTAAATGAAAAGATTTTTTTAAAAATCTGGAGCAGAGGAAAAAAATGCCAAGACAAACTCTTGCTTGGTGAATCAGTTACTTTGTCTCTGAAAAGCCACTCCAAGAGAATTAGGTTAATCCTCAGTAAACAGACAGACTTGAGGAAGAATAACCAGGAAGTGTCACAGAGAAGACAAGGGGCTAAGTTCTGGGGAGAAAATCAAATTGGTGTTTGGAAAGCTCCAGAGCTGCCACAATGGGAACGAAAGGAGGAAAAAGACACGTGAATGAGTGCCCTCGATACATGAAAGATGGAGCTAAAATGCAGGCTTTTTCCTGACTGTATCTGTTTCCTCAATGTATGATGCTACAGTACCAGGGTAAGGCAGCAAAGTCAATTTTATTCAGAATATACCTATGCTAGCACTTAGGTCCAAAAACATTTCTAATTCTGAGTCCTCAACACAGTGTCCTTAGAATGAAGTCATGGAGCTCCTTCTACAGTGAAATTCGAAGTAGAGTTTCTTTGCTCGGCATGTACATTTGGGTTGATATTCTGAGCACACAATTACTGCAGTCCTTAATGTTTCTGGAAGATTGTAGTGGACGTGGCATTTTGGAGACACTGCAGCTTTCGCTCAAAATCCTTCAATATCAGATATACCACATGCCTTTGATAAATCGTCTTGGTCAGCCTCCTACATGTTCTCAGTGAAAAACAAGACAAAGACATCTGAGTGAGCCAGCTGTGAGGCTGGGTGTCATGGTTTGGGCTTTTTCCCTTCAAAGGAGCTGCAGATCGGCCCTGAGCTCAGCCCGTCCTGTTCAGTAACCTCTGTGGGAGCTGCTGCTTGTTTCAGGGTGTAGCTCCCTTCAGTACTGTTGGCTACATCCGCATGACATATTTATGTGGGTTGACCTGGAATCTCCTCTGGCCCCAGCCAGTCTGTCCACAATTTTCTACAGGGAGGTTGGCCTGAGATTTCCATTGCTGTCCTTCAGAGAAGCACCTTTACTTCTCTTGGCTCAAATTCTACCTATCTGTCAGTGGGATATACAGTCCCAACTGCCTCCTTAAAAAAAGTTTTTTCTGTACAGTGTTAACAACTATTGGTTAGCTTTGGTGAGTGTGAATTTCAAGACTGAGAATCACTTTTGCTCAGAATTTTGAAGAGATTAACTAGCTCACTGTCACAAAATTTTCAGGGCTTGTCATTCAAAAGACAGAAGTGATTTCTATCTCTACTAGTCTCTTTATATATCACCTTGTGGTCTACTCACTTGCCCATGTCTCTCAGGAACCTTTTAGGGTTTGCTCTATATTTCTGCACTTCTGAGTTTCACAGAATAATATTCTAGATATTTTATAGTTGCATACTTTCCCTCACAGAATGGGAATGTTCACTTGGTCACACCAATAGATCTATAAAGTATTATTGTTTGGTTCTCGGATATGTTCTTTTATTGTCACTTTGACGATTTCTTCCCTAACACTTTCTTTATATATTCTATAGTAAAACTTTTTTTGCTCTTTCTGCCTTCCTTTCCCTCACATTCACCTTCCTTTCTTTTTCTTTGACTCTTTCCTTCTTTCCTTCCTTTCTTCCCTTTTTTCCTACCTTCTTTCCCTCTCTTCCTTCTCTCTCTTCTTCCTTCCTGGCTTTTATTTTTCTCTTTATGCTACAGCCCCTAGAATAACTTCCTGGTTTATGTTTCTTTTCCTCCTGTCATTTCAACTGCTACCTAATTTGCTTTGGAGCTGCTGTGAGTTGGCAATGGTGTGCATGCATGTGACTGAGAGAAGAGAATAAATTAATCTATATGAAATATCCTGCAGGAGTAGTAAGTAGTAAACACATGCTATTACTACATGTTCACAGGGTTCTCTGTGCATATCTGTATTAATACATGGCATTCTATCAGAATCTGAGTTATCTATGTATTTTCAGTATGTGCATATACCATTCCCAACATACAGCTACAACTTGCTAGATAACTTCCTTTCGGCCCCTTTTCCCTTTACAATGGGTTTAAATAGAACTGGTGCTTCTGCCTCTCAGCTTGCAGGTTGTATCTGGATTCTTATTTTCTGTCTTTCACTCCTTACCTCCTGTGGGACTGGAAGCATAGGAAGAACAAGGATTATGGCTACACTGCTTAGTGTTATGACCTACCACTTAGAATAGTACTGATAGAATAAAATAAAATGAAGTGAAATATATAATTGCATTGCAATTTATGGAAAAGGAGAAGCAAAAAAATAAATGCTTGTAGGCATTTAATTCCTCTGTGTGTCAGGCATGGAAAACAGGTGAGGAGAGAATACTCATTTAGTTCCCAATAGAAATATAACCAGTTTTTAGCAAAGACAGATTCCGTAGTAGCTCTGACTTGGAGTCAGAGTGACTGGCTACAAGACAGCGTTCATGATTTTTTGATCCTGGATGAGCTGATAAATTCCAAGGTTCCAATCACCAAATATGCTAGTGAGAAAGTCAAGTGCAATCATGAACATGTAAGCATTCTCCAAACTAGAAGCTGCTATAAAACAGTTGTTATGAAAGAATTCTCCCAGACCATATCAATCTGGAAGTACAGTTGGGGTATTAGTTTAATAAACCTGTCATTCTCTGGGGTGTTTCATGAATTGTTGCCATCTCCACAATCCTAAGTGCCTGATAGATTCTTTGTGGATGACGAATAAATGTAGATTGTGTGACTCACAAAGGGAGGGGGAAAGGGACCAGACTCTATCCCCAAGTCCCCAAAGGACAAAGAGAACTGGAATACTCAAAAAAGTTTTGTAACTGCTTAAAGTACATAAAATTAGGTATAGAAATTGCTCAGCAGAAATGATGATTCTGTTTATCCAGTGGTGAGAGGGGGGACATCCGAAGTTGCTTCTTAAGGTAGGAAAAGAAAGACTTAAAGATTACTGTCTCATGTATCTAACTGCCAATGGCCACCCCTCTCACCAACAGTTTGGCTAGGTGATCCTTTAGGAATTTGTTTATATATCCAAACAATATGGAATTTATTTTTGCAAGACACTCCATTATTTTGAAAGACAGCCCTCTGTCCTCTAACATATATGTCCCATTTGAGAAGAGTTCCCCACCAAGAATGACATTGTGGCCCTGTATGGTCTGATTGGTTTTCAGTTTTCACAGTGGATCAAGTAGAGGTGGAGAGTCTTTTGCACAGAAAGTAAAGATCCAGTAAAGATGCCTTCTTCTGCTTATCAGGAAACCTAGATGTCAGCTGCCTACCTATGAAGAACATCAAACATTTCTTCTGTTAAATCACTGGCGTTTTGAGATTTATTTATTAAAGCTCTAGCATTACACTAACTAGTATTAAAAGTATTCTAGGCAAGGAGTAGAAAATAAGGGAAGCCACAGAAGCATTGCATGTGCAAAGAGAGTGAATAATCTGTGTTCTTTGTCAGAGGGATGTGGGAGGGAAGGAGATCAACTGGAAAGGTAATTTGGAACTGTGGATGATGCACACAATATATGAACTCTTCAGTGCACAGAGTTCCTGCATCAAATCAGATAAGGGATACCTAGTTCATTAAAAGCTAATGAGATGTTTGTACTTTCCATAATGATATGGGCAGTAAGGATTCTGGATTATGGATAATAAGTTGTTCCTTTCTATTAAATAAATAGACACATGTTTGGCTGTAACTGAAATACTTATATGTCCACATTAATGTGTGTGTGTGTGTGTGTGTGTGTGTGTGTGTGTGTGTGTATGCACACACATGTGTGCACAGGCCCAAAGGTCTGACAAGCAGACATGTAGACATACCATACACACAGAAGCATGTGTGTTCCAATGTGCACATGTACACAGATGCATGCATATTCACAAAGAGACATTTTTAAACACATGAGTTTTCCCCAAGCAGTATGAGAAACTATATAGTCTCATGATGGGACAGTGATGTAGTTACCTCTTCATTTTCACAACGGCATGTGTTTGGACACCTAATTTAAACATCTTTGTTAGGAGATGGAGAATGGCAGTCCCTATATTACTTCCTGATATTTAATGTTCTTTTGTCTTTGTGTTTTCCATTTTTTCTTCTTTTCCTCTGAGCACAGTTGGAAATAGAAAGGGTGTTGCCCAAGGGAAAGCAGAAAGCAATATATGCCTTTTTTTCCATTTCTCTTTCTTTTCAGGCCTGTCCTTTTTCTTCCTCGGGACTCTACAAAGCTACTTCAGATAGGTTCAGAAGGTCCCCAGTGCTGCCAACAATTCTCCAATAAGAAACTTCTGCAAAAGGCCACTTGCTACCCAGAGGGACATGACAGATGGCAGGATCACCATGCAAACTCAGATGGCTCACCCAAGCAAAAAGGTATCAGGGGGGCTGGAAGTAGAGCCCTGGAAATTATTCCTCACCTGCCTCAGCTTCTCACACTGACAATTCCACACCCTTTGGATCTGCAAATTTTGAAGGCTAGAGAGCCCAGATGGCTTTGATTTCTTCCTGAAAGAGCAAATTTCTTGGAGACCCTCACAGTCACTGTTTCGGTGTGGGAACCTCTTCTCCATTTTACTGTATTTGGCAAGAGTCACTAACACCTCACTCAATCTAATTTTCCTACCTCGATGTGATACTGACTTATACGTGCTCAACAAAGAACAATCTCTACGTCCACAGTTAGGAAGTCCTTAAACAGTCACAGGACAGCTGTGTCTGGCATGGGCACAACACCAGGGCTTTGTAACTGGCCTGACAGAGGAATGAGAAGGGAAGAGAAGTCAAAGCCTACAGTTCACTTAGAGATAACTAATATCTTGCCTATAGGATACAACCCTTGTGCTTCCTTCTTCCCATGGGCCACAAGGGAATGAGAGAAACAGTTTTGCAGGTTGGGAAAGCCTCATTGGGCACATCCATATGAGACCATTACCTTCAAACATCCAGCCTTCTGAGAAGTCACACATTCCTGAATTTCTGAATGACATACGTGCCTGAGCAGCTCTCTCTACACTGGTATGTGGGTTAGCAGGAAAGGCCTGAGGTACAGAGCTCTGAGAATAGTGAGATCACATTCTGAGAGTGAAACAGTTAATCTGTGCTCATCTCTGCCCCACGCACGTGTACCCATTACTCTTCTCTGTTACCATGAGACATCACTCAGTCTCAAACAACTTAAAGTTAGAAAGGGAGATTTATTTGTTTTATGGGTCCAGAAGGAAGATACAGTCCATGATGGTGGAAAATGCATGGCTGGCTGGCAGAAGTTGTAGAAGCTTAAGTCATGGAAGTCAAGGGACTTCACTGCAAACTCCAGGAACAGACTCACTAACTGAAACAAGGTGGGACTTATCAATTTCAAGGCCCACCCCCTGTCTCATGCTTGCCTCCAGTAAGTTTCTACCTCCTAAAGGTGCCATGATCTTCCCAAACAATCAAAGATTGAAATATGTGAGTCTGTAGGGGACAATTCAAATTTCAAACCATGACTGTATAGGGATAAAATATTCAATGCCATGCCACCTGCAATTCTAGAGAATATAAATTCTCCTGTGGGTTAAACAAATGCAATACAATAACACTTTCTGGATTTAATCAGAGTTTCAGAACCATGGGTGTGTAAGGTAAAACACCTCTTGGATAAATCAATGCACATCTCATTTTCTGTCTTATCTAGCATTGCCTCAATTATTTTGTTCAATAAATCCCTTTTGAAGCTAAATATGTCTTTATTCCACCATTCTTCTCTATTATTCCAGTGACCTTATTTTGAAAAAATAGTAGATCACATTGATATGTCAAAATTGTTCTTAGTGTCACTACATTTTTGAATAAGTGCTAACAAGCCTTCTCTGATCACTGTCCCTAAAACTTGCCAGCATTTGACCGTATTTTACAATGAACAGTAGAGAACTAGAGAGTCTACCATTCCCCCTTCTTAAAATCAGATTATGTGCCTACCTATAGTATTTGGATAACTATCTCATTAGTGCAATTTTTAAACAGGCACCTAGAATAATATACTATGAAGTTCTCTACAGAGTTCCAGTACCTTATTATTTAATTCATCTGAGCCTTACACTGTGTACAGCTAACAGATGTTTATTTAAAACTTATTTGCTCACGTCATTTTAGCCCCTTTAATATTTCTTGTTCTGTATTCTTTGTCTCAAAGATGATCACCCTTGTTGGTAAACGTGCCAGGGAGACATATAGATATATAAAGATTTTTGCTCATAGTTTGGGAAAATCTCTATAGCAGTGAGCATAGATCAAGTTATACAGTTACTCTCTTTGTCTTCAGAAAAGAAAAGTTAGTTGAGTTGTAGTCAGTGTTTTTAAAATGTACATTTCACTTTGCACCACAGTCATTCTGACATTCTTATACTCGATCACATCTCCTGCTCTGAGCTGGACCCACACTTCCCTCTGTCTATTCCTTAGACTCCCTTCTTACTAGATGAAATCATCAGAAAACTTCTTTGTGGATACATCACTAGTTGTAGATACCATATTTCTGCTTCTTAGTTGTGCTTATTTGTGATTAAATTGTTAGAATTTCTACTATTAAGTCCCGTGAACTCTTGACTTGCTGACCATGGAATGTGGCTTGCCCTTGCCATAAACTTTGTGCAGTCCATTTCCTAAAGCCTAAGATACCATACTGAGAGTCTCCTCCAATTTCTCTCTCTGAGTCTTTCCCTCCCACCCCCTTCTCTCTCTCTCTCAACTGATTTGACTATTTCCTACTTCCTAGTGCATCTCTATCACAAAACCATACTTGCATAATTTGATCCAGAATGTTGTTTTCTTTCCTTGCTTCTTCATCTTTCTGAGTTGTCAGCAAGTCTAGAATTTATCAGATGCCCTGTTCTTTGTAGAATAAGACTGAAGCAGACATTCCGACGGGTGTATTTTCCCTTCTCTTCAAGGCCAGTTCTGTAATCTGCCTTTGGAAACCTTTATCCACATCCTCTGTCTGGCGCGTGGGTCTGCAGAATACCTCAAGAATAATATCACTTCTAATTCTCTTTATCTTATCCTCCCTGGAAGGAAAACTTGCAATGTTCATTCTCGGTGCACAGTTAAAAAAAAAAAATCTTCAAGTTGCAGCTGCCACCTGAGTTTCTAAAGGTTCATGTACACTGAACGTATGAAAATTCCAAAGATAATGAACTCAAAAGACAATTTTAAAAAGTGTCTTCTGACAAAGAAGCAAGAAGATCTTGTTATTTTCTCTCAGATGTTCTACATACACAGTGATACCCCTTTCCCCCAAGGTCATGTATGAAAACACATGGTTAGGTATGAAATAAGAATTATTTGAAAAATTATGTAGGGAAACAAAGTTTTTCAAGAAGTGAGGTTTGAAAGATAGTCTGGCATGACCTTGTTTGAGTCTGGCGCCTCCGATAAGCCCTCTGTGTAAGATGTTCACATCTGGAAAATAGAATTATCACTAGTATCGATCTCATAAGATTTTCTGAAAAATTGTTTTCATAGCACTTATTTTAATGAGTTCACTTATTCAATAAGAAGGAATTAATGATTGCTCACTATGTGTTAAGAAATATTTTAGGCATTTTTGTTCTAACAGTGAGCAACAGAAAGGAAATTGTTCCGTTCTTCACAAGAAAGTCAGGCTCAGATTTGTGTATACATAAAACATACATAAGTTATCAATAACAGTAAAAGTCAAGAAGTCAAAATTCCAAAACCCAAGACCAAGGCATTGGCTATATGTGGGGAAGTCAGCCATGTGAAGCAGAAAGGAGAAGAAAAGCATTTCTGAGCTAAAATGATAAGAAAGTACCAGCAGTACAAAAACATAAGAGAAACATTGAAGATAGGTAGGTATAAGCAAAGGAAGATCTTCATAAAGAACTCAGTGCATACACTTCCTATAAACAGGGTTTGACGAAGTGTTTGATCTGCTTGTCAATTTCAGTTTATACATTATCGACTTTGGCTTGAAAACGAGCAGATCTCCCCTGATCATTCCCTTTAGTACCATTCAATCCATCACCAGGTCTTAAGCTTCTGTAAAGTGCTCGCTGTTGTTCGCCACAGCTATGTTTTATCACTGAGCAACTGTGGCTGAATTCCATGCAGATGAATTTGACTCTGGAAAGCATGTCCCTTCAATGATCTGTTAAACGCCTCTTTTGCACCCAACCTGCTGACAAAATGAGAAAGCAAACAAGAGAGATGAGTTGCTATGAATACACAGGAAGCCAAGAAAGCAGAAGATCTAATTGGAAGAACACTGGAGAATGTTTAAAATAAGTTTTGGAACAGCGATAAGAAAGAAGATGATGCTATCTCTTGGATAGAAGAAGCTATTAAAATACACCAGAGTGTTTTCAATCACTTAATCAGGAAGCCCTTTTCCTGAGAACTGTCTTTTGTCCGTGTGCCATGAACAAACATAAATATTTTGGACTTCCTGCATCCTTCACTCTGATAATGAGTCCTTAACTATAAGCTTTTTCCACCTCAAAGAAAAAGCTAAAAACAATGATAAAACATGAAAGACAGACATGAGGTCTTTTCCAGATGAATTATTGAGTCCCACTTTGTAGTGCTGTTCCTTTTCTGAGTGCTGGCTTTAGGAGGAAAATAGGGACATTTTGCATCATTCACAATGCATCCATTTAAGCATGCAAGAGTGGACCAAATCATCTTTTGGACAGTTTCAAGAGAGTTTCTTTCAACACATTCTATAATTGCAGCCTTTCATCAGAATGCAAATTTTTAATTCACATTTAACATTTTTAAAAACTCTTGAACTAATTCTACTAAACAACGTAAAGACTCACTCCGTTAAGACTTAGCTGTGAGCTTTAAAGTCAATAAAAATAACTATCTCCAGACACTTTATTCTACCAACATAATTTATGTCAAGATAAAATGTTAAAACATACATACTTGTAGTAACAGCAGTTTTCAAGGAAAGATAAAAAGCTAAGAACTCATAAAAGTTATAATTAAAACAAATAATTTGACAGATGCTTCTCTTACTGTTCTCAGAATAAAGTTTCATGTGATGTTTGCATTCTTACAAGATTTTCACTAACATTTTCAGGATCCAAATAGAGATGTGACAATCATTTGAATCACAGTGAGTCATTCTCTTTTGCATTTAAAAAAAATAAACCATAGTAGAATTCTACTTGGGCAAAGGTGAAATTAAGTTTAAGTGACCATATTCATGAATAAAATCTCTGAAGTACAATTAATGTATTTTTGCTACCATTATAAATGACAAATTTCCCCATTACACTTATATTTTAATTTGGAATAGGAAATTGGAATCCCAGCACTCAGATTGATCCCATCCAGAGCCTTACTTTGAAGTCTGACCTTAGAATTTGTGCATTAATATCAAGTAGATGATAAAATTACAGGAGCAACTGTGTAATAATAGCACTCCTGTGAAATTCTTGACTTGCATAACCATGATTCTTGTATACCAATCTGGCCTTACTTTGCAGGAGGAAATAAAATCCCTATCTATTTGAACCTTATGCTATCAAAGGGCCCAAATGCAGATCTGGTTTAATTAAATGGCAAAACCCAACAAGAAGGATCCAATCAATAAGAGTAATATTCTTGTTTCTCTTTGCAAAGTAAAACCAAGTACTCGAGTGGCTTAGCTTGAGGAGCAGCAAACCAGTGAGCGAGTGCTGCGTGTCTTAACCGAGGCTAACTTAACCGTCAAAGGGACTAAAATTATCATTCACACAGGAGAGAAATGCTATCAGTTCTCTGGCTGACCTCAGCGTGCTCACAGGAAAGATGCATTGTAACTTATAATAAGATGTGCAACGGATTTACCTGGGTGAAGCACTGGAAGAATCTGACTGTCTCATTAGTAAAGTGGTCTCCCAGCCATCAGCCCTGTCTCCCCTGACTAAGGAAGTCTCTGCTAATCAAATGTGCTCCCAGACAACTACAAGGGAATTTGGCACTAAATTCCAAGATAATGATGGTGGAGTAGGACTTGATGAATGCTGTGCCTTGCTTTTATCCTCCTTATTGATTCCTACAAAATAAAGATGGCCGTGCTGGTTACAGAATTTGAAATAATTACCATCAGTGGTGTTTACATATGATTTCATTTATTCCGAAGTTGGGGAGTCAGAGAGGAGGGTGTCCTTTCAACGGCTCCCTTTGGAAGAGATGTTCTGGTGAAAAAGAGGAAAAAAAAAAAAAAACCTACCCCAGTATTTGTCTGAAATAAAGAAACAAACAAATGGCGTGTCGGGTGAATCACATCAAAATCTCAAGACAATTCCAAGATGAACCAACTCGGAGAGTAAATGACCTCTTCATCTGAGCGATAAAGTTCCAGCCAAAATATTCTGTGGGCCCGAGACGTGATTCATTAGAAATATGTGCGTGGTGCGGCGCGCCCTTCTCTATCTGGCAGAGTCCAGTCTGCACACTGATAAGAGGCGAATGCAAATGTCCTGATAAGAACTGAATGCAAATATTTATGATATGATATTCCCTGGGAATTATGTGCAGATAAAACAAAGTGTATTATTTTCCTGCTTCTCTTTCAGGTTTGCCAAAATGCCCTTTTTCGCTTTTGGAATTTGCATTTCTTCAAAATTGATTCGGCTTGCGTATTATGTTAAGCTATTTGTTTGCTAAGGATGGTAATTAGTTACTGTAATTACAGCAATGACAGTTGCTAAATTGTTTTTAAAGCATTACAGTGAGCCTGTGCCAGAAGATTGCAGTATTTTTTTGGATTTAAGCAGAGGCTGGAAAAACTCCCACTCTAGGGCCAGCATGGGATTTTCAACTACAAAGCTGCTTTTCCTGATTGAAATTAAAAAAAAAAATCATTAATTTGCATTGATTGCTAGTGCTAACTTTACATTTAGGTTTACTCACATATCACAGAAATATTAGTGATAGTGGACCTGGCATAAGGGAGACATGAGGGGACACACATCGTAAATAATAGTGAAAGCTGATAGCACAGGAGAAATGGTATAACTATTACTCAGAGCCTACTAATTAAACTTTTTTAGTCTGTTTTTAGATAAATTAAAAACAATTAAAAATGTTTCTCTGAAAGTCATTCCCAAACTTTTCTGAGCACTTCTGGTTAAAATGAGTAATGTGGAAAAGAATAATTTGGCCAAGTTCTATTTCTGATATACCAAATGAAGAGAGAGAGAGAGAGAGAAAGAGAGACAGAGACAGAGAGACAGAGACAGAGACAGAAACAGACAGAGATAGAGAGACAGAGACAGAGAGACAGAGACAGAGAGGCAGAGGGAGACAGAGAATTCTTTGACCCAAAATCATTTTAAAAAGAGACTAATTGAGAAAGAGAAATAAGCTAGAGAATGTGTCTGAGATGGTTCATGAGCTTTATGTTTGATCAGTTGTGACTCACAAGTTTGGGAAACGTGAGGCTTTTTGTGTGTGTCATCTGTGTCCTAAGAATGTCCTCTACTAGAACTTTCTAAAGTGGAAAGAATTCAGATGAGCTGAAATTTTGTCCTCAGTCACCCAAAGTTAAGCTGTATCCCAAAAGAGAACTCATATTTTAAGGTCACAGATTTTTATTCTCACAATGCCTTTTTATACTCACAAATGCCTCAAAAATTAAAAAAAAAAAAGTTTTTTTTCAATGTTCATCTTCTATTTTAAATGCTAATTTTCTGCTGCTGGAAGAAAGTTAGCCACTATTATAATGGTAGTGGCAACTAGCATTTGCCTAGAGCAGGCCAAATTCCAGGTATGAGCTAAGCCTGGGACATGCACACTCTCAACTTGAACCGTTGTTGTTTTCGCTAGTTGAGTCAGAGATGTAACAATATGCCCACCCAACCCACAATTCTGCTATAAAGTGAACATGGAATGCAAACCCAGGAAACATGAGTCCAAAATTTGTACTTCTTATCTTAAGGGAATTTAGCTTCTTTTTCTAATATAAATAAACAATACTTTCAAAACCTTGATGCTCCTTTTAATTGATAGCTGAATAGAAAGCTAAGTCACATAGTCAAGAAAATGTCAAAAGTATTTTTCTGCTTTTTTGACATGTAATCTATTTATTCATAATAGGTTTAAATTTAATACCCCTAACAATAGCTACAATAACCTCAAAACATGATGAGGAATGTGACAAAAAGAGTCACTTCCAAGGAACTATTTCTGCTCCAAAAAGATTCAGTGAATTGAGCTTGCACATTTAAGAATTATAAATCCTAGTGTGTGAAATGTGGTTCTCCTATTTATTTCAACATAGATGGAATTGTTGAATGAGCGTCTATAGACCATTTTAAAACTGCCTTCGGAAATGATCTCTTGCTTTTCTTACTTAAGTTTAAACATCATTCTAGGCAGCTAATTCATGTATCACCCCAATTGGATATCCCTAATATGAGAGATAAGTACCAAAATGAACACATGGTCGTACATGGGCATAAATCAATGAAACTTGCACAAATAGTGTCTCCAGCAAATGCATCCAAATTCTCTTTATGACAACATGCTGACTATACTTGCTCCAACAAGCCAAACTCTTTTATCAGTTTTTCTACCTATATGACATACTACTTTGATCTCTTACAACAATGATCACAAAACGAGAGGATCCTTATGTTACCCTGCCTCATTGTGTACATCTTTGTCCCCTCCAGTAAACTAAAAGATTTATAAGGTTTGGGCCTTTTCTGGCTTCTGAATATAGTACAGATTTTGTTATATGGTCAATCTCCAGTACTTACTGAATTACTAAGCACTGGACTCAATCCAACAATTTCAATGACCTGATAAAAAACACTGGCTTACTCATGTTCCTACAAGGCAGCTAGGACAACTCTGGGTCAGGATGTAGCTCACAGCCTTTGTCTCCTTTTGAAAACCAGGATTGGGAAGCACAGACATCCAGGGCAATCCGAAAATGACAGAGGGATAAGAAGAGATGTCATATCTTTTAAGGTCTGAGCTTAACACTGTTATTCTTTAAGTTGACCCATATTTCATTGTCCAAAACATGTCAAGAGCCAAATCCAAAATCAAAGTGATGGGAAGTAAATGGTGGAGTCAATGTCTGTTAAGCAATAATATAATCTACCATAGGCAACAAATATGTATATAGTAAGAAGTACAACCAATTTCCTTTCTCTAATTTGAAAGTATCTGACATCTAAGAAAGATAAGAATGTGGAATCACATCATTATCAAGACCCCAGACAGCAGTGTGAAATTTCCATTGATTTCTGTATTTAGATAAACTTTACTGATAAGAATTTTCTTTTGCAGGCTATATATCCACGCAATAAGTGATAGTTTAATGTTTTTTCTCTTTGGAATGTTTAGAGAAGCAATCAATTCACTTTTCCACATTTGATGGCCATTACTCAATTGTTCCTGTGTTCTTTACTCTGGACCCACACTTCTCATCTCCCCTCCTCTATTTTCTGTGTCAAACTGTAACCAACCTCACGGATCTTCCTTGATACTTTTTCCCAAAGCATTTAAAATCAAATGCTATATTGGAATTGCTCCTTGTAATCCATCAATCTAAACAGGAAAAATAATCTTATTTCCTTAGAGGGCTAATACTGGCAAATTCCCAGCTGAAGAGAAACATATGGGTTCACACCCCCGCCCCCACATTTCTCCAAACCCCTTTTTAATCTGCAAACATATCAGAGTCAATTTAACTAAACTGTATTAGATCAAAGAGGAACTCTAAAGAGTGTGAAGTCAGGCTTCAAATATCAGCTAAGCACAGTTTGGTTACAGAAAGGAACGCATACCTCCTAGAGTGAGACATCTTTCTTGTCCAGACGTTCAAAGAGTGTTATTCATTACTAAGTTTATGGCACCCACACTGGGAGACAGTTCATGATTTCAGAATTTCTGCCCAGTTTTCAAGAAAATTCTCTTGGCTGTACTTTTTCACAGTGGGCTTGGTCTTGGTGAGTTTAAAGTAACTCATTTGCTGGCCTTAAGCTGAGCTTGTTTATATGTTGACTCTACATACTTACTCTGAATCCCAGATGTTTTAAATTCAGGTTTATGTTTCGAAGGTAAAAAGATAACTTTTTTTGAGAACTAGCAAGTAAGTTTCATTTGTACTTTGTTATTTACCCCATTTGTTTAGCCAATGCCACCAAAAATAGAGACAGTTATAATGTATTAGAAGCAAAATGTACAGGAAAGATTAACTGTGGAGTGTAGTTTAGTGTAGTCTATACAATAACATAAAAAATGGATGGACATTCACCATTCTTACATGTGTTAATAATTCACAAAGTCCAGTTTACAGTCACACATTGAGGATGGCATGGCACAATGTTCCCTTCATTCTGACATTTACTAGATTGATAACCACATTCTGAACACTTGCCACAAGCCAGAATTCCCACAAAGATTTTGAAATTGATTATTTCAAGTGAGTGTACATTTCTACTTATTCTTGAAATAATTATGGAGCAAATGGAAGCCAGATGTGATGGTGTGCACCTTTTCTCATTCCAGAACTTCAGGAGACTGTAACAAGAAGACAGTGAACTCAAGGCCAGCATAGCAAAAATAGTAAGACAGTGTCTAAATAAAAAAAGAGAAAAGAAAAAGCAAATAAGCATACAATTGTTTTATTTAATCTCTCTTCGAAAGAAATTATCATAAGTATATTAGTAGATATAATGTTAAAGAAAATTAAGTTTCAGTCAAATAAATGACTCTATATTTCAAGTTGTATTAACTCATAGTCAGCAGGGTACAAAGCAAGAGAAGCTTAGCCAGCTAATGAGATTCAAACCAGCAGTCATGGACCATGAAAATATTTCTTGGGTCTCACACTTCCTGTAAAGTCAATTAAACTAAACTACCATACACCTTCCTAAATCAAATTAAGAGACATTTGCCTGCCTTGAATTTTAGCCTCTCTTACACTCACCTTACGCCTTGAGTCTGAAAACCTCAGACAGAAGGCTGCATGGCACAGGGAAGAGTTTCTTATACTGATGTTTTTTATTCATCTGGTTGTTAATTAAAGAGAAGAATCTGAGATATAATGTCTCACTCAATGAAAGCATATTTGTCTTTCTACTGGAGACCAAATGTGAGTCTACGTATAGATTAAGAGTGAAACATTAATTAAAAGGGGCTTTTGCACCTTAAGATTTCATAGGCCACATGGCCTTTCACCAGAGCAACTGCTTGAGCCACAAAGACACCAGATTTTTCAAAAAGAAGTCTCTCAAAACAAACGAACCCACTCCCATGGAGTCAGCACAGAACATATCTTGCTCACCAAAGAAATCCAGGTTTTCTAGAGGGGGGAAAATGTTGATTTCTCTCCACTTAAATGAATAAACATTTGTGCATTTAGATCATTCCATTTTTTAATACTTATTCAAGCTAAAAGTGCTTTGTTTGTATAAGGTTACATTAGAATCCTAGTGGACAGTAGTTTGGACCTTTATAAAGCCTAAAGACTTTACTATTTTACATACCATTCATTGATATTCTAGACAGCTATGTGGCTTGCTGGGGCTGAAAGGAGGTCAGAACTGCAAAAGCACACATAATAAATTCTGTCTCTAGGGAGGGTGCTCTACCCTTCCTAACACACTGTTTAAATTTTACCCACTGTGTTGTAATATCTTTTCTGAAGTTATGCATACAAGTCAACATATTTCTTATTACATCTTCTAAACTAATATTTTGCTTATGTGTTTATATGGATCTATGTCTATATTTATATATAGCATATCTCTGTGTTTAAATGTTTAACAAAAAATTTCTTGAAGAACTTCCATGCTTCAGACAATGTCAGGATTTTGACGATCTGGCAATGGACTGGGATATTCAGTTGCAGAACATTTAGCCATCATGTATAAGGCAACAAACTGAAAAATAGTGATTTTTCTGGAAACTGTTATGAACTGAGGTCTTAGGTCTAACTGCCCCTTTCCAAATGTGGAGATACAGGTGCATTTGGAGGTGACAGCCAAGATTTGCTTTCCTGGGGAAGTGCCTTCTGAACCTCAAACTGTTAGAAACACTTAAATAATCATTTTGATCAACTTCTTCCTACATATGAAGTAGGATAAAGAGAACGTCACGAGGACTGCTGTCACAATTTGTCTGTTTTACACACAGAAATTCCTCCAAGTTCTCAAGAAGATCCCTTGTGGTCTGTGATAGTGAGGAAGAAAGACATCCTTGTGAAATGTACCAAGTGTCTTTTCCATAACAGAGAGGCCTGGTGTACCAGAATCTCAGTCCATCTAAGTGAGAGCAACTCAAGTTCTTTTCCTGTCTCATCCAAGAGCAGAAATAAATACTGTACAAGCTTTGGATTTAAAAGAGCAGATTGCAACTGCTACAAGGCAGAAAGAGGTAGGAGCATCTGGTGGTGGCGTAACAGAAGATTTTCATGGCTGGGAATACAACTCCATGATAAAACACCAGCCAGATGCCTACTATCTAGGTTCCCTCCTTAGCATTGGAAGAAATGAAAGAAAATAATTGGAAGCAAGCTAGATAACTTGAGTAACAACACCAAACAATTTGCTGAAGTTATGATTGCAGGACTCCATCTTATATGATGAAGTATATATTTATCACATTCACATCAAATAATAAATGGATCAAGCTTGAGACTGCATGACACCCTTTTGCAAATTAGAAACCATATTCTTCATGTTAATAAACTATGAGGAACTTAAAATGGAAACCAGTTTCACAAAGAGGGCTGTAAATTTTCAAATATTTAAAAATGCAATAAATTTTTTTCTAAATAACCCATTGATCAAAAGGATCTCTCAAGAAAAATAAAGCATGTTTACTAAATAAAAATAAAAATATAACCTAACTGGGGCTGGAAAGATGGCTCAGGAATTAAGTGTCTACCTGGCAAACAGATCCCAGAATTCCATGTAGAAAACATTGGGCTGAAACTCTTCTGGCCCTGGAAGGCAGAACTGAGAAACCCCAGGTCAAAGAAAAACAAGTAGAGTAATCCAGGATGATTCTTAATGACACCCTTGGGCTTCCATAGGCACACATAGTGCCCTCTCATACATAATTATACACACACACACACACATACATTCACATACACACCAGAAGCATACATGTATAAACAAAACAATGTAATAGACTTTGTGAATCATGAGAAAATCAGTAGAGGAAAATTTATAGTAACAAATATATGATGAAAACTGCTAAAATCAATCATTTAAGCTCTATATAGAGTTAAAAGAGAGAATTACACATAAAATAAGGAACAGAAAAATAATAATAAATTATAACAGACATAATGTCAAATTACAATGAGACTAGTTCTAGCACCAAAACTCAATAAAACTGATAAACTTCTACCTAGTATGCACAAGAAAAAGAAAACATACAAATTTATATCATCAAATTTAAAAGAGGTTTCATTTGTACTAAACCAAGAACAAACGTAGAAGAAAAACACAAATGGCTATGAAAATAGCTTCACATATATAATTTTGATGAATTAGGTTAAATGAACAAATTTCTTTAGAAATGCAAACTATAGAATGCAAACAAATACCACGAATAATTTCATAAATTAAAGACTTTGAATCACAGTGAATAATTTTCACATTGCATATTTAATATACTTAATATTTATTTAATACTTTTCTCAAATGAAAGTATAAGAAGGTTTATCAAAAATTCTACTAAGCATCTGAGGAAGAGATATTAAAAATTCTCTACTATCTCTACTAGGAAAATAAAAGCAGACATGCACTTCCCAACTGATTCTAGAGCCAGCATTTATCTGGTGAAAGCATCAGATAATGAAAAAATAAGTCCAAACTAAATGTACCACTAAAATAGATATAGAAATTTTTAAAAAATTAATGTCTCACTAAACAGTGTAAAAAATAGTGATTCATCCAATCTAAATGTAGAAAGTCAGGAAATATAAAAAATAGACTTCCATGAGGAGAACATATTGCTCAAAGTATGTGAGTAAATGTGTTAACACCTATGATATGTCCACATAGTAGAATATACCTCAGTGATAAAAAGAATAAGGCTTACAGTCACATAAAGACTTTGATGAATTTTAAAAGTACATTGTTAAATGAAAGAAGTTATTCTTTTTTTAATTTTTATTATTTATTCAATTGTGCCTGTATGTGTGTGTGCATGTGTGTGTATGTGTGTATGTGTGTGCAGAACCACGGGCGAATTCCAGAGCCATCATGGACCGCCTCCACCACCTCCTTGTTTACTCTGCCCCGGGATTCACAGTCTCTGCCCTACCAGGACCAGAAATGCAAGCCCTCCCTGCTTCCCCCAGGCGTCTATACATGGGTTCTAGGATCCGAACTCAGGACCTTCCACCTGCAAGGCAGAGGCTTAACCCCTGAGCCACCTCTCCCAGCCCTGTTTTATACATTTTAAAGACCCCTTAAAAATCTAATATGGAATTTTAAGGTAAAAGATGAATGGAATGCATTTGTTATGAGAATTACCTTCTCTGTTTCCTATTCACTTTAATCTCAGCACATGATCTTGCTATTCTCCAACACATCAAGAATCCTTCCATGGGAAATTCATCATGTACATATATGAAATACTTAAAATGAAACACATCAATATGTATAATTAATATGTGCTGAAAACAAAACTAAATATCTTAAAGGAAAAGAATATTTCTACCCAAAAACCTAGCCATTTCCTCAAGATGGAGCACCGTTTCCAGATGACATATAGCTCATAATTCTCTGCTTCTTTGCTTTTCTGCCAAGTTATCACTAGGAAACTGACCCAGGAAATTAGTCTTTCTTTCCATATGAGGGCATACTTCCTTCTGTATTTTCTTATTTACATATCCATAGCAACAGTGAGCTTCACCTTTCTATACCGAATGACAGAGATAATCAACTTATTAAAGAGAAAAAGTTTAATCTGGCTCACAGTTTCAGAGGGTCCAAACGACACTTGATAATTTTTTTTCTACAGTTTTTAAAGAAGTTGCACTCAATGGTGGGAAAATGCATTAAGAATAAAAATCTCTCACCTCATGGCTAGAAAAAAGAGAGATGTACGGAAAAGAGTCATAGTTTTGCAAAGTATCAATAAACAAAAATATGTTAACAGGCAGTTTTTCCCTGTAAATATCTGGAAACGTATTTATTAATACTACATAATCATGTATGTAATGTCTTTTAGAATCTAGATTGAATGTGTTGATAATTATACTGCATTACACATACAAATTTGGATTATATAATCCAAAAAACAAAAACAAATCAAAACATAGATCTAGCCTTTCCCCACCCGCCCAGGACGTAGCAATCCAGCCAGGACTCATGACGACATAGGTAAGCTCCCCCCACCCACCCCCTAACCCCAGGCAGCTCACTGGTCCCAGCTCCTACCACCAGCCAGCTGGAGCAGGAGCTGCTCCAGACCAAATAATTCAGTTCCGTGAAAAACACACAGAAATTGAAAGAAAGTCTAAAAAGGTAAAAAGACAATACCCAAGTTAAAGTGCAAATCCACGAGAAACAAAACCCAAGAAAACAAATCTCCCACTGAAGGAATTAATCCCATAATGATAGACTCCAACCTGAACAAACCCACGGAAAATAGCCAAGAAAGCCTGACCCAGGATAACGACTTTGAAAACATGATCATTACCATGATCAATACTATGAAAGAGGAAATCTGGGAGGAATTAAACAACCGCATCAATCACTTTGAAGAGGAACACACAGACACTTGGAAGAGTTGAGAAAAACAGTTCAAGAAACAAAAACAGGCATAGAGCAGTTAAAACAGACTCAAGCAGAGTTTAAAACTGAACTAAAAGACAAGCTATCTTCAACCCAGAACTCAACAGAGAGTCTTATCAGCATAAATAACAAAACAGAAAACAGAATTTCAGATCTTGAAGACAAAGTGGGAGCATTAACCAGCTCAATGGAAGAGGTTGTTAAAGCAAAAAATACTTGAGAGAAATATTCAAGAGTTATGGGACACCCTAAAGAAGCCTAACATGCGTATTCATGGAATACCAGAGTAAGAATCCCAAAATCCCATACCTGAGGAAATTTTTCAAACTATCATCAAGGAAAACTTTCCTCATCTAAAAAAAGAGAGGCCCATCCATATACAACAGGCATTCTACACCCCAAACAGATATGACCAAAATAGAAACTTGCCATGGCAAATAATAGTAAAAATACCCCACATTCAAGATAAAGAAATGGTGCTGAGAGTTTCAAGAGAAAAAAAAAAAAAAGTCACTTTTAAAGGTAAACCTATTAAAATAACAAATGGCTTCTCAGTGGAAACAGTAAAAGCAAGAAGAGCTTGGACAGACATACTTGAAGTATTGAATGAGCAAAAATGTCAACCTAGGCTGATATACCCTGCAAAACTATCCATAATGATGGAGAGAGAAAGAAAAATTTTCCAGCACAAAGAGATCTTGAAGGGATACGTGTCTACCAAACCAGGCCCTCAAAAAAATGCTAGAAATGATATTCAAGCTTCAAGAAAAAAACAAGCATATCCAGGAAGACAGAAGGGAAGTATAATACCACCAAAACCTAAAAGGAAAACAACACACTTATAAAAGCCACTAAACATAATAAATGTCCAGAATTAAAAATAGTTTCTCCACTATAACATTAAATGTTAATGGAATTAACTCAGCAATCAAGAGACACAGATTATAAACTTGTATTAAAAATCATAATCCATCAATCTGCTGCCTGCAGGAAACCCATCTCACCACAAAAGATAGGCACATCCTAAAAATAAAAGGCTGGTCAAAAATTCTGCAAGCTAATGGAACCAGAAAACAGGCAGGGGTAGCTGTTATGCTATCAGACAAAGTGGACTTCAAACTAAAAAAAAATCATAAGTGACACAGACAGATATTACATTTTAGTCACAGGTTCAATTCACCAGGAAGACTTCACAATACTGAACATATATGCACCCACTATGCCCCACCCACATTCATTAAGCAAACCCTACAACATCTAAAATGAGAAATCAACCCCAAAACGAAAATTCTTGGGGATTTCAACACCACCCTCTCAAATGGGATAGATCGACAGGTTAAAAACTTGACAGAGACACTTTGGAACTTAATCAAACCCTGAAAGAAATGAACCTTACAGATCTCTATTGAACTTTTCATCCATGCACCAAAGAATACACATTTTTCTCAGCAGCACACGGAACTTTCTCCAAAATAGATCACATATTGGACAACAAAATGAATCTCCACATATACAGGAAAGTTGAAATGATAACCTGTACCTTATCAGACCACTACAGCCTAAAGCTTGACATCCACAACCCAACAAACAAAGGAAAATACACTAACTCCAAGAAACTTAACACTATGATGCTGAAGGAGAATTGGATTCAGGAGGAAATTAAAAAGGAAATTCAAGATATCCTGAAAGCAAACGATAATGAAAATGCAACTTACCAAAATCTCTGGGACACAATGAAAGCTGTCCTAAGAGGTAAGTTCATAGCTCTTAATACCTACATCAAAAAAAAATGGAAACATCAGAAATAAACAACTTAAAAATGCAGCTTAAAGCTTTAGAGACACTAGAGCAATCCAATCACAAAAGCAGTAGAAGAGAGGAGATTAGCAAAATTAGGGGAGAAATATCTGAAATCGAGATTAGGAAAACGATACAGAAAATCAACCAGTCAAAAAGCTGGTTTTTTGAAAAAAATCAATAAAATTGATACAACCCTAGCTAAATTAACCAAAAGCAAGAGAGAGAAAACCCAAATTAACAAAATTAGAAATGAAAATGGTTTATCACTACAGATACTCAAGAAATCCAGAGAATTATAATGTCCTATTTCAAAAACTTATACTCCATGAAAGTTGACAACACAAAAGAGATGGATGAATTCCTAAGTAAACACAACTTACCTAAATTGAATCAGGAAGTTGTGAATTGTTTAAATAGTCCTGTAACATATGAGGAAATCGAGGAAGTAATCTCAAATCTTCTCACCAAAAAATGTCCTGGACCAGATGGATTCACACAGAGTTCTATCAGACATTTAAAGAGCTAATAACACCAATACTCCTTAAACTGTTCCATCAAATAGCAAAGGAAGGAAAACTACGAAATTCCTTTCATGAAGCTAATATTGTCTTCATCCCAAAACCTAATAAAGATTCACTTAAAAAAGAAAACTATAGGCCAATCTCTCTGATGAACACAGATGCAAAGATTCTCAAAAAAGTCTTAGCAAATCTGATTCAAAAACATATTAAAAAGATCATCTATGGGGATCAAGTAGGCTTTATTCCAGGCACAAAAAGTTGGTTCGACATATGCAAATCAATAAATGTAATTCACCATATAAACCAGTCCAAAGTTCAATACCACATGATACTCTCGATAGATGCAGAAAAAGCTTTTGACAAGATCCAACAGCCCTTCATGATCAAAACCCTAGAGAAGGTTGGAATAGAAGGAACCTTTATCAATATAATAAAAGCTGTATGTAATAAGCCAACAGCAAGGATTATATTCAATGGGGAAAAACTTAAAGCATTCCCGCTTCAATCAGGAACTAGACAAGGCTGTCCACTCTCACCACTTCTATTCAATATTGTACTTGAAGTCTTAGCTGAAGCCATAAGACAAGAAAGGGACATAAGAGGGATTCAAATTGGCAAGGAAGAAGTCAAGCTATCCCTATTTGCAGATGACATGATCTTATACCTGAGTGATCCCAAAAAATCCACCAGGAAGTTCCTGGAACTAATTGAGAAGTTTAGCAGGATGGCAGGATACAAAATAAATGTACAAAAATCAGTGGCCTTCCTATATGCTCAGAATGAAAGAAGTGAAAAAGCCCTGAGAGACACAATCCCATTTACTATAGCCCCTAAAAAAATGAAATACTTTGGTATAAACCTAACCAAGGAAGTTAGAGAACTTTATAATGAAAACTTTAAAACCCTAAAGAAAGAAATAGCAGAAGACATCAG
This sequence comes from Typhlomys cinereus, assembly GCA_023101885.1. Taxonomy (NCBI): domain Eukaryota; kingdom Metazoa; phylum Chordata; class Mammalia; order Rodentia; family Platacanthomyidae; genus Typhlomys; species Typhlomys cinereus. The sequence goes on from JALPQD010000487.1 coordinate 1,234,712, forward strand.
AAGGTGGAAAGACCTCCCATGTTCCTGGATTGGCAGAATCAACATTGTAAAAATGACCATCTTACCAAAGGCAATATACAGATTCAATGCTATACCAATTAAAATCCCAAAGCAATTCTTTAAAGAAGTTGACCAAACAAGCTCAAAATTCATATGGAGGCACAAAAGATCCAGGATAGCAAAAACAATCCTGAGTAACAAAAACACTGCTGGAGGTATAACCATACCAAACTTTAGTCTATATTAAAAATCCATAGTTGTAAAAACAGCCTGGTATTGGCTCCAAAATAGACACACAAATCAATGGATAAGGGTTGAAGACCCAGATATAAGCCCACACAACTACAGCCATTTGGTATTTGACAAAGGGGCCCAAAAAATCCAATGGAAAAAAAATAGCATCTTCAACAAATGGTGCTGGCAAAACTGGATATCCACATGTAGAAGATTAAAACTGGACCCGTACTTGTCACCATGTACAAGACTTAATTCCAAATGGATCAAGGACCTTGATATAAGACCAGAGACTATAAAAACCATAGTTGAAAGGGTAGGGAACTCCCTCGAGCTGATTGGGCTAGTCCAACAGTTCCTAAACGGACAGCCAATAGTACAGCACTGCAACCAATACTCAACAGATTCCTGAAAGCGAATGATAAAGAAATTGTAACTCCAGCACAAAGGAAACCCATGGAATGGGAGGAAATCTTTACTAACCACATATCTGATAGAGCTCTATTATCCAGAGTGCACAAAGAACTTAGAAAACTAAACATTAAGGAAACAAATGGATCAAGTAAAAAATGGACCTTGGAACTTAAAAGAAACTTTACCAGGGACGAAATTGAAATGTCTAACAAATATCTTTAAAAATGCTCTACATCCTTAGCCATCAGAGACATGCAAATCAAAACTTCCCTGAGATATCGTCTCACCACGATCAGGATGGCCATAATCCACAATACAAACAAACAAATGCTGGAGAGGATGTGGAGAGAGGGGAACTCTCCCACATTGCTGGTGGCTCATACAACCAATTTGGAGAGCCGTCTGGAGATTCTTAATAAATTAAAAATTGAAATGCCATATGACCCTGCTATTCCACTTTTGGGAATAACCCCCCATGCAGCAAAAATTCACCTCGATAGCACAAGCACGACCATGTTCATAGCAGTACTGTTTACAATAGCAAAGTCATGGAATCAGCCCAAATGTCCAACAATTGACGAATGGATAAGGAAAATGTGGTACATTTATACAATGGAATACTACTCAGCCATCAAAAATGATGAATTACTGGAATTTGCCCGGAAATGGATGGAATTAGAGACAATTATATTGAGTGAAGTATCCCAGACACAGAAAATTAAGCACCGTGCGGACTCCCTAATAGGTGGATCCTAGTACCAAACCCACTTAGAGACACTCAAAGACAAATCTCTGTAATACCTACAGTAATTGCAAAGATTATAAACAGGAGGCATGGGGAAGGTGGGCCGCACCAGAAACAAGGAGAGAGGGGACCATGTTACAGCACAGAAAATAGGCCACCATCAAAGACTGCAAATAAACAATGAGACATCTGGTTAACTTCACAGACTTTCCTTCCTCATCATTTGCAACTGATGGAGTATGATCTCACCAGAAGGGGAGGGCATATAGGCTGCCAGATAGAAAGTGACCATTTTGCAAATGGGTGATTGACCTCTCTCTCACTGCGGTCTCCTACTTTTATTCCATCTACCTTTGAATATACTCTTATAACAAGACTCTAATTTAACAGGTTTTTGTCTCTGGCCAGGGGGTGACATCCAATACCGATCAGGATGGAGCCAAGAGCATTGCAGGAGCAGCAAAACTAAAAAAAGAAAAAACCAACAAACCATAATTCAGAACATCAGAGACTCTATATCAACCACCAGGAACTAATCCAGCCTAATCTCTCCCCATCCTGAAGCTCAGGGAAATTAGCGGGAGAGGGGGTGCTAAGATTGTAAGAGCATAGGGATGGGAGGAGTAATGATATGCATGATACTCCACACAAGTTAGGGCCAAAGCAATCATAATAGGACTTTCCATGACCTGCGCTATGTCCAACACATTATTGACCTCACAAAGTCTAGCATGGACTAAAGGCACAGGATCCTTGGAGGCTAGGGACTGACAATCACAGTAGTGTTCCTAAGCTTAAGGGGAACACAGAAAAGGGTTCTGGGAAATGCCCTTGGGTCCTTGCACCTCATGGAAGAGGAGGACCCAGAGGAGAGTTTGGCATGCACATTAAAGGATGCTCCGGGGATTTGGGAGAGGGGAGCCACTGGGGGGGGGGGAGGCATTGGGGGATGGGGAGGAAGGTGGGAGGGGAGGATGGGAAGAAGGGTTTTAGGGGGAGGTGGAGGGAGGGAGAGAACCCGTATACCTGTTAAGTTTGTATGAGCGGAAATAATAATAAAAAAAGGAGAAAAATAAAACATAGATGTAGGGTGAAATAGTCCCTAATTTTTAACGGAGCTTTTATAAACCAGGGAAGCTTCTCCTGTATTATGCAGGAGCTACTACCAGGAAATGCCTCTGCATATTCATTCATTCATTCATTCATTCATCATTCAATTTCTCTCATTTATAGATTTAGATATTAATAGAAAATCTAAAGTGATTTGGAAACACATGTGGTTGCATTTATCCTGTAAAAGGATGAGACTGTATATAAGATCATGACTTTGGAAAGTTAGAAAGAACCAGCTGGACATGCAGATGTTGCTGAAGCTCAGAATTTGTTCTCAGACCACAATTCATAAGCTGAGAACAATGAGTTCCTACCAATAAATTCATTACCTCTCATGAAAGAGGTAAGAATAACTCTGGCGGGAGGCTTGTACAGCTAACCAAGAGTCCTGGACAAAAACATAGGAAAAAAGCCCATCAGTTACACCTTAAATATTATGTGTGGAAGAAAGTATAATACTACTAGAAATATTATGAATATATTTTGACAATTATAATGCACTAAAATATTTTAACATCATTTATATTGTCCTTATGCATCTGACAGCAAATTTATAAACATTTAACATTCAAGGTATTGGATGGTGCTTTTCCTCTGAGCCTAATTTAATGCCATCTTAAACTTTGTCACAGTCTAACCTAAGGAGGATATTGTGCAGCAATTTGAAACATCCTATCCTAGAAGAAGGCAAAGCAAATAAACAGCTCTTCAGGCTCAGGGGGGTTCTGAAATGAACAAGATCCAGGGTGTTGTCTCCCTAAGAGGAGAAAAACAGTGAACTTCCAGGGGAGGAGACCCTCCAGCCTTTCAAGCAGTCTGGTAGAGACACCAGGCTGTCCAGAAGCCCCAAGGACACTCTCCTAGGAGCAAGTCATGGAGCAGAGAGCTGCAGAATTGCAGATTCTGAGTCTCACTCATGTGGGGTGAGTTTTCTGGTGTAGGTAACCCTTACCCTGAACCCAGTAAGCAACCCCAATAAATTAGTTGGTTTGCCAAGTTAGTCCTAGTGTAATTATTACTTTGGTTTGTTGTCAAATTCTTCTCTGGATGAATAGAAAGTAATGTGTTGTCTCCCTAGGAAAAGTGTCACACAACACAAGGATTAACATTTAGAAGAGTTAAAATCATACCAAGTTCTCTGACAACAGTGGATTTAATGGGAATCAACAGTAGAGAGAAATTTGGCAATGCACATATATTTAGAAATTAAACAACAGATTTTTTCATAACCCACGGGCCAAAGAAAAAATTACATGAAAGATTAGAAAGTATTTTGATATATCTGAAAATATATTTTCATAGAACAAATAAAGTAAACTTGGAATTTATAAACTATCACAAACAATAGCCAAAAAACAAAAAATAGCTTTGAGTGTTTACTGTGTATTTGGTTATTTTCCACATATTTATTTCCTTGGCTTTCTTTGCAAATCTGAGATATATAATGTCATTTTTTCCCTGTTAAAAAGATGAAAACAGGGGCTGGAGATATGGTTCAGGGACTAAACTCCTGCTTGCAAACAGAACAACCTGAGTTCAGATCCCTGGTCCCACAAAAAAAAAAAAAAAAAAAAAAAAAAAAATGCCAGGCAGAGCCTGAGAAATTCCAGAGCAAAACTAAAAGGAGGTGGAAGCAATCCAGGATGATTCCCAAAGTCACCTTTGGCCTTATAAACACAGAGATACACACACAAACACACACACACACACACACACACACACACACACACACACACACACACACAGACCATGCATACAAAAATAAATAAAAAGATGCAAACGGTGAAACATAACATGGACCATGTCCTGAGAAAATTGTAGGGCAAGGCTTCGCATCTTGTTCTCGGTCAATAAGATATATCCTCAAGGTGAAATTTGTCACTTCTATTATTGCTTCAAAACTAGTTGAACAATTGAAAGCATAACACTCAAACGTGAGTCACATTTTGTTTCAAGAATGCACCCTAAGAATTGTAATTTCATGCTCTTCATCATGGAGCTATGCTAAAGAGTGTAAGCATAAGGGAAAAGAGGTGGAAGGCAGTTTATGTATACATATACATATATAATTTTTGTACATGCTTATATTAATATATAATATATACTTATTTTCATAAACAGATTTTCATAAATATATACATTTATATATTTGTGCATATACAAATATAAATATAAAATTATAGATACATAAATATATACATATATATTTGTCAGGAAGGCTGTCTGTGAAAAAATGAAGATGCTGAGAGAGTTTTACACAAATCCTATGTTCAAAAATTTCTCACAAACAAATCAATCTAAAATATCATCTCTGCAATGGAACAGTGCTTCGGCATGGCGAGAGCCTATAAAACCATGGAAGAAGCTGAGTTTTGAACATAAGGAGTACTTTATCCTATTCATGGAATAAACACAGAGAAAACAGATTTTTTTTAATGTCATGTTAAATTAAAATAGCATTATCCAATCTACTTTTCCAACTTTGGATCTCCTCCTCAGAAAATATGTGTTCCTAGAGATGAATACTTTAATTTACTTTTTTTCTTTTTTCCAGATTCTTGTGCTTGTGGGGAGGTATGTGCAAGCCTGTATGTATGTTTGCATTCACGTGCACGTGTCTGTGGAGACCTGAAGCTGACATTGGAAATCATCCTTGATCACTCCTCCAGCTTTTTGAGTCAAGGTCTCTAATCAAATTCAGAACTTAGGAAAGAAGCTTGCGTCCAAGTTAGCCAAGTTACTCTGGGGATTCCCAGTCTCTGTCTTCTGGGGCTGAAATTACAGACAGGCCACCATACCCTCCTAGTAACTTAATGAAATCTGAATATCCCAACTGTGTTTTGTTTGTGAGACAAACACTTAAACTACCACGCCATCTCCTGAGCCCCAAGATAAAGGGTTTTATAACATTCATTTTCAATAGCATTAGCAAAAGGGATAAATTTCTTATGGCAGATATGGACTATGGAAGGAAAAAATACATTAACAGGTCTATAGCTTTCACTGAATTGTCATATAATTTGCATTGGAATTTGAGAGCAGATTTATGCAAAAACTAAATGAAAAATTCCTCAAAATCTGTGATATTTTCAACTTACTGTGTTGGAGAATGCCAAGTCAATCATCTCAAACGCAATGTCTCTGCTAAGCTGCTAGCCTAGCTCCCACTTGGGTGCATCCAAAACACATGGAACTTTCAAATCCAGTGCTAACACTGCATCATCTTCATATCTAATCCTTATCTTCCCTCAAGGCTTCTTGATTCTGGACAAAAGCAAATGCCAAGGCAAACATGTCCTGTTTTTCTCAATAACAGTTGCATTTGCCCTCTTGTCATCACCCATTCTGTCTATTCCCACTATTACTGATTGGATTGAATCTTTAATTTTCCTTATCTGTTAACTGCACTGATTTCTCCAGAAGTCATAATTTCACCTTATAAACTTCATGACCTTATTTATAGCAGTACCTTCAACTCTTGTTATATTTCTGTCCTTGGTAACCTAATAGAGAAATGGTTGGTTGCAGTTCCAACCATTCATTTATGGACTTCAACTATATTTTCTTCCACAGCTGGACATGGATGATTCAGCATCGTCTTTGGATAAGTCCCTAAATCTCAGCTTTGGTGCCTCCTCCTAACTACTAAGTGAGTATTAGCACTAACAGTGATATCAAACTAAGGGCAAAAGTCAAATGAGATCATACATATGAAAGAACTTTGTGAACTGAAAGATATTTCTTCCATTAAGATAAAATTTTGGCATTCTGGCCTTTGTCAATTTTACAGCCTCTAGGACAATATTGTTCCCAACTTGACTTTGGACTTCCTTATTTTTACTTATTTATAGCTTTTTATTATTTATTATGGGAAAAGAGGGCATGCATACAAAAGTTAAAGAACGATTTTCAGAACTCAGTTCTCTCCTTCCTCCATATCAGCTCCAAGGATCAAACTTGGGTCACCAGTTATGTGTGCAGGTGTCTTTATCCTCTAGCCATCTCACCAACTCGACTTTACTACTTTCTATTCTTTATTTTTTCTTTCTAGCTTGAATTTTATCACCCAAACCTACCTTGATTAATGAAGCATGATGCCAGAGCACATTCCTAGGTCAGTTGACTCCAGATCATAAAGCTACTTCACTGTGAATGAGCAAGATCAGGGCACCATTCATAAGGAAGGTTGCCAAGCCCAGATTCACTCATTATGACATAAAGCTTGCTGAAAACCAAGCTGCCTGTTTCCCTTTGATGCCACCAAATGAGATGATCCAGATTTTCTTCTTCATTCACTTTTCATTCAGCCTAACTTATGCATTAATGTCTTAAATAATATTTACTTTAGAATATATATATAGTCTATATATATATATATATATATATATATATATATATATGTCTGTACGTATATCTTAGACTGCTATGTTGATGTCATCAATAACAAGGCCAGGTAACACTTTCTTGTCTTCTAGGTCTTCCCCTAGTTTAAGTCCACAGTAAATAACCTCAGAATAGCTGTCTTCACCAGCTTAGAAATCTGACCACTCAGATACCAATGTTTTTCTAACCTGTATTTTTACTCCTCTTGTCACATTACATTTAGGACATTGAGTTTTAGGATTATTTTTTGATCATTTTATAGCACTGCTTTTCTACAGGTACACTGTTTCCATTTGACTGATTAAATGAAGCTTGGTGTTTTAAGCCTGGCAATAGTCTGGCATAACACAGTTGTCTGCCAGAGATATATATAATTTTGTAGCATGTTTTCCTCATGAAAAGTCCAAAGGACTCACTGAGTCAAGGTTTACATAAGAAAATCTTGGAAACTACTGACCAATAGCATGAATGTGTCTGGATATCTATAAAACACAACTGATCTATTCTTGTGCAATATTATCACCAATATACACTTAGATCCTACTTGTCAGTCCTAAAGCAAATCACATATTTACTAAGCAGCCAAACAATTTACTAATGCAAAGTCTGTTCATTTTCTTTAAAAGGCTGTTGCACTTCACTTTTAAATCTTATGACTTTTATCTGTGGGATACATTTCAGTCATAGGATTCATAGAAAAAATTGGACTCATACAAATTTCTGATTACTAATCAGAACACATAATTTATCACTAGATACTACCCTACCCTAGATAATACTTCTTTTCTCCTATCTTCTTAATGGAGAGCAGTTAAAACACAGAGAAGCATAGTATACATTAACTCCAAAAGGTTATTGAATCTCTGGAAAGAATGGTCGTACACAATTTATCAACAATGGGTTGCTGATTCCCAAATGGTGTGTTACTGATTATGAAATAATTTGACTGTACTCATTCTGCTACAGTCCTTGAAGCCATGCACATTAACAGAAGATGAATTTTTTTCTAGTGTGATTTAACAGTACTAATGTCAACACCAAAAATTCCCCATTCTGATAGAAAGCAAATACCACACTATTTCTCCACATGGAATTTTGGTGTGTACGGGAACATAAGTGCTACAATGTGACATCCAAGCCTACATTTGCATTCCAGAGAACATATCTAAGAGTAAAGATCATTGTCTTGTGGAAAATCCTCTTGTTCTCTTTCTTTCCTCTGAAAGTACTTGGCAATGAGATTCTTAGAGGGTCTAATTAGGTTTAGTTGTCATAAAGAGATCTTTTAAAACAAGGAGATTGGAAGCCACTTTGAAATCAAAGTGATTACCCAAAGTTTTATCTATTTTGTTCTCTAGAGACTTGGGTTATTGCACTTGGGCCTGAGTTACACGAGCTTTCTTCAAGCTGGAGAGAAAATTTGCCAGGTAGGGTTTATCCCCTGCCACATGCCTTCTAGCAAATCTGCAGAAATATATCTGTCCTTGACTCACTGCCGCCATCTCAAAGTGAGAGGATTCTGAAATGGGAGGATGGTGACTTCTCACAACCATTTCGATGCATTTTTTGCATTTGCGAGTGTTGTTACGCCTTTGTTTTGCAAGGATGACTCCTCTGTCACACAAGTTAGGAACCTAATGGTGTAAATGAAACAGATGATAGGCTCAAGGTATCAAAGTCCAAATATGGCCCAGTTACTCAGGGTCCCTAAGGATGCAGCTAGGGAAGAAAGTCTTATTAAACTTCAGGTCACATCATTTATTTATCAGTGCATCTCTGCAATCTCAGTTCTCCAAATTTTGTAGTACCTTAGTCTTTAGATATACAACTTATATAACATCTTAAACAGTAGCACCTTCTCTTCCTACATGAAAAGTACAGTGAAAATATTTCAATTTAATGGTTTATGCTTTCTATCACTATCTACTTTCTAAACCATTCTGATGCAGACTATAATTGCAATGTCAGGAGGTAGCTTAAAGTTTTCAAATCCATCCACAAAAACATAGTAAGAGAGAAGGGATGTATGTGAAAAATATAAAGAATGGTAGGGATGGGAATTGTTTGATTTTGAAACTAGCAAACAATACTAGATAGTTTGCTAACAAAAAGTGGAAATTAAAAAAAATTGAATTTTGCATTTTTAGGCAATGTATAAGCTATGCTATAAAGGGAAGCTTAAAGATAGGGAGATAGGGTGCTCTTGTCTTTATTCTGATAGTGGGATTCTAAGAAGTTCTAAATTTTAATTACATGAGGGTTTGCTTTCATAAAATTATTCTTGAGAGAATGTGTTTTAATACTTCTTTTCTAAATTGTCCTGGTTTGGGGAGCTACACCACCTCCCTGATTGAAGCCCAGTGATAGGTACCATCTCCTCAGAGTAGGTCCTGTTTTGATCTGAGCATGGTCCTTGTGTCCAGGCATGATACATTCCTGAAAGACAGCCAAGGTTGCTGGCAGGAGGCTGTGGTCATATTTTCTTCATTTTTCTGCTGTGAAAAGGAGGCTGCTCGCCAGTTCTGATGGTGAACAGCTGTGCTGAGATAGAAGCATGCAAACCTTGCCTCCCAGGTAGGTCTCTTCCCATGCCCAAGGTTTATCCATTGCTAAAGTAGAGCCCAAGACTTCAGTCAGGCCCAACCAAAGTCTATTCTCACTGCAGACTTCTGAGGAGGCCAAGTTAACTTTATAACTTTCTGCAGTCCCACCAGCACTTTGCCTTTCATCCAATTTACATATACTGGTAGAATGGCTGGGGAATCTTGGTGCTTTCTCTCTCCCTTGTTCCCTTCCTCTTTCCCTCTTTCCTTGCCCTCCTTCTCTTCCTTCCTTCATTCCTTCCTTTCTTCCTTCTTTATTCTTTCTTTCATTTTGGTTGAGTGGGTCAGCCATCTCTTACCTTCTTCTCATAATTCTATCGGATTTGTTTAATGTATTCGCTAGTACACTGTGGCTGCCTTCTCTTAGGGTCTCATGAGATAAGTGTAATGCAGGTTTCTGTCATCTCAGATCTCAAATTTAGAATCTGCACCTGTCATGCTTTCTTCCCAGCACAAGGAAAGGTGTTCAGCAAGAGACAGAGTACAAGACACAAACCTACACTGACTCAGAGCTTTCATTGTTCCCTTTCTCTCCCTACACTTCCTAAACTCAGAAATATACTGAATTTGCCTTAGGAAAGGAAGCAGACAGATCAAATATCCAGTTATGACTATTCTTTCAGCTTCCTAAAACACTTCATCTTAACCTTGAATTTATTCTCTGTAGAATCTTCAAGGATCTCCAGAAATGCAGAGCCACTGGGATGTTTCCATAGAGAAAAAGAGATTTGTAAAGAACTGGTTCATACAGCTCCTGGCAAGCCCAATATTTGATAGTGAAGAAAGACATGGTGGTGATTCAGAACAACACTAGTTTTGATTCTAAAAGAAGTTTGCGTCAAATTAAGAGGAGTTAAGGCAGACTGCTGAGGAACACCCGCTCCTGTTCTAGAAAGACCAGCCTTTCTCCCTTCAGGCTTCACTGAATGGTTAGCACCTTCTCATTATAGATGATAATCACCTTTAACCAATTTGAGTCATTTAAATATATAAATGCCATCAAAAGAACCCCTCATAGAAAATCCAGAATAGTATTGAAACAAACCGTTGGATACCATGGCCCAGACAAGCTGACACATGAAATTAACCATCACACCATTTTAATTTAAAAGCCAACATTTATCTTCTTTCAAGTATCAATTCTCATAACTACTCTCTGGACTTAATGACAGACCTATATCTAAGAGAAGAAAATAATCAGAGTCCATAGATAGCCTAGTCCACATTCATGGGACAAAGATTTATTCCTATTTCATACCAAATATCATTCTACCTCAATAAATATAGAATTGTTTCTTCTTCCTAAGTTGTATTTAGTCATAAAGTACACCAAAGACACACTTTCTTTAACTTAGAGTTTCACATCTTATTCTATCCCAAATTAATTCACATTCTACATGCTGAAATTTTTACTTTCTTTCGAATACATTTAATGTCACTCCAAATCAGAACCTCCACCATATAGCATTATTAATAAATCAAAATTCTTCTTTTAATTTTTTAATTATTTATTCAATTGTGCGTGTATGCGTGTGTGCATGTGTGTGTGTGTGTGTGTGTGTGTGTGTGTGTGTGTGTGTTGAACCACGGATGAATTCAGGAACTACCATGGACTGCCTCTACCTCCTTGTTTACTCTGCCCCGGGATTCACAGGCTCTGCCCTACCAGGACCAGAAACATAGGCCGCCCCCCCACGCCTCCCCCCCTCCTCCCGGTGTCTATACATGGGGTCTAGGTTCCAAACTCAGGACCTTCTGCCTGTAAGGGAGAGCCTTAAGCCCTAAGCCATCTTTCCAGCCCCATAAACCAAAATTTTTATTTAAAGTAAAGTAGAGACTATAAAAGACTGCAAACCATCCATAATTGCAGCAATTTATCCAAAGAGGTAAATACCATGTCACAATGTGGACCCTTCATTTGCTTTGCAATCCTTATTGTTGGCACCCTGTGCAAACCCTAGGAAGCGTTACACAGGATTTTTTTTTTTTTTTGGCCTCAAATGCTTGCACAAAAAAATCGTCCAAAAATACCAAGAGAGTCATCTTGAAAGAGTCATCTTGCAGGTCTCTCTTGCTCTCTTATAAGAAATTGAATCTTTACGTGCAAGAAAGTGCATTCCATCCAGAACAGACTTTGCTTGTAGGTGTCCAATGGACACCTCTCACTTCAGAGAGGTTCCAGCCCTTTCTCCCATCAATAAGGAGACATTGTCTTTTCAAGGCTGTTAGAAGAAAGAAATTGTTTGTTCTTTCTTGGAAAGCCACTCAGACAGGATTAAGTAGCACAATCCAGTGGCTGTAACAGAGACAGATGTTCGGATCATCCACAGTATAGAAACTGGCTTATTGCTTGGAGAGAATATGTCTTTTACAGGTGATAGAGAATGCTTGACTCTTTTCCGAGGAAAGCAAAACAAACCTGAGTATCCTCTAAATCAAGGTCACTTTCCACTGGATGGTGTGCAAGGCAATGTTTGACTGGGATTCCTTAAACAATTTTATTGACAACCTTAAATTCAATCACAAAACTCTAAAACTCTTTGCTAATAGTAAGTATACAGTATCAATTTTCAGGTATTTTGATTCATGACCTGAAAAACTTACTCATTTAAAAATGCCTTTAAAAAAGTATTAAGTAGGTTGTATCTTTCAGAAATAGGAAAAAATTCATTTAATTTTGACCTACACTGTATTAGTTGGCTTTTGTGATTGTTGGGACCAAATACATAACAAAAATGGCTTATGGCAAAACAGGTTAAATTTTGCTCACATTTCTTGAGACTAGTAGTACATCTTGGTGGTGGAGGGAAGGCATGATGGGAGAAGAAATTTCATATGAATCCACTGTATTCATGTATGAATCTATTAAAAAATAAAAATGTTATTGCTAAAGAATTATTTTCTAACAACAAACCATAATTCAGAACATCAGAGACCCTACATTAACCACCTGGAACCAGACCAGCCTAATCTTTCCCTATCCAAAAGCTCAGGGAAATTTACGGAAGAGGGGGCAGTAAGATTGTAAGACCCTAAAGATAGGGAAGAGCAACGCTATCCAAGATACTCCACACAAGTTAGGGCCGAAGTAACCTTAATAGGACTTTGCATGACCTGCGCAATGACCGGCCTAGCATTTACCCCCCAAAGTCTAGCATGGATCACAGGAACTAGGATCCTTTGAAGCAAGGGATTAACAGCCACAATAGTGTTCCTATACTAAAGGGGAACACAAGAAAGGGCTCCAGGCAATGCTACTGAATCCTTACACCTCATCAGAGAGGAGGACCCAGAGGGAAGTTTGACATTCACACTAAAGGATGCTCCAGGAATGGAGGGGGAGGGGAGGCGGCACTGGGAGAAAGGGAGGGAGGGGGGAAAGGAAGGGGAAAAGGGGGAAGGAAGCAAGGGGGTCCGGGAGCGATGGAGGGAGGGAGGAGACCGGGGTACCTATTAAGTTTGTATGAGTGGAAAAAATAAATTAATAAAAAAGAATTATTTTCTATTAATTAGCTCAGGACTAAGATACTTTGAATTTAAGTTATTGACATTCCAGGCAATCAGAAGCTGAGATACTATGATTAAAGACATCTAAAAAAGGGAAGTATTTGTATAACTCGTTAAATTTTTAGATCAGGTATCTTCTGCAAAAAGAGAGACATGAACACCAAAGGCCTGGGACTCAAACCATGGAATCTTTTGGTGCTAGACTTATGAAAAGTAACTTTCTTGAAATAAGCTTGAATTAAAATTTTAGAAATTCTCAGCTGTAGTGAATGGTTTCAACTTTAGTGATTGTATGAGTTGCTTATATTACATAATTAAATAATAAAAAACCCTAAAACCCTTTTCCAAAAAGTAGAGACATCTCCACTAGTAATATTTCTTCCTTCGAGAGTTTTTTGACATGAGTAAAATTCACTTATTTAGAGTATGAACTATGAGGTCAGAGCATGAACTGAGTTGTTAAGGTTTTTACCAGCACTGTGTAATACTGAGACAATTTGAACTGAACTTCTCAATAAGGGACCTGATCACTGGAGTGGTCGATATCGAACAAATGTTTACTGACTCTTTTCAGAGGAAAAGAGTTGAAGTGCTAAATGATATTTCACTTCCAGTGATGTTAATAAAGCAAAGTTCCTTCCCTCAGTAATTCGACTTTCTAGAGTTGATACAATGGGGAAATAAGTAACCATATAAATAACCCCTAAGACCAGATTTGGTGTACCAAAAGAAAAATAAAATGAAATACTGATACTATTTATATGAAAAGATGATGAGTTTTAACTGATAGGCAAAACTGGGAAAAGTTCCTAGATTAAGAACTAATCAAACTACATACTGGGTGTCTGGCATATACCTGGTGCTTGCTAGTGATTTAGTGAGTGAGTGAGTGATGCCTGGGATTTTTAGAGTAAAGAGATGGATATGAGAGCTTCCATGAAGTGGGATTAGTATAAATAAGGACTCAGGGGCAGGCAGGAAATGACACAGTGACCCTAAAGTACAGAGAAGGGTGGAAATTATATTTAGGGTACATGCAAAAGTAGGATAAATGGATCTTAAAATCTGTTGGTCAGTTTTAAATAATTCATCTGATTAATTTGAAGTAAGTATAAGAATATAGAAATGGAAAGGCTGAAAATCCTTTAAGTTATTCCTGGATCTGGTCATTTTTAGTGTCTTAATTGCAATGCATGTCTGTAAATACTGCAGAGCAAAAATATTGCATATTCTGAAACCCGAGTGTTGTAACTTACTGGCATTGCCCCTACTGATGGTTCTCACTGTTCTATAAAAATATCTGTTCACACATTGAAGTCCACATCACAAATCTTCAGTGCAACAGCTAATATTTTACAATTGATCAAATAGTTTTCGAACATAGATTCCAAATCTGTGACTTAATAAAAACAATGTAAAGATTTATGCTCCATTTAATGGACTTTGCTAAACTCGTGGGATTTCCAAAGAAGATAAAACACGAAAGGCAATATGGGTTAATGCTTGGTTATCTGCTGGTTAACTTATATAGCTTAGCAATCAAAGAACATGAAAGGAGAACCTTTGATAAAACTCAGTTACTTTTTAAAATCCATAAAAGGCAACTGCATTTTAGGAAGGGCCATATTAACACTGGAATGTCCAACTTTTAAACAAAAGTCTCACTGGCCTTCATTGCAGTTGACAGCCAAGAAAGAATTTTTTAAAGCTACTACCATTTGATAAGTTTAATAAAATAAACCTACAGTAAGAAGAACTTTGATGTATTGCATAAATGAGACTTCATGGTCTCTTTTCTTCTTTCTTTCCTTTTTCTTCATTGCTTTCTTCCTTCCTCCTTTAATTTTTTTCTTTCTTTCTTTTTATTCTTCCTTCTCATTTTGCTGTATGTTGAGTTAAAAGTTCACTATGAAGCATAAACTGGCCTTAAATTCATGGCCCTCCTGACTCAGTCTCTTGAGTGCTGGGATTTCAAGTGAATGCCACCATGCCAGACTTCCTCTGATTTTTCTTTAAGGGATTTTAACAGATGAGAAAGAGCAAGTGTAAGATTTTATATTCAGTACTGACAGGGGTCAACTTGATAGAACACACCCCTCTTCTCTTCTTTTTTTTATGTTTTGTTTTGTTCTGTTTTAGATAGGGTCTCACTAAATTGTAACTCAAACAGGTGTTAAATTTGTGGTATTCTTTTAAAGATTGAAATGCCATATGACCCTGCTATGACCCTGCTATCCCACTTTTGCGAATAACCCCCCCATGCAGCAGAGGTTCGCCTCGATAGCACAAGCTCGACCATGTTCATAGCAGCACTGTTTACAATAGCAAAGTCATGGAATCAACCCAAATGTCCAACAGTTGACGAGTGGATAAGGAAACAGTGGTACATCTATACAATGGAGTACTACTCAGCCATCAAAAATGATGAATTACTGGAATTTGCTGGGAAATGGATGTCATTAGAAACAATTATATTAAGTGACGTATCCCAAACCCAGAAAATTAAGCACCGTATGTACTCCCTAATAGGTGGCTCCTAGTACCAAACTCACCCAGCCCACATTGAGACACTCAAAAGTAAACCTATGTAACACAGTAATTGCAAGGATTATGAACAAGAGAGATGGGGTAGGAGGGCCACACCAGAAACAAGGAGAGAGGGGACCATGTTACAGCAAAGAAAATAGGCCTCCATCAAGGACTGCAAGTAAGTAATGTGACACCTGGTTAAGTTTACAGACGTTCATTCCTGATCATTTACAACTAAGGGGGTATGATTTCACCAGAAGGGAAGGGCATATAGTTTGGCAGATAAAAAGTAACCATTTTGCAAATGGGTGATTGACCCCTCCCTCACTGAGGTTTCCAACTTTTATTACATCTTCCCTTGAATGTGCTCTTATAATAAGACTCCAGTTTAACAGCTTTCTGTCTCTGGCCAAGGGCTGACATACAGTGCCCAGCAGGATGGAGTGAAGGGCATTGCAGGAGCAGCAAAACTGCAAATAAAAATCAACAAACCACAATCCAGAACTTCAGAGACTCTATATCAACCACCTAGAACTAGGCCAGACTAATCTCTCCCCATCCTGAAGCTCAGGGACATTTGCGGAAGAGGGGGCGGTAAGAGTGTAAGAGCAAAAGGCTGGGAGGAGCAATGATTTTCAAGATACTCCACACAAGTTAAGGCCGAAGCAATCATAATTGGACTTTGCATGCCCTGCGCAATATCCAACACACTATTGACCTCACAAAGTCTAGCATCAGCTAAAGGCACCAAGATCCTTGGAGGCAAGGGATTGGCAGCCACAGCAGTGTTCCTATGCTTAAGGGGAACACAGGAAAGGGTTCAGGGAAATGCCACTGGGTCCTTGTATGTCATCGGAGAGGAGGGCCCAGAGGAGAGTCAGGGATGCATATTAAAGGACTCTCTGGGAATTGGGTTGGGAGGCACTGAGGGATGGGGAGGGAGAGGTGAGGGGAGGGGGAGCAGGGGATTTGGGGGGAGGAGGAGGGAGGGAGGGAACCGGTGTGCCTATTAAGTTTGTATGAGTGGAAATAATAATAAAAAATGTTTTAAAAAAAACCCTTGTTTCCCTAAAAATCTTTAGTCATGAATCTATTGGCTGACCTGCAACGACCACACTTCGATGGATGACTATGACTATCCATGTTTTGTTACTGCTCCTCTGGGGCTAATTTGAGGAAAATAGTAAGGCAACAATAACTTTCAAAAATATGCCAGGATACAGATTAATCTAAAAAATTATTAGAAGCATTGTCATTACATGTGACATACTCAGTAACTCCAAAGCTCCACAAATTACTCTGAGAAGACACTGAATAAGGAAGCTCAACTTTAGACCACAGGAGAAAGAGACGCCAAGATTTGAGCTGTGATTGATTATGACAGATGAAGATTTGGGATAAATTACAGGATGACTTGTAGTTGAAATAGTCAATGAAGTTAAACAGGTTAGGATGCTGTTGATGGAGTTAAAGATAAGATTTCATAGCTCATCTCAGAAATGAGGTTGCTTATTCACCAGATGCAGGCTCACCTTACCCCACATATAAACCTGATCCTTTTTCTCATCTAGGAGAGTAAGGGAAGCGCATAACTTAAGTTAGCTTTGCTCTCATCATCCTACTGCAACAATTGTGGGCAGTATCTTCATGGTTTTTCAACCAGCTCTGCCTATTATACTTGCTAGTAATGGGAAGTTGACTTTAGAAGTTTCAGTCAAAGTCAAAGATCTACAGATTTCAAGATGAGAACTCTATTAGGGATGCCTGATGTGAGAAAGCACACCTGCTTTAAGGAACTCTACCTATTACCCCCTGGGAATCTTCACTAACACAAATTTGCCTGTCTAATTTTCTGCCCCTTTCTTAATACCCTGACACTGTTTAGTCTAGCTATCACACAATACCAAGGGACCCTATACCATGTAAAGAGCTCTAAAGTGCCCCTTTAATCTTAGGGAGTTTCTTCTTTGATAGGTACTTTTCTTCATTGCCTGAGTCATTCTAAAGCTCATTAACCTGCATAGTGTCCAAATGGCCTTCTTCTGGTGAATGCACAGATGACTAGGTCAAGCACTGGTGAAACTGTTGTATGTAAATTAAGAGATTAAGGTAAAATGTAGATGACACAATTCATTCATCTTTGATGGCAATACATTTCTTGACCATACAACCAACAAATACATATCTGCAAAGTATGAGTTTGCTTTAGTTTTTCAGAACTTGAGCTCCTCATTTCTGATATGACAAACTCTAGTTATCTACCAACAAGTTCATCAAATTCAGGGTTTGCTCAATCTTTCTGGCTTTAAAAACTCATCCATATCAGAGTTTTGCAGCCCTGCTGCTTTCTCACTCAGGTAACTTTTAGATGTGGACTGCAGGAGAGTTCTTGGTCTCTTTCTCAAATATGAATCCAACTTCAACCCTGTGCTGCCTCCTGTTCTCTAAGTGTGTCCTCTTCAACACAGAAATCATAGATGCAGAGGCATATTATAAAGCTATGCCCAGCTGAGCTTCATTTTCTTCATGCCACACTACCTGGGCACCAAAACCCTCTGTGCATGCACTGGTGGACTCACATTGGCCAAGATATGCTTTCTGTCTCCCTTTCAGTCACTTTCTTAATCCTTTTTCAAGAACCTAGTATAGACTGCTGTAATCACAACCAGAAGTGTTCATGGAAAGATAGGCATAACAGAGGGACTGCATATGTACCCGTTATTCATTCCAGTTGCTGTGAGACACCACTCAAAGTCAAGCAATTTAAGGGAGACAGGAAGATTTATTAAGCTTATGGTTCTCGAGAGGAGATACAGTCCAATACAGCAAGAAAGGTATGGCTGGCCAGCTGGAAGAAGTAGGAGGCCGCCTAAGTCATGTCCTTCATGGAGGCTGAGTGCTACAAAGCTGCCAGTTGCAAGAGGAGACCTCTCTCTTGGAAGCAGGGTGGGGCTAATCAGCCTCAAGGCCCACTACCTATAATATGCCTTCTTCCAGCAAGGGTCCACCTCTTAAAAGTGCTATGACCTTCTCAAACAACTAAAGATTCAAACGCATGAGCCTGTGGGGGACAACTCACATCACTGGAACCATGACATCATGTTCCCATAATCAACTCCACAAAGCACCTTCATCACACCTCAGTATAGTCCTGTGGTCTAGACTAGAGCAGTTAAGTCTTCAGCCTACTTTTGCTAATTCCTTTAAATACACCGGAGATAACAAAAATAGGCCAAACATGAGTCCCTGTATCCTTTTTGCTGCTCTTTTTTATTCACTGCTAATGGGATCTTTAGCAAGCCTAGAAGATGTAGGAGAATGGAATGAGTAGCTGAAAGTTGGTTGTAACTAGATGTTTTCAATTCTGTCTTTACTCACACTCAAATCCAATGGAGAATTTTACACTATTTTCCTATGCTTTATCCCCCTTAATCAGAGACACTTAATAAAGTAGAAAGAGATTACGTATTTTTTCCTACAATTTGCATTAGTTGCTTACCTGTGTCAAAATACCTAAGAGAAGAAAGTTAAGGGAAAGATTTGGTTTGCCCTGCAGCTTCAGTAAACTGTAGGAGAGAAGGCTGGTGGAGTGCCGAATGGAGGGCGCAGAAGGCAAAGGCTGTTTAGGTCTTGATGAATCAGGAAACTACGTGGGATAGAGAGGCAGGTTTAGCCTTAATCATTCCCCTTGTGTTATTTCTGCAGTTGGAAGTGACTAGTGCTTGAAGGAACTGAGACTAATTTTTGATGAGGATAGCATTGTAGGGTTGACTTCCCAGTGGCTGGGAAGTAGAGTAACCCGGGTAGAAACAACAGGAGAAATGGGCAATGGCGGTGGCTTCCAAGCTCAGTAGAGCCATAGAAAGGGCAGGAATCTCCTCATGGGACCAAATTGGTAATGAGGTTCCATTCTTTGAGGTTTAGTTTCCAGTTTGATTTCTGACCCACAATGATCTTAGGAACAACTCAGTAATTACTTTGAGGGGCAATATCAGTCAAAGTCAGCCTTTCTTGCTGGAAATTGAGAAGACTTCAATGGTGCAATCATTCTACAAAAATGCCTGAGGCTTTCTTAGCTATACCTAACCACTTCCCAGCTCCTTGCCTGTCTCCCATCCTTATTTCCTTCCAAACTCTTGAATGTCTACTATATGTCATTGGTTGACCTTGGTGAGAAGAATAGAAGATACAACAAACCAGACCAAATTCCTTCCCACCTGAGAGTTAGAGTTTTATTCTGCTCTTTATCATTTTAATCAGTTCTTAATTTATCTGCCCTGCTGTCTGGAAATCACCATATGAAGCTGTCCTTTGATTTGTATGATAGGGGGTCTAGAATAATCTCCTTTTCCTTAACATCTGCATCTCCATTATTATACTTCTGCTAAGTCCTTTCCACTATAAAACCTTACACAAGGAACTTCTTTGAATGCTTTCACTAGACTTTAAATATACTAATTTTATACTTGGAACACATCTTCTATTCTCATTTGTTGTTAAAAATACACAGCCATAGCCCTGCCTGAGTCTTGACTACCTAAAAGCAGTGACTTTGTATCATAACTTTTGGAAATCCTACATTGTATAGTGTGCCTGGTATATACCATGCAGGTGATTAACAGGGAAAGTCATCCTGGTTTTGTTATTGCTGTTGCCTATGTTGATGATAGATGATGTCCTTCAGAGCTTCAAGGTCATAAATTTATTTCCAGATACATTTCAAGCCCTTCTGTTGGACATTTTGGTCCTTCCACAATTTGATCCCAAATTCCTCTTCTATTGAGAATACCTTCTGATTGTCTTTAGGATATTCAAAATTACATACTATTTTTCTTTCCAAATACAAGCCAATTATCTGGATCATTAACAATAACCTCAAGCTAGATATTAAAACAAGTCTTTAAGTGTATGAAACCATTTACATGCTGATTTCATAATTTTTCTATACCATTATAGACCATAAAAAAATCCTTAAAAGGAAACATTTTTCATTTTTGTAATTTTTACCTTGTGAATAAATAGAAAGGAAAAGGACTATGTGATGGGGAGAATACTAAAATCAAAACCTTTGATTATTTGAATATCAATTTTTAAAATTGTAAAAAAATGATAACACTAAGCCAAAAAAGAGGGTATGGAAAAACATTGTCTTGGGGAGTTCAATTTATGTAAAGGTTCTGAATATCAGAGCTCATAGAAACAAATGGAGCAATGGTTGCTGCAGTGGCAGAGGGGGGCACTCAACAAGCTCAAGGGAACATTCTAGTATATCAGAAATTGTTGAATCTTGATTGAGAAAAAGACTACAATATATACTGAAACATATACCAAACTAATGCTAGGATAAAATAAAGAAATGTTTATCATAAAACTATTTTGTATGTAGATGTCTTTGAATTAAGGATGATAATCAGTGATCTTATTCACTATTTGTGCATAATAATTTGCCATGACCTTTTAGGCTGAAAGCAGTTTCTGTGGTCAGGAGTGTGGGTGTGGCTTAGCCAGGCCCTGTGCTCAGTCTTATGAAACTGAATTGAAAATGTCAGTCAAGCTGTGTTTCCATGTGAATTGAAGTAGATATAGCCTCTGAGGTTGTTGTCAAAAGTCATTCAGTGCTGTCTGTACCATTTAGGACCCCAGCCTTTTCCTTATCTGCCCAGGTTTTTCTCCAGGTTTAAGAGACCTTCAGTTGCCACTTATCACAGGTCCCACCTATACTTGGGAGCTATATTAGGATAACTTACAGAAGATCCCTTCAACATATTATCTGCTATAGTATATCTGTGGTCAAATAAGTATTTTTAATTGAATAATTTTTAAAAATAAGTATATTATTGCAAGTAAGGTAATTTTCACAGTATGACTTGAAAGGAAAAATTCTTGCATTATACAAAATAGAATATGTACTATTAATTCAGCTGGTTCACTGTGTCTTCAAATGATGAATGCCCTCTCATACTTAATTGGCCTAATTCCCTTTCCAGACTGACAATATTTTTACTGCCAATTTTCAATTAAACCATTTCTCCCAGGCATCCTTGGCCTCTGGGTGCTCAGCTCGGAGGCGTCATCCGGAAAGCCTCGTCTAAGTCACAGTGTCCGTCCTTGTACTATGGCAGCACGCACAGGCAAGCTAAACCAGACCTCCTAATAGACTGACCCAGCCAGAATATCTAGTTCAAAAATATAAAGTTGGCCACCCCATACTTGGATTGTCTCCTTACAGTGAGGAAAATAATATTTAGAAGGATCCTGTTACATAGCACTCAAATAGCTCCATTAATCTTACCAGCCTAGATTAAAGAAAAACTGACACTAAAGCACCATCCCAGCCAGTGATGACATTAAAACTCTAAGATGCAACGACTGTTTAAGCAACTGGGGAAATGAAGCGTTAAATAAAAATGTCCAGTGTTCAGGCCTAAGATCACACCCCATTCAGTGAGGAAGAGAAGATACTGGGGTGGGTTTTTCTTCTATAAATATCCCCTATAGAATTAAATATGCCACTTCAGAAACTTCATAATATCTGACTCGTGTATTTCTCAGAAAAAAAGTACAATGTTGAAGCTGGGGAGATAGTTCAAGGGTTAAAGCCTTTGCCTTGCAAGTAAAATGATCTGAGTTCAAATCCACATATCTAATGTAAAAATGTCACATGAACATAGAAGTGGCCTATAATTTCTGGTCTTGGAAGGAAGAGCCTAGGGAACCCCAGAACAAAGTCATAAGGAGGAAAAGCAATCCAGGATGATTCCTGAAGTCACCCTTTGTTTTTAACACTCGAGAAAGTTACAGCAATGGTTCCTCTATACATTGCAATAAGACACAAATATGGCAGCATCTTTAATGACATATCAAATTGCAAGAACTTTATGTTTAAATATCAGTGCACAATATGACCTGGCACTCATGCTTAGCAGAATGTGCACATCTCCAAGTTGATATCAACAGCATTGTTGACCTCTTTTCAAAATTGGGTTCTTCTAAACTGAATCAATGAAACATGGTAACAATGTGATATTCAATATTATATTAGATTGTTATGGCTGCTATGACAGAATACTTTCATCTGGGTGGTTTAGTAGAAGAAATTTATTTTCTCTGAAGTACAAGCTCAAAGTCCCAGGGGCTTCTTTTCCCCTCTGCCAGGCTGCAATCCACCTACTCTAGTCCTCATGTACTAGTCCTTTCTGCCCAGCAACTGAGCTCTGATTTCTTTTAGGGCAGTTATCATAATGAACCAAGGACTACTAGCTACTTTATATCCCTTTAAATCACCCCTGTAAGTCCAACCTCCATATGGGTCACATTCTGGAGCACTGAGAATTCGGAATTTAACTTGTAAATTGGAAGAAGGGTCACACGATTCAATTCGAAACAGAAGCATAGTCTCATAACTGGTCAGCAAGTAATCCCCTCCAAATAATCCATCTCTTTCTTAGTGTCATTTCCTAACACAATACTCAATAATTTGTGACAGAAAAAAAAATAACAGGGAAATGTTCACAGAGAAGGTATCAGCCCTACCTCTCAAAAAATCAGAAAGTAATTATAAATTTACAGTTAAAAAACTTCTAAATTTAAATATTATAAAATCCAACTTATTTATGTAGAAAATAATTTTGACATATTTTATAAGATCAATTGTGATAAAAGACATCTTATATTCCTATTGCCCTTCCTCATGAAAATAGAGAAGTGTCTCTTGTGCACCAGGGACTCCATTACCCTTATCTTCTGGATGATTCCCAGGATGACTCATCACTTATCTGTTGTTTTTGGATCCAGTCCAGCTTCCAAATCCTTCAGATAAGAATGTGATAAGTACCCCTGACCTCTACAGACATGGTGGCTGCAGATTTGTTTATTTTTGCAATTAACACGTAATACACTAGCCCTTCCTGAAATTTGTGCTTGCGCTCCACAAACCTAATTATTTACTAATTCATCCTCATTTCTCACTTTCAATAAAATTTAGCTAAGTACATATAACAATTTAAGCATATGGAATTTGAATATATCACGAGGATAGAACAGTAATTTTTTTTCTTTTTTCCTTTTTTTTCTTTTTTTAATTATTTACCTAGTTATAATGGTAGGGTAGGGTACCTTCACCCCCCTTCTTTTCCCTCTCTCCTCTCTTCCCCCCTACTATCCTGCCATCCTATTCTTTATAAATGATATGATATAGTTTGTTCTTGATCTTTTTCTTTTTTAAGCTATGGACTACTTTGAAGAATATATGAAAGTGATAAATTTTCAATTTCCCCAAATCACACTCACATTTTACACTATGTCTCTAAGTGTTCAAACCTTCTTAAAATTCAGATTAAAAATCTTAAGAGGGACACAGAATGAGAAAAAGATATATATAGAGAGAGATCAATTTAAAGATATAGTGAAAGACACTAATTTAGTGACATAAGGAATTGGAGAGAGTCCAATTCCTGAGTAGATTAACACTAACCTCTACTAATAATCTGGAAGACCATAAAAATATATGTCTCAAAGCAAAAAAACTAATTGTCTCAGTCATTATTGCAACATAGGATAGATATGACTACCTTCTGGTAGAAACAGACAGAGAATAAAAACTACCTGATTCAATCTTAGATATAATGTAGACACTGAAGCTATCTTGGAGATAAATGAAAACAGTGATTAGTATGTTAGGGCATCTAGTGGCAAAGGTGAAAGATGTGCAAGATCAGATGGATTGCTTCAGTAGAGAATTAAACAGTACAAAAGGAATCACATAGCAATATAGCACAATAATACAGCAAAAGAATTCCTTCAGCAAGCTAGTAAATGAACAGCAGCTAGAGTAACAATAAGTAATCTAGAACTATATAAACCAAACAAATTGAAACACAACAGAAAGCATCATGAGAGGAAGTGGGAATGTGAGCAGGGAACAACAATTCATGAAGGAGTACCTGAGTCATTATCTATTTCTTCCAAGTCTTGTTCATTTCAGTTAAAATGAACTTCAGTTAAAAATTTCTTAACTCCCTTGGTCTGGTGAGATGGTTCAGCAGGTAATGACATTCGCTGGAAAAGCTTGACAACCTGAATTTAGTCCCCAGAACCCACATGGTAGAGTTGTCCTCTGTACTTCACACGTGGCACTAGTGTGTGTGCATACACATGCCCACACAATAAATAAATAATTTTCCTAAAGATTTCATCTTTAGCTTTTCACTGTTTTTAAGAATCATGTAGCTTGGTTCCCAAATACTTGGACATTTTTCAAAAAATCTTTATGTGTCTAGTACTTGGTTTAACTGAAGTAGATCCAAGATGCATTTTATTATTTTAATTGTATAAAGTTTTATAATACTCCTTCAGAGCCTAGAACAAAGTCTATCTTGTATTCACAAGATAGGTATTGAGAAGCTTTTTTACATTTAGCTTTGTGCCTTTCCAAGAGGCCCAGAAACATGTGGAATGACACTATGGTAATAAATACAGAACTTCACTGCTTTAAAACCATAGAAAGATGTGACCCATGAAATGAATTTTATTATATGCAATTTTAAGAAGTAAACCAGATTATGAGAGTTCCTTAATATAGAATATGGATCATAAAAATTTTACCCTGTAAGGTCTTAGTACTGGGCTGGGGAGATGATTTGGTGATTTAAGCATTGTGCTTTTGAGTGCTATGCAAGCAAAAGGATCTGAGTTCAGATCCCACAAAATGTTCAGTGGCTGTGGTGACTCATCTGTAATTACAGCTGTAGAGTGTGGAAACTGGGAATTCCCAGAGCAAAATGGCTCAAGAAATTAGTCCTGTAGATGATCTCAATAGGCTTGATTACAAACCTTGTCTCAAAATTATAAGATGGGAGAGTTTTCCTGGATAATTTCAGGTATCAGCCTTAGGCCTCCACATATACATTCACACCAGCACACACATGCAAATACACAATGATGTGAACAAGCATGCATAAATTTACTCACCAGATACATACACAAGAAAAAAAAAGATTGAGAAAAGAGAGAAATTAATACTATGGAGTGGCAGGTAAGAAGTCAGGGAACATTAATCCCTCTTAAAGTAGCCTTTCTATTTTTTCCCCTTAATTTAGAGACTAGACTGACTTTATCACTTTCACTTAATGTTACAGTATGAGAGATAAAGAAAGAGAGAGAGAGAAAGAGAGAGAGAAAGAGAGAGGATCATAATCTCATAACAAAGAAAATTCCCAAAGTTAATTAGATGTAATTTTAAAATATTTTGGACTCTTCATTGAAACTTCTAAAGTGCTATTTTTGAATTTCCTCTTCTGACTCTTTTCTAGTAGTCATTTAAAAAGTATTTTAAATAGAAAAAAATTCTAATAACTAAATAAATTATTCCTAACTAACCCTGGAACTCATCGACTTGGCAAGGCTAACTACCTAGCAAATCCCAAGGATCTTCTGTCTCTGCCTTCCAAGGCATGGACTGTCATGCCTCTCTTTTCATGTGGAGGCTTAGAATCTGAGCTCACATTCTTATGCCTACACAGCAACTATCTCACTGGCTAAATCATCTCTCCAGCCACCCCAGTGCATCTTATTTTAGCTCTATTCTCATCTCAAATCTTGTCTTTACTACTTATTGATCAAGTTAGTTATAGCCTCGTCAGTCATATTTCCCTTTCCATTTGTTATTTTTTATCCACATGGTTAACAGTCCTATGTGTGATTACACTACAACTCTGAAAATTAGCTTTTGTTAACAAAATTGCTTCGTGTATTTCTCTTATCATGGCATGATCTCATCATACACCATAATTTTCAACAATTGGCACTTTTCAACTAAATAGCTCTTTGGGCCCTTAATGGCTGCCAGTACTCGCCAGAGCAGGCAAGCTGAACATCTGATTGTTTCCCAAGGATGTTCTTGAGTGTCACAGCTTCATTGTGTTGCCATTGCTATGTTTTTCTACTGGAATATGCTTTTCCTGTCATAGGAGTCCAACCTTTTAAATTCACATTCTGCATTTTTTTTCCATAAAGATGTGCTAGGTTCTTAGGAAATTAGCTGAAAACTCATCTCCTCCAAAGCTTCACACCATTTCTGTAAACCTACTTCACTAAACATTATTTAACTTAGATTATTTTCACTTATATGCAAAATAAGAATGGTAGATATGCTATTCACTTTTATTCTTTATATTCTTTACTATTTAAGAAAAGTAATTGGCACATGGCTATAAAAATAACTGTTTTCTGTGGACCTCAGAATTCCCTCTGGCTTGTCTACATATAGTGAGGAAGGTGGTAGGGAGGGGGAGGGATTGATGAATTAAAGGGAGGGGATATAAGTGAGAAGAGATGGAAGAAAGGAAGAGTACTTGATATGCTTGTAAAAGTAGAAAAATAAAATTAAAAAGGATAGGGGCTGGAGAGGTGGCTCAGGGGTTAAGCCTCTGCCTTGCAGGCAGAAGGTCCTGAGTTCAGATCCTAGATCCCACGTATAGATGCCAGGTGGAAGCAGGGAGCTGCCTGGGTTTCTGGTCCTGGTAGGGCGGAGCCTGTGAATCCCGGGGCAGAGTAAACAAGGAGGAGGTGGAGGCGGTCCATGGTGGTTCCCAAATTTGCCCGTGGTTCTACACACACACACACACACACACACACACACACACACACACACACACACAGACACACACACAGACATACATGCACATACACACACAATTGAATAAATAATTTTAAAAAAATTAAAAAGGATAAAAATAACTTTTCCAGGTGAATAAATCAATGAAATGTCAGAATATAGATGAGTAAATGTTGGCCAAATTGTGATGGAAGAATAGGTAGAGTTGGCATTTTATTTTTAAAAGTGCATTTTTACATATGTTTATTGTCAAATTTCTCACAATAACTAAATTATCAAACCAACTTCAATATCCAACCACAGAGAGGAATATTCATACGTGTTTGTGTGTGTGTGTGTGTGTGTGTGTGTGTGTGTGTGTGTGTGTGTGTATGAATCTTCAACCATAGAAAAGAATAAAGTTATATTACAGGAAAGAAAAATGGGTGAAACTGGAGATAATCATGTTAAGCAAACTGAGCCAGTCTCAGAAAGACAAATACATATTTTCTCTCATGCATGTTTCCTTGATTTTTATGTAGATGCCTAGGAGCATGCTTACATATATGAAATGAAAGGAAAAATGAAGCTGTCCAAAAGAACAAAGATGACTAAGGGGAGAAAAGTGGGGAGTAAAGAGAGAAGTAAAGGACCTGGGGCGAGGTTGTCAGCATATAACATGTATGGTGGAGAGTTGGGGAGGGCAGAAATGAATGTGACCAGGAAACATTAAAGACACTAGGAAATTGTCAACAAAAGGATTAACAAACACAAAAACAAATAAACAACAGATAAATGAAAGCTAAGACAAAATTTGTTCTCCTTTGCTTATTGAAAAAAAAAGACTATGGAAGAAAATGAGCTTAATAGAGAAAAATGTCAATTGTTTTAAAACCCAAGAACCGTCAGAGCTAATATTTTAGTCATAGGCATATGGTTGACTGTATGAACTTCAAGCAGTTTCCAAGACAAAAGAAAAGGGGCCAAATTCCCTCAGTTGTCAGAGGAGACTTCATGAGCTCTGGCAATTGACTACTTTTTCTTAGGGACATAGAATACCATTAACTTCCATATGCATAAAAATGAACGTATTGAACGTATATCTTTTACCATTCACATCTTTTACCATTCACATGAAAAGCTCATAAGACACATAACATTAAACATATGCATCAAATCAGATTTAATCCATAATATAACACTCTAGTCTTTACTAAGAATGATTGAAAGAAAAAGTTTGCAAATGACAGAGATTTTCCTCATCAGCTTCAGGTAAAGGATAATTCATGGCAGGAAAAAAAAAACCTTAAACATAGCAGTGATGTTCTCAACAAAGCATTTCTGCATTACCTTTTCTTGTCTAAAAATAGGTCATTTTCATTATCTTCTGGACATTTTAGGATTGCCATGCCCATGAGCTCACTGCAGTTGAATCTATTGCCACAAAACTATACAAAATTTGCTCTATGAACATTCCAACATGGAAGGGGAAAGATGCATCAAGAGGCATCGCACCTCCCAGAGAGATCACTAAAGGTGGCTAGCTGGGAAGGGTATCAATGGAATACCCACTGATACATCATCCGTGCTTTAGCAAGTGCTCAAATACATGCATTACAAGGAACAAAGATAAAACTCAGTGATAACTACACAAGCAAGAGACATGAAGGTCGGAGGGAAACTCGTTGTGGAGAAGGTGCTAAATGGAGGGTGGAAAAGGGATGGTATCATAAAACTATGTGAAACTGGCATGAATTCACTGTATGCATGTCTGAAACTATTGAATACATTTTTTTAAAAAAAAAGGTCTTCCTTGCTGTTATTTTTCTGTCATGAAATATTTTGCATATTCGTATTTTGCATATATTTTTTAATTTAAATGAAATAAAAACTAACCTTAACTCCACATGCTTCTTTGATCATGAAGCACTTTGATGACTCTTGTCAAACTAAGCTATAGAATGCCTCACACCAGGGAGTGAGAATCCAGGGCAAACCCAGTCACCTACTTCGAGGTTATTAAATTTGGCCTTTAAGATTTTAGGTTTACAGCGAGGATCTCAGAAAAAACAACTACATTCAAAGAGAATCACTGGGACAGGGGTCAGACAAATGAACGGGAGCCTTTCCACCTGTTTGTCCACTGAAAGGCACTTATGCTACCACAGAGGTCTGGTCCCTTACTAATTCAAATACCCCCAAGGGAGTCCTTTGGTCCACACATGCAGAGAGGTGGGAGGGGAGGAGGGACACGACTATATTGATGAAGGGAAGAGAGGGTAGGAGAAGAAAGTGGTGGAAGGGGAGGGGAAGGACAAGAACATGAACTCACTTTGTTTGTATATGCAAATTATTAATAAAAATTCCAGGTTAAGCCTTTTGCTACTTTCCATTCCCTTTGATAAAACACAAAAGAATTAAAATAAAACAATAAATGGATATATTTATACATTCTAAAGAAAGTGAAAACAAAACTCTAGTTTATTTAAAAAGTATGATATGGCATCACTCAGTTATCTCTTTTTTTGTTTATTGCTTTGAACACAGCAAAACTTCAATTTATTTTACGTAGGCTTTCTCCAAACTCACCTCTACTTAAGTCACTGAATTTTATATCAGCATTCTCAAAGATTTACACTGTGTTTCACAGATAAATCTAGAATGTGCATGCTCATAATTATTTTGGGTTAATTTACATTAAATGCATAATAATCTTCGAAGCTTCAATTTTAAATACTGCTGAGTCCTCACTTTAAGAAATGCTGTAATTAAAAAAAAATATGGAAGATAGTTTCAAAGGAAGTCTCAAGTGAACCCTCCTGCCAAGTCAGTAATCACATTCTAACTTATCTGTTTTGTAAGTTGGGAAACAAGATTCTGGTTTCTGTATCTGAGTGGAAGAGATGAGCATGAGGTCAAAGAGCATCTCTTGATGGCCCAAGAGGAAAGGGTGAGACGTGCAGAGAGAGAGCAGTCTGGGTTCTCTCCCTGGAAACTTAAATGTCAGCAGGGTTAGGCCTTGCCAATATAAATACAATCACAATGATGGTATAAAAAGACATGTATTTTCACCTCTATTGACTTTTCACGTTCATGGGATAATTATTGTAACATTTTCTTAAAGGGCAAAAAGCTTTTGATGATGAATACATCTCATTACATGGAATTTTACGTGTAATCCTTACATGAATCTCATTGTAATTCAATGGATGAATTACGTGTTAATGCTAGCATAACAAGCCTTTAACCTATTTGACTTAATTACAGGCATATCATCAGATTTGCTGGAAAAGGTTTCTTCCCTTGCTCTAAAAAGTCTTTCCACTTTTTTTAACCCTTTTGTTCAACTATTGGAAAGCAGGATCAGATTCTGATATAATCTCTTGCTACCTGTTTATGGAACTTACCCTACAGGAATAGAAGACAAAAAACAAAACAAAACAAAACTGAGGAATGAACCTCATTCTGTTTGACTTTGTGCATATACCTAGGTGGAGGACTCCAGTGTCACTGGACCCTTATTTTTTTTTAATTAGAGCAATTCTTTTTTTTTTTTTTTTTTTAGAAAATGTAGGAATTTATTGAAAGTGTTATACAGCAAGGAAGGACTTACACTATACATTGCAACAACAAAATATTCTCTGAAGAGTCCCCTCCCTCAACTGCCCACCACAAAGTTTCACTACACATAGCTAATTAGAGCAATTCTTAAAGTGAGGACTCAGCAGTATTTAAAATTGAAGCTTCGAAGATTATTATGCATTTTGAAATAAAAATATGTGGTGACATAGAATATGCTTTTGATGGAAACCCTAACTCTGACACTCACTAGATGGATAACTTCAGAAAAGTAATCACTTAGCAAGCATGATGATATGCCTGTAATTAAGTCAAATAGATTAAAGATTTGTTATGCTAACATTAACATGTAATTCATCCATTGAACTTCTTTTCCTTTTTTGTCTACTTAAAAGTGTTGGCACATGGTTGTGGGAACAATAAACAGCATAATAAGAAGTTACTGAGGATGAAGAAGGGAAAGACAAAGACATAAATGGGAAGGAAGTAAAAGGAAATTAATAGAGGAAACTGAAGAAGCACAGAAGATGAGGCAGAAGAGCAAAAGAAGAGAAGGAAAAAGAAGGGTAGATGGGGAGGAATGAGTATTCAAAGAGTGAAGCTTCTAATTTTAGGCATGTTATCCATGTGCATGATCTGAATAAAGAGCTTCTCTAGAGCACCCAAGAACAGTGTTACATATTAAATCTCACCCTCCCACATTTGATATTGGAGTCCTACCTAGCCACTAGTGAATTAGAAGGTGACCTTTACTTGAGAACACATTCAGTGGTTCAAAACCATAATGAAAAGATTAAACTCCAAATCTGATGTGATTGATGTCCTTATAAAAGGGTGAATCTGAACACAGGAATATGTGCTTCCTTGCTTGAATCACATTTGCTAAAACAAGTAAAGTCAGTTCCATGTCTAAATCCATCACTAAGGGGCATGAAAGTACACACGACCATCACAATACCACAAATACACACTTTTATTAGAATATATTTAAAAACAGACCAATAATTTGATTGGTCTTAGCCACTAAGCTCAATTGTTTCAACATAGCTTCAGAGAAAACAGTGAAGACCAAAGGAGGTGGATTTCCCAGAGGACTTCACAGAAGGACAGATATTTGTGGATATGGAGTCTGAGGCTGCTGGTGGTACTGATGCAGAATCTTCTTTCATTGATCCAAAGACCCCTCAGGTCTAAGATCAATTCAAAAGTCAGTACACTTTGTAACATCTATCTTTATATAATGATCTCAAAGACTCGTAGAGTTCTAGTCATTTACTCTGCTGGGAGTGGCACTGACATGATCAGAGAACTTGGGCACCAACCAGATAAGAATTTTCATAATCACTCTAGGTACAGATGATATGATTTTTCAGGACACACTGTTTTTGTGTCTCTTCCATGCATGGTTTGAGTTCTATACTTAAGCAAAATAGGCTCATGATTATATGGTAGATATTGAAGAACAAAAATTGAGCCCCTGTTCCTTAAAATAGCCCATCAGTGTATTTGGAAAACCAGTGGATTAATCGTAATGAAACTGGAGGGAGTAGGAGTCTGGTTTTCCTGCTGCATTGAGCTCAGCTCAGTGCCTGGCAGGTGTTCTTGTAGGATTAAACTGTTTGCTCTCCAATCAACATGGTACTTAAGCCTCTGAAACCCTTGCCAGGAATATTCACCCAGTAAACACTCTGTTCTGTGAGAACTGACCAAACAGAAGCCAAAAGAAAGCATCTACCCTCTTGCAGATCTGAACCCCGCTTCCTGCACCATGTCTCTCCAATTGCCAGAAGTGATAATTGGTCTCAAAAATGATGCCACATTCCACAGGCCTACTAAGTCCTCCCCTTTTATCACCAAATACAAGTATAAATTCTATGTACATATGATTGAGAGAGGCCGGCACACTCTAGAGAGTTGCGTGAGGTCACACTGAATAAGTGGCTCAATGTGGCTTAGAAAAACCTCATGCCCTGTGTGATCCCCAATCCTTTTTATCTAGCCACAGAACAAATTGCCATATGAACAAAACATAAAAAGCATTAACCTCTGATAAGTTACATTTATTTTCCTGAGCTTTTGGCATTTATTTTGGTTGTTTCAATTTGTGTGGCACGGTATATAGAGTTTTGCACATTGTCCTCTGATTTCTGGGTCTTTTATTTCTGCTGGCATTTTTCCCTTATTCTTTAGCTAAAGTTGTTATTTTCTGTTTCAATAAAAGTTGTCTAAAATGAAACATCTGTCTTTCGCTCTGGTTGTCACTGCTATATGAAATTTTGTAGGATTCTGTGCATTCTGTGCTGAGCCAGCCGGTCATGGCAGCATTAGCCTTTCCTCTTCAGCTCATTTGAAAGCTTCCTAAGAAGATAAGATTATTTTGATGATTATTTCACTTATTCTTTCCAGCCATTTTTCTCTGTGGTGAAGGCCTCTGATCTTTCAGGATGCCCTACCATTTTCCCTTACTCTCCATATAATTGGTATATGTTTAAATCTTTGATATGTTTTATGGCTAAGCATATACACAGTTAATATTCTTTGAAATGACAATCGTAAACTTGACTGTGGCAAAACTACATGCTCGATACAGTGGTCCCAGGGCCACTTTCTGGACATAACAAAATTGGTACTCAGAAGATAAGAGCTTCACTTGATGCAATCCAAGCTGCCTACACATTGATGCTTTTCACTAATCCCAAGTATTTGTATAGAGATTCACAGCTGACCCAAAGAGAAGCATAAAAATGACTCTATTTCTTTTTGCTATGCCATCTTTTTTCTAAAGATTGAAATTCACTTGAGATATATGAACAGTTCCCTGTTTTTAACAATCATTGCTTTATTGATCATGTCAAGCTAGGTAAGATGACCTCTAAAAATTGGTCTGTCCTAAAACAACTGAGTAAATTGCAAGAAAATCACTATGTGCAATTGTGATGGTATCGTCACTAATGGACTTCATGACTGTCCACATGGAAGGACTGTCTTGCAGGCTATGTTTGCAGAGGCAAAATCAGAGTGAAGCAGTACCCTAGGGCATGAGACATAAGGCTGTGCTGAAAGTTCAAACACCAGGATTAGACATTGTAAGGTAATATTTTAAAAGTTAAGCTACTATAGAAAAGTCTCTGATAAACATAATATGAAAACACATTAGATGGAGTGAATTGATCTTCAAGGTATTGACCTTCAGATGGATGTGAAGAAGAACAGAAAAAAAAAAGAGTACTCAGTTGGAAATGTATGGTTATTGATATATTTAATGTGTTCCAAGCAACTTTAGGCTGAGATCCATAGACAGAGAGCTCTATTCCTATGTAAGACCATGTTGTACCTTCCTGGGAGCAAAGAGACTGAAAACATTGGGGGAAAAGAAAAAAAAAAACAAACAAACAAGAATTCCATAGGAAAAGAAAAATAAGCCTAAGAGCTGTTCAAGGTGGCCTTCGAGCTCTACCCACTACAGGCCTACTGGAGCTGGTGTTCTCTGATTTCAGGTCATGCTCTGCCATCTTCCTCAACCTTTCATTCATCATACTTATACCCTGAGAGCTATCATCTTGCCCATGCCACCGTACAGCTCAATGAGCATGAAATGACTGATTGTCCAAGCCAAGAAGATGTAAGAAGTGACCATAATAGCATTGAAAATATCTGACCATAACTATCCTGCAAACCATCTTATAGGTTATACTAACCATTAAGGTTGTAGTTAGAGAAAGCAGAGGAAAGGATATAAGATGCAAAAGGATTAGGCGTTATAATATATTTAATATATAACATACTATAATATATACAATATAATTAGGTGCTGTGGACTCGTCAAATGCATGCACAGTCACTGGGATGGGGAAAGGGCACACACTGTAAGTCTTACTTAGAGAGAGGAGTCCCAGAGCCGAAGATGAGCTCATGTTCACAGAGGACAAGACCAGGCTCCCATCTGCAAGCTGACTGATACGTTTGATACTTTATTAATTTTCACAACTAGGAACTTCAGATCTTTTCCCTATTAGTGTATTTTACTGTGTCTGTGCCTTTGGGCTTTTCAAGTACATGGTATAATTTTAAAAATTAAACTTTATGTCATCATGCATTCAAAGTTGTTCATTACCTTGCATATGTTTATGAGAGGAAGTCCTGAAGTCATTACATAAATCTGCTGTATGAAAATGAACTAAAGAGAAAACATGTTTTTGAGAAAAGGAGATTTTGGTCCATGTTGCATCAATCTATTTGCCTTTATATTCAATTGGACAAACCCAATGAGTTGGGTCACAAAAACTCAGACAATCATTCAATAATTCACTCAATAAGCATTTATTGAGTGCCTATTCTTATGTCAGGCACTGAACTAGATTGCAAGCTAGATAGACTCAATGCTTACTCTCCTAAAACTTGCACCACTGTGAAGAACATGCTCTTTAAAAGAATCATATAAATTCAGAAAAAGAAACTTAGAGTTCTAATCTGAAATAGTGAGGCCTATCTTCAGTCTTTGATGGTCATACATTATACTGTAGCTAACTTGGTGACAAGACATCTATAAGAAATGCAGAAATCACTCCAGAAAAACATTGCTGAGCACACATCTATCATAAAAGAACAGCAAATTCAAAACATGATGAGGAGAATTAACAGGTCAGTCAGACAGCTGTGGCTTCCATAAGGGAACCAGAGCTTATGGGGAGGTAAGAAGGGCTATGGTGGAGAAGTCTAATAGGATGCAGCCTGAAAATATGAAGAGGGTCACCCATGGTTTAGTTCTAGAATTTGAAATATGAATGGGGCAAGAAACTCCTAGGGAAGTCTGAAAATCCCATCTCAGTCACAGAGCAAAGGTTTTCAGAAAGATCTATGTCTGATGTGGACAGAGCCCAGTCTCTGAATCCTGCAGCTTTCTGAGGATAGCATTGTCCCTCTTCCTTTTTGCCTTTCAAATCTCTCATTGGCTTCCATCACCAGCAAGTTCTGTCCCAGGACTACGAGGGGAAGGGCTTTCTAGGAACCCCTTGATCACAGCCTCAAGCAGAGCTGTGGTAGCTGGAAACTCAGAGTAAGGGCAAATTGCTTACAGCCTGCTCTCGCATGTAGACTGTGAGATGGAATCCTCGAGGCAGGGAAGTCATTGTAGTCTCCATCTACCCTCTTGCTCTGGCTGCATTGTGCAAAGCAGAAGGCAGTCAAGAAGAAGTGACAGTTCAGACTAGAAGGCTGTTGTAAATCAAAAGATGGTAATAATTAGGATTAGGGTAGAGATTGAGAGAAGTAACATGACTGAGCTGTAAATAGGCCTTTGGTTTGATGGTAAGACTGAAAGAGGAAGCCACCATCATGTAGATTTAAAGACACTCAGAATTGCAAGGTCTTCAGTCAATTGATCTAACCCTCTCTCTAGACCTGACTGACTCCCATCATGACTCAACATCTTGGTCTTAGGTTAAGGGGGCATATATGAGTATTTCAAAAATTGGTTGCTGCCCATACAAGCTCTATGTCTTTGCCTGAAAATATCATGACGCCAGCGCAAATCCTGGAGGAATAGTTCACACATGTCCTCTCTTACTGAGGACAAGCTATCAGGAGAGCAGCACAGAGCTATGCCCCCTTCCAAAATTGTCTAGCTTAGTCATCAGAGAATCAAGTTAAAAGATGAGTGAGAGTGAGGCAGAAAGGAGATTTGAAGGTGATGAGAAACTATCTGGGTGTGGATGCAGAGACCATATGATCTGAACCCACTGCTGCTTGACATCTACTCTGTGGGAACTGGTGGGCTGGCAGAAGCTGCTTGGACTTGAGAACACTCAGATAAGTGCATGTTTCTATTTGATCCTACTCGATGAGAAGAACTCCAGCTTTGTACCAGTCCACAATCTAGCTATTGGAAATGTGGAACTTTGATAAGCCAAAGCACTTCCAATCTGATGGCATGATTTCCAATTTATACTTATCAAATTATTGGGAAGCAAATTCCCTTTAGCTTCTGGTTTTGTAAATCACACATGAGTGAGTTGGATATACTGGCAAAATACCACCATGTAACCTAGGGTATGTTTGAAGTTTACTTTAGAAAGTAAGCCAAGAAGCAAAGCAACGAGAACTTCACTCACTTTCCTGGGAAGTCATGAGCCACCAAAAAAAAAAAAAAAAAATTATTTGTTTGCTGATGCAAAAAGTAATTAAAAGGAAGAAGGTGACAACAATAGTCGGAAGAAGGGATATCCTTAAGAAAAGATCTCAGGTAAAAAAGAAAAATTTATAATTTAAATCTTTCTCCAGCAAAATCCTGTAATCTGATAATGTTGCTTTGAGTGCTGTCACAGCTGGAATTGTCAAGAACATAACTAGAATTGGCTTCCATTCCCCAATACTTCAAGCTTCTTCCTTGGCAAACTTTCCTCTGAAGGTTTTTATCTTTAATTATGTGTGTGTGTGTGTGTGTGTGTGTGTGTGTGTGTGTGTATCAGAGAGCACTATGTATCTCTATGGAGGACCAAGGGTGACTTCTGGAATCATCCTGGATTCCTTCTACCTCCTTCTTGCTTGGCTCCGGTATTTCCTAGGCTCCGCCTACCACAGCCGGAAGTGCAGGCCATTGCCTTTCGTGTCTGGCGTTTTTATGTGGGACCTGGGATCCGAACTTAGGACCTTCTGCTTTCAAAGCAGAGCCTTAAGCCCTGAGCCATTTCCAGCCCTTTTAATTATCTTTTTAAAAATAAGTAACATTCACCTTTAAGAAATATTTCATTAAAAATCTATCAGACCCATATTTGTGTTTTGCTAAATATCTAACAAGCATGTCTTAGGAGGGCCATACTTGTGAAAAGGTCTGAACACTCAGTCTTCACCAAAATACCTCAGAAGAACTATGAAACAATTATTTCAAGTTCAGAATCAACATCCAATGATATTCAGTGACATAAATTGATTCTTCAAATTATATTAAGTGAAGTATCCCAAACCCAGAAAATTAAGCGCCGTATGTACTCCCTAACAGGTGGCTCCTAGTACCAAACTCACCCAGCCCACTTTGGGACACTCAAAAGTAAACCTATGTAACACAGTAAGTGCAAGGATTATGAACAAGAGAGATGGGTTAGGAGGGCCACACCAGAAACAAGGAGAGAGGAGACCATGTTACAGCAGAGAAAATAGGCCTCCATCAAGGTCTGCAAGTAAGTAATGAGAAACCTGGTTAAGTTCACAGACGTTCTTTCCTGATCTCACCAGAAGGGGAGGGCATATAGTCTAGCAGATAAAAAGTAATCATTTTGCAAATGGGTGATGGACCCCTCCCTCAGTGAGGTTTCCTACTCTTATTACATCTACCCTTGAATGTGCTATTACAACAAGACTCCAGTTTAACAGCTTTTTGTCTCTGGCCAGGGGGTGACATACAGTGCCCAGCAGAATGGAGTGAAGGGAATTGCAGGAGCAGCAAAACTGCAAAAGAAAATCAACAAACCACAATCCAGAACTTCAGAGACTCTATATCAATCACATAGAACTAGGACAGCCTAATCTCTCCCTATCCTGGAGCTCAGGGACATTTGCGGAAGAGGGGGCGGTAAGATTGTAAGAGCAAAAGGATGGGAGGAGCAACGATTTGCAAGATTCTCAACAATAGTTGGGGCCAAAGCAATCATAATGGAACTTTGCATGCCCTGCGCAATGTCCAGCGCACTGTTGCCCTCGTTAAGTCTAGCATCTGTTAAGGGCACCGAGACCCCTGGAGGCAAGGGATTGACAGCCATAGTAGTGATCTTATGCTTAAGGGGAACAAGAGAAAGGGCTTATGGAAATGCCACTGGGTCCTTATATGTCATCGGAGAGGAGGACACAGTGGAGAGTTAGGTGCACACAATAAAGGACTCTCTGGGAATTGGGGGGGAGGCACTGGGGGAAGGGGAGGGGGAAGAGGGGGGAGGGAGGGAACTGGAAAAAATTTTAAAATGTATAATTAAATTTTTAATAAAAAAAAATAAATTGATTCTTCAGCACTACTGTTCATATGTACCTTGCTCCTCACCTTCTTATAGCTCTTTAATATGTAGTTGTCAATCAGTGAAGCATGAAGCATTCAATCACACAACTTTCAAGTAGAAAAATAACAGCGCATTGGAGGAAATTAATTTTCTTTCCTTTCATAAAAGCAAATTTTCAAAAATCATGTTGTGGTATTCAGACTCTAGTAGTGATAGCAAAGATGAAAAGACGTGGCATCTTGAACAGTCATTTTCAATTCACAATAACACAGAAATTTGAGAGACCTGTTTGTACCCTCAGTGAGAACCTGATGGATTCTAGCATATAGACTGGCAATATATTAATGCCCCAAAGTATCTGAGATTACAGCCCCTGAAACCCCTTAACAACACATTTGCATCAGCTGGGACATGTGCAAAGTAGCATATTACATGTTTTTGTGAGGATTAAATGAGATGCTGCATGAAGAGTGCTTGACAGGATGCTTAATATCAAGCGAATGGCCAATAAATAACTGCTAGAATGACAGTCTAACCTTCCTGCCAAACAGAAGAATTCCATTAGCTACAACATGAATATTGTTTTTCTACTGGGGGTTGAGATGATTTCAATAATTTATCCCCTGTCACCTTCATCTAATGACAATAAAAGAGAGTCAACTGCAGACCGACTGGTTATCCTTTGTGGGTGAACTCCAGTGGGACATAAGTCACACATGTGTCCCAAAGCTGAAAGCATTTAGAAAATTGCCTTCAGGTTTTAAAACTTCAAAGAAGTACTTAGAAGTCCACCATGATCCTTGCTCCCTTCATGAATTGGGCAGAGAATCAAAAGATGGGATTTCTATTCTTAATTTACATAGTCGCTCATTTGGAACCAGGAAACTTAGCAGTAGATTTCGATATTTTAATCTTTAAAATCAGGATGTTAACAAAAATCTCCAAAAAAAAAAAAAGCTCAATAAGCTTTAAGGTTAAAAGTATAAGTAATTGTGATTGTTTCAGCCTGCCTCCTTTTCCCTTTCTCCTTTCCATTTGTTGTTTGTTTGTTTGTTTGTTTGTTTATCTGATCTCAGGTTTGCAATCCTCCTGCCTCAGTTTCTCAAGTGCTTGGTTATAGTTATGTAATAACATTCCCCATATCCTTTTCTACAATTTACCAGATTGTAGTAGTCACCACTACTGAAAGGCTAACATAATGAATACTTACGGCTCTCAACAAATAAAAAGCATATTAACTAAAGGTCATAGTGGTATAAACATAAAAGGAACTGTATTCCAGATGTGTATCCTTGGCTTTAGGTCTGTTTTTATAGTTTTACCTATTTTTTCAGGAGTACCTGGCATGTCTGCCACCCTTCTGGTCAGTCTTGTCCTCAACAGGTATTCCCATATAGCCAAAATTGCTTCTTTAATCCAAATGTGAATTAATGCATTGCTTTTGTTGTTGTTGTTTTGTCTTTTGTTTTCCAGAGAAAACTTGTTCTCTTTCCATGAAATACAATGCTAGAACACTGATTCAAGTGGGTGACCTCATATCCAGTGTCTATGCCAAAAACCAGACTTCCAAATGGGAAGGTGAAATGGCGATCATTTCAGAAGGTGTAGGCATTAGTGTCTCGTGCTTCCAATGCGGATGCTGCAGCAAGGAATAATGAATGTTCAGATACACTACCTGCAAGATAACACAAAGGAAAATTACAGAAATTCTTTTACTACCTCCGAAATTCTTTTACTACCTGCTCAAGTCCGGAATTGCCAGAGAACAATTTGAAAGGTCTCTTTCTCAGTTCTCTTCTAAAAAAAAAAAGTAATGCTTTGGTAGTGTCCAAGTGTCTGGGGATCAATCGTACATTCTGCCTTACACATTTTTCAATTAGGCTAAACCTTTTTATAAAACTTTTAGACCCTGGCTTGGAGATATGGCTCAGGGGTTAAGACTTTGCCTTGCAAGCAGAAGATCCTGAGTTTGGATCCCAGGTCCCATGTGAAAATGCCACACAGAAAGGCAGGGACCTGAACTTCAGGCCCTGATGGGTAGAGCATGCTATGTTACAGAACAAAACAAAAAGGCACCAGAAGCAAACCTGGATGAGTCCTGAAGTCATCCTTGATTCTCCACAAGGACACACAGTACTCTCTGATACACACACACGCACACACACACACACACACACACACACACACACACTAAATAAAGTTTTTTTTTTTTAATTTAAAAAAAAAAAAACCTTTTAAGTCCTTCCTACAAATAGACCC
This sequence comes from Typhlomys cinereus, assembly GCA_023101885.1. Taxonomy (NCBI): domain Eukaryota; kingdom Metazoa; phylum Chordata; class Mammalia; order Rodentia; family Platacanthomyidae; genus Typhlomys; species Typhlomys cinereus. Next base: position 1,275,656 of record JALPQD010000487.1, read on the forward strand.
TGGGTAGATCTTTTCAAGATACCAGACACTTGGTTTAGGATGGTGACTAGCACACCTGAAGGACATTGATGACAAAACCTTATATGGAAATTAATAATTTCATGAGAATTAATTAAGATTCAGTGCTACCGGGAAAAAAGCTAATGAATGGGCACAAAGATGTAAGTAGAAACCCCGTCCTTCTTAGAAGGGTCTCAGTCCACAGTGCCCTGTGAATCCAGGTTTTTCAGTGCGTTTTAGGAAACGCAGAAAGGGACTCGTATTGGACTTCGCTAACCCTCATGTTGTTTTAGATTGGAAGGAACAACCTGAAGTTCTCTTTTCAGGTCCCAAAATTTTTTTAAAGACTGTCAAAAATATGTTAGAACCCAAATGAAATATTTCAACTGGTTTAAATCATTTTCAAAATTATTGTTTTCCTATACTTAAGGGGAACACAGGAAAGGATTCAGGGAAAGGCCACTGGGTCCTTGTACTTCATCGGAGAGGAGGGCCCAGAGGAGAGTCAGGCATGCACAAGAAAGGACTCTGGGAATTGGGGCGGGAGGGGTGAGGGGAAGGGGAGCAGGGGGTTCGGGGGGAGGAAGAGGGAGGGAGGGAACTGGTGTACCTATTAAGTTTGTATGAGCTGAAATAATAATAAAAAATGTATTATAAAAAAAAGAAAAAGAGTTTCTCAAGTAAAAAATATGAGCTGCAAAGAAAAAAAAATTCACTATAAAGGTAATAAACAGACTTCTGCATGTGTTGAACATGTCAAAAGATAATATCACCTTGCTATTCATCATCAAAGAAATAGATGCACATCATCTATCAAAAGGAGACACAAACATAAAAAAAGTCATAGGGTATGGAGAATGGAGGAGATAGACTATGTATTTTTTCAGACTTTCGCAGCCTCCCCTATCCACTTAACTATCCCATCCACATAATCCCATAGAATTATGTTTTTCCTTGTGTCTATGCTTATGGAGTTTTCATGATATCTTCTGTATAATTTCTGAACTACCCTCCACTTTTGTATCTTTGGTAAGACCTGTGAAACTCACCCCCAAATATAGGATCACAAAGCCAAACTAACAATATTAAAATGCAGAGTTACCAAAACAGTAGTGCATGATGTTATGAGTTGTGTGCATCTTTATTAGTTTACATTCTACAGTAAAATCCAGAGAATGATGCTGTATATGATAATTTGAGTTACCTAAAATATTGCCAGGCAGCATGAAAACATATGTGATACTGATGAGGAAGTCACAGATATTGCTGGCACCACTGTACTTTGTCTCTATGACTGAGGTAACATGGCAGAGAGTCAAACTCAGGCAGCCTCTTTCAACCTCTTGGTTCTTCTGTGTGAAACAGACTGACTAACTCATTTAGTTAGGATTTTCCATTTTACAAAGATGGAAACTAAGATTCAGTGTGCCTGAGTAATTTGTAGCCACAGTTCAGGAGTGTTTTGTTTGTGGTTTGCTTTTATAACCTTCAAGTCTACAAAAATGACTAACCATAATCACGCCTCAGAATTTACCTTTATTACTGGCAAGTAATAATGAACTAAGTAATGTAAGTGCAATAATGAATATCCATCAATCTACCACCCAATACAACACAATCCTGTTTATCCTTTCAAGTAGCCAGGTATTTGTTATACATACATGTAACACACACACACATCTTAAAATCACAATATACAACTTAGGTTACTTAAAGAGTATTGCTTAGTTTTGAACTTTATAATGAAGTAAATAATGTCCAGATCTTACTTTTCTCACTTATCATCGGATTCTTAAGATCATCCATATTATTGGGGCTGGAGAGGTGGCTCAGGGGTTAAGCCTCAGTCTTGCAGACAGAAGGTCCTGAGTTCGAATGCTAGACCCCACGTATAGACGCCGGGCGGAAGCGGGGGCGGCCTGCATTTCTGGTCCTGGTAGGGCGGAGCCTGTGAATCCTGGGACAGAGTAAACAAGGAGGAGGTGGAGGCATCCATGGTGGTTCCTGAATTTGTCCGTGGTTCTACACACACATACATACACACACACACACACACACACACACACACACACACACGCACGCATAAGAGCACAATTGAATAAATAATAAATAATAAAAAATTAAAAAAAATAAAAAAGATCATCCATATTATTGCATGCATCTGTCATTTAGTCATTGGTAGAAAAAATACCTCACAAAGTTCAGCTCTGTGCTGCTTATAAAAAAAATGGATATGAACTGCAATTCCTTATCCGAAAGCCCAGCCACTCCTCCACTACCATGTTTCTGTCACTGTTCTCCTATACATATCCCTTTCTCCTCTGAGTGACATTTTGTTCAGTAGGCACTCTTCCTGGGAGCACTGAATCCCAACAATGCCCACCAAGTCCTGTGTAAGGCTGGCCTATAATCTGAAACATTTAAATAAACTGGCATTGAACCATCTCTGGCACTGTGGAAAGAAAAGGAAGAGTCAGCTCACATAGGTACACTGAGGTACCTGGGGTGAAAAGATAGCTCAAAGTCACAATTGATTGGATAGTGTGGGAGGTGAGAGGTGAAGACAGCCCTCCTATCATTTTACTTGGGCCAGGACCAAAAGCCAAACATGGTGGAGACCTTTGAAGGCAGGAATCAGTGCCATGTTGCTATAGCAATTCTTTCTCCAGCTCAGGAGCTTTTTCTACCTCCAGCAAAGCTCAGTCTCCAAGACCAGAGGGATGGAGTAGTAGAGGAGAAAAGTAAGAGCTGCTGGAGCCAAATCCACTAGAATTCTGTGTGTGTGTGTGTGTGTGTGTGTGTGTGTGTGTGTGTGTGTGTGTGGTGTGTCACAATAAGAACAAAGCTTTAATGAATTCATTACAAACCTCTATCTCCTCCCCCAAAAAGTATGATAACTTAAAGCAGGTAACTTTAGATTACAGAAATTTCATTTGCATTGAACTATGAGCAGCCTTACATGAAATTTCCCTCCATAATAAACTCACACACACACACACACACACACACACACACACACACACATACACACACACACGTACATACACAGTCCTTCTGCCATCTTTTCTAAACAAACAACAGATTGACTTGCTGCTGTTCAGAATGCTATGCCAGAAAAACAAGGATAAATAAAAAAACTTCTTCATGAAGATTCAAACCAAAAGTATGTGTCTACCAAGTAATATACTGCACAATTATGAGCAATTCATAAATGTTCATTGAAGCCCGTGCCTATAAAGATTCTGGGAAATTGTGGCCCAGCCCACCTCTCTGGGGAAAGAGCATATGTGAAAGGGAGTCCAATTTACCATCTGCACAGTACATTCCCGAATGCTTGGCCAGCATTCTCTTGAAGGTCATTCATGGTCTCCATTATACAGATGGACAGCTAGAGAGAGGAAGAGAGGTGCTGTGATGCTGTGCATCTCTAAGAATGCACAGAAATTCATAGGCTCCTTTCCTATTCATCAAAATGATTATTTAAAACAAAACAACAGGTGATACATATCAGTGATCCCATCACTCAGGAGACAGAAGCAAAGGGAGGGAGACTGTCTGGTATAGGTAGCAAGTTCCAGATCAGCCATGCTCTGAAGTGAAGTTCCATCTCCTGTAAACAAGCAAACAAAAAAACAACAACCTTTGCCAGATCACAGGAGCAGAGTATGATCAATTTATATCTGTCAATACCACCACCAAGTATAGAACAAAGAACACACTTCTTTTGGAATAATTCTACTCTAAACGTAAGATGCCAGATATTTAAATGTCATAAAATCGGCCAACCACCATCCTGAGTATTAATAGCTCATAGAAACTAAATCTCTACTGTATTTGGGAATCATTTTGATGATGTATTATGAGTGATGCTCCAAATCTGCTTGCTTATTTTTCAAAGTGAAAAAGTACAGCCAATTCAGAAAATTCAATATGGAAAGCCTTCTCTTGTCAACTCTAATGACATTACTAGTACACATATTTATGTATAACTTCAAGCAAGCTACTTTAATCTCCCTAAGCCTCATTTTACTTATCTGTAAAATGGGAGTATAAATAGTATCAGTGCCTCCACCGAAGAGGCTGTGAAGATTAGATGATGCATTGTGCATGAGAAGAACTTGGCACAGTTCTGTGCACATAGTAAGAATTCAATCTGTATTAGGAAATTTCATTCTGTGCTAAGTGCAAATGACCCCTCTCAAGAGAGTGTGAATTATACACAGGCATTCTTCAAATACTGGCCTATGACAAATAAGCCCTCATATCTTTGTTAAGCCTTCATTTTTCATAATTTACATAAAAGAGGGCCACTGTACAATTTCTAAAATAATGACAGTACTCTGTGCCCTAAGGTGACCACTGTAGGACTCGGGTGAGCTGAAGTGGAGAAACCATATGCAAGAATAGATCCAGGTGGCTTGAGGGCACTGATTCCAGCTTTAGGACAGAGATGTGGGCAGCTGGGAAAGTCGCATCAGCCTGGCAGCAGCTATGGCTGGAGCAACTTCTTTGAATAAAGGTTTCCAGCTGACTGCACATCTCAGCGACAGGGTCATGATGGTTCTGGGAGGCAAGGATGTGTCCACAATCTGAGAAGAGCATTTATTCCAGGGATGCATGAAGAAGAGAGCTTACCTCTATTGATCTCTTGATCACACACACAGATGCTAGGAAACAGAACCACTCCAAGCTGTCACCTCTGAAAAGCAGAGAGTGGTTGGTTATTATAAAGAGTTTCACAATTCATTAGTGAGGTTCATGATGTAACATGATTTCTCCCTGTAATCACTCCCAAGGAGGGAGGGAGCAATATCACAATTCATCTCAGTGAGCATTGACAGATACGATGTAATCAATATTCTGTGGCCAGTGCCAGCAGGGAATCCTAGACTCAAGAATGCAAAAGAGAGTTTAGACATCACTTGATGTACGATTTTCTTGTATGAAGACCATGAGATCAAAACAGATGTGTGAAATGGTCCACCTCCTCACAGCTTGTGATTCAATAACTCACTACTATAGAATTCAATTACAAAACCTTATGACCAATACCTTCACTCCCTACCTCAGGATCATGAAATAAAGATTCTATCAGTTTAATCATAAAGAACATTCTAACTATCCCACCAGATCTAGGAAATCACTGGCCATAGATTATTTCTTCTTCTTCAGATCTTCCTAAGCTTTTGACCTGTTTCACCAAAGATAGTAAACTATACCAAAAATCCCCATTTTATACCTCCCAAAAATCTCACAATAGTAGAAAATATCATTCTAGTCTATGATATTGCATTCAAGTTTTATATCTTTGGACACGTGAAAATAAAAGTGGCATACAACAATCCCCTTTGCTATATCAAGCATATAAATAGACAGCCTTTGCTAGTTTGATTTATAGCAATTTTGTTTGGGCATAGTAAGATTTGAACATGAATGTATTATTTAATGTCTTTGCTCACTGGGTTGCATTTTTAAAATAAAGATTGCATAATCTAGCAGCTCCATAGCACCTTAATGGCTATCTCTACATGAGCTGTTTTTTCCCAGAGCAGAATAGAGCTCATGTATGATTCAGACTGCAGCAACATTCCTGATGTCATGGGCTCTGTCACCCTGCATTCCTGGATCATGCTAAGTTCACACATCTATACTGATCCATTTGATTCATATAAGTGAGGTATTATAAGGTATATGTGCATTCCAGGTCATGGAGATTTATAAAGCTTATTGTTACCACACTGATGCATCCTGGTGCATATATCCAGTATAGTTCCTTGCCTTGAACATGATACATTATTTATGTATATTCTTTACAAAAGTTAGCTTAACATAGTTGATATTACCCATTGAAAGTCCACTAACTAACTCTAAGTAGTTTTAGTTCATGCATGAATATAAAGAGGTATAAGCAAGACATATACATAGACAACTGTTAATTTTTAAAATCTCATGCTAAATTCTACAACAGAGAGATAATAAAGTGTTTCAGGAACACAGAGTGAAGTTGGATTAGCTCTGCTTGAGAGATATGAGAAGGGTTTGGGGAGGATCTATTATTAAATTTTTCCATCTATTCCCAGAAGAACTTCTCTGGGTGAAGCTGAGAAACCAGAGAAAGGGAGAAATATGAACAAAGGCCACCCTGCTCTTCAGTTGAGCTACAGAGCTACAGCAACAATTACTAAGAACCTACAAAAGACTCACTGTGGCTGTTAACCACTGATAAAATCAGAGATCATGTTTCTCCACTACATGATTTCACTGGAGTCTTCATGAAAAGAATACTTGATGTTAAAGTGACTATATTTTAACATCTGTATCTTTTCAAAATTACTTAATAAGCACAGATTTAATAATGCCTTAATATTCGATTTCTATTGGGTCAGAACCAAAATTAAATATCAACTTAGTGAAAGGCTACCTATTACATAGTTGCAATACTAGAGGATTATTTCCTATCACTCACATTTTTTGATGCCCACAATTCCTAGCACTGTCATATCACAACCCTTCCCAAGGGTTCCAGTTAAGTATCATTCCCTACTGAAGCATGAACTCAACTTTGTCTCATGGACAAAGTCACCTTAGAGGGGACAGCATTCAGCAATCTCTTCAGTTTCTTATTCTGCTATTACCTATGACCTGAAAACCAAGCCAAAGTGACATACCTTTTCCTCATTTTTCTTCAATTATCTATTTAAGGTACCAATTTCCAAATCAGTCACAACCAACTAATTTTACTTTGGCAAAAAGTAACCATAAAATCTTGGTGACTTAACACAACAAAAGTGTCCTTCTTTCTGATACGACATTCCCATTGTGAGTTGGGATAAGTCCAGTGTGTCGGTTATTCATAAATATGGACTGACAGGCATTGCCATCTGGGATAGTGTTATTTTCCAAGAGAGAGCATATAGAAGCTACAGTACCTTCCTGGGATTACTCTAATTTCAGCCTAGGAACCATAAGCACTTTATTGGCCGCAGTTGTCCAGATGATTTACCCAGCTCCATGGGTCCAATGGACACAAAATTTGATGAAAATCTTCATCCTGAAACACTACAATTGTTTAAGAATGTGATAGTCAGAAAATAGTGGAAAGATTTTTCAGCAAGATTTTTCAACTCTAGCAAGTAAAAAGTCATAATAACATAAGAAATAAATGACTTTCTGGACTCGCTCCAATCTAAAGCTACTTCAAATGAAGGAAGCCATGTTTGTTTGCAGAGAATTTCCCATAGACAGGATGGATCTAAACCCTAGGCTCTCCTCAAATCCAGGGAAGAAAGCATTCAAGTCATTCAGAATATGCATTGACTCATTCCTCTCTTTGATAACATAGTGTTGGGATATTTCCTTAGCTTCAAACATGAAAGACTTGAGAATTTACAAACAGCCTATTAGACAAGATGTAATGGTATGCACCTGTAATTTCAGGATTTGGGAGGTAGAGGCAGGAAGTTAAAAAGCACCAAGTCAGCCTGTGTTACATATGAGACTCTGCCTCAGAACATCAAAGGCTGGGCATGTAACTCAATGATAGGACTCCTGTCTATCATTTGCAAAGCTCTGGATTTGATCTCCAATGCTGTAAATTAATTAATCAATCAATTAATTAACTAATTGACCTACCAACCTGGGAAACCTCTGTAGTTCCAGATAACAATGTAATCAGGTTTAGACTAGCTCAGAAGTAATATGTATAAAATGACTTAGAAAACCATGACTTCATTGCAGACACTCATAGATATACATGAGGCCACACAGCCCGGCTCTTAAAGCTCTGCTGGATTCACACATGCATGCCATGCTCAATTTACTCCTTGGATGGGAAATGTAGACTTCTTCACTTGTCTATGGAAGTCTTATTTTTTCGTGAACTTCTATATTCAGGATCCTATTCCATTGCTTTCAGACCCAGCCATGGGTGCAGTATTTGCATACATCTGCTCTCATTCATTTGGATGGCAAGGTGCCTGATGGAATTACCATGATCCTCAGACTCTGGATGTCAAAGTCCCCAATAAATTGAGATAAACCACCTAAAAGACATTATGAATAGCAGCCCTTCTCCAGGAAGCTCCTTCTGAGCAACGATGAAGCCATGTTGACCCCACTAGGCCATCCCACAATGCTCCATTGACACATTCTTCTCTTCCAAAATCTAATAATAGCTGCAAGCAAGAGAAAACAAACACCCAGAATCTAAATCCCTTTTTCTCTGCCAGGAGGACAGACTGTGGAGCTGCGGGGGCTCAGGAAGCCCAAGGCAGCCCTCTCTAGACCAGCCAGGCCATGGAAAATAGCAATCGTGTTTGCATTTTTAAAATACAAATATCTAAAGTGCATACTTTCTCCACTCTCATTTAGCCCACATTGCTTTTTTTTTTTTTTTTTTGTCTCTGCATCCATCTCCCTGATGGCAAGGCACACTGACAGATCTCACAATTATTTCACCCACCTGAAAGGTACCAGCTTCTCTGTGAACTCACGTTGTCATGCTGTACATATTTTTTTCAGCCTGGTATGAAATCCCCTTTTATTAAACTGTACAAATGAAATCAGATAGAGGCACAAGCACTTACACCTCATGTAGGGAGTGTCTGTGGGAGTCCTACAGAGAGACAAATTCGATTGTATTAAGACAGAACACACCTGGGAAGGGAGAAAGTAGAGAGGGCTATGCAGAGACATGAGCCACTCTGTAGTCAAGGCTGTAGCTGCCCACTGTAGTAAAACACTGGGTAGAAATAGTTAGTACTCAGAATCTGAACTGGTGACAAGTGAGAGCAGGGAATCTTCAATTCATCCAGCAGAGTTTTTGGATGCTATGTATGTATTAGTTAAATGATCCTGAAAGCGAATGACAACACCCAGCAGTAAATTGCTAAAACAACAGAGATAGGGTAAAAAGAATCCTTAATTTGTATCTTAAGATGAGAGAATCTTAGAATAAGAAAGTTATTTACCCCATTCTCAATTTTATAAATAAAAAAATTGAAACTCAGGAGGATTCTATACATGACTGAAAGTCAAAACTATAGAGTCCTTGAAGGTATATAAATTCAAAATAGATTTTAAGCAAAGTCTCATAAACTGCTTTGAAAGAAAAAGTTCAACAACAACAACAAAAAAAAAAAAACACATACCACTTTCAGTTGTCGTGGTTTGAATTCCTCTAGAAGTAAATCCTGAGACAAAGTCTTGTTTTCAAGTTTGGGAGGTGAGGAAACACCAAGGGAAAAGTCAGGAAGTTGTGGAGATAGGAAGAGTGCTAATAAGCCAGCAAGACAATATAGTGTATGTTGAGAGAGTTACCTCTCTGAGTGGAGAAAATGGGAATCTAGGAAACAAAGCAGAACTCATACTTCCAAGTTTTCCCATACATGGGAATAGGGCACGAGGATACTTAGCCATCAGTCCTATCTGTGATTGGATGAGGGCTCTACCTAAAATGAAACAATTCCTACCCTCTCCAGGCCCACTCTGCAAGTGAGCATCACAGATTCCAAAAGTTCTCATGCCAAAAGTTGATAAGTAAAAATGAGCATGCAGACACAGAAATAAAAAGATCTGAATGGCATGTATGCAGCCCCAGCAATATCTGCTACACTAACTGAAAAAGTTTTTGTTTTATTCCACAGTGAGCTCTACTGTTACTCTGTTCACTATTATTTAATGATAAGTAATTTGATAATAAGTAAGAAAGGGTGAAACAGCATCTCTCTTATTCACTATTTCACTCAGGTCTTCATAGGCACAATTGGGGCAGTATGCATCAAATGCTGCCTCAATAACCCAGTTTTGCCCTATGTCTACTTTTGCAAACACTGAGCAGCAAATGTCACATCATTGGCTGGATATGCACACAATGAGTTTTACAGTTGAAATCACCCATTTATCAACATGTCATTACAAACTGATGCACATTGATGTGCATTTCTGTTAGCTTCAAAGCTGATGTAAATGAATCCTAAATATCTGAATATTACAGTGCTTTAAATTTAATGAGCCATGAGAAGGATGAATTGATACCTATAGTACAGGTCATGGAATTTGGAAATATAAACTACTAATCTTCAACGTCTTCATTAGTATATCAAAGAGATTTATGGACACATATCACATCAGTCTCATAAATAAACATCCTGTTGAGTTAAAATCAAACCAGTCTCTCAAAGGAAGCTCTACGTCTTCTACACATGCTGCCTAAAAGCAGCTGGAGCAGTTGATTTCTAGAATAGTTAAAATTTAAACTCATTTTAATGTACAAATCTCTGACAAGAACTAGAAGTGCAACCTATCACCTCCAAGTTAAAAAAAAAGATAAAATAAATGTAGATTTTAAAAGGACTTGAATTTCTTTAAAACCCTCAGAAATGTTAGCATTTAGTAATGACATTCCCTATCCATTTGACCTCGGCTTGACACGTTGAATTGCTCTGAACAGCTGTGGCTAGACACATAAGTTCAACATCTTAACTCTTGCTTTTCTAATTTGTGCAAGAATACACAGCTAAAGAATAACAGAGATAGAATCAGAGACAATGAAAGAAATAATGCCACAAGTAATTATAAACTCCACACTCACCAGGGCAAGAAGTTGCCAACATTTTCCCCACAAACTTTGATAACATTAAATATGGAAATAGCTCAGACTTAGAGATAAACCATGCTTTGAACCCAAATCCATAGATTCTAACAAACCTGGATGAAGAGAACCTGAATTAGGACCCTCAAATTAAAATTTACAAAGAAGAGAATATCTTGAGACTGTTGGTCTATGAGCCAGAGCATAATATGTTCAATTATGAGAGAGGTGAGGTATGAAGCATAAGGTTAGATTTCAAGAAAACTTAGAAAGTGAACAGAACTACAAACTAATTCTCATGCATGTGTTGTCTGTTCCAAGTTCTGTGACACTAGGGTGACTCGGTTCCACAAGGGTGGAAGACAGTAACAGACTTTGCAATCACTCAGTTTTAGTGATTGTTCATGGTTCCCAACCTTAGCCACATGCTAGAATTATCTTGGAGCTATTATAAAACACAGTGTCCAAACCTCACATGGCATCTCTGACAGTAAACCAGGAAATGAGATGCTTTTTATGGTCTCCAGAGTCCATAATTAACACGGGCTCAGGATAGTAAGATAGTTACATACTTCTAATAGACATGATTTATTCATTTCTTAACAACCCATGACCTTGATATGTAATTATCTTTTGAAGTAAGCATGCATTTGGGGGCTAAGGAGATGGCTCAAAGATTAAAGTCTGTTACACAAGTAAAAGGACCTGAGTTCAGATCTCCAGATTCCATATGAAAATGCTGGGTGGATATGACAGTGGCCTGTAGTTTGAGCCTAGAACAGTAGTAAGGTTATAAAGCAAACTAGGATGATTCCCAGTGTCATTCTTGGGCCTCCACAGGCACACCCACTCAAGTACTTTTTTGCATACACACATGTACGTCATACCACATGCAATACATCAGCATACACACACATATATACACACACATTAAATAAATAAATAAGCACATAATGAGAAAAATTTAAGTAAGTATTTTGGTGAATATAAATAGAATATTGACTTACTCATTAAACAGAAATTCACTGATTACCTACTTTGTGTCAAATATGGTCATTATGTATGATAAATATATAATATATATTTGAAAATTAATATAGCAAAGTTATTTAACCTTATATGTTGATGGAGATAAATGAATTTAATAGTGTAACAGAATGCACTGTAAAGGATGCTAATAATTTAAATGAGGTATGGGAGAGCAAAAAACATAAACAGGAAAGAAAAGTTGACTATAAATCAAAGCTGAGTTTGATTATAGGAAACCTAAAAAATATTGATGAAAATTTTTAAAACGTAGTTTACTAGGGACTAGATGCTTCTCTAAAGAAGACATACAAATGGCTAGCAGGTTCACAAAATAATTTTCAACATCGTTCATCCGTGGGAAAATGCAAATTGAAACTAGAGTGAGCTATGATCTTACACCTTTGGTAATGGCTGCTGTCAAAAAAATAAAATAAGGGCTAGAGAAATGCCTCAGCAATTAAAGCACTTACCTCATAAGCAAAAGAGACAAAGCTCAGATCCTCATACCCCATGTATGTGCTGGCTGGGGTATGGTGACCCATCCCTAATGCAAACCCTGGTATCCCTAGACCAAGTTGGCTAGCTAAGTCAACCATATTTGCGTTCTGGATTTAGAGACCCAGTCACAAAACAGTCAAGTGAAAGAGTGATCACAAATGAGTTCTGATATCACCACCAAGCCTCCAAACTCATATATACTCAAATGGTCACAGCCCCCACACACATACATGTACCTACTCACATGTAAAACATACATACATACATACATGCATGCATGCACCCCATTCACACATACACATGAAAATGGAATAATCAATCAATCAATAAATAACAAGTTTTGGTAAGAATGTAAAGAAATTAGAACCTTCTGTAACATTGGAAGAAGTTAAAATGATAGAGCAGAAAACAGCGTAGTAGTCTTTCAATGAATTAAAAATAGAATTGTAAGATCTGATTTGTGTATTTATCCAAAAGAAGTTCTTTAAAATGTGTTTATACACCCATGTTCATTGAAGCATTATTCATTCACAGAAGCTAAAATATGGAGTTAACCTAGGGTGAATGCATAAGCAAAATATGGTATCTATATACAATATAATATAATCCAGCTTTTAAGAGGAATAAAGTCTGTATGCTACAAGTACACTTCATAGAATGAGACAATGTGTGATCCTACTTAGATGATATATCTAAAGCAGAGCCACAAAGGTAAACATAGAAGGTGTATTTCATTTTGGTTTCTAAGGGCTGGGAAAAGAAAAGTTTGTTTAATAGGAGTACAATTTAAGAAAATGAAAAGAATTTTCTAAATAGATGGAGGTAACAGCTATAAATACAAAAATGTACCTAATGCCACTCAACTGTATACTTAAAATGACAAATTTTTGTAGATATTTTTAATCATAACTTTTTAAAGAGAAAAATATACAGTCTCTCAATGATCTTTCAGTAGCAATACTCTCTCTTCAGCTAAGGAGTTTTTCAGAGGATTGAGTATCGATTCTTGACAGCTGGGTCTTCACAGATGATAAAAGTTTCTCCAGTGAACCCAAGATTAGATTTTAGAAGGATTCCTTTGAATACTCACAGCCAAAATAGCAGAACTTTAAAGATAGTTAGAAAAAGCTTTGGAGTCACCTAGTTAAGTAAGACATATCAAATATAATAATTACCAGCTTTTAAAAGTACAAGAAGATATAAAGTCAGTCATTCTAAGACAGGATTAAAATGAAGGGAGATTGCAAAGAGAAAAGGCAGAGATGGGGATCTTGGGTGATGACTGGATGGAGCCCTCCTTCCCAATCCCTTTGCAGCAGGTGTTGGAATTCAGTCACTCCATTGTGGATTCTGTTTTTCTCCTAGAGCTGCTGCAGCCAGGCCCAAAAATATAGGACAGAAGATAAAATGGAATAGACTGATTAAAACGGGAAGAAGTCATAGACAATGACAACTGGAGAAAGAAATCTATGGAACTGCCACCTTAAAAATGTTCTAACCAACAAAACTCAGTCCTTGTTCTTTTTGTACACTTTATGTACACTGTGTTTCTCAAGTCCAAAAAAAAAAAAAAAACCCACAATGGAACACAGGCTCTATCTTCCAATAGACTAGAGACTGAGAACATCAAATGTAATATTTAAAATACTCAAAGGTGAGAATTAGGCCCTTATGAATATGTTTGTCTCTTCACCATCCACACCATCCCTAATAGCATCACCTTATTCTTCCAAGATATGTTCAGTAGTCAGGATAGTAAATGAATATATGAATGAACAAATGGGTGGAACTCCTAACATCAGAACTCTGTAAGTAAAAGTTCCGGTCTATGGAACTTAAAATTCATAAATTTATATAGGACAAACTTCTCACTTTATAAATGAATAAGTGGATTTAAGAGAAATTGTAAGCCTGAATTCAGGAAAGAAGGGGCTAGGGAGGGAACTGTGGGAGAGAGGGAACACTATATCTTGTTCAAACCCATAACTATAATTTTCTGTTTTATTTAGGGTCCTTTTCATAAGTCCCTCCCCATTGTCAAAAGCCTTTCTAATAGTCTCAATGAAAATGTACCTGTGAGAAAATGTGAAAGATAAAAAACACAAGACACTATAAACTACAATGCTTGTCAAAGTGAAACTAAATAATTACGTGTAGTTAAATGGATTTCGAAAGAATATGTGTAACAGATGAAGGGAAGCATTAGCCCTCTGTCTCAATCCATTTTCTGTTGTTATAACAGAACACGTAAGACTGGATGCTTTGTAAGAAGAGGTTCATTTAACTTGCCATTGTGGAAGTTGGGAAGTGCAAGAGCAAAGTGTTAGTCTTCATGCTGAAACATAACATAGTGGAAGACAGAAGGCCAAGTACAGGACAAAGAGAAGAAAATCAGACTGAACTCTTATTTTCGTCAGGAGCCCATGCCCAAGATAAATGAGTCTCTTGCAGTGATAATAGCATGAATTCACTCTCTTGCTTCTGAAATCTGTAGACAATTGAACTATATAACTTGAGAGTCAGAAGGAAGAGTAAAACCATGTCACCACCCAGAGATTACTATATCACAAAGCAACTATTATTAAAGATTAAAGATGTTTTAACTCTACATAAAGTAAATAAAAAGGATAGTTAACTCAAGGCTTGGGAACTGGTTCAGTTGCCAAAACACCTGCTGTACCAACAGCACAACTGGAGTTCAGATTCTCCAGCACATACATAAAAAACTGGTATGATACTTCCCATCTGTAATCAGAGCACTGGGAGGTACAGCGACAGAGAGAACCCTACACTCATGGGCAGCCAGTCTAGTCAAATAAATGATTTTCAGATTCAGTAAGAGACCCTGTCTCAAAAAAATAAGGTGGAGCAAATTGGAATTTGACGCCCAGTGTTGACATCCACAATGGGCACATGCTTGCTCCACATGATGGGAGAGAGATCACTTCAACTCCATTCATGTGCCAAGACATGCTTTCTCTCTTCTCTTAACTCTCTATTCCCTCCCTCTCTCTCTCATTGCTCTGCATGCACATGTGGATAATCACAAATACAAACATAAAATATTTAACTCTTAAACATCTATCTGAACTTCATATTGTTAGCCATAGCTAACAATTTTGAAAATTCTTCCCTTGCTGGAATGTGGCAATTATCAGAAGTGACTGCACCAGCCAATTCCATGAGTCTATCTCCCTAGACTCATGACCTCCACACCCCAAATGAATTCCATTCCTGCAAATATATTGGTAGCAAAGATAACAGGGCGAAGGCCATTGTTCTACTAAAAACTCAAAAAACAATAAAGGAAAAGCCTATAGGAAGCCTATAGGAAGGAGACTTGGGTAGACAATCCATAAACTTGAAAGTAACTAGGGTTGCAGTTTGCTTGCATGTTGCCTATAAATTTATGACCAAATAGTTTAGGGGAATAAGGGGGTTTTATTCTTATTGGTGATTATCTGTTATAGTTCAGCATAGCAGGAGTTCATACCAACACCGAGAATCAAGGGAACTGGCCATGCCATAGTCACAATAATTGCTGAGAGATGAGCAAATCTCACTTGCCAAACTTCAAGTCTGCCAAGGTATGCCAAACTACAGAACCATCTCCCTCCACCTTATCTACCTGCCCAGGGAATATTCCTATCCATCATAGGTGGATCTTTCTGCAGGATTATTCAAGAGCTTGTCTTAGCTATGGATTCTTCACAGACGTACCCAGAACTCAGAATTCCATTGCCAAGTTGACATCTATATATCTATCACAATGAGTAATAAACAAATGGAAAAATGTTTTATATTAAAGTTGCCATTGCATACACAGTCATCTTGAGCCAGGACCATGTTCTAGACCACACATTAAAGAGACAAGCTTTACTTACATAAGAAGATTCTTCTCCCCCCCCCAAAAAAAAACAGCTCCAAGATATGGGAAGGGGAGAGAGAGAAGAGGAAAGGAGTGGTAGGTTGAATAATATTGAATAATCAAAATATACTATATATATGTATGAAACTGAACAAAGTAAAAAAAATAATTTCAAAAAAGATGATGGGTGAATGGATGGATGAAAGCTTAACACTATTATCTTAAAATATGGGAAAATAGGCCAGAGAATTCAGCAATGAAAATTGCTTCCAGCACAACCCTGAGGACATGTGTTGGATCCACAGATCCCACACAAAAAAGTCAGTGTGGTGGCCACATCTGTAATCCTAGCCAGCCCTAGGGTGAGATGGGAGATGGAGACATGTTCAGCTCAGCAACAAAGATTAATAAGAGAGACTTTCCCTCAGTAAGGTAATACAGAATTGACTCTCAAAGAATTGTCCTTTGACCTCTTTATACACCCCATAGCACGTGCACATACAGCACATACATGTGCACACATACACGCACACAGTCTTTTTAAAATTTTGAATATAGCAAAAAATCAATATACAATAAGAAAATAACAATAGGGTTTTTAAAGTATTTGAACATACAAAATTACATGTATTTGGCTGAAATGGCACAGATAAAACCATGCATACTTTGGCTTCAGCAGAACAAATGGTTTGTCAACAGAAGAGTTGGTCCCATTGAATCCACAGAGATTTTCCTAATATGCTTTGATGGTAATTATAGGCTATTTATAATATTTACCTAGACAAAGCACCCACTGGCTTGATATTCATTGGAGAAGAAAACAGAGGAGCAAAGTACCTCAGAAGCTGCCTGACCTTACATTCGTAGGAGGCAGGATAATATTTTAGAAAAAGTCCATCTCACGACATAAGAGGACTGGATTCTGCTCCTGGAAATAGATCAGAGTAACAATTCTAGAAGTCACAGCAGGGCCTGGAAGAGAAGAAAGCAAGAAGGAGACTCAAAGAGAAAAAGGAGAATATGGTGAAAACTAAAACTATCAGCGGCAGTCAACAGAAAGAAGTGCCTTAAAGAAATAAGGAAAACTATACACAAAGAGAAATTAATGCTGACATTAGAGAACTAGGTGAAAGCTGTTTCCCAAAAAGGAAGCATAGACCAGATTATTGTGACAATCAATGTGGAAGAAGTAAAAACATTAAATGCAAAATATCCTGTTCAAGAAGTTTGATGGTAAAGGAAGAAACGGATTGTTCTGAATTCAGTTGACACAGAATTAAACCCTTTGCTTGTAAGTAAAAGGTCCTGAGTTACAATTCCAAGATCCCATGTAAAAATGATGGGTGGATGTGGCAGCAGCCTGCAATTCCAACCCCAGAAGGTAGAGCCTGGGAATCCCCAGAGCAAGCAAGAAGGGGGTAGAGCAATCCAGGGATGATTTCCGATATCACTCTTGGCACTCACACTCAAGTGTACTTTTGCACACATGCCTGCATGTACAGGTACACTCATCCACATGCAAAATACACACACACATTCATATGCACCGTCACACATGCATGAAAGAAAAACTGAACACATAAACTGAAAACTGCTTATATATGTTATGCATATAATTACATATATATGTTCATTATTATGAAAATAAATGCTAGATATATATGAGTATTAACGTACTGTTTTAAAATTTCTTGAATTCAAAAACCCTTAATATTTCACGGTATTTTTTTATTCTTCTTGTGTTGTTTTTCACAACCATAGAACCCTAATGTTCACCAGACTTTTATAAGTGGAATCAAATAATCTTATCTCTCATCCACGTCTCCTCAATGTCACATTCTTCAACATTCATTAATCATCAGTAACTTCATTTCAAGGTCTTTTGATTTTTGCCTTGCCCAGGCAACCCTTGGGAATGTAGCCCTGGCCATGCACCCCTTTTGTCAGCCACACCCGTCCACAAATAGCCTTTGGAGTTCTTTTCATATGCCATCTGCCTTGCATAAAAGCACCTTTGTTGTAAGGTTATAGAAAGAAATTTAATTAACAGAGACAATTTATTACAAACAAAAAAGCTAAATGCTCAGAAAAGCCTTATGCCTCTCTGTTAAGATTTTTCATTAAATTCCCAGGCCATGGAGGAGAGAAAGGACAGGGAGCAAAGGTAGTCTCGTGGCCCTCTATTGCTCACATCCAATCTGAACCTTACTTTTCTTCTACCTTTGTTGTCTCCCTGATCTCCATCTTCTCCATTTTCTACTTGCTATATATTCTAGGCATGGCTGATACAGGGAGCTTATAGACAAAGTTGTTACTGACATGGATTGCTTGGCCCTAAACAGAATAACTAATCAACCTCTCCCCCTCTCCCAACCACAAGACTCAGGGAACATCCAGGAAGAGGGGGCGGTAAGAATGTAAGAGCAAGTGTATGGGTAGGAATGCTGCTAGGTAGTAGCCTCTGGACTGACACAGCTGCTCTGCCTATGAACTCACTGCAGGTGTAAGTTCCTCAAGACCTGCATAAGATTTGGTCTGTCAACATTTCTCCACGGAAGCGAGAAGATCCTAGGAGACATCAAGGCTCCCAGAAAGGTCAATGCTGGCTATGGAAAGGGAAGTTACTTGCCTCTGTGGCATACCTGAGGCAATTGATACATTATCAGGCACAAGTCTACAGAGGCAGCCCAAATAAAACTCAGTGCTGCACACATGCAAAAAAAAAAAAAAAAAAAAAAAAAACCTGCAGGCAGCAGGAAGAAAGGTTGGGAAGAACTAGATTTTCAGTGTGTGAAGAAGGGGTGATGGGATCAGAAACCACAGAGATAAAATGTCATAAATTCATTTTGTTCATATATGAAACTATCAACAAATAAAAAACAAGGTATTATCACTTTCTATTCTATTCTATTCTATTCTATTTTCAACAGTGCTACAAGTTCTTGACTCGGCAATCTGCAAGAAAAATATATCATCTACTTGGCATCAGACTCTAGAATCAGAAATGATCCTGCCTCCATGAGTTTCCCTGCAATTTTTCTCCTGCCCAGAAAAGGACAAGTAACCTAGCAGGAAATACCAAATCTCCCCCTTGTCAAGAATACAACTGAGCAATTTATTTAGCATCTGAACTCACATTACTCAAAAATTTAGAGGCTTCATACCTTCCCCTAGAAAATACAAAATGATTAAAAACTTGTTTTCAAAAAGTAGTATATAAATGAAATAAGCATCCTAAGAAACCCTATGGCTATCTGGTCCATGAAAATCTTTTAAAAGATCGCAGAGATTGCTGATGGTCTCACTCATGATAAGAGGGGTCAAGAGATTTAGAGTCAAGAAAAAGTCTACCTAATCTAAGGAAACTAACCCTTGAATCCTGTTCCTTCTGACCAGAGAATCCAAATTGCAACTTTGCTTTAGATTATCTTATACAAGGCCTTTTACATTCATGTCTACTGAGTAATTGGTTTTATGAAGCACACTGATCACCAACATACTATCCACCAGAAATATAATTGCCGTTCCCATCCCCAAATATACTTCTTTTTTTATATAATACAATTTTTATTATTATTTCACCTCATACAAACTTAATAGGTACACCAGTTCCCTCCCTCCCTCCCCCTCCCCCCCGAACCCCCTGCTCCCCCTACCCTCACCCCTCCTACCCCATCCCCCTGTGCCTCCCACCCCGATTCCCAGAGTCCTTTCTTTTTTTTTATAATACATTTTTATTATTATTTCAGCTCATACAAACTTAATAGGTACACCAGTTCCCTCCCTCCCTCCTCCCCCCACCGAACGCCCTGCTCCCCCTCCCTTCACCCCTCCCACCCCATCCCCCTGTGCCTTCCACCCCGATTCCCAGAGTGCTTTCTTGTGCTTGCCTGACTCTCCTCTGGGCCCTCCTCTCCGATGACGTACAAGGACTCAGTGGCATTTCACTGAACCCTTTCCTGTGTTCCCCTTAAGCATATGAACACTACCGTGGCTGTCAATCCCTTGCCTCCAAGGATCTTGGTGCCTTTAGCAGATGCTAGACTTTCTGAGGTCAATAGTGTGTTGGCCATTGCGCCGGGCATACAATGTCCAATTATGATTGCTTCGGCCGTAACTTGTGTGGAGTATCTTGCAAATCATTGCTCCTCCCATCCTTTTGCTCTTACACTCTTACCGCCCCCTCTTTCGCAAATGTCCCTGAGCTTCAGGATGGGGAGAGATTAGTCTGGCCTAGTTCTAGGTGGTTGATATAGAGTCTCTGAAGTTCTGGATAGTGGTTCGTTGATTTTCTTTTGCAATTTTGTTGCTCCTGTAATGCCCTTCACTCCATCGTGATGGGCACTGTATGTCACCCCCTGGACAGAGACAGAAAGCTGTTAAACTGGAGTCTTATTATAAGAGAACATTCAAGGGTAGATGTAATACATATACCCAAAATTGGAATCGCAGGGTCATATGACGTTAGGCAATGGGAGGGGTCAATCACCCATTTGCAAAATGGTTGTTCTTTAATCTGCCGGACTATATGCCCTCCCCTTCTGGTGAGTTCATACCCCCTTGGTTGTAAATGATCAGGAATGAATTGTAAACTTAACTAGGTGTCACATTACTTTCTTGCAGTCCTTGATGGAGGCCTATTTTCTCTTCTGTAACATGGTCACTTCTCTCCTTGTTTCTGGTGTGGCCCTCCAACCCCATCCCTCCTGTTCATAATCCTTGCAATTACTGTAGGTAATACATAGATTTACCTATGAGTGTCTCAAGATGGGCTGGGTGGGTTTGGTATTAGGAGCCACCTATAAGGGAGTACATACGGCGCTTAATTTTCTGGGTCTGGGATACTTCACTTAATATAATTGTTTCTAATGACATCCATTTCCCGGCAAATTCCAGTAATGCATCATTTTTGATGGCTGAGTAGTACTCCATTGTATAGATGTACCACTGTTTCCTTATCCACTCATCAACTGTTGTACATTTGGGTTGATTCCATGTCTTTGCTATTGTAAACAGTGCTGCTATGAACATGGTCATGCTTGTGCTATCGAGGTGAACCTCTGCTGTATGGGGGGTTATACCCAAAAGTGGAATCGCAGGGTCATGAAGGCATTTCAATTTTTAATTTTAAGAATCTCCAGACAGCTTGCCAGAGTGGCTGTATGAGCCTGCACTCCCACCAGCAATGTAGGAGAGTTCCCCTCTTTCCACATTCTCTCCAGCATTTGTTGTTGTTTGTGTTGTGGATTTTTGCCATCCTGACCGGGGTGAGATGATATCTTAATGAAGTTTTGATTTACATTTCCCT
Source organism: Typhlomys cinereus (assembly GCA_023101885.1). Classification (NCBI taxonomy): domain Eukaryota; kingdom Metazoa; phylum Chordata; class Mammalia; order Rodentia; family Platacanthomyidae; genus Typhlomys; species Typhlomys cinereus. The sequence goes on from JALPQD010000487.1 coordinate 1,296,950, forward strand.
GATGGCTAAGGAAGTGGAGCATTTTTAAAGATATTTGTTAGACATTTTAATTTCATCCCTGTTAAAGTTTCTTTTAAGTTCCAGGGCCCATTTTTTAATTGGGCCATTGGTTTCCTTGGTGTTTAGTTTTCTAAGTTCTTTGTGCACTCTGGATAATAGAGCTCTATCAGATATGTGGTTAGTGAAGATTTTCTCCCATTCTGTGGGTTGCCTTTGAGCTCGTGTTACAATCTCTTTATCTGAACAGAAGCTCTTTAATTTCACAAGATCCCAACTGTTGAGAGTTGGTAGCAGTGACTGTGCCATTGGATGTCTGTGTAGGAAATGTTGGCCTAGCCCAATCAGCTCGAGGGAGTTCCCTACCCTTTCAACTATGGTTTTTATAGTCTCTGGCCTTATATCAAGGTCCTTGATCCATTTGGAATTAAGTCTTGTACATGATGACAAGTGTGGGTCCAGCTTTAATCTTCTGCATGTGGAGATCCAGTTTTGCCAGCACCATTTGTTGAAGATGCTGTTCTTTTTCCATTGGATTCTTTGGGCCCCTTTGTCAAAGACCAAATGGCTGTATTTTTGTGGGCTTATATCTGGGTCTTCAATCCTTATCCATTGATCTGTGTGTCTGTTTTGGAACCAGTACCAGGCTGTCTTTATAACTATGGATTTGTAGTATAGACTAAGGTTTGGTATGGTGATACCTCCAGCAATGTTTTTGTTACTCAGGATTGTCTTTGCTATCCTGGGTCTTTTGTGCCTCCATATGAATTTTGAGATTGTTTGGTCAACTTCTTTGAAGAATTGCTTTGGGATTGTAATTGGTATAGCATTGAATTTGTATATTGCCTTTGTTAGGATGGTCATTTTTACGATGTTGATTCTACCAATCCAGGAACATGGGAGGTCTTTCCACCTTCTGGTGTCTTCTGCAATTTCTTTCTTTAGGGTTTTAAAGTTTTCATTGTAAAGGTCTTTTACCTCCTTGGTTAGGTTTATACCAAGGTATTTCATTTTTTTAGGGGCTATAGTGAATGGGATGGTTTCTCTCAAGGCTTTTTCACTTCTTTCATTCTGGGCATATAGAAAGGCCTCTGATTTTTGCACATTTATTTTGTATCCTGCTACCCTACTGAACTTCTCAATTAGTTCCAGGAGCTTCCTGGTGGAGGTTTTGGGATCACTTAATTATAAGATCATGTCATCTGCAAATAGGGATAGCTTGACTTCTTCCTTGCCGATTTGAATCCCTCTTATGTCCCTTTCTTGTCTTATGGCTTCAGCTAAGACTTCAAGTACAATATTGAATAGAAGTGGTGAGAGTGGACAGCCTTGTCTAGTTTCTGATCGAAGTGGGAATGCTTCCAATTGTTCCCATTGAGCATAATCCTTGCTGTGGGCTTGTTGTATACAGCTTTTATTATATTGATAAAGGTTCCTTCCATTCCTACTGTCTCTAGCATTTTGATCATGAAAGGCTGTTGGATCTTGTCAAAAGCTTTTTCTGCATCTATCGAGAGTATCATGTGGTCTTGGACTTTGGACTGGTTTACATGATGAATTACATTTATTGATTTGCATATGTTGAAACAACCTTGTGTGCCGGGGATGAAGCCTACTTGGTCCCCGTGAATAATCTTTTTAATATGTTTTTGAATCCGATTTGCTAAAACTTTGTTGAGAATCTTTACGTCTGTGTTCATCAGAGAGATCGGCCTATAGTTTTCTTTTTTATGTGAGTCTTTATTAGGTTTTGGAATTAAAACGATATTAGCTTCATAGAAGGAATTTGGTAGTGTTCATTCCTTTGCTATTTGATGGAACAGTTTAAGGAGTATTGGTATTATTAACTCCTTAAATGTCTGGTAGAACTCTGTATTGAATCCATCTGGTCCAGGACATTTTTTGGTGGGAAGATTCAAGATTAATTCCTCTATTTCCTTATATGTTATAGGACTATTTAAATAATTCACAACTTCCTGATTCAATTTAGGTAAGTTGTGTTTACTTAGAAATTCATCCATCTCTTTTGTGTTGTCAAACTTCACAGAGTATAAATTTTTGAAATATGATGTTATAATTCTGTGGATTTCTTGGGTATCTGTAGTGATAACTCCATGTTCATTTCTGATTTTGTTAATTTGGGTTTTCTCTCTCCTGCTTTTGGTTAATTTAGCTAGGGGTGTATCAATCTTATTGATTTTTTCAAAGAACCAGCTTTTTGACTGGTTGATTTTTTCTATTGTTTTCTTAATCTCGATTTCAGTTATTTCTCCCCTTATTTTGCTAATCTCCTCTCTTCTACTACTTTTGGGATCAGATTGCTCTAGTTTCTCTAAAGCTTTAAGCTGCATTGTTAAGTTGTTTATTTCTGATGTTTCCATTTTTTTGATGTAGGCATTAAGAGCTATGAACTTACCTCTTAGAACAGCTTTCATTGTGTCCCAGAGATTTTGATAAGTTGTATTTTCGTTATCATTCACTTTCAGGAAATCTTGAATTTCCTTTTTAATTTCTTCCTGAATCCAGTTCTCATTCAGCATCATAGTGTTAGTTTTCCAGGAGTTAGTGTATTTTCTCTTGTTTGATGTGTTGTGGATGTCCAGCTTTAGGCTGTGGTGGTCTGATAGGGCACAGGTTAGAATTTCAACTTTTTTGTATATGTGTAGATTCGTTTTCTGGCCTATGTGATCTATTTTGGAGAAAGTTCCGTGTGCTGCTGAGAAATATGTGTATTCTTTGGTACATGGTTGAAAAGTTCGATAGAGATCTGTAAGGTCCATTTCTTTCAGGGTTTGATTAAGTTCCAAAGTGTCTCTGTTAAGCTTTTGACCTGTTGATCTATCCCATGTTGAGAGGGTGGTGTTGAAGTCCCCAAGAATTATCGTTTGGGGGTTGATTTCTTGCTTTAGACACTGTAGGGTTTTCTTAATGAATGTGGAGGGGCCCGTATTGGGTGCATAAATGTTCAGGATTGTGAAGTCTTCCTGGTGAATTGTACCTGTGACTAAAATGTAGTATCCATCTGTGTCTCTTATAATTTTCTTTGGTTTGAAGTCCACTTTGTCTGATAGCATAATGGCTACCCCTGCCTGTTTTCTGCTTCCATTTGCTTGTAGAATTGTTGACCGGCCTTTTATTTTTAGAGCGTGCCTATCTTTTGTGGTGAGATGGGTTTCCTGCAGGCAGCAGATTGATGGATTGTGATTTTTAATCCAAGTTTGTAATCTGTGTCTCTTGATCGGTGAATGAATTCCATTAACATTTAGTGTTATAATGGAGAAACTATTTTTAATTCCAGACATTTATTATGTTTAGTAGTTTTTATAAGTATATTGCTTCGCTTTTAATGGTGTTATATTTGCCTTCTGTTCTCCTGGATATGCCTGTTTTTTTCTTCACGCTTGAGTATCATTTCTGGCATTTTTTGAATGCCTGGTTTGGTGGACATGTATCCCTTCAAGTTGTCTTTGTGCTGGAAAGTTTTTCTTTCTCCCTCGATCATGACTGATAGTTTTGCAGGGTAAATCAGCCTGGGTTGACATTTTTGCTCATTCAATACTTGAAGTATGTCTCTCCAAGCTCTTCTTGCTTTTACTGTTTCGACTGAGAAGTCATTTGTTATTTTAATAGGTTTACCTTTAAAAGTGACTTGTTTTTTGTCCCTTGAAGCTCTCAGCACCAGTTCTTTATCTTGAATGTGGAGTGTTTTAACTATTATTTGCTGTGGCGTGCTTCTGTTTTGGTCATATCTGTTTACGGTGCGGAATGCCTCTTGTATATGGATGGGCCTCTCTTTTTTTAGATGAGGAAAGTTTTCCTTGATGATCGTTTGAAAAATTTCCTCAGGGGTGGTATTTTGAGATTCTTGCTCTGGTATTCCATGAATACGCATGTTAGGCTTCTTCAGGGTATCCCATATCTCTTGGATATTTCTCTCCAGTATCTTTTTGGCTTTAACAACCTCTTCCATTGAGCTGGTAGTACTCCTACTTTATCTTCAAGTTCTGAAATTCTGTTTTCTGCTTCGTTAGTTCTGTTGATAAGACTCTCTGTGGAGTTCTGGGTTGAAGATAACTTATAGCTCAGTTTTAAACTCTGCTTGAGTCTGTTTTAACTGCTCTATGCCAGTTTTTGTTTCTTGCACTGTTTTTCTCAACTCCTCCAAATGTCTGTTGTGTTCCTCTTCAAAGTGATTGATTCGATTATGTAATTCCTCCCGGATTTCCTCTTTCATAGTATTGAACATTGTAATGATCATATTTTGAAAGTCGTTATCCTGGGTCATGCTTTCTTGGTCTTTTTCCGTGGGTTTGTTCTGGTTGGAGTCTAACATTATGGGATTAATTTCTTCAGTGGAAAATTTGTTTACTTGAGTGTTGCTTCTCATGGATTTGCACTTTGACTTTGGCATTGTCGTTTTAACTCTTAAGATCTTTCAATTTCACTAAACTGAATTATTTGGCCTGGGGTTCTGGGGGTGGGCAGGGACAGAGCTTACCTAGGTCGCGGGTGAGGCCCGGCTGGACCGCGCGCACAAGTCCCGACCAACCGGCGGAGCGGGGTGGGGTAAAGGGAGGATGGGGGCATCGGTGTGGAGCTATTTAACCCGAAGGGAGCTGGGGCGGGGCCGGGCCCAGGGGGAGTTCCTCCTCATCCCTAGGCCCTGCGCACGGCTCCGGCTGGATGGTGGGAGTCGGAGCCGGGTCCCTTTGGGCTGACCTTGGGTTCCGGTGGGCGGGCGCGGGCGGAGCTTACCTCGGTCGCGGGGTGAGGTCCGGCTGGACCGCGCGCGCACGTCCCGACCGGCGGAGCGGGGTGGGGTAAAGGGCCCCAAATATACTTCTATGAGTGCCCACCTGTGTGGTAGCTCTGATATCTACCTTCATTGAAGTCCATCATTTGTCAAGAAACCTCATCCAATAAAGACCCTCCTGGATGCTGATAACCTGCCTCCAAAATTTTGGTACATGGGATGGAGCCGTGATGATATCAGACCCTAAGAGTATAAAATGGAAGGCCATTGGCCATTAGTCACAGGAAAGATCTCAGTGGGATCCTAGCTAAAGGAATAAAAGATCATGACTTACTTATGCCTGTCTCTTCTTATGAACCCCAGTTGATTCCCATAAGAGCTTCAGAGTGTCTTCAAAATCTCCTCATCTTGGAACTTGCTCTGCCTTGTCTTCTCTTTAGATTTTCTGGCCCCCATTTTTGGCATTCTGCTTTCTCCAGCTTAGTCTCCTGATTATCTGTTCCCTCAATATCTCTTTCTCTCTATGTTCCTTTTTCTGGGTGAATGAGTTTTCTATGTTGTGCACTGTTTTACCAACAGATCTCTAGCTCTCCTGCACCTACTTATGTTCACAGCTCACTCTGAGAGAAAATAAGATGGCCCCACTCTGTTACTGTTAAGGGTAAATCTTCCACAAGGAAAAACAGCACTATGCTTCTCCCAGTACTGAAGATTTGGTAACCCAAATCTCTGGATTTCACGAGGGAACTGTCACCCTCATTCACCACTTAACCCACCATGTGACCAAACTCTAAGGAAAGCCCTCACAAGCAACATTCCTATATTTCCTATCTCCACTTACCAGCTCTATTAAGCTTGGAGCTACAGCTCTTACCATTTCAATAAAGTATAGGTAATGTTTATGTACGGGGGGCTGATGGCTCAGGTGTTAAAGCCTTTGTCTTACAAGCAAAAGACCTGAATTCATATCCCCAGATCCCACATACAAATGCCAGACAGATATGGTAGCAGCCTGTAATTCTGGCCCTGAAAAAACACAGTCTGGGAAACCTTAGAAGAAAGTAAAATGGAGGGAAAGCAACCTAGTGTGAATCCCAATGTCCCAATGTCACCCTTGGACCTCCACAGGGACACATACTCAAGTGCCCTCTTGTACACACATAGACACACACACACACACACTGACACGAGTACATACACCAAAAAAGTGTGTCTAATACTCTGTCGAGAAAATTAAAGCATTAAAAAGTCACATGAAAACTATCTAAAGTAGAATATATTCATTACTGTTTTTGTTCATTGATATTTCTGACCAAATAAATTAGAGTATAAACCAGTTATTTTAATGGTTGCATTTCATGATTATTGCAGGATTAATGTAGCTTAAGAAAATAAAAAAAGGGCTGGAGAGATGACTCAGGGGTTAAACCTCTGCCTTGCAAGCAGATGTCCTGAGTTCTGATCCCAAGTCCCACATGAAAATGCCAGATGGAAAAAGCAATGGTCTATACTTCTGGCCCTGGAAGGTGGAGCCTGGGAAACTTCAGAGCAAAGAAAAGGTGGCAAAACCAGGGTGATTCCTGAAGTCATTCTTGAACCTCCACAGGCATATACACTATGCCCCTCTGATACACACACACACACTAATTGATAAAAACAATAATAATAATAATAAATAAAATAGAAGGAAAAAAACAAAACAAGAATCAACTCGGTTGTTTTAGCTAATTCATCAAGCTCATTGAGCTTCAAAAAAAATGAGCAATTTCCTATACAGAATAGTTATTTTCAAAGTTTTTATCTGAATTTTTTTCAGAGAGGGGGTGCTGAACATTCTGTCTCCTGGTACTGCTCCTGCCTCTTTTTCTAGAATGTTACATTTCTTTAATGCCTCAGAGACAGTCTATTAGGTTAATAATTCGAAGCCCAAATATCTTCTCGTTGTATTTGTTTTCCACTAGCTTAATAAAGTAGCATACATCACTTGACTTGTCTCCAAAGTATTCAATGTTCGATTTCTTTCCTTCCTGAGAAAATGGCATCTACGGTGATTCTATTCCTTGACTGTACATAAATTGCAGACACTACTGTAGGAGAATTATGAAATAAAATGAATGCTTTTTAAAGCATTTATGGAGACTGGGGAATAAATGATAGAATTTTCTTATATTTCTTGTATATGCAGATAACAGATACATTTAATGCAAGAAGGAAATAGAATTTTAATAGAATTTTTAACTAAAGATCTTGAAACAAAACTAGACATACATTTTAATTGAATTTCTGGCTCAAATTACAGCAAACCATTATAAATCATTAGGAATCAGTTTTAAAACTGCTTTCACTTTTCTCCGTATTACAAACACAGAGGTAAGCTTTTACAGCTTCAGATAAGTGTTAATAAATTACCCGAATTTCAAAATTAATGGCTGCCCGGCTGCTTTGGGGAGATATCATTGTGTTTCATGAATATTTTGATTTCGTGATTAGATCAAAATGCACTGAATTCCTAAACAGTCATAACCAAGGTCTGCTGATCATAAACTGTTCTTTTTTTAATAAATTATATTCCTTGCAAATCTGCTGATATGGAATAATTAGAAATTGGTTGCCTGCATTTACTGTAATATTTGCATGACTTTAGACCTCCACCTACTGATCTAGAGGCAGGCAGGAAATGTACATTTTGTACATTTCTAAATATACCTTGCCTGCGGAGATAATGGTTTATATTGTGATGTGGTAAGAAGGTTTTTATTTGCAAAAAACAAAGAGGTGTCACTTGCCAGTTCTGGGAGACATTGATTAGGCAGTTTGTGTCATTCCTATTCAGAACTTATTATTTACAGCTTTCTTGTTTCCTTTCCTTGGTAGGAGATAGAGATCTGGATCTTGTAAACTGCTTAAAGAGCCTCTATTTTGTCTTTTTCAGGAGCCTGGAAACACGTTTTATGGTATACAAGTATCCTGAAAGTAAATGTAAGCCGTAAAACACAGTATCCCCGCTATTTTAAGATCTCCAAGTACAATCTTTAAACTACATGATGAATAAATAGTCACACAAAGGAATAAAAGCAGTAATCCTAAAATAAGTCTACCTTGGTCTTGTGAAGCACATGAGTTTATACTTGAACCCTGTATCCTATGTTATGTGATCTGATAATTAAGTAGTTGGAAATGAAAGGCCACTGTTTGCAGTTACCTAAGACTGTTTTTATTATTCGAAGTTTATTTATTTCATACAAATTAAATGTAGGAACCGTAAGTTTGCATTTCAGAGAAAAATGCGGGAGAATGGTGCATAAGAGTATCAGATGATGTTTCTCACAATTTAAGGCCTCAGATGAAAGGAGGGGTCACTGAAGCCACTTTGCTCCCAACACTACCAGTACAGTTGGCTTCCCTGTCAGCAAAAGCCAAGGAGTCCAGAATTCCTAAACCCTAGTTTTATCACAATGCATAACATCCTTCTGTCGTCCTTTGCAAATTGAGACTGGGTTCAGCCAGTCACCTTGCTAATGGGAAATAGTAAATGTCTCAGATCTTCAAGCATGGCTCATTGTATTGGTCACCCCAAGATTCTTTGCAACCCCTCTACTTACTACGAACTCTAAAGGAAATTAAAATAGAAGACTATATTAAAAAATTTGACTCACTGGCAAGGTTTTCAATGAACAGCATTTAACCTTATTAAAAGATTCTACCAGTTTGACACAGTGAGTGCTAAAATGCTCACTTGCTAATTGAAAAAAATAAAAATCATAGCTTACTATGGTTTAGCATGATGGCAAATTAATCCAAGAGTCATGCAATTACTATCTGTGAAAGTAAGAAACTTAGAGAAAACAAGAAGTTAACTATTAATCTATCTCTTATAGCTGTCGTGTGGATGAAATGAGGCATGTCAGATGCCCCATGGATTAGAACACAGTACACCACGAAAAATACAATAGGATGGCTTGCTGCCAACTCTGACAACCCAGGTTAAATTCCTGGAACCTACAAGGTAGAAAGAGAGAACCAAACCCTACGAATTGTTCCCTGACCTTCACATGTACCATGGCATGCCCAAATACACACACATGTGCATGTATACACACACACACATACACACACACACACACACACACACACACACACACAGAGTTTATTTCATACATCTTTTACACCTACATTCCTTCTTCAGGTATCTTTGATTTTCACATAAATATTTATTTATGCTCATGTTTGCTTTTAAAAGCAGCCAAATGAGAATGTTATGTTTTTTATTCAAAAGACAGGGTGTTTACATTCATCATATATGTCAGTATTTGCATCTACAGATGGCTACTCCATTGCTGCAAACACCCCAACACTTTATTGTGAGGTGGTAGCAGAATCACATTCCCAAAAACAGTCCTGTCATTCGAAGTTCCATTGTGTTAAAATGCATTTTCCCTCTGAATATTTTATGCTCAATAAGGATGTTTGTGTGTGTGTGTGTGTGTGTGTGTGCACGCATGTGTGTGTGTGTGCACGCATGTGTGTGAGTGTGTTAGATAGTACTATTCTGAAATATGATTGCTGTTGAAGCTAAAGAAAGTATTTCTGGTATAGATAATGGATACCTTGAAATCATTTATCCTCGTTACTTAGTGTCTGTATTGAATCAAGTATTCTGCTAGGTATTCATGACCTATGGATGTATAGGGTCACATGTTACCTTCAGGAAGCTGAATTTATTAGAAAGACTACATGCAAGCTATATTTCACCATCAAGCTTTATAGTGAAAGCATGCAAACTGCATTGTAAGCCTCTAAGAGAGGATGGGAGGGCAGGCCTGCTGAGATGCCTCAGTCTGTGAGGATGAAGGAGCCAAATGATGAAGCAGGAGGACAAAGTATTCAGAGTTCTTGAGAGCAAAAACAGCATGACATATACGAGGGATTAGTGTATTGTGCTCTGTTAAGGCTGGAGAAACATATTTGTGTGTGTTGCAAAATAGAACTTTTCATTCATACTCCGATGGACTATGAATGTGAGCTATAGTTTAGACCTTATGTGTTCACAAAGGCACATGTTGAAAGTGTACTCTCTGGCTTGAATATTGAAAGGTGGGTCTGGTGGGAGGCATTCAAGATATCAGGGACTTCTGTCTTTCCTGTTTGTCTTTTCAATCTCATAATAAGAAGGTAAGCAGTTTTTCTCCACCATGCTGTTCCACCATAATTCACTGTTCCAAGACAAAAGTAGCAGCCCTGAATGGCCTTGGACCAGAAGCTCTAAATCCAAGCCAAAATAAAACTTTTCTCTTTGTAAGTAGTTTGTTGTAAGTAATAGTAACATCAAAATTAATGAGCACAACGGACATTATCCAAGTTAGCCTGGTGTGACTGTGATGTAACTGTCCTCATCACATCTCAAACATGAAACCCGCAAAGTGTAATTCTTGATCTTCTCATTAGTGTTACTTTTCTCTAGTTCTTCTTGTCTTAATCAATGGACCTATACCACCCACTGAGTCTAGTCAAACCCACAGTAGCCATTCTTTCCATGTCTCTCTCCTTTATATCACCGCCATCCATACTTCAATACTGCCCCGAATACAGTCAATTATACTTTTAAATTATGCCTCACTTATCTGCTTCTCCACATCTCTGTCAAACTGTGGTAGTTCAAACTATGCCACCTCATATTAGAATTTAAAAAACAACGTATAGTTCAAACTCCACCTCCAATCTTAAGTCATTATAATTAGTATTTTCAACAGAAGTAATTTTAGGATGTTACTCTGATTACATCTTTTTATCTTAAAATATTTCTGTTGCAACTCTGTGCTCCTCGAATCAAATCTAAATTCTTACTGAGAGAGAAACTGTGAACTGGAAACTAATATCCAATTTCCCTTTCTTCCTAGTTGTTATCTGAATATAAGATGTCTTAACAGAATGTATGAGTGTTCTATTATCTAGTTTAGACCTATAATAAGGTTCCAATGACCATGCCAATACAAGTGAAAGGATGGGTTCAGTTCCACATCCAAACATTCAAACTTGGGATGCCCAAAACCATTATTATCTCACTTCAGTATAGTAACAAAATGAGTGCCATCTTGGAAAGGAAGAATGGAAACTAGCAGATTCCTGAGCTCCTGGTGGACTTAACGAGTAGAGATTCCTGATTGTTTTATGTGAAGAAAATGTGCATTTGTTTTATTTAACTTTTTGGGGGGATTTCTTTGTTTACTAGCTTTCACCACAAACCACAGACATGTCACATTTTGTAAGTGTTATCCTGAGTTTCACTCGTTAGCATAAAACAATAAGGAGAGAACTTTAATCTGGTGGTATTTAGTAGAAGGCAACTTTCCAAGGTAACTAAGGTTCATCAGGGTTCTAATCCATTAGGACTGGGATTGGTAGGAAACAGTAGAAAGACCCGGTCTAGAATTTTCTGTCACATTACAGGATGTTTCATGCCACCCTGGGACTCTGCACAATGTCCCTACCAGGCTTCAAAATCATGAGCTGAATAAACTTTATGCTTTATAAATTAGCATATGGTATTGTGTTACAGCAACAGAAAATAAGTATCTAGAGACTGCAGTAAGCTCCCACTGAATGGCATCTGTGGAACTCCTTCACAGTTGGGTTTTAAATATGACAATTTAAGGTCTCATCACTCGCATCTGCTCAGCAATTTAACATTGAAATTCTTCCTATCTTCTCTCTCTCTCTCTCTCTCTCTGTCTCTTTCTCTCTCTCTCTCCCCCTGACTTTTATTTACCTCTCTATTCACACTTTCAGATGACACAGCATGTCTTCCTTTTACTCCAGGATATTAAATTAGCTCTCTAGTTTCCTAGCTTCTTGTGTTTTATTTCTTTCTTTCCCTTCTTTCTTTCAATAAAAGTTTATTGAGTATAATATCAAATGTCACAAGAAGGATTAATAAAAATAATTTACCTGTCTGTGGCATAAGGCTTACTGTCATGGTTTGAATGTGAGTTGTCCTCATAGGTTCATATGTTTGCTAATATTAATGGTAGGAAGAGGTGTGATAACTTAGGAGGCAGAGTCTTGCTGAAGGAAGGGATGTCCCAAGGGGCTGGCCTTGGAGTTGAACAGCCACACTAGCTCTGCTAGTTATCTGCTCTTGTGTTTTGTTCTCTCTGCCTCCATGATGACCTGAGCCACCTCTTGCTTCTGTTGCCCAACATGCCTTTTCTGCCCTATGGACAATATGACAATCCCTGTGGAACTGTATGACAAATAAATCTTCCTTTCTCCCCTAAGTTGCTTGAGTCTGAGTGTTGTCTCATTGCAGCAGAAAGAGTAATGTGGCACTTAAAAACTATAAGGAGACAGAAACATGAATTATAAGATAATTTCAAATATTGGTAGCTGCTGTGAATGACTTACAAACTAGAAGTGGATGGTGGCATTTACTATAATTTCTAAATGGCATTTCATTTGCATGCTTACTAATTCATAGCTGCATATCTACTGTAAACCTAAAAGGTAAAAAACTCTTTCCATTTTGATTATCAATGTTTATTCACTGCCTTGCACAAAACTTAGAAGATAGTAAGTACTCAATAAGCATACAATAGAATTCCCCCCCCAAAAAAAGAAATTTTACCTTCAGCTTTAAGACATCATGGTGGGTGAGTCAAACTAGACTTTTAAAAAAGTATATAGTAAAGACTAGATGGAAAAATAAAGGTTATACTACATGATAAAAGCAAGATATATCCTATGGCCACATTCAATCAGAAAAAAAAAGAATAGAATAATAGTGTCATTATGAGGGCCCTGCTACAAAAGAAATATGAAACACACACATGCACACATACACACAGGGACATAGCCCTGATTCTTATCATAAATACATGAATCTACAAAAAACACTCCCTCCCTTTATGTTGAAAGTATGAGCATATGTTGTAGATTTATGTGTCTCTAAGGGAATTCTTTTCATTGGTTCATCATCAGTAGGCATGTCACCAAGACATCTGGGAGTGCTAGGACAAAGAGGTCACTGGAAAGTAGAACTGGCTGGTTCTACTCTGGCATGCAATGTCAGATCAACCTTCTTCACTGTTCCTCCCACGGTATCTGAGACATCAAGGTGATGAGTATTTCCAGTTCTATTCCTCTAGAGCTGTAAGCCAATTCCAATTCTACCCTCACCTACTTCTTGCATCATTTTGATATTTATTCTGATCTAAGACAACTAATGTGCATTCTGAAATGATTAGAACCTACATTGTAGAACACAATGGGCCCTGACTTAAGATCCTGCATTAGAATCACAGTTGAATAGGTTCAAATTCTCATTAGAGTCATGCCTCAGTTCCATATGTAAAATCCAGTAAAATTAAATAATATTTTATGATGATTAAATTAATAAATATTGAAAAGTATTAGAATGCCTTAATATGAAAATAAATGCATGCTGGCCCTAATTTATGCATACACCACCTTATTTACTTTTTATAACCAGCTTGGGAGATATGCTGTGCTTATGCATATATGGTACTTGGCAGTCCAGAAATTGATGCTTCCCATGGACCTGTAGCTAGAAGAGGTTCAGACCTATGATTCTTCTCTCTTGTTCAATCCACTGGCAAACTACTAAATGGCCATATGATCTATTAAAAAAAATGGTTTCTGTAGCCAAGGAGTCTTGAGTAGGAGCATAAGGTATCTACCTTCTATTAGTATGTATTTGGAGTACTAGAGTTATAAGCAGAACATTTATAAGAAAAAACATACAAGAAGTTATTATGATAATAGCTATTGAAAAGAAAACCTCACATAGTGACTGTTGCATATCCTATGATCAACATTTTCTTCCTTTTGTACCTTGCCTTATCAATAAAAATGCTCTCTCTTTAGTATGAACTATGCTGAAGAGGATCAATCTCTCTATAACTGTTACATTAATATCATAGATTAAAAGCCTTTGGTGTTTTTTAATATTAAAAATTTGTTACAATTATAATAACTAAGAGGTGCTCATTATTATTAGATGGGTCAAATGTAAAAAGAGGAAGCTTCTCATAGTAAGTTTGTCATGATTTTAATTCATTAAATGTCATACTTAGAAAAGCATGAAAAGTCTTGTCTTTTTTAGCACTACAATAGAACAACAGAAAGATAAACATGGGCCTGGGGAGATGGCTCAGGGGTTAAAGCCTTTGTCTTGCAAATAAAAGGACCTGAGTTTAGATTCCACATTAAAATGTCAGGCAGAAATGGTGGTAGCATATAATTCCAGTCTTGGAAGGCAGAGGCTGAGAAATCCCATAGCAAAGAGATAAAGAGGTAGAACAACCTAGGATGATTCCTGAAGTCACCGTTGGGTCTGGTCTCCACAAGCACACACACTTAAGTGTTCTCTGTTTACAATACACACACACACATACACACACAGAACAAAGACAAAAATGTTGTAAAACAAAAAGAGAAGTAGTCATCTTTGAGGGTACAATGCTAACATAGATCATATTAATAGAGTCATAGATAAATAACCCATAAATATTAGCTTTTCAAATGGAAATTAAATATTTAGTCAAATAGGATCAAATTATATGCTCACTATCAACATTAACTTACATTAAAAGAAGGGGGACTTGTCAAAAGTATAAAAGAATGCTTTTATAATCTAAAAAATATTTCCTGTCTTCTCAGCATAACAGAATAGATCACAAAGTACTTGGCCAAGTTAAACAGTTAAAGCACAAAAATGACACAGACTTAAAATTATTTTCCAAAAAGAAAATGATAGAAAAGTAATCCACTGATCCTTCCTGAAACTTAAAGTTGCAGTTTTTACCTCACAGTTGAAAAGAAAGGTGAAAAAAGGAAGAAAAACAGCAGCTCAAAGGAGAGGATGAGAGGATATGAAGAGACTAAAATATTGGGTTTCAGGGAAAAAGGAACGTTTTGTCAAGAAATTAGAAAAATGGGACTTATTAAAAGGTAGTCCTCATGGACTGGCGACTTCTAGATTTAGTATTCAGATTAGAGGCCAGCCAGTAATCAACAGTATCAGAATATAGTAATAGTGATAACATTTTGTCATTCTATGATTGCTAGCATTTGAACTGAAACAAGACCACAATATTCACACCTTCCCTCTGTGGCCATACATGAGTGACTCTAGGAAAATGGGACTCTGATGGTTATGATACATATAATGCATTTCATCCAGCCTCATTGATAAAACTCTCCTTCTCTCTTAGACTTTCAAAAGTCACTGCCCGCTAATACTCACAATGGCTCTCCGGCCCTAACACTGAACAAAAAGAAAAGAAACATACAGAATCACAAGAGGTTTAGTTAGTATCTTATTATGGTACATTTTAATTTCATTCTAAAGTTTGGTGCACTGACTTCAACATCTCATGTACAGTACTTCCATATTTTTGAGCCCTATAATTGAACTTTTCTACTTTCTTTTTTGAACTGGATTGAAAACCTGAAATTGGGAATCCCGTCCTGTATTTAGTGAGGGTATTGACAAGCATTTGGATGACACCCTGGCCTTAATAATCTTGAATATTTCAGCATCACTATACTATATTGTTTCCCTCATAAAAGTTATATAAATTACAATACACTGGAAAATGTAAGTGAAGCATTCATTCTTCAAGAGAATCCTTGTATACAAAAGCAAGAATCAATCTATTGGGTTAAGTTCAGGATACTGGCATTCAACTGTGATGATTCCAGAGTTATAAGGCTTACCACTCAGTTTTAGGCTCTTACTGATTCAAACATTCGTTGTTTGCCATTTAAATCATATGCATTGTGCTGAAAGTACATGTACACAAATGGTAATTGCTTGTGAAAGAAAAGAAAACAAAGAGATATCTACATGGTTCTCTTGTTGGAAGATCCCCTGTTCATGGGAAGAAAAATTATTATAATGAAAAATAATAGAAGCACTAAAATATGACTCAGGTGCCACCTAGCCAACTAACTAAAATGCTCAAAGTAAACTTATACATGAAAAAAAAGTGGCACTTCCTCATTGCAGATCCGCAAGGCACATTTCAAGAGATATGTCACAAGTTCTCCATAGATGTTTTAAAATTTTTCACCCTTAACGTACCGAGTTAATTTAAAAAAAAGTCTCCTCACCTTTCTATATCAAAGCATAAATACCCAATAAAATAATATCAACAGCAGTTAAATAATAATATCACCAGCTAGCTAAAAAAAGATATCAAAGCATGAGATGAGATCTTCAACTAATAGAGTGATATATCATGTGATCGCAAGTCTTAGTTTTCTCTATAACCTTGACTTTAAAATCAGTTACAGTTACCACACAAAATGCTAACTCACATTTCCAATACTTCATTTTTTCAACTTTAACTTGGAATACTGTAGATCAGCCTGATCTTTCAATGTATATTGAAAAGATATGATGTTTCTTTTAAGTATAAACACCTACAGTTAATTGAAAAATTATCACATTTCTTACAGTGTAAGAGGAGAAATGGAAGTTAGGTAGAAATAACTAATGTATATAATACGTTTATATAAAAATGAGTCATATAGTAATGTATTGCATAAAGAATGTTGTGATAAAGAGGAAAAATAGAAATGCAAAAATCCTGATTTAATCAAGCAATTTTTTCTCCCTCTGCAGGACTGAGGAAACAAGGCATGTGATGGACAGACTAAATGTGTACACAGTCACTGTGCAATTACCCTGATAGTCCAATGCAGCTCTCTCCTAGAAAGCTAGTTTTGCAAATGTGTGTGATGCTCAGTGCCCACACTGTGCCCAATCTTAATTCTCTTAACTTCTCACCAGAAGTGATGAAATTTAGGAAAAAGGAAGAAGATAAAATTATAGGTGGATGTGTGTTAGACTAGAGAAAAGCCTAGGAAAAGCAAACACATCTGTATCATGGTATGTAAAATTAACTATAATGAGGAGTTGAATTGGGGAAATTGATTTGGCAACATAAAAAAGAGAAAAGCTTTAGAGAAATTTCTGGGAAAGGAATTACCAGAGATTGGTGATGGGTAGTAATTAGGAATCTTACATGACTTCAAGAAATCCCCATCCTGAAGCTCGGGGAAATTTGCAGAAGAGGGGGCAGTAAGATTGTAAGAGCACAAGGATGGGAAGAGTAATGATATGCAAGATACTCCACACAAGTTAGGGCCGAAGCAATCACAATAGGACTTTGCATGACCTGTGTTATGTCCAACACATTATTGACCCCACAAAGTCTAGCATGGACTAAAGGCACCAGGATCCTTGAAGGCTAGGGACTGACAGTCACAGTAGTGTTTCTAAGCTTAAGGGGAACACAGGAAAGGGTTCTGGGAAATTCCTCTGGGTCCTTGTACCTCATTGGAGAGGAGAACCCAGAGGAGAGTTAGGCATGCACATTAAAGGATGCTCCGGGGATTGGGGAGGGGGGAGATACTGGGGGATAGGGCGGTAGGGGAAAAGGGAGGGGGGAGCAGGGGTTCGGGGACCGGTGTACCTGTTAAGTTTGTATGAGTGAAAATAATAATAATAATAAATGCTAAAAAAAGAAATGGTGGACAGTAATTGCAAGGATTATGAACAGGAGGGATGGGGTAGGAAGGCCACACCAGAAACAAGGAGAGAAGGGACCATGTTATAGCAGAGAAAATAGGTCTCCATCAAGGACTGCAAGTAAGTAATGAGACATCCGGTTAAGTTCACAGACTTTTGTTCCTGATCATTTACAACTGAGGGGGTATGATCTCACCAGAAGGGGTAGACATATAATCTGGCAGATAAAAAGTAACCATTTTACAAATGGGTGATTGACCCCTCCCTCACTGCAGTTTCCTACTTTTATTACATCTACTTTTGAATATACTCTTATAACAAGACTTTAGTTTAACAGCTTTTTATCTCTGGCCAGGGGGTGACATCCAATACCCATCAGGATGGAATGAAGGACATTGCAGGAGCAGCAAAACCGCAAAAGAAAAATCAATAAACCATAATCCAGAACTTCAGAGACTCTATATCAACCACCTAGAACTAGGCCAGCCTAATCTCTCCCCATCCTGAAGCTCAGGGAAATTCGCGGAAGAGGGGGCGGTAAGATTATAAGAGCACAAGGATGGGAGGAGCAATGATATGCAAGATACTCCACATAAGTTAGGGCCAAAGCAATCATAATAGGACTTTGCATGCCCTGTGCAATGTACCACACACTATTGACCCCACAAAGTCTAGCATTTGCCAAAGGCACCAAGATCCTTGGAGGCAAGGGAATGACAGCCACAATAGTGCTCCTATGCTTAAGGGGAACACAGGAAAGGGTTCAGGGAAATGCCACTGGGTCCTTGTACATCATCAGAGAGGAGGACCCAGAGGAGAGTCTGGCATGCACATTAAAGGATTCTCCAGGGATTGGGGGGGGGAGGCAAATGGGGGGTAGGGAGGGATGGAGGGGGGAGGGGAGGGGGAGGAGGGGGGTCGGGGGAAGGAGAAGGGAGGGAGGGAACCGGTGTACCTATTAAGTTTGTATGAGTGGAAATAATAATAAAAAATGTTAAAAACAACAACAACAAAAAAGAAATGGTGGAAATGTTAATAGACAATGAAATTCACAGACAATGCTAGTGTGTAAAGGATCTGGTGATGAGTCTGAATGAGACACATCTGACTTGAAAGTTCATTAGGAGATGCATTGGAAGATAACCACTATGTAATGCAGGGGAGTGAGTTTGATTTCAGAAACAGATGAGAAGTCCTTTGTATAGTCAAGGGAGTTGTTAAAGAAATATGGATGTAAAAAAAAAAAAAAAGAAATATGGATGTCTCCTGGACATCACCTTGAGGTCATAAATGAGGTCATATTTTATCTAAATGATGCTTCATCACAGCATCAAAGACATGCTGATACAAAACCTCATAAGATACTATATTAATTCAATCCTCCTCACTTACCTTTATATACTTCATTGTGTTTGTGACTAGTGACTGCCCAATCAGACTTTTCTATTTATAAAACTGTTTACTAAATTTACTGAGATCTAAGGAATACATTGTATAATAAACATGTTGATTTCAGCAAGCAACCCACAATATTTGTCTCCATATTATTCTCAGGAAGTTGGTGACATCCTTATACATTTAAACATTATTTTCTACCACCATGTCTCCATGTTTGTACATTGCTAAAATCAATATAGATATTGTGTAAAGTGTCCTTCAGACTTCAACTGTGGAATTCAATAAAGAACAGTATAAATTAGACTATAACAGATGTTCAGGACAAGTAACCTGGAAACCACCATGTAGAACAATTACATGTTTTTATTTTCCCTCTCCCTCTTTCCCTCCCCCTTTTGTCTTCCTCTTCCTCTCTCTTTCCATGTCTTTCAGGCTTGTTAAAAGTCAAGACAAACAGGAAAAACAAAAATGCATAAACCCTGATTTCACCAAACAATTTATTCTCCCTCTGCAGTACTGAGGACAAGACCAAATGGAGTACACAGTCACTGTGCAAATTACCCTGGTAGTTCAGTATAGCTCTCTCCTAGAAAGCTAGTTTTGCAAATGTGTGTGATGCTCAGTGCCCACACTGTCCCAATCTTAATTCTCTTAACTTCTCACCAGAAGTGATAACATTTAGGAAAAAGAAAAATGATGCAGTTATAAGATGTCATAGACTAGAGAAAAGCCTATGAAAAACAAACACACCTGTATTATGGTATGTAAAGTGAATTGTAATGAGGAGGAATCTACTTTCAAACATACAAAGCTTATGGTACCTAAAACCCCATCTATATTTTTGTGGCCCTAGTAAGTGCTAGTCACACATGGAGAAATTCATAAATATTTACTGGATTTCTACGATCCCTACTTTACTTGCAATTCAATATAAGGCAAAACAATTTCTATTTTTAAACTTCTAAACCTGAAAGACAGAAGATGAATGCCTTATAAAAAGTTGTCATAACAGTTATTAATTTTTAAAAAAATCGTTAAAACATCATCTCATGTGCTTTTAACATAAATTCACAAAACTGATTTAAAGACAGCCATATGGGTCTGAGAGAATGGTGATTGAAGTGTATTTCCCATAGGGCTGCAGGCACTGTTAGAAGTTTGGACTGCTCAGCTTATCAGATGTCCTACATCTCTCTGAGTCCGAGTGTTGTTAATCAAGATAGATGGCACACTAGTTAATGCTACTGTTCGCAAGGCTGTGGCAGAGATTAGAAGGTTATAATCACACAGATATAAACAGGAGTTCTAGGATTGCTATCTAACATATGAAATGAACAACTAATAGGTATCTTTCTTTGATAGTTGATTTGATTGAGTGTGTGTGGGTAAAAGTCAACAAGTGAACAT
Organism: Typhlomys cinereus; assembly: GCA_023101885.1. Classification (NCBI taxonomy): domain Eukaryota; kingdom Metazoa; phylum Chordata; class Mammalia; order Rodentia; family Platacanthomyidae; genus Typhlomys; species Typhlomys cinereus. The sequence goes on from JALPQD010000487.1 coordinate 1,317,058, forward strand.
CTTGATTGTCTGCTGAATTAATAGAACGGAAGAATTTTAAATGGTCCTGAAAGCTAATTTAATTCAGAAACATCAGTGAGGTTCCAGCTCTTTTGTGAACCTCGTGAATAAAAATGTTGGCAATTCATTCCAAATAAAAATGTGGGCATTATCCACTTCTGTTCCTGGAACAAAAAAAAAAATTATATATAAAAATGGTCTTTTCAAGGAGGGACCATTTAACTTATGAGCATGTTCATATTATCCTCTAAATAAACACTGAAAATTAAAATAAAGAGAAACTGCCCTTTGAATTTGCCTTGGGTTTATAGTCATTTCTATTTCAATTGCTCTCTTGCATTTGTCTTGTTAGAAATTTCATTTATTTGTATTTTCATTCCTAACAATTAATTTTTTTCCCTTTTCTAGGCCCATTTAAATTCCAATTGCCAGTAGCACTTGAGCATTTTGACCCCTGGAGACATTTATTAGAATCCCTTGTGGTACTGAAGGACACAAAATAGAACATGACCAGTTCTTATAAAAGCTCATCTCAAATCACTGGTTATTGTGTTCTAACCAACCTAGGTTTACCCACAGACCCAAGCCACTTTCTGCTGTGAAAGTTCTCTTTATACCTCTGGGACTTCCCAGATGAAAACTCCCTTCCCTGGGGAATTTTTCCTGACTGACCATTCCTAAGCCACTCCCTTCCCACACATGTCACACAATCACACAACACCCTCTGCTTTCTTCCATTTTCTTCCACAGTGTGTTCTACCATCATACTCAGTCAGCAAGCAAAGACTAGCTCCCTGGTTTTCTCTCCTACTGGATGATAAGTGATGAAAGCAGAACTCATTTAAGTCTAACTATACCTAGCAGAGTGACTGATCCAGATAGCTCGGTCAACAGTGTGGATCAAAAAAAAAAAAAAAAAAAGATTGAGAGAGAGAGGGAGAGAGAGAGATCAGAACATCCCAGGTAAATCCAAACTCAAGGATGAGCTTCTATTCACCAGTTTCCCTGGGCCACCTTTTAGAAATCAAAGCAAAACAATGTAAAGTGAGGAGTCAGTTTGAATAGGCCCACAATAGGCCTGTTGGTGTGTCCTTAGGAAACCTCACTCAACGAAATGATCACTCCTGGACATGCAGTTTCTGAGAACTATTATATTTGGTTGATTGATTAGTTAGGTGGTTGATTTTGTAATTTCCAAGAAAAACTTCTGTTCCTCTTCTATATGTCTTATAATAACCAAATGCTTGCTTTTTCTATATATATTAATTAAATCAACACTTGCTTCTCAGAGGGAAAGAAAAACCCACAGGTCAAATTGTAATTTCCCAAACTTTCAAGAATTTATTCACATTCTAGCTGGGATAATGCATGGCATGTAATATAAAATGGCAAAATCGGAATTCTAAACTTTCCACACTGCCCAAATCTTGTAATGCCATTGCAGATAGCAATCTGTTAATAATAAAAGACTAGGGATAAATGTGTCAAAATGTCAATTCTTGTCAATCTTCGAGTTATAAATTATTGTATTATCTTATTTATTTGTTTGTTTGTTTCTATATTTCCAAAGTTTTTTAAAGTACTGTTCCTGAGGATTGGGAGTGTTTCACAGAGAAAGAGACTTGATCTAGCATGTATGAGGCCTGGATTCTGATTAATAGCACCATGCAGAAAAAGACCATTAACATGTAGCTTTTCTTTAAATAGAGCAATGTTATTTGAACTTATAAAATAGTACCTAGTATATGGTATATCCTAAAAAGCTTGTTCCTCACAACTCTGTCTCCTTTCAGAAGTATTAAGTATATTCTCACAGTATTACATAGAGCTTCCATTCTGCATGAAAGGAACATTCCAGTAGCAGCCCAAAATAGTAAAAAGTCTGTCTACCATTTCCTAACTTGATGATCTGGTGGTATTTACTGACCTTGATCAGCTTGTCTACAAAAAGGAAGATAATTCTTACCACTTCAATTTGAATGCATAGCATTTTACTTTCCCACAAGTGTCCAGAAATATGTGATCCTTCCTGACTTTTGATAATCCAAGAAGGAATCTTGGGCCCTGGATGAGGGAAAAAAGAGCCCTGTTCTTGTGCAGTAGAGATAATTAACCCTGTTTGAGGAGTCAGGGAAGTAAGATTTGGTGTGAACATGTGGACATCACATTGCATGTGTCTTTGCTTGACTAAGGAAAACTTTTCTGAGTAACTGGTATAATAGATCAATTCCCCACTCCTGTCTTCCTCATCAGTTCTTCAATTTCCCAAATGATTCTCTAATCACAGCAATTTCCATCATTTTTATCTCTGGAGAGGTGGAATTTGGAATCATGTTTTTCTCTTTATTTTTTTTCACTTTCATGCTTATGTATATGTAGTCATGCCCACATGTGCACGAGAGCACACATGTGTGCAGATCCGTGAGAGTGCATGTGCACTTTCATATGAAAACCTGAGGTTGATAATAGGAATTATCTTCCATTGTTGAGTATCTTAGTCTTTGAAGGATGAGTCTCTAATCAAACTCAGAGCTAGCTTAAATCTGACTAAACATCTTGCTATAGAGATTCCCAGGATCTGCCTTCCAGATATTCATTTTTCAGTAGGATATAGGATTCTGAATACTGGTCTTCTATTTGACTGGCAAGTGCTTTAGCTGGTGAGCCATCTCCCCAGCCCAGTATTTTTAATTAAATGGACAACCAAATAATAGCCATGCTATTGTTGTACAGTGTTTTAAATTTTCACAAAATTCCAGCAAGAGGTACATCATCCATTTCACTAATAAGGAGCTCAGAGGTCAAATGACTGGCCTGAAGCCATGCATTTGATACACATTCAAACAGCAGGGAACTCAGTGTTATAATTGCAAAATCTATGAACCACACCAACTATCAAATAAAGTGAAAACTTATAAGATTGTGAGATTTTAGAATGTTTACAGACTCACAAAATTACAGAGAAATTGTTTGATATGAGTTTTTTTAAACATTTTATCAGAATCCTAGAATTCCGAGCTAAAATAGAACCAAGAACAAAAACACAACCTAACACACAAATCACAAGGAATGAATGCAAAAGTCAACTGAAACCCAGGAATTCGTATGACTTTCAGTATAAAATATGATCTTCTATTATAAGCAACACATGGATAAGTCAAATTTATACATATTTCAAATATTCTAAAGGATTTCCCTTTTAAATATTCCTATCATCAATCTTTTTATATGTAAAGAATCTTAGCAAAGCCAATGCCCACGATTTATGGTTTAACAATTTTCAAAATACTCAATTTAGTTAAAGAAAAATAGCCAAATTTCATTTTTCCTAATAAAATGTTTTACTATGAAATACAATAAGCTATAATTACTATGAATCATTGGCCAAAGTATTTTTATATTTTATAAAAATGCTTATTATAAAGTATGTAATTAAAGCTCAATTCCAAATCTTATTGTTATCATTAGCCCTTAATTCAGCTGACATTCTTTGCTAAAAGGAATAATGTGAAATTTCCAATATTAGGGTTACCAAATAACATCCAAAACATTGACTCTGATTTGAGACAAGGAATCATTTCCTATTTTTTTTACTCTTTCCCCACAAAAATGCGCTTTTTACATTTGTTTTAATTTAACTGATATTAGGAAACAAAACCTCATCTAAATTATTACATATGTGTATGACCTCTTCAACGAGTACTTCAGTACATTACAACACCTATGTTCTGATACACTTCATTCCTGTAAGTGACATTTTAAGGCAGTTGGGAGACATAGGGCTTAGTACATGTTGTGCATAAAAGTGATGGTGATGTCTTTATTATCACCACTATTATAAGAACTGTCAGGAATACTAGAAATATAAGAGGTAATATTTGCCTATAATTCCAGCATTCATAAAGCAGAGCCAGGAAGATCAGGAGTTCAAGGACAAACTGAGATGTATAATGAGACCCTATCTCAAAAAGGAAAAATGAAAGAAGAAAACTTAAGAAGGAAATGGAAAAGGAAAGAGGTTGTTTAAGATATGGCTTCCTTTCTTCCTCAACAACAATGAGATTCTTGTTGCTTCTTTTTTCTTTTTGCTATGCTTTTTCTTTTTCTTTCCTTGTAAGACATTTGTCCCCCCAAACTTATGGGACAATGAAGTGAGAAATCTCCACTCTTTCCTGAGAAAATACAATGAAAACTGGCTATTTTCCTAGCAAAGTAGTTAAGCAATAGTTTTTACCTTATAGGTTGTTGTGAGACCTGTTGGGTCCCATTCATAAAAACACTCAGAAGCACTCAGACCTGCTATGTCCAGAGTGACAAATAGAAATAAAAAACTAAGCTACTTTTTTATTTCCTACTGTTCCTAGTAGACAAATAGAAATAAAAAACTAAGCTACTTTTTTATTTCCTACTGTTCCTAGTTCTTTTGGACCACTATTTACATCTCCTCTGAAGGCTAACGATATAGCTTAGCAGTGCAGCACATGGTTAGCAGTGGAACACACACAACAAACAACAAATAATGAAATGTTATATCCATTCAAATCTCTAAAATATGATTTTCTTTGTGCGACAGCATTTCATGAAGCACCAAAGATTTCATATTCATTGTTTTAAAAATTATTGATCTGCAACATCTCAGTAAAAACTTCCTGTTACAGTTTTGACAATAAGGAACTAATGCATAGGTAGCAGGCCTGGTGATGCACACATGTAATTCTCAGAGCCAACAGAAAGCAGGTCGATTGTGAGTTGAAAAGAGCCTGAGGTACATTGTGAGACCCAAAAGAAAGAAAGAAGAAGGAAGGGAGAGAGGGAAGGAGGGAGAAAGGGAGGGAGGGAGGAAGGAAGGAAGGAAGGAAGGAAGGAAGGAAGGAAGGAAGGAAGGAAGGAAGGAAGGAAGGAAGGAAGGAAGGAAGGAAGGAAGGAAGGAAGGAAGGAAGGAAGGAAGGAAGGAAGGAAGGAAGGAAAAATAAAAAGTGAGAAATAAAAGAAACTTGTCTAGTTTACCTATATCTATTAAAAAGATTTAATTCTTTGACGACTGGGCTCTGATGAATATAATTTTTTATCTACTCCTTTTATTTCCATTTGTCAGTGAAATCAACACCATGTAAGTTCCGAACAAGATCCCCCTCTCCCCTTCCTTCAAGCTGACGGACTGCTGAGGACCATCTAAAAAGTTCCTGTAAAAAGAAAACAGTTCCTAAATGTTTTCAGACAGGCCAGAAACCCACTGGAAGGCACTGCTTGGCATTCTAGCTTTGAAAGGCCAAGTTGCACTAAATAAAACCTCCACTTTGTGTATGTGTGTGGAAGTGATTAGTCATTTAATACTGGAAGCTCTACCTGGAACACATTTCTTAATACATTTTTTTCCCATGCATGATGTCTTTCCACAATTTATTGCCACATTTTATTAAACTCTTGTTACCTAGCGTGTAATTGGAATCATCACTGATACATGAAACACGAGTATACAAATCTGAAACAGAGTGGAGGCAGGTCAAAGAAGTAACAGCAAAGCTAAATTTTAAAGTGAAGAGGAGACGCAGTCTGCAGTGTTATGAATTGCTGCACCCCTCCAGCCCGGGGCAGCTGCTCCCTGAAAAATCATCTTGTCCTCAACACCCAAAGAAACTATCCTCTGTGAGCAAGAAATAATGGGCTAAAACATGGGGAAGAGAACAAAGGCTGTGAGTGTAAGAAAGAAGCTAAGTCACGACATCAGACGCCTTTGTAGATGCTTCCGCTCTCCAGAAATGGACATTTTCCAAGAGATGAGGGACTGATGTATCATTACTTTTGACTTTGACTCCTCTGGTGAAGAAGAGACCTGGGAACTGATTATTAACTCCAACTTGGATTTCCATCCCAAACATTAATTGGCTTTGTCCATATTCCTTTCCCAGTGATACCATTATGTGTGATGTGCCAAAAGCAAAAAAAAAAAAAGATTTATGAATTCAATCTAGAAATCTCTAGAAATCTAGAAAAAAGGTCTATTAAGCAAAACATTAGGAAGCACATTAGGAATCTTTCACAGGCAAAATTATCTCATCCCTTCCCCCTCCTGCGACTGTTGTAAAACAAGTCTGCTTCCAGTTTTAGCCTTTTAGAATATTTTTCTGAATTCTCTCCTACTTTTCTTTCATCTCTGGATTACAGCCTGATTTCCAACTCCAAGCATTATATCTATTACCAGATACATTCAGAGGTCACACTAGAAATTTCACAGAGAAGATGTTGTCACCGGCAGACAGAAAACTTCACACTTATTTTACTGAGAAACAGGCAAAAAATAACACTAAAAAATAGAAGAAAATAAAATGATGTATTTTTCTCACAATTCCCATCATAATCAGGCACAAGCATTCCTATTTTCTAATTACCATGTTTATTATCATCAGTGACACTAGAAATATTAATTATCATCCACTGCTTAAGCATGGTTGGCTGAGTATAAGTGATTATAGAGTTTTATTACCAATTGCCATCTAGGTATATATGAAGATATATAATCAGTTTTATGTTTGATCAAGAATTTATAGCATTTTTAAAAGGTAGATTTTAAAATGAAGAGGTTCATGGGAGAAAATATGCAGAATGGAGAAATAGTAAATAAAAATGAAATGCATTTCATTTGATATCAATGAATAATCATCATTATTTTATACTGCAAAAATGCAATAACTTCATGAATAAAGTAAACACGGAATTTCTTTACTTTTGTTCATCCAAAACATATCATGCTTGTGTGTGTGTGTGTGTGTGCGCGCGCGCGCATGTGCGTGTGTGTGTTCCTGTGCATCTGTGCTTGTGGGGGGGGGCAGTCAAGAACTATAAAAAACTAATGAAAAATCCCTGTGAGTGCCTATGCAGCAAGAGCTGTTGGGAGTGCACAGGATATAGGGCTGAACTTGAGAAATAGAGCCCTGATTCTCAAGAAATTCACACTTTAAAGGAGAAAGTTAATAAAGTAAGTGTTATGAAGGGAACAAAAAAGTCTTAGAAAGAGGCAGAAGTTACTTCTGGAAGTGTGTCTACTGTGAGCTGTTCTGAAGGTCTCTCCAGTAGATGACACTTGAGTTTGGATCTCGGAATCAAGAAAGAGCATTGTGAACAAAAGAAGACCCCAGAGCCAACATAGGGATGAGCTTGGTGTAGTCCAGGGGCGCAAAGACTTGGGTTTCTGAAATGCGGAGAACCAGAGGTGTGAAAAGAAGTAAGCTGGTATACAACAAGCCCACAGCAAGGATTATGCTCAATGGGAACAATTGGAAGCATTCCCACTTCGATCAGGAACTAGACAAGGCTGTCCACTCTCACCACTTCTATTCAATATTGTACTTGAAGTCTTAGCTGAAGCCATAAGACAAGAAAAGGACATAAGAGGGATTCAAATCGGTAAGGAAGAAATCAAGCTATCACTATTTGCAGATGACATGATCTTATACCTGAGGGATCCCAAAAACTCCACCAGGAAGCTCCTGGAACTAATTGAGAAGTTCAGCAGGGTGGCAGGATACAAAATAAATGTGCAAAAATCAGAGGCCTTCCTATATGCCCAGAATGAAAGAAGTGAAAAAGCCTTGAGAAAAACCATGCCATTTACTATAACCCCTAAAAAAATGAAATACCTTGGTATAAACCTAACTAAGGAGGTAAAAGACCTTTACAATGAAAACTTTAAAACCCTAAAGAAAGAAATTGCAGAAGACACCAGAAGGTGGAAAGACCTCCCTTGTTCCTGGATTGGCAGAATCAACATTGTAAAAATGACCATCCTACCAAAGGCAATATACAGATTCAATGCTATACCAATCAAAATCCCAAAGCAATTCTTCAAAGAAGTTGACCAAACAATCTCAAAGTTCATATGGAGGCACAAAAGACCCAGGATAGCAAAAACAATCCTGAGTAACAAAAACACAGCTGGAGGTATTACCATACCAAACCTAAGTCTATACTACAAATCCATAGTTATAAAGACAGCCTGGTACTGGCTCCAAAATAGACACACAGATCAATGGATAAGGATTGAAGACCCAGATATAAGCCCACAAAGTTACAGCCATTTGGTCTTTGACAAAGGGGCCCAAAGAATCCAATGGAAAAAGAACAGCATCTTCAACAAATGGTGCTGGCAAAACTGGATCTCCACATGCAGAAGATTAAAGCTGGACCCGTACTTGTCACCATGTACAAGACTTAATTCCAAATGGATCAAGGACCTTGATATCAGGCCAGAGACTTTAAAAACCATAGTTGAAAGGATAGGGAACTCCCTCGAGCTGATTGGGCTAGGCCAACACTTCCTAAACAGACATCCAATGGCATAGTCACTGCTACCAACTCTCAACAGTTGGGATCTTGTGAAATTAAAGAGCTTCTGTTCAGATAAAGAGATTGTCACATGAGCTCAAAGGCAACCCACAGAATGGGAGAAAATCTTCACTAACCACATATCTGACAGAGCTCTACTGTCCAGAGTGCACAAAGAACTTAGAAAATTAAACTCCAAGGAAAACACTGGCCCAATTAAAAAATGGGCCCTGGAACTTCAAAGAAACTTTACCAGGGATGAAATTAAAATGTCTAACAATTATCTTAAAAAATGCTCCACTTCCTTCGCCATCAGGGAAATGCAAATCAAAACTTCCCTGAGATATCATCTCACCCCGGTCAGGATGGCAAAAATCCACAATACAAACAACGATAAATGCTGGAGAGGATGTGGAGAGAGGGGAACTCTCCTACATTGTTGGTGGGAATGCAGGCTCATACAGCCACTCTGGCGAGCCGTCTGGAGATTCTTAAAGAAATTAAAGATTGAAATGCCATATGACCCTGCTATCCCACTTTTGGGAATAACCCCCCATGCAGCAGAGGTTCGCCTCGATAGCACAAGCTCGACCATGTTCATAGCAGCACTGTTTACAATAGCAAAATCATGGAATCAACCTAAATGTCCAACAGTTGACGAGTGGATAAGGAAACGGTGGTACATCTATACAATGGAGTACTACTCAGCCATCAAAAATGATGAATTACTGGAATTTGCTGGGAAATGGATGTCATTAGAAAGAATTATATTAAGTGAAGTATCCCAAACCCAGAAAATTAAGCACCGTATGTACTCCCTAATAGGTGGCTCCTAGTACCAAACTCACCCAGCCCACATTGAGACACTCAAAAGTAAACCTATGTAACACAGTAATTGCAAGGATTATGAACAAGAGAGATGGGTTAGGAGGGCCACACCAGAAACAAGGAGAGAGGAGACCATGTTACAGCAGAGAAAATAGGCCTCCATCAAGGTCTGCAAGTAAGTAATGAGAAACCTGGTTAAGTTCACAGACGTTCTTTCCTGATCTCACCAGAAGGGGAGGGCATATAGTCTAGCAGATAAAAAGTAATCATTTTGCAAATGGGTGATGGACCCCTCCCTCAGTGAGGTTTCCTACTCTTATTACATCTACCCTTGAATGTGCTATTACAACAAGACTCCAGTTTAACAGCTTTTTGTCTCTGGCCAGGGGGTAACATACAGTGCCCAGCAGGATGGAGTGAAGGGCATTGCAGGAGCAGCAAAACTGCAAAAGAAAATCAACAAACCACAATCCAGAACTTCAGAGACTCTATATCAATCACATAGAACTAGGCCAGCCTAATCTCTCCCCATCCTGGAGCTCAGGGACATTTGCGGAAGAGGGGGCGGTAAGATTGTAAGAGCAAAAGGATGGGAGGAGCAACGATTTGCAAGATTCTCAACAATAGTTGGGGCCAAAGCAATCATAATGGGACTTTGCATGCCCTGCGCAATGTCCAGTGCACTGTTGCCCTCATAAAGTCTAGCATCTGTTAAGGGCACCGAGACCCCTGGAGGCAAGGGATTGACAGCCATAGTAGTGATCTTATGCTTAAGGGGAACAAGAGAAAGGGCTTATGGAAATGCCACTGGGTCCTTATATGTCATCGGAGAGGAGGACCCAGAGGAGAGTTAGGCGTACACAATAAAGGACTCTCTGGGAATTGGGGGGGAGGCACTGGGGGAAGGGGAGGGGGAAGAGGGGGGAGGGAGGGAACTGGTAAAAAATTTTAAAATGTATAATTAAATTTTTAATAAAAAAAAGGAAAATATAAAGAGAGATATGAAAATGTTGCTGTTGTGCAGAATACAGACTTGGACTCTCTATGAAACAGCAATAATTTTAGAGTAGAAAAAAGTGAGGAAGAAGTAAGTTGGAAGCAAAGAAAGATGTCTCAGAGGTCTTTAGAGGAAAGACTTTGGATAATATGCCAAGTGGATTACAAAGCTCCTGCAGGATTGTGAAGAAGGGAAAAGCATGATCCGATCACATGCATCACAATGGTTGGAAATCCAGGTAATGTCTCTGTCTAAGCAGGTCCATCATTCTCTATTTGTCAGGGGAATCAATAAATTGCCTTAAGATAGAATTAATGAACTTGAACTTTTTCTTAATGTAATTACATAAAGTAGTGAGTACTCAACAGGGGAGGTGTATAAATTAATCAGATAAGGTAGGAGGATAGTGAATTCTCACTAAGCCAGGTGCATCACAGACCACAAGTTAAATGACACAGAAGACACTCAAGTTCAAATCAGTAGCTACAAGACCAGATCAATAAAGCCCAAAAAGGTATCTATATTTTTTAAAAAATAAAATAAAATTTGTATTTTAAATTCTTAAGTTGGGAAACCCAACTTTATGACAGACTTCCTAAAGCTTCAAGCCCCCATCTCTCCATGGAAACATTAGATAAACTAGAAGATGAAATAAAATTAGATGAGCCCCAAAAATCACTAAAAGAAAATTTATGATAACCAAGCAAACAATTAGAAAGAAGCTATTTTTGAAATAGTTGGAAATTTCAGGGTCTGCCAAGAACAGAAACCCAGCTAAATTGAATCTTCTTCCAGGAATGATAGAAAACAAGGAGCTTGTGATAGTTAACCATGGGTGTCAACTTGAACACACCTGGTATTAGCTAAGATCAGCTGTCAGGCCACCTAAAGAGATGATCCGGATCAATAATTACAATGTAAGACCAGCCCTAGATACCATCAGAACCTCCATAGATCTCATAGAAACCTCCCAGTAGTGCACCAGATAAAAGGAACCACAGAACAGAAGAAGGAGAAAGACTCTCTGGGAATCTTCCAGCCTTCAGCCATGTGGATGGGTATTACATAGCCTGTCTCCAGCTTTGGCCAGCCAGCCATGCCTTTTCTGCCCTGAAAGACTCTATCTCCCCTCTGGAATTGTAAGTCAAATAAATCTCCCTTTGTAAGTCAAATAAATCTCCCTTCCACTGTTAAAAAAAAAAAAAAAAAGAAAAGAAAAGAAGTAAGCTGAAACAGTAGACACAGGAATCAAAGAGAGCCTTTCGGGGTTCGGGTTATACAATGGTTGCAATGGGAGGCCTGTGGAGGGCCTTAATCACCAGAGCACCCAGTCTGGTTCCAAGGCTAGGGGGTCAGCGCAGGGCTGGCGAGAAGCTCAGTGCAGGTGGGTGGACAAAAGGTGCTGGTGACTCCAAGTACAGCTGTGACTGTGCGGATGAAGAGTGATTGGGAACTCGCACACCAGGAGGGAGACAGACAGACAGCACTGGCGGCCAACTCTGATGAGAGCAGGAGGAAACAAAGAAGAATTCACCCTCCAGTAACTTCTGAGAGCAGGTGGACCACATCCATTAGATATTCGTTTCATCCATTATAATTAATGTGAGCATCTTCTAATTCCTTGGCTTATCAATAATGGCCACCATCTACTATGCGTCAGATGTTTTGCCTATATTATCTCAATGAATTGGCACTAATTTAGCAACCTTGCAAAATTATGTGCAAGAAAGAAGAAATAGAATTAGGGATCTTGTGGTTTATTCAAACAGCTAGTATGTAATTTAACTAGAAAACAAATCAAGCCAGGACTGTGACACTGAACCACACCTTTAAGCACCAGAGATTTGTAAAGGCCTGTGCCCCTACTGACTGTTAGCTTCTTTGATTTGCTTTCAGACCGTCCCTGCTAACAGCAGCACTGCCACTGGTCTTGTTGGACAGACACTTCAGACTTCAGTGGTTCTTTCTTTAAGATGAATTCTTAAAGCTGCATAAGTACGATAAAGCTATGGAAAATTTTAAAGCGTTTGATATACTTACTTGTTTGGTGTATCTTTCCTTTTTGCCACTTTAAAGTCTTGTCAGGAGGAATGCAATCGATAAACCTATTATCATTTTCATGTTGCAGGATCGTTTATTAAGACTTCAGCTCTGTGTCGCTTCTTGACTGTCATCACATACCCAGGAAGTCATGCAAGAACAGGAAAGCAAGCAGCCTGATCGCAGACTTTTGTTCTCTGGCATGTGGAGGTCAGAGGTCAGCTTCAGGTACAATTGGTCTGGAAACAATTTTGTTTCCATCTTGGTTTCTGTGTTTTTTGTTTTCGGCTTTGGGTTGTTTGTTTTGCTTTATTTTTTTGTTTGTTTGTTCATTTTTTGTTTTTGTTTTTGTTTTGAGGAAAGGTCTCTCCTAGACCTGGAGCTCACAGAGTAAATTAGGCTGGCTGGCTAGAGAGCCCTTGAGATCCTCTGTCTCCAACTCCTGTGTCCTGGGATTACAAGCATGCATACAAAGTCTGCATGCTGGTCTCTTTCAAGTTAATAGAAGGAAGAGGAGTAAGAAGGATCTTTTGCTGCTATATGAAGTTTTTACAAGTGGCATGTTCGTTTAGCTCTTATTCAAATATATAGCTGAACCTAACAGTCTGAGAGAATGGAAAACACAGTATCTTCATGTGACTAGAAAGAAGAGAAATGACTTATTTAAAGGGTCACTAAAGGACTGGAGAGATGGCTTAGGACCTCTGCTCTGCTTCCGTCTAGCAAGCAGAAAGTCCTGAGTTCAGAGTCCAAATCCCTCCTTTAAAAAGAAAATGCAGGGTAGACATGGCAGAGGCCTCCACTTCCTGATCTGGAAGGTGGAGCCTGGGAAACCCCAGAGTAAAGCAAAAATGAGGTAGAACAACCCAGGATGATTTCTGAAGTCACCCTTGGGCCTCCACAGGCATATATAGTGCCTCTGATGAATGCACATACACACACACACACACACACACACACACACATGCACGCATGCATGCACACAGGCATACAGTTGAGCACCACAAAGAAACAGTAAAAGAAGACACCGTGCACCCTCTACTGCAGGGCTTGTGTGTGTTGTGGATCTACCTGCATGCAGGTAGGTTGCTCTGTGCTAATGCACATAGTTGTCCTATGCTAATGCACATAGGTTGTTCTATGCTAAGTAAGCCATTCTTTCTCAAAATAATCTTAGCCATTCTGATTAATTTATAATCTTTTTCTCATAAAAGTCAAATCATAAAAATGGAAATAGAACTAGCCATAATCCTGTGGATAACCAATACCTTTAAAATTTTAATTATATCAAATTATCAACTGTTAATAGTCAAAGTTGAGAAAATAAAATAAAATATTCCACTTGCTAATACATTAATTCAAACTCTGTAGAGTGTGAGAGAAGGGGAAAAGGCCCTCAGACTCAGAAACATAAAGCACAATGTATCAGTGCCACTATCTGTGTTATCAGTTCATCCATTCTTCTTTCTTCATAAATGAAAATATTTTTTAAAATTTGATCTTGGGTTGAGAAATGGATGTTGGGGTTAAAACACTCACTGGGCAAAGGGACTGGAGCTTGAATCCCAGATTCTAATTAAAATGCCAGGTGGCTTACAAAACCTATCTTTAATTCCAACCTCAGAAGGCAGAGACAGAGAACCTCCCAGAGCAACCCAGCTAGTTAGACTAGTCCTATCTATAAGTTCTGGGTTTTATCTGGGTTCTGTCTCAAAAGAAATCTCAGATTATCACCAAAACCAACCTCGGGCCTCCACATTCACACACACATACCTTCATCGACACACATGTGTGCCCCCCCCACACACGCACACACATCCCATATTCACATACATAAAAATGGGAAAAAAATATTGATCCTTTTCCTCTTCATGTGATTGTGGAAAAACATCTAATTTAATGATGTGGTATCATTGCTCTAATTTCTAAGTCATTCACTGATTACAGTTTCAATTTCTAACTTAGCACTTGTTTAAAAGAGCAGGTTATAAGTTGCATCGAATTCAAAGAAAAATTAATTTTAATTCATTATTATTTAAATATGATCTATTTAAATTGTTTTGAGGAGATCAGTGAGACTTTTTTCTGTGGCTAAGTATGTGATTAACTTTCTAAGGTGCCATGAATTATCCTAAAAACAAAGTGAAACATTCTCTGTATTGAGTATATAGAATTAGATTTTACTAAGTATATTAAATTAATTTCATTCATAATAATTGAGTTAGTAATCATTTACCCTAGAGTCTACATGGTGGGAATAGATAACTGATTCCCATAAGCTAGCCTCTGACTGCCACATATTCTCCATGGCACATACTCACCACAAACACAAATACATGCATACACACAACAAATAAATGCAAAAACTGTTGTCTTTATGTTTATATTGGTGTGATTGAAATAAAACTGCTAGAGTCAGTCCATGTACCTTTTTTGAAATTCTTGAGTTTCTTTGACTCGTTGTCTTAGTAATGTGAGCTGTGAGTAACCCTTCAAAAAAAAGGACAAACAAACGACATGCAAGTGGATAAAAATCTGACTAAATCCTTCTATTGCCTTCACATCTGAACAATATATCTAGATACAAAAGGCTCGAACCACACACTTTTCCTTTCTGAACTGCTCAAATGCTGCTCCACTGTATGCTGACAGTTAACGTTCAAAAGACTCTGCCCTCAAACTTTGCCTTCAGTAAGCAATTTTGTTTCTTTCCTGGAATCTTGGGACTTTTGCTTTTGCTTTGCATTTTTTAAACTTTCTACAGCATGTAGTCAGATAACACTGAGGAATCTCTTCAGCTTCTGCATTCTCTTTAGGTATTGCTTTTGTGTCATTTGTTCTGGACCTGTGCTTAGGAAAAATACTTTCTAGTGATCGTTGTATATTTCAAGCTCTTTTATTTTCTTGGAAATGCCTTAATATCTTTCTCCAGAATGACTTTTACTTATGCATCTTACTTATACTTGCTAATTCGTATGCGAGCTCAGCTACTGCATTTGGGTTTTCTTGATAACTTGCTTTATTGAATGTCAAATTCTCTTTTAAGATTGCTTTCATATTGCTCAAAAACAAAATACACCATGTAGAATGTACTTGCTTATCTTAATAAATTTTTTTGGAAGTACATTCTTCGTATGCATCTTACAAGTTACCACTCATCTCTTATTTTGTGAAAATTTTTGCTAGAAGTCCCTTTTGCTTCTCCTTGTACCTCCAATAGTAATCTATTGCTTCCATCCATTGAGCTCACAAACTTCATTTTCTTATTCTAAAATATTAATTCAGGGGAATACTTTGTGTACATCAGTGATCCCAGGCAAATAATTCCACAAGCAAAGAGAAGAACTATAAAGTTAAGTTACGGAAATTACCTGAACAGGGGTGATTCTTAGCATGATCCCAAAATGATGAGGAGGTATTATACAAGTAGATTAGAAAAGGGTTGTTGTCTAGGAAAATTTTCAGGATGCGAAAGATGGAAGAGAAAGCAAGCATGTAACACCAGGAAACACAAACAAAAGATAGATAAATTCCAGATCATTCCATTCATTGTTTGCTCTGTTTGTAAATTTACCCTACAAAGCTCAGATGAGATAGATCAGGAGTTAAGACTCTACCTCACAAGTAGAAAGACATGAATTTGGATCCCAGGTCCCACATAAAAATACTAGACAGAAATGGCGGCAGCCAGCACTTCCGGCCATGGTGGGCAGGGCCTGGGAAATCCTAGAACTAAGCAAAAAGGAAGCAGAAGCAATCCAGGATGATACCTGAAGTCACCCTTGGTCCTCCACAGGGAAACACAGTGATACACACATACACACACACACATAAATAAATATAAATTTACCCTACATTATGAACCAGCATTTCAAAAATGCATTCCACTCCACCCCAGTCTTAAAAGGTTCTCTACTAAACAAGTCCCTCAGTCAAATAAACCTGGAAAGTCTCACATACTGGATTCCATTCCCCTTTTGGAGGGATCCACAGTGAGTAATAAGCATTGGCAATCTTGAGAAAGCAGGCTGTAGAGAAAAAAAAAAAAACTGCTACTCTCAATTGAGATTTTTCCACATCTTGTCTTAAATATCAGCTAGTACCTTGTGGCAGTTCTGGGAAAAGACTTTGGAAGTTGTTGCTGAACTTGATGAAGAGTCACTGAAGGCTCTAACTGGGGAGGAGACATGATGAGATTCACATTTGTGAAGATCTATACAGAGGATATAGAATGAGCCAATGAAACTAAAGTGGAAAACAGAAGGGTAAAGACAGCACTTGCTTTCCTAATCCAAAGCAGGAACTTAGCTATGGGCTCAGAGAAATCTGTCAGGTCCTACCACCACTGCAGAACTTTAAAGACTAGATACAGGGTGAACAGAGAGGGAGGGAGCCCAAACATGCATTTGAGGTTTATAAAGAAGAACAAAATAAGCTATCTGTGGCTGCTTTTCCTCTCTCTGTGCCCAAATATTACATAAAGCCCATTTCCAAGAGAACTGTGACTAGAACTCTAACCTCCAATTTTGTCTCTTCGAATTTTTTCCAGCACAGACTCTCAGCACACTCCTGGCTGTTTTTCACTCTTTAAATTGGATAAAGAGTGATTCTGTCCTTTGTGTTTCCTGTGCCATTTTCAACTACATTTATTCTTGAATTGTTCCATCCATTTTTCTTTAGGAGAGTTATCTTATTTTTTTTGTTCTTTAAGAGTCTGTTGTTTTCTTTAAGGCAGAGCACAGTCCTGTGGCTAAATGGCCCAGGTCACAGAGATGTCTAAGTCCATTTTATTTTCCAGTCAGTTCTGCCAAGCCTTTTCAATATTGCTCTGGCTCCAGCTGATTTACTTTTATTTTTCATACTAAAACTTGAAACATTTCTTACATAAAATTGATCTTTTTACCACTCCTTTGCCTCCAGACATTCAGAAAAACAATCAATATATCCTAATAAAGGGTTAAGAAGAGCTACTGGACCATTCCCACCTTTTTAATTCCATTTCATTATTCTTTTTAATAAACTCAAGGTCTTCTTTGTCCATTGCTTTCTAATAGTAAATAAATCCCTTAATATTACACATGGTGAACTAAGACCAAATGAGTTGAATAATTTCACTTAGGGCAAGATTATCATTATCACAAAATAGTATTAGAAAATATGCAGATTGTCCTCAATGTCTTTACCAGAATTTTATGTAGGAACTGGAGTGAAACACCTGATTTTTCCTTCTGATATATTTTTAAATAATAATAATCAGATCAAATCTAACTTTCAAAAGAACAATAAAATCTATTACACCATTCCCTCAGCCTTCTGTACCCTTCCAACTATTGTGCAGTCTCAACTGCACAACTTTCTTAAAGAAAGTTAAGGTCACGATTATCAACGTGAACACTTCTTTCAATATACTGAAATATATTTGCATGAAATAAATGTTTAACATTCAAAAGCCAAGAGACCTTGCTCAGAGTATGATTGCATACTTTGTCTTATTTTGAATAGAGACGATTCCACCTACCTCACCTTCCTGGACATGGAATAAATGTTGCTTTTGCATTGGCCATCCAGGGAAACATCCTATTTGAAAAGAGAGCATTTCATGGGCTAACTGAAGGATTTAGAATGGTAAGCTGGGCAGCTACCTAAAGATGGAACCAGGCAGAAAAAGAGAGGGGCGAAGACACAGAAGGCAGAGAGCCTGGCTAACTTAAGAATATCAGAAAGGACCATCTAGTAGAAGCATATTGCTTGCAGAACAGAGACAGGATTTAACAAATAGGGAGCCAGGTGGGTTGGAACTTAGACATATCTGAGGGATTTTTTTCTGAATAAGATGGAGAAGTAATCAAACATTTTGATCATGCTCTGCTCCCCAAAAGGGGGCAAATACTCTAGCAGCAAAGGATCAGCACAGAAGCATTAATGTTCATGAAGCATTGGCAAGGTTAGAGTAAAAAAGACCAGACAAGGTTCTTGCAAACCATTTCTTAGAGTTGCTACTGACTTTCAGAGTTAAGCAGTTATGAAAATTTTATAAGAAGCTACAAAACTGCCAGCACAGGCAGGTGACTTCAAGAAAAATTTCTCGTTGTATTCATTTAGTAGAGAACTTCAGGAAAAATAATTCCAAGAACTACTGTCTGCATGCTTCTAGCCTCTAGAGTCCAAGAGAGGATATAAAAAGGATAGAACTGTGCTAAGGTGCCAGTGGAAAATATAGTAGCAGAGAGTTCTGTTTTAAAGCACAATTCCAAGCTCAGTGTTGAAATGCAAGAAGGCAGAACAATCTTACATGGTGGTTGTAATAATCCATTTATAGGGACAAAAACCAAGAGATTTACACAATAACAATAACAGAAGAGGGGTTGATGATATCCTAGTGGTTATTAGAAGAAGCCATGGTATTTATTTATTATTCCAAAGTTGGTATTCCTTTTTGGGCAATGTTAGAGATTTTTGTATTCACAGTAATAATTTTCTCAATTTTGTCTAACTTTATTTAACCTACTTTTATAATTCTTTATTGCATTGCTCAAGATATATGAATCCTTTACTACCAAAGAGTACAGAGCTAAAACTCCATCAGATGGGTTTCAATCAAAAGAACTTATTTGTCATTAAGGGAAAGAAAACATCAGTGGAAGAAATTAAAACTTTCACGGAGCTCATGGAATTTCTAGATAAATATTGGGCTAAAGCAGAATTATAACACAAAAGAGAAAGTTTTCTAAATGTCGGAGGATCACAATTCAGATGAAAGCAAATTGTTCAACGTCACATTCACTTCTCTCTTCTCTAAAATGCAATCATATTTGAAAAGAAAAGTAAACCCTGGGAGGGGGAGGAGGCATGTAAAATGTATAAAGAAATGTTCCAAAGCTCTAAATAAGTCAAAGTAAATTGTTTTAAGTATACTACATCATATAGGTAGGAGAGAAAGAATTTACTAACAGTGAGGTTTATTTCTGGGAGATTCCCTAACGTAAATACCATTGTAATTTTCTTGTGCATGCATGTGGATGTTCATGAGTCTGCATGTGTATATGGGTGCATGTGTGAGCATAAGGATGTGGAGGTGAGAAATCAACATTGTGTGTCTTCTCTACCACTTTTTATCTTTTTCTTTTATATTCTTATTTACTTGAGAGACAGAGATGAAGGAACAGACGGCTTCTATTCACAGCTTCTGTGTGGAAACTACAGAGTATATCGCCCCCTCCCCCCATGTGAGCTCCAGATATCAAACTCAGGTTACCAGTTTTGTGCACAAGTACCAAGTACCTTTGTCAAAGACCAAATGGCTATAATTTTGTGGGCTTATATCTGGGTCTTCAACCCTTATCCATTGATCTGTATGTCTATTTTGGAGCCAGTACCAGGCTGTTTTTACAACAATGGATTTGTAGTATAGACTAAGGTTTGGTATGGTGATACCTCCAGCAGTGTTTTTGTTACTCAGGATTGTCTTTGCTATCTTGGGTCTTTTGTGCCTCCATATGAACTTTGAGATTGTTTGGTCAAATTCTTTAAAGAATTGCTTTGGGATTTTAATTGGTATAGCATTGAATTTGTATATTGCCTTTGGTAGGATGGTCATTTTTACAATGTTGATTCTGAAGGGGCCCAAAAAATCCAATGGAAAAAGAACAGTATCTTCAACAAATGGTACTGGCAAAACTGGATCTCCACATGTAGAAGATTAAAACTGGACCTGTACTTGTCACCTTGTACAAGACTTAATTCCAAATGGATCAAGGACCTTGATTTAAGGCCAGAGACTATAAAAACCATAGTTGAAAGGGTAGGGAACTCCCTCTAGCTGATTGGGCTAGGCCAACACTTCCTAAACAGACATCCAATGGCACAGTCACTGCTACCAACTCTCAACAGTTGGGATCTTGTGAAATTAAAGAGCTTCTGTTCAGATAAAGAGATTGTAACACGAGCTCAAAGGCAACCCACAGAATGGGAGAAAATCTTCACTAACCACATATCTGATAGAGCTCTACTGTCCAGAGTGCACAAAGAACTTAGAAAACTAAACACCAAGGAAACCAATGCTCCAATTAAAAAATGTGCCCTGGAACTTCAAAGAAACTTTACCAGGGATGAAATTAAAATGTCTAACAAATATCTTTAAAAATGCTCCACTTCCTTAGCCATCAGGGAAATGTAAATCAAAACTTCATTAAGATATCATCTCACCCCGGTCAGAATGGCAAAATCCACAATACAAACAACACCAAATGCTGGAGAGGATGTGGAGAGAGGGGAACTCTCCTACATTGCTGGTGGGAATGCAGGCTCATACAGCCACTCTGGCGAGCCATCTGGAGATTCTTAAAGAAATTAAAGATTGAAATGCCATATGACCCTGCAATTCCACTTTTGGGAATAACCCCCCATACAGCAGAGGTTCGCCTCGATAGCACAAGCTCGACCATGTTCATAGCAGCACTGTTTACAATAGCAAAGTCATGGAATCAACCTAAATGTCCAATAGTTGACCAGTGGATAAGGAAACTGTGGTATATCTATACAATGGAGTACTACTCAGCCATCAAAAATGATGAATTACTGGAATTTGCCAGGAAATGGATGGGATTAGAAAGAATTATATTGAATGAAGTATCCCAGACCCATAAAATTAAGCCCCGTATGTACTCCCTAATAGGTGGTTCCTAGTACCAAACCCACCCAGCCCAGTAATTGCAAGGAGTATGAACAGAAGGGATGGGGTAGGAGGGCCACACCAGAAACAAGGAGAGAAGGGACCATGTTACAGAAGAGAAAATAGGCCTCCATCAAGGACTGCAAGTAAGCAATGAGACATCTGGTTAAGTTCACGGACTTTTCATTCCTGATCATTTACAACTGAGGGGCTGTGATCTCACCAGAAGGGAAGGGCATATAGCCTGGCAGATTATAAGTAACCATTTTGCAAATGGGTGATAGACCCCTCCCTCACTGTGGTTTCCCACTTTTATTACATCTACCTTTGAATGTGCTTTTATCACAAGACTCTAGTTTAACAGCTTTTTATCTCTGGCCAGGGGGTGACATCCAATACCCATCAGGATGGAGTGAAGGGCATTGCAGGAGCAGCAAAACCGCAAAAGAAAATCAACAAACCATAATCCAGAACTTCAGAGACTATATATCAACCACCTAGAACTAGGTCAGCCTAATCTCTCCCCATCCTGAAGCTCAGGGAAATTTGCGGAAGAGGGGGCAGTAAGAGTGTAAGAGCACAAGGATGGGAGGAGCAATGATATGCAAGATACTCCACACAAGTTGGGGCTGAAGCAATCATAATTGGACCTTGCATGCCCTGCACAATGTCCAACACACTATTGGCCCCACAAAGTCTAGCATTTGCTAAAAGCACCAAGATCCTTGGAGGCAAGGGATTGACAGCCAAAATAGTGTTCCTATGCTTAAGGGGAGCAAAGGAAAGGGTTCAGGGAAATGCCGCTGGGTCCTTGTATGTCATCGGAGAGGAGGACCCAGAGGTCAGTCAGGCATGCACATTAAAGGATTCTCCGGGGATTGGGGGAGTGGGGAGGGAGGGGTGAGGGGAGGGTGAGCAGAGGGGTCGGGGGGAGGAGGAGGGAGGGAGGGAACCGGTGTACCTATTAAGTTTGTATGAGCAGAGATAATAAAAAATGTTTAAAAAAAAAAGTACCAAGTACCCACTGAGAAGCTTCTCCAGTATCAACCTTATTTATTGCAGCAAGGTCTCTCACTGACCCTGGAGTCCATTGATTGGCTAAACCAGCAAACTCCAAAGATACTCTTCCCTGGTGCTAGTACAGGGAGGCATAGAAACCAGCTTTTCTATGGATGTTGGGGAAACAAACGCAAGTCTCATGTTGTGCAGAAACTACTTTATCAACTGGGTTATGTCTCTGTCTCCTTCATTTTCAAATACAGAGTAGTGAATGAGAGTAAGGACTACACAATTATTCAGTGGCAAATGGATGCTAATTACTCAGCAAGCTGCATCTAAGAAACCTAAAGGATTAAAAAACAGATCATTAAATGGGTTGGTTGCCTAAGAACTAGCTTAGAATAAAATTTTTTTAATGTCACAGACAGAATTAGCAATCTGTGATGTCACAATAATATGATAAATATGGCTAATCTAGTCAAGATCAAAGTTTTTGATAAATTCTCTCATTAGTCTTTTGAGAAATAGGAAGAAGTGTCACTGAATGAATTGATAATTATAGTCATGTGACTGCCAAAAACCATTATAATTAGTCCAACATTTTTTTATATGCAGTATATGAAAATATAGATTGCACGCTCACCAAGTGGCAGAGAGCATAAAACTCAAACAATGAGAACAATATTTTTTCTATGAATTACATCTAAAAAGAACAAATAAGGATTCCTACAAGGATTCCTACAAGTGATAAAGACTAGTAGATTCATGCTAAGAATTAGTCCTCATACTACATGGGAACTATCAAAGAAGTTGATAGACTGTGGATCAGCAAAGCAGATAATTGCAAAGAAGGCAACAATGAAGACAGAGAGGAGCCTTCATCTCTGGGTTGCCCACGACCTTGGTAACATGGTCTACAAAAGAACCCATTGTGGACTAGGGATGTGTTCAGCAGTTAAAACATTACCCTCACAACCATGACAGTTGCAATTTGGATCCCCAGATCCCACACAAAACAAGGTGTGGTGCCTGCCTGTAATTTCAGGGGAGGAAGGCCGACAGAGGGAATCACTAGAGCAAGTTGAGTAGCAAGCTGGGTATCTCTATCTGTGAGCATCAGGTTAATTAGAAAACAAAATATGCCTCAAAAGAATATGATGGAAGAGGAATTGTTGCTGTCCCAGTGTCAGCCTCAAAACTTCATGGTTGTGTACACGGGAATGTACACCATGCATATAGCATGTGTCCATGAAAATGTGAGCATGTGTGCATACATACATGCATGTGCTCACACACACACACATAAGAAAATGGAAAAATAAAAAGGAAGAAATCAGCACTTTCAGCAAGCTGCACCTGCCCCTGGCCCAGAAGGAGGCGGAACTGAAAAAGGAAGTTGCTCACTAGTTACTGAGAAGCTGTGGACTCCATGCTGCATCGTGTCCACAGGAGTCTGTGCCAGCCCCAGCGTGCCTGAGCTGCAGTGCTATAACATCCACGTAAAACTTCACCCTACAAATGTGACTATTTCACTATGCTGCTTTGCTTTCTGCCTCTCACACCATATTCCTAAACAGGAAGCACATAGTTCACGGAATTCTAGAAAGTGCATTTTGAACCTCGTTCATTTGTCAACCCATGAAGTCATCATATATTTGAAAACCTACACTTCAAAACCATGCCTGTGTACACACTTCTTTAACTTTATTTAAATTCTACATAAACAGCAAGTACACAGTTCCACATGACATAATCCAGGTATCTCTCAGAAAATAGAAGATATATCAACTCACCAAAAATAAAAGTTTCTTTATTAGCTATATTCTTTTTTTTCCTTTGGGTTGATTGTCCTTTTGAATATTTTATAAATTACTTTATAAATTTTATTTATAATTTTCTATATAATTTTACCCAGTATTAATACAAATTATGTTTCATGGTGAAAGAAAGAAAAAAGTATCAGTCAATAAAAATATGTACATCTTAATATAGGGAGGTAATTCTCAAAAAAAATTTATCCATTCCCCAGGAATTAAAATGATTTTGCTTACAATTCTAAGTTGCAACATTTATTTGAAATATAATTGCTTGTTCATAAATCTCTTTCCTCCCTCTACTGGACTGTGAGCTTTTCCTTCATGAGAGAAACTATATAGTGTCCATTGCTGTATCCATAGCAACCAGCACAATGTCTGGCATGTACTCAATATATATCTGATGAAGCCTATATTTCTATAATTTTATCATTAATTAGGTATAACATTTCTGTAATATTTCTCAATTAAAACACTGCCAGATAGAAAGCTTATAGGTATTTGACTATCAGAATAAGATAGATATGAGGTTTAAAGCCCAGAGCCACAGAAATCAGGGCACAGACGCACTAAGGCCCTGTGTTCTATGAGGTGGGATCACGTGTATCCAGCCATCAAGATAACACCTACTTGTAAAGGTGAAGAACAGCAAATAGAGGGGAAAAAAATTCCAAACACTGGGACTCTCTTCTTGTATCTGAGTGACCGTGGAAAATATACCTCTTTTGAACTTCAATTTCATGTATATAAATGAGAAACTGAGCCAGAGACTTCCTTGACTCATTTTTAACTATAATTCTATCTACTACAATTTATTTTCCTGCTTTTGTTTTCTGGAACCCACATTCATGTTAAGCCAAAACACTACAAGTGCCTTAAGCTTTATTTGAGTTTAGTGAATGCCTTGGTTAGATAACTAGACTTTTTCACTTTAGCTATAAATAAATATAGATGCCTTCAAATATTTGGGCAAAGTTGAATATTGAGTTGGATATATCTAGGTCATAGTATGTCGTATTCCTAGACAAAGTGAAGTTTCACGACATTCCCAAGGCCAATAGAGTTCCTTTATGGATGCTGTGAAAGGATGACTGAGGTTGACACTGGGTGCTGGTGAAATAAAGTCCAAGGCTGACATTGAGAACTTATGGGGCTGTGTTGTCACAGGTAGACGACAGGTGACCAAAGAGGACCTTCAATCTCCAATAAGGATTAGATTCCTTGGGAGATGCTTCAAAGCATGACCTCTGACCCTAGATGTCCTGGAGAAGGTAGTGAGGAAGGCAGGAGTAGTGACCACAGGATACCAGTTGACAAATGGTTGCTAAATACCAAAAAGAGAAACCAAGATAGAGTCCCTATTATACAAGAGGTATTGCTCTGAGTTTGGGAGATCACATCCCTTAGGCCTCACAAAAACCCAATTAAGTCAAAATTTTAACCTCTTCTAGACATAAAAGAGCCTTTAAAAAGTTTTTTTAGTACAATGACTACATATAGTTTGCTTATCACTGGACAAAAATAGAATAGTTTTTCAACCAATTTTAAATGCATCGGGACAAATAAGGTAGAAACACCTTAAACATTTTTGTCTTCCATAGACCTTTCCTGCATAATAGTCTTCAAAGTATGAGATTTCCTTCTGTTGATTGGCACACTGTCTCATAAAATATTACAGCTACTATACAAACACTGATGATTCAATCAGATGATATAGCACCTTGGTCATAGTTTCCAAGGTTCCCTTAAAGGAAAATTGTGATTTCCACCTTGCATAATTTTTAAGAATGAAGAGATTATTTTGCCAGAGCAGAAAGTGAAAGCTAGTCTTGTCCACTTACGACTTAAATTTACGAACATTAGTTGCCAACCTACCAGACAATTTTGATATGACTAGATGGCCAGTCCTTGTTTCCCAGGCATCACCATCAAATAAAAATGTGTGTGTACCAAGCACGACCATGTTCATAGCAGCACTGTTTACAATAGCAAAGTCGTGGAATCAGCCCAAATGTCCAATAGTTGATGAGTGGATAAGGAAAATGTGATACATTTATACAATGGAATATTACTCAGCCATCAAAAATGATGAATTAATGCAATTTGCCAGGAAATGGATGGAATTAGAAACAATTATATTGAGCGAAGTATCCCAGACATGGAAAATTAAGTGCCGTATATACTCCCTAATAGGTGGATCCTAGTACCAAACTCACTTAGAGACACTCAAAAACAAATCTCTGTAATACCTACAGTAATTGTAAAGATTATAAACAGGAGGGATGGGGAAGGAGGGCCACACCAGAAACAAGGAGAGAGGGGACTATGTTACAGCAGAGAAAATAGGCCACCATCAAGGACTGCAAGGGGTGACATCCAATACCCATCAGTATGAAGCCAAGGGCATTGCAGGAGCAGCAAAACTAAAAAAAAAAAATCAACAAACTGTAATTCAGAACATCAGAGACAATATCAGCCACCAGGAACTAAGGCAGCCTAATCTCTCCCCATCCTGAGGCTCAGGGAAATTTGCGGAAAAGGGGGCGGTAAGATTGTAAGAGCACAAGGATGGGAGGAGCAATGATATTCAAGATACCTCACACAAGTTAGGGCCGAAGCAATCACAATAGTACTTTGCATGACCTGCGCTATGTCCAACACATTATTGACCCCACAAAGTCTAGCATGGACTAAAAGTACTAGGATACTTGGAGGCTAGGGACTGACAGTCACAGTAGTGTTCCTAAGTTTAAGGGGAACACAGGAAAGGGTTCTGGGAAATGCCCTGGGTCCTTGCACCTCATCAGAGAGAAAGACCCAGAGGAGAGTTTGGCATGCACATTAAAGAATGCTCCAGGGATTGGGGGAGGGAGCCACTGAAGGGGAGGCACTGAGGGATGGGGAAGGAGGGTGGAGGGGCAGGGGGAGCAGGGGGGTTGGGGGGAGAGATGGAGGGAGGGAGGGGACCGGTGTACCTGTTAAATTTGTATGAGCAGAAATAATAATAAAAAAATTAAACACACACACACACACACACACACACACACACACACACATACACACACACACACACACGAAGAGACCAACTAAAAAATGGTCCCTGAAGCTAACTATGGAAAAAAATGTGTGTGTACATGTGTATGTGTTCATTTGACATTACTATAACAAAATACCTGAGATTAAAAGCAGAAAATGACACTTAAGTTCACAGTTTTGGAGGTTTCACTCCTAGTGTATCATCTCCATGTTTTGGGGCCTATGGTAAGTTAGAGAATGGATAGGGAAGCAAGTTGCTCACATCATGGTGGCCAGGAACTGAAAAGAGAAAAGACCAAGTTGTACAATCACCCAGGACACATCTTTGATGGCCTAAAGCTTCTCATAGGCTGTCCAAACACCAAGCTGAGGACCATGCAATGGCCTTTTAATACAATGACTTTTGGGGGAACAATACAGATCCACATTGTATTACTGCCTGTGCATGTCTGTGGCTTCCATGGCTGTAGACGTAGCATTCACATTAGAAATTAATGTTTAGTCAAATAATTTCCATCTCTTTTTTTAATTTTTTTATTATTATTATTCATTATTATTATTTATTCACTTGTGTGTGTGTGTATATATGTGCACGCGCGCGTGTGTATGTCTGTGTGTGTAGAACCACGGACGAATTCGCGAACCACCATGGACGCCCCCACCTCCTTCTGCCCCGGGATTCACAGGCTCCGCCCTACCAGGACCAGAAGCTCAGGCCGCCCCCGCTTCCGCCTGGCGTCTATACATGGGATCTGGGATCCGAACTCAGGACTTTCTGCCTACAAGGCAGAGGCTTAACCCCTGAGCCACCTCTCCAGCCCTAATTTCCATCTCTTGATGAATGCTTATGGATATGGAAAGCTCTCTAACCAGTCCTCTATGGTTAGAGACTGGTCTACTAAACAGCCCAGGATTCATCACGTAAGTCTATATAAAAATTGCATTTGATTTATAAGCACTGTTTGCTTTTAAGGTTTTAGGTTCACCTCCATTATATAGCATAACGCTATCTACAAGGCTCTAAATGTGCAGAATGAAGGAAAAGGACAGAGCATCTTCTGAACAGACACAGTGAGACAAAGTTGTTAAGACAAAAAAAAATTCTAAAACGATTCAGAAAAAGGCATAAGCAAAATAATAAAGAATCAAAAGCTGAACACCCCAAGAGTATTAAAATAAGTAAGGACAAGGCACAAAGAGTACAAAAGAAACATTGGAGAACATTCTGTAGAACAAATCCATCTAGGGTGAGAAAAAGTAACAAAGTCTTGAGTTTCTCTAGGTCTCACATTCTGAGGATTATAACTGCACTATTCCAAAATGCTTGCTGAGTGGACAGCCTTCAGGCACAAGAGGTTTTCTACGAAGAAGGGGCAGGAGTGCTTCTTACCTCAGGCTCCATCTGAAAAAGATAAAACCTCTTTTCTGGATCCTGCCTGAGTCAGGGCCCAGGATGGAAATCTTTTTCTTTACAACAACCTGACAGACAAGGCTTATATAGAATCTCACAAAATCATACACCAGCACACTTAAGAGCTTACTGAGATCCCGGCTCTAAGAGACAACTGGAGAAAGGCAAAGTGACCCAGCCTCCTCCATTCTGAATATCTGAATCTCTCCAGTGGGAAAAGCGGCATCAAATATTACATACTTTAGACCTTCAGAGTCAGAAACTTCTGCCTCACAGAAAGCGGTCCCAAACGTGTCCTTCAGCAAGAAGAGCTCACCATGCATCTTTCTTGAAGGCAGTGAGCATGTTAATGAATGCTAACATGTTTGCAAACATAATGAAAATAGTATTTCCCACAGAGCAGTGTGAGGTTGTTTGAATAAAATATCTGCCTTTGGACATGAGTCTCCGCCGATGATCGCGGTCGGATCTGTGCTTTATTTGTGGATTAGGAGCTGCAGTGCCGCGTGGACATGTGCTTTATGAGAACTGGCTGTGCAAAGCCCTAACCCACTGACATCTGTCCAGATTGCCAGCGCTTCTAAATCTCTGCATCTGAATTTTAGAAGCTCAAACTTTGGCACCGCTGAAGAGCCACGCTTCTAAATGCGAGAGTCTCATGAGGGGATGGAATTCAATACCAGAATTTCAAATATTTTTATCATTGTAGAACAGAAACTGACACAAGAAAAGGAATACAATGAAAAATGGCTGGATCACAGGACCCCAACAAACAGAAAAATGGCGGTATTTCAATTATAATGGAACTACTACACCCTGGGGAAGGATTAACATGAGTTCTCTAGGCGTCTGCTTTGATTGGAAGATACCTTCTTCATTCTTAGAAGCAGGTTCTGGATTCTAAGTCTCTCTGATATTGTACAAAGCTACGTGCTTGCTAAATGAATATAGAAACCTGGGAGTATGTGTGCTCCTTCTAAAAACTACTCCAGAGACTACTGCATGTTTCTCTTAAATCTCTCATGTTTTAAATAATCTTTAGTTACTTTTGTACACAGATGGTGGTATACATTGAATAATTGTCCATCATCCCTTTTCCTTGGTCCTGACAAACATGCCCAAGAGAGGAGCTATAACAGAACATACATAGAAAGGTAGAGAGCTTACTTGACCTCTAGAAACAAAAGATATTTGAGCTTAAGTTATTAGAATGTATATATCACACAAAGAGATTTCAAAACTTGACTTGTACAGGAAAGCAATTAGTGCAGATGAGATAGAAATCTCAGTACTTCAACACAACAGAATCTTGTCTGTCATATGAAGTCCAGCTGTCTGGTCCTGGGGGTGGACGTTGGGCTCACTCCATCCTTCAGGACTTCTGAATGGCTCAGGTATCTTCCAAAGTCCCCCAGGGTGTTGGCATCTAGCCAACAGATGAACTGCTGGTCACAGAAGGCTCATGCGTACCTTTGTTTTGTCTACAAGTGGCCACTATTCAATGGCATCACCAAAAAACAATGCAAAGGACTCTGGGAAGTTCAGTCTAGCATGTCTTATAAGATTTGATGAATCACAATCTGGATGAACAATGTGTTTTGGTTGGAATGGAGTTGATGGAGTGTATGTACATACAATTTGGTAACAAATAACAATAATAAATATTTTAATATAATAGATATCAGATTCTGAATGCTTTCCGTCTGTTGATTATACAATATAGAATAAATTGCAATAAAGTGATAAAATAAAATTTAATACACTCATTCAGGGACAAGACAACTGCCGTGTTACTAGTTACTGTAATCTAACAATACCTCATCTGCAAAACGTGTGAATGAAAATGCTCTTGAATACATTAAAGAAGCATCTATGTGGGGGCTAAAATTCAGAAGGCCATTTCTTCATCACTTACGAGCAAAGGAAACTTTTTTCTAATAGACTAAAACCTATGTCTTTGTCTTGAAGGAAAAAAAAATCTCACTTCTTCTTTATAAGTGTCATAGGAACCTATGCTTGCTAGAAGCAGAATGAGAACCAAAAGACAAATCAAAGCCCATGATCTCATCAGTGTGTCCAACGAAGTAATCAACACATCACTTTCTTCACAGCCTCTGAAGCCAGAGTTGAAGTGCTAATCTAACTTTGCTAAAGATTGCTATGTTACAGGTAGCAACATAGCTTAACTTCCCTCTAACTCAATTTCCCATATGCAAATTAGAAATAATGGTCCCTAACTCATATCACTGCTAGAATTATTAGAAAAATTAATACATGAAAGAACAATTAGATTTAGTCTGCTCTATAGTGTGTGATAAGCAAATATTAGTTATAATATTGTCATACATGTGACTGTAGAAGCCAAAGTCAAATGTGATAAAAGTTGACCCAACTAAATTTCCAATACCCACCAATATTTTTGCCATATTTCTCAAGCTCTTGGAATTACAGTTTGTACAGAAGATTCATGGTATACAAGGTTACAAAATGAAAATTAAATTTTAGGGATTGACCTAAAATTGTCCGCACAATTCACATCCATTTACTCACTGATAAAGAGGAAATTTAAAATATTTGTCCTAAGGTCCATTATAATTGAAGTGCCACCATTTTTCAGTCTGTTGAGATTCTGTGATTTAGCGGTTATCTATTGCATTTCCTCTCTTATGTCTATCTCTACTTGCCCTAAAGTGTCTCCTTAGCTATTAAAGCTTTAATTTGAGACAAAGGATCTTATGTTAGAATCTATTCGTTTTTCAAGGATAGTCATTGAGATTTCCTATAGGTCTTAGAATAACAAAAACGTATGTTTTGCATCCCATCAGACATACAGTGTCATCTCCCCAAATATGCCTAAAGTAGATGAGTTAGATAGATGGAAAGTAATCTGATCAGTGAACT